>OZ023164.1:28081507-28784007 GCA_963678695.2 Diplodus puntazzo | reverse complement strand
TATGTGTTTTCTGTGGTATGTCATTTCTTTGATGCTATCAATTGTGAGGCTAATGGACCAATTTTCAAGGTGTTGAGCTCTACACACCCTCAGAATGTGAGGGATGTGTATGTGCCCGTGTGTGTTTGTTTGTTCATGGGAGTGTGTATGTTCTAATGTGTCCAACACCATCAATTTTCAGACCAATTTGCCAAGCCTTCCCTGGCGAAGGAGTTGAGGTGCAGTTTGTTGATTGTTAAATCGATGCATGGGCTCTCGAGGGTTGTTCATTCAGCCTGAAGGTTCTCAAAGTGTGGATTCCTGAAAGGCAGCCGCGTGCCTCCAAGCAAAAATGGTTTGACTTTGCTGTTATTTCATTCATCACAGGTGTTTGCCTCCACACCACCGATAGAGAGAAAAATGATTATTCAGTGGAATGTACATTTTCAACATTTTCCATTTACCAATGCCCTGGAAAATAAGACGGCATGTTCAAACATGCTTTCCTAAATGGTAAGGAGAAACATGAGGAGCTATGCATTTCAAAGATAAGTGTCAGATTCCAAAGCTAAGTGCTTATCTGCTCAATGTTGGGTTGGGAATGTGTGCAGGGAGCTACATCTGTGTGAACTGGTTGTCGTGATGAAAACAGATTAGTTAAATTGTGTTTGTATAAACCCAGCCCATCTGATATTGATAGCATGGATCATCATTTTATGGCCACACTTTAAATTGTACAATAAATCAAGATGGGAAGAAATTATGGACACATACAGTTCCAAGGTGGTCCTGAAGTGCAATCAGAACGGCAACACAAAGGCAAATTGGAAATTCAATTATAAAAAGAGAAAACACAACAACGAATCAGAAATCACAATGACATTAACGGTTTCCAGAAAACATAGGTACTGTATGTTCTATTGACAAGGATCGTTGCTGATTTGACGGACACACTGCCCATCTTTTTAACAGGGAGGAAAAACACCATTCGCACGTTATACTGGATCCCTCTGTTATTATCTACGTTTGACTCAAACTGTCAACTTGTAGCTATGTGTAGCTATGATAACAACTCAATCACCAGTATAGATGTTAGACAAGCTAATTTTCACTTCAACGCGTATATAGTTTGCAGACACGTTAACTTCTAACATTATATCCTGGTAACTGGGCTGCTCTGGTTATTTCTGTTTTTCTTGTGTTTTATGAGCTGTAGTTCCCCGAGTAAACACACCGACCACTTCGAGACTGCTGGAGGTCACACATCTTCTGAAGCTACTCTTGGCTGCCCGAGTGTCCCTGGGCAAGGCAGAGTGGACATGTTTGTAGAAGGTAACAGTACCAAACTGTGGCAACAAGCACTATTTCAGAGGATACAACAGGCTAATCTTTAACAGCACATTAGCTGACTAACATCAAACTTTGTGTCCATCTTACTTATAACATATATTTTACACAGAAGTTGGATTATAACCCTTTTGCCTTTAGACTTGTGTGGCAGTACTGTTGAGACCCCAGATGAGGTCTGCAGGAGGACCCTTGAACTCGAGGCAGCAGGGACGCTGTTAAATGATCACACTGAGCTGTTGGCAGCAGTTTCGCGTCAACATTGAATTTCTTAAAAGACTAACATTCAATTTGAAGTTGGATCTAAGCTTTAACACTGGTACAGTATGTTCCTCCACCAGACACCCCTCGCAAGCTGTTACTTGTACAAACTCTGTTTGAACTTGATCATGCAAATCCCAAGTAGTAGCAGCAAATGGTACAACCACAGATGGCAGAAGCCTTCCTTTATTTCTGGAAGCAAAGTGGGATTTCTTAGCTTTTGGCATCCGACAATGCTTAACTTTTTTCTTTAAGTCACCTCCCTCCATGTGGCACGTGTTGTTCAAACTCTCTTCTGAAGTATGCACAGCAAAAGTCCACTGCGGGATGAACCATTAATGATAGCATTCCACATTCTTCGAACTTAGATGAGAGCAGATACTCAGACATTCACAGAAATGTCCTCACACTCCTCCCTGGCCTCGGGCCCGCTGGATTTGAGCCGAAATCAAGCCAGAGAAGACAGGAAACTCACAGGATTACACTGACTGGCTCTGCTGGGCACTGAGCAGACACGCAGATGAGTATACACAAAACGGTGTGTGCCGAGGGGATGAACTGCAGGGTATGAGGCACAGGGATGTTGCTGAGAAATTAACACCGTATCCGTGCATCTCAAATGACTAAATCATGCTCATGGGTTAATAATTAATGCTCTTGAATTACTAATTTGTGCTGAGTATTGTTTTTGGCATGAGACAGCTGCTATCAGGCTGCTCTCACCACCCAGAGCCACTCCTTAAAGTAAACTATACAGTAGCTGTAAAGGTTAACTGCTGCCTCCACACACTAAACAACATCTAAATGTAGGATTTTCCTTTTTTTTAATCTCCATGTTCCATCTTCAAACTCTATAAACAAGTCAGTGTAGGCGTGCGAACAAACACACACACCTCTACGTTCACATGTCACCGAACAATGTCTCTATTATTAATTATTAAAAACCTGGAGGCGTCGCACCGCAGCGGGAACAATACATGAAATTAAGAATGGGCATGTTGATGCATGTGGCACAGCAGCAGGGACTTGATTGCTATTTATAATTTATAAGAAACGTCGTGCAATTATGTAGGGAGGTTGAATCTTATATTTGAGTTCATCAGAATTATATTCACAGTATGCAAAAGTAAGAAAATAGTGAATATCCAGCCACTTTTTAACTGAACTGTAACTGTCTGAAATGGCTGAAAACACACACAAAGGACAGCAAAAAGATTGACTTCAGAAATATTGAGAGATTAATCAGAGAAACTGCAAATTTCAGAGCAATCGTAGAAGAAATGTGACTTTTACTGAGTCGAATAAAACACTGCTGAAACAAATGTTCACTTCAGACTATTTATCATCATCGATGAACCTGACGTTTATAATATATAGCTTTGAAACAGCACTTTGTCTTAGAAATCACTACAAAGTTCGATCGACTGGCAAATAAAACCTCAATGAAACTTAAGATAACTCTACAGGATGTTAGATCCGTTGACTTTGAAGCCCGACGTCCATGAAATCAGATATCTGACAGTCATAAATGAAAACCAGTCACACGATGGGGAGTTGCGTGTCCGGTCCCGTTGGAGACATTCAATCACGACAGCCAAGACAGCGTGCGGTTGAACATTCAAAACGTGTTAATACCGTCTGAGAATTGAAGTTCAGCGCTCGACAACATGCAGAAGAAAAAAGAAAGTGTGTTGTTTTACACACAGACATGAAGAGACATGTAACCGGATGAGTTTTATAGGTGCAGACGCTGAACGCATTCTGCTGCATCACTCCCGGATGAATTGGAATTGTATCAGGTCGTATTGTAGCCTGACAGAGTGTGACATGAGATATCTGAATGTCAGGTCAGGTCATGAACGAGTAACGTGATGTCTGAATAACGAAGCCAGACAAGTAGTGCTCAGTTATTGATTGTATATTAAATAACATTCATGTGTTTGTCCTAATGCACAGTGTCTTTTTCTGTCCAGCAGCACAGTGAACTTTGTAAAATGATATATTTTTTCATAGCAAATCTTCAACTCTGCATCCTCTGAGCAGCGAGGGGAACTCTGCCTGTCAGTTTGAATGACAGGTGGAGATTTCCCACATGGAGGCCCAGGATCAGCATTCACTCAGTGACCAGCGATAATGACGCACTGTGCGCAAAAACACATGATGACAGACAGAGCCAGAAAACGTCTGTCTCACACCAGAAACAACATTAAGAGCACCAACAATAAACTGATAGAAGGGATAAGTCGTTTAAGAAAATGAACGATAAAACTGAGATCAAATTTCTCCAATGCGACCTTCGAGGTTGAAAACATGGACGGTGGGGCTCGACATGCCAGATTCACGATTTAATAATTTTATGACAAGGTAGGACAAATGATATGGATTAATGAGTAACTAGAACGGCACACAGTAGAGTGTGTACCTCCCCCCGTGATGTCTGGGAGTGCAGTCGTGGGTGTACAACGTAAACATGAGGGTGAGCACCCAGGCCGAGGGCGGGTGTGAGGGTGGGGGCTCTGGTGTTTAGTGCCAAAGTGGAGGAGGTCTGACGGCCAATCCGAGCTGTCTGGAGTCTGTTTGTGAGGAAGTCCAATATCCAGCTGCAGTGTGTTGTACTCGAGCCCAGAGTGCAGTTTTTGTGTTGGTGAAGATTGTGTTGAATGCTGAGCTGAAATCAACAAAAGTTTTCTGTTGTAGGTGTTTTTATTTTCAAGGAGTGTGAAGACTGAGCGGAGGGTAGTGGACCTGTCATCCTCTGCAGCATCCTTTTTATTTGGGATTTCACAGACTCCTTTTAGATTTGAGGAGGTCCAGTACAAGACTGTTGCTGCAGGCGAGGGATAAAAGAGGAGCTCTCGGTGCTGTTTTTAAAAAAAATGTTTTTAATGAGATTCATCGCACTCAGGCTTTTGTGTGTATGTCTGCATAATCACTCAATCATCGGTGCATCATTGCCTGAAGATACTGCGTTAAACTTGGCAAAGTCGGGCTGACATTTATACGTGTCTGAAGTTAATAAAAGACGGAGGATCTGCCCTTCAGACAAACAAACACGCCGGTGCTGTGTAGGCCTACAGGTCCATTAAAATCAGGCTGGGAACATACTTCAAGTCTGCCAGAATGACCCGCGAGTGACCCCAGTTCCACATGAGAACCTCATATATGAACTGTGATCTTTTCCCTTATTAGAAAAAGTCTTGTGGTGCTTCTAACAGCAATGTGACTTTCATGTTTTGAGAAACATTAAATCATGTGGAACACGAGTGGAATGTGCACGTTGTCTTCGCTCAAGGCAACACATAAATACACGGATTAACTTATTCTGTGGCTCGTAGGTGATGTTTGTGAACCTGGTTGAACAAAAATATAGTAAATCATTATGTTTTTGCTAATGTAAAAGAGGTCATATTCCAGTTGAGACTGCAAAAATCAAACGTAAATAATTAAATTAATGAATTAATGGCTCAGTAATTAAATTATAGTCCATTAGCAAAACAAAAATATTAGAAATAAATGTGACATTAATAAATCAGTTAATGTGACATCACTTCATATGTATGTTTGAATTTTCTTCTGTATTTATTTTTACATTTACATTATTTCCCATATTTATTTACTTTCCCAACTAGTCACGTATTCATTTCTAAAATGTATATATTTAGCATTTAATGCAATATTTATTTGTGATTATTGTCTGCATTTTTCATGATAATAAACAAACTATAAATTAAATAATGATTTTTATAAATATATTGCTAAAACAAATGGGAATATAAATAAAGAGGGGGATACAAAAGTAAATACAGAAGTAAATTATTGTTTTGTATTATTATGGTGCATTAATGGCATAATAATGGCATATTTATTGATCGATTGATTTTTGATTTTGGCAGTTTTGGTACTCCATATATGAGATGCTCCTTCTCTTTCGAGGTCCTGAGTAAACGACAAAACACAAACACCAACAAGAGGCCTAAATGGAAACATCATTTTCCTGTGACTTAATTACTTCCAGTGATAGAATGTAACTAAGTACATTTACTCGAGTACAGTTCTGAAGACCAATTTTGTGGTAGTTGTAGTTTACTAAATTCCATTTTCTATATACCACACTACATTCTGGAGGCTTATATTTGACTATGTACTCACTACATGTATTTGATTACTTCAGTTACCAGTTGCTTTGCAGATTGCATGCAGCATCAGACCCAAAGCCTTTAAATGTGTTATTACAGTTAATGGATACTTAAAATTACTTACGATGGTTAAAAATATTTCATACCAAAAGTTTCATGAAAGCACTGTTCTCATGGATCACTTTTGACAAGGATTTTCACACTATGATTGGTTTAGCTGTATTATGAATTTAGGTCAGGTATGAGAACATTGATTACGTCACTGTCTGCCTGTGATTGGTCAGCGAGCTGCAGATTGACTCTTGTCTCTCGAAAAGGGAAAAGTGAATCGTTGTCGGCAGGATTCGAACCTGCGCGGGGAGACCCCAATGGATTTCTAGTCCATCGCCTTAACCACTCGGCCACGACAACTGACGACTATAATGGTGTTGGAAATACATAAATTATTCCCGCACACAGTGTCGCTGAACGAAAGGTTCCGAACACAAGACGATCTTGTCTCATGGCTGTCCTCCACTCTGATCTCTGAGTCCGGTGGTTCAGTGGTGCTGTTCGAGTTTCACCGGGGCTGTTATGAACACAGCACCACCTGGTGGCGGTGGACGTACGCATCTGATCGACACTTCCCTCTGTGTTTATTAATGTATAAAATGTGATATACAGTGAATTCAGAAAGTATTTAGTGCTGCAGCCTTATGCCAAAAGCTTTTATATATATTTTCCCCTCATCAATCTACTCTCAACATATATAGGCCTACAGCGTAATGACAAAGTGGAAAGCTTTGCAAATGTGTTAAAAAGGAAAAAAAAATGACCTTTTGCTCAGTATTTAGTTAAAAACCTGTGGCAGTGATCACGGCTTTGCACACCTAGATTTTTTTTCTAAAGTACTTTTTTGGCTGTTTTAAGGCTTTATTTCAATTAGAAGCCTTTTTATTACTCATGCAGCAAAGGGCCTCGGGTCAGACTTGAACTCCGGCCGCTGCAGCGAGGACAAAGTCTCTGCACATTGATCGTGCACTCTACCAATGGAGCTACCAGGGAACCTGGATTTGGGGATTTTCTGCCATTCTTCTCTGCAGATCCTCTCAAACTCTTGTCAGGTTGGACGGAGACAGATGTTTTTCAGGTCTCTCCAGAGATGTTGGATTGGGTTCATGTCAGGGCTCTGGCTGGACATTTCACGGTCGGGATGGTACTGGGCAGGCGATGAGCGGTGCCTGGTTTCTACAGACATGATGCTTAAACTTGAGGCCAAACAGTTCAATCTTGGTCTCCTTTAGAGTCCTTTAGAGGCTTTTTGTTCAAACTGTCACTGAGGAGAGGTGTCCAGCTGGTCATTCTGCCTAAAGCCCAGATCGATGGACTGTTACAGTGAAGGTTGTTCATCCCATCTCCACATGTGACCATCATTTTAAGTACCCTTCCCCACATCTGTGCAGGACACAATCCTGTCTCTGAGCGCTGCCTGCTCCGTCAGCTGAGACCCTTTGAATACTGATACTGACGTGATCTCAGCTTTTCATTTTAAATACATTTGCACATTTCACACAAATTATGTTTCCCGCTTTGTCCTATGCGTATTGAATGTAGATTGAAGAGGGGAAAAAAATGCAAACAATTTAAGCATAAGGCTGCAACATGATAAATTGTGAAGAAGGTGAAGGGGTCTTGAATGCACTGCAAACTGATAATTCTGTATCATATTGCATTTTTGTATTTTTTTGGGCCGTTTATGGCTTTGTTGATCAAATAGCTCTAATATGACAGGAAACGGGATGAGAGAGGAAGGGTGACATGCAGCAAAGGGCTCTAACCCAAGACCTCTGTACGTTTGTGCTAATTCCCCTATTTATTCACTTTCCCATTTGTTTTAGCATTTTATATATTTTTTCTGATTAAATTAAATCTTTTCTTGAACTCATTTATTTGATTTCAACATAGTATTTTTTTTTTCAGGTTTCTTGTACTATTACTTACTTTAGGACAGCCAATTTGACATGTTGTTCACATCCTACCTGAAATCATCTGCTTTATTCCTCACACTCTTGCCTCCCTGTGATTGGTCAGTGAGCTACAGACAAAAAGTGAATCGTTGTCGGCAGGATTCGAACCTGCGCGGGGAGACCCCAATGGATTTCTAGTCCATCGCCTTAACCACTCGGCCACGACAACTGATGACGTTTAAACATTCAAATTTGAGAGTTCATCTGAAAAGGAGCAATTTGCTCTTTGAGTTCGGGGATTTTGCGTCAATCCTCCGCATCCTCCTCTGTGTAAAAGTCTCAGATGGGGTGATAATTTCGCTGCGCCTCCGGAGGTACAGGTGGTGCTGTTCTGCTTCCACCGGGGCTGTTATGAACACAGCACCATCTAGTGGCGGTGGTAGAATGAGTCTTCAGACCTTATATCAAAGATGGCTGGTATCTGAAACTGCCAAAATCCAAAATAGTAATGATTTAAAAAAAAAAAACATTTACTAAAAATACATAGTAGACATGTATTAATGATTCATTTATTTATCTATGTATTTATTTATTTATCGTGCAAAGGGGGAAATAATACAGAAATTAATACAGCGTTCACTCTTTTCGCTCGGTTGGTCGAGTGCACATCTCATGTACAGAGGTTTGGTCCACACTGGGTTTGAGTCCCACCCGTGGTCCCGCCTGTATGTGAGGATGTGCTGAAGACTGTGAGAAATTAAATGGTTAAATGTTTCCATTCAGTCATCAAATGTACTGTAAATAAAAAATACAAAGGCCACAGGTGGAGGAAGAATTCAGATGCTTAGCGATGCCATAAAAAAAACACTCCATTTAGAGTAGATACCTGCATTTCTTAATGTTATTTTAGTAAATGTAGTAAAAGTACTCACTTTTCTTTTATACATCACTAATGTTTTGTTGATGTAAAAATATGTGAGGTGAGTTTTAGTGTTGCAGTCGGTCAAGGTGGAGTCGCTGTAACCGATGTATAATTGTAATAGGGTTATATTTCACCAAAGTCCTTTTGCATGTTTGTTCATATTTTATTGTTGTTTCTTTTTTGTTCACATCTAATTCCGTGTTTATTTTGTGAAGCTTTTATTTTGGTAAATCAATATAATTTAATTAATTTTGGTAGGTTTTAATTTGCTGTGTGACCTTTGACATTTCTGTGACGTCACTTCCTGTGGATTTGCGCTGTTCTCCTCACTCGTTTCCGACCGTGAGGAGAGGTAAGAGTTAGAGTGTTCTCACCTGTAGCGTGTTAAAATGTTGTGAAAAACACTTAATAGAGTGCATATGTTACTTGGTAAATGTCACACACTTATTATTGTTATTTCGGAGTGTGCAGCACCTTTCTGTAGCATACTAAGTTAAGCTAAACTAGTCTCATGGCAGTTTCTCATGCAGGTCGATGTGATCTCTTGTTTTTTTTTTTTGGTTATCTTTTTTAATGCCAATTTGTTCAATAAAGTGATACTTAAAAAATGGTGCTGATGGGGTAGAGAACATTTGAAAGAGGTGTATTTTGTTTCATCATATAGTTTTACTGATGTAATTGTTTCATTTAGTTGATAGAAAGCATTGGCGGTAAACATAGTCACTCACTTGGTTTCCGGACCCCGTGAGGAGAGGTGTGCTTAAAAGAAAGCTGTAAGAGAGGTTCCTGTACTCATTTTGATGTGTTATACGCAGAATAAATCCCCCCTGGTCAGCAAGGCAGGAGTTGTCCTCCTCTCATTCTCCACCATCCACAAACACAACGCAGAGCCCATAGCAAACCAATGTGTCAGGCCAGACCGGCTACACCTCCTCTGACTACATACGGTTTAATCAATAAACACATCACACAATGGAGTAAAAGGACAAAGTGGCATGAAATAGAAAAAAAAAAACTTAAGTTTCACATAATTACTCAAATTCAGAAACTGGATGCCTCCTACGTCTATTAATCTTGAAGAATTCCTTATGTTGTCATGTAAAATGACGTGGACGCGTTGCTTATCCATTTCACACACGTTCAGCAACACCTCGACTGCCTGTTTTACATGCTCTTCTGTATGAGACCCACGAAACTAGTGCGCATACCGGCACGTTGTAATTCAAAGTGGAATAAATGTAATGTAATGCAGAGATGGTAGGGCATACCGGGGATTCAAAAACTCCAGGTGACAAAGAAAAGCAATTAATTTAATTACCTTCTCTGTAATATTTTATCGTACCAAATTTGTAGTATTAAATGCAGCTCTTTTGTTACCTCCTCCCGAAACGGTCGTATTGCAGATGTTACATGTCGCCGTTAGACTGCTTTCGCTTTCTAATTTAAGTTATTTCCACACTGCACATTTTATCCACAGGTTTGCCAGAGTAAATGTAGGTGCTGCATTGTAGCCAACTGAACTTGTTTCAGTCACTTGAAGACGTTTCACCTCTCATCCAAAAGGCTTCTTCAGTTCTGACTAACTGGAGGGGAGTCACAGGCTTTTAAACTCTGTGTGGGAGTGTCCTTACAGACTCGTTAAGGACATGTGTGAGCTCTGAGTTTCAGAGTCGTTAGGGCCACTTGTGGGTCGTTGACTCAACCCGGCTTCATGTGGGTTGCTCGGGCTAGATGAGCCCAGGTGTGAATGGTTGTTAAGCTTTCAGGACAGCATTGTAGGTGGGTGATAAGTGATGTCGTCGGCACCCTCCTCTGTTCAAGGACGGCCGTTCCAGTTTAACATAGATGGATTCCCTTCCTCCTCTTTAAGACCATCTGTCCTGTCTGGCCAAGGTGTTTACATTGTTGTCCTCAAAGGAATGATTTTTCTAAAATTACTGAGAAAGGGTGCAAAGAGATTCTCTGTTATGTGACGACATCATTGCTTCATCACAGGACGCCACAAACAAAGAGTGACACGCCATGTTACATTTTGTGATATAAATTATTTATTTACATGTATTTATTTACATCACATGTAGCCCCGAACCCCCACAACCCATGTCATCTTGTCATCTATTTGCAGATTGTTCATGGTTCATTGCCAGGCTGCCCACAGACCTGATATTAACAGGATTTCTGAGTGTGTTGCACTTAGACTCTACAAAGAGGAAACATTTCCAATAGTAGTCAATTGTCATGACTTACGGTCATATCAAACAGTTAAGAACCGCAAAGACCTATTGGACAATACCACAGTGTCCTCCTGGTGAGTTCATATTTACAGCTTCATACATTCACTTCAATATGAAAACTTACTCATTCATATTCATACAAGATAAATTCCACACAGATAATGACTGAAAAAAAGTGTTTGTTCTAAAAAAAACAACTAAAAAACAACCAAAAACACAACTCTTGTGGTGTAATAGTAACACAACCATCCTTTGGGTGGAAGATTCCAGGTGCAAATCCTGGCAAGAGTGTGCACCTTGTTGGTCCAATCAGTATTTAATTAAAAATAAATTTAGAATGTTACCAGCTGGTTCTAAGGTGGCAACAAGGGGGGAGGCCACACAGAGCATGAAAAGTAGTTTTATTTAGCATGACTGAATTAACGTATTTACAAATGAATGGGGTGTGTAGGTAAGAAAGGAGTCAGTCATGACAGCAGTGTGTTGAAAATATGGTGAGGTTGGTGTTGTATAGTGCAACAAATCAAACAAAAGGAGCAGCAATGGTAAGCCTGCAGAGAGAGTGAAGCTATGCAGAAGACCGTCTTTTATGCCCTCTGGAGAGCCCAGCCAACATGGGCAGGTATAATCACGACCCTCCCACTCTACCCCCCTAACCCACTGGTTCTTAATTATTTTTTGTCATGCCCCCCCTAGAGGACAGAGATTTTTTCGCGCCCCCCCAATTGAAATACTATTGAGAACCTGATAATATCTATTTATTTATATGTATAAACCACTGTATGAGTTGCAGCATTCTGCATACAATCAACTGATTATCAGAATGGTTTCATGCTGTCCTGCCAGAGATTTTAGGCATAAAACACAAACAGGTCTTTCCTCATTTCCGACCATGTTCACGGTAAACCCAAGAGCCATGTGGGCATCGTCATATTTCCTGCTCCTTAGTTCCCGACCGAAGGATTAGCAGAAGAGCTTGTGTTTGTCTCTTTTTTGAGATTTGTGTGCTGGTGTCAACACGGAGTGTTTTATTTTGAAAAGTAACTGGATGTTATATTCTTATTTCGGTACTTGACTTCCTGTCTGCTCCGTGTAAAATTCAGCTGAATTGCTGCGTCGTGCTCCGACATCCACCAGAAATATATAAGTCCTACGTATCTGCTCCGGAGGACTCCGGACTGCTGGAGCTGCGACAGAGCAGACACGCTGCACAGCAGACCTGCTGGAAGTTAACACAGAGACTAAAGTGAAAGTGAAACCTATCAGCTCCGCTGGCGTGACGGAGACGTAATGCAGTGGACACGTATCCAGTGGAAATAGTCCTGCCCTGCCTCTCACGCCCCCCTGACACCGAACCGCGTGCCCCACCATTTGAGAACCACTGCTCTAACCACTCCCTGTACCTGCAACAAAAAGCAGAGGTAAACAGGTAGGCAGAGTGGGAGGGATTGTCACCCCCCCCCCCCCCAAAAAAAATGGATCCAAACCTAAGGTACAACAAGAAAACAACAATGTCAGTATGTGAAATGTCTATGCAACCTGCAGGGAGTCGTAAATCTGGACATCAAAACCACTCTCTCAGCAAACTTGGTATGTAGGAAGCAGAATTTAAGAGAAGAAAGCTAGAATGGACAGAGACACTGCTGGGAGGAAAGACAACACAAGTTAACTTTAAGTCATAGCTCTGGACATGGCATGAGCTACGGTATTTTTAACTCCCTTTATGTGCCGTATGTACAAATGAAAAGGCTGGAGGAAAAGACACTAACGCATGAGCTGCTGGTTTGGGTTTTGGAGTGAGTGGAGAAAAGGATTATGGTCAGTGTACACCACTAAAGGACTTACTCCACCCCCCATATTAACCTCAAAGCGTCTTAAAGCCCAGGGCCCGTATTTACAAAGTCTTATGGGTAAAAATGGCTCGTAACAGGCGAATTTAGGAGCAACTCCTAAGATAATGGGCATGTCAGGCGTAACGTTAAGACTCCTAATTTTTGAAAAAAACAAGTTATTCACAAAACATTTTAGGCCTAAAAGTAGCACCTAAGTTTGGGAGACCTTAGAAGTAGTCCAGAGGACTCCTAACTCGCGAAGCCCTAGTCCCAGCTGAATGTTTTGGAGATGCTAAATGACAGGGAATTATTAAAACGATATTGGATGGACCGCGAATGGATTGAAGTTGTGGTTGAGTTGGTGAGGGACACAATAACGCCCCCAACCAACCGAAACAATCCAATAACGGCAGAGTTAAAGGTCCCATATTATACTGTTTTTCATCAATTTCACACAGCTGTCAGAAGTCCAAAAACTCTATATTCGATATGCATTGCCCCAAACCTATGCGTGGTCCTGAATTCCAGCTGTCTAAAAGTCACTCTACAGAGCTCTATTCAGAGCAGTCTGTTTCTGTGCCTGCACCTTTAAATGCTAATGAGCTCCGTCTGTCAACGCCCAGGAGAGGAGGAGAGCCCTGCCTGCTACGTCACTCTCAGGGAGAGGATTCCCCCTACGTTAGCAGTAGCATGCGCTAATGTTTACGGTGGATGTATCGCTATGGCTCGCGGAGATTTTTTCGTTCATCTGAACCAGTTTGACCCAGAATCGGACCCAGAAGGAGAGGCTCCTGAAGAAGTACAGACTCTGTGGCTGCAGCAGGACGTTTCAGAATGGTTAGTGAGAATATTGTTAGTTTGTTCGTATGTGTTGTTACAGTTAGTGCCAGGTAGCTCATGGCTAACAGCTAGCGAAAGCTGTGTTTGTCTACAACACAGTCTCCAAACTCTTGGACACTGTTCGCATCGTCTCTGTCTCGGTCTGCACATGTTTCCAGCCTTTTTACTGTGACAACCAAGCTCCCTCCTAATAATATTAACATCAACATCGCTTCAAACGCCATTGCATAGCGAACCGAAGCAGAGCTAACTAATTAGCCAATTTCTAGCAGACTTCTCCAGACTGGTAGGCAACTATAAATACTATCAAACCGCGGCGACACTTATCGGTGGCTCGGGTGCAGCTGCTGGGTCCGGTATGGTTGGTACTGATCCTTTTGCGAGGGTCAGTGTCAAGGCAAAGCCAGCTTTGTACTGACCCTCGTCACTGAAGCAGTCCGATGTGAAGTGGTTAGCACACACACACAAGCTAACAAGAACCGCAGCCGGCACGTTGTCGTTAAAAAATGAAACACAACCACTGTCTCTTCTGTTGTTCTGTAGCTGGGACAGAAAATAGGCACTGATGTTGATTTTTACAACCAACAACAGAGCTACTTGCGTGTGCAGCTTTGAGCAACGACATTGCGATACGCTGCTGTCTCACTGCTGGACACACCGAACTTCACCTCGGGGATGAACGCCCCCCTCTCAGATATCTCCTATCACCGTGCAGAGGAGGTCGGCCTATGATAATGACTCCTTTCGTTACGTAACGACAGGAGCTGAATCTGAACAGCCTGTAGGAGCGCCGTTTTACCAGTGGTCGGGCTGCAGAGAACATGCAGGAATCACTTGTTTTCATCATTCTGGGAGTTGGCAGGCTCAGGGAGGACCACCTTATATATGTAGAGACCAGAGAAAACGTGTTTTTCATGATATGGGACCTTTAAAATGTTTGGCAACATTCCGGTATTTGGCTACGGGGAATGCAGCTCTGCAACGCGGATAATTTAGGGATCCATCAGTAAGCCGCTCTATCTTCCAAACCATCAACGCGCTCTGTAGACCCCATATAATCCATCAGTTTATC
The DNA here is from genome assembly GCA_963678695.2 of Diplodus puntazzo. Classification (NCBI taxonomy): domain Eukaryota; kingdom Metazoa; phylum Chordata; class Actinopteri; order Spariformes; family Sparidae; genus Diplodus; species Diplodus puntazzo. Next base: position 28,769,438 of record OZ023164.1, on the reverse strand, counting down.
CGGTTTCCTTTAGACAATCGCCAACAACAAAGAATCAAAGCCAAATTCATGGAAATTGCAGGTATAACTGGTGTGATCGGTGCCATTGATGGGACGCATATTAAAATAATTGCACCTTCCCAGGATGAAGACGTCTTTGTCAATTGGAAAAAGGTTGCATTCCATCAATACACAAATTGTCTTTGATGCAAGTTACAATATACTGGACTTGCGAAATGGCCTGGATCAACACACGATTCACGAGAGTGGTTTGATGCAGCTTTTCGAGCAAATGCCGCTTTTATTGACAATTCACGTTTTTCATCGTAATCTTCTAGTTTTTTTTTTTTGGGGGGGGGGGGTGCACTTAATTCTCCTCATAAATAAATTTCTTTATCCAATATCTTTTCATAGGCTTAGTCATGGGCTTGTAGGCAACTTCCTTATTTTCACTTCATGCATTGCGTAGCCTAAATGACTTTTCAATGGGCTGCCCTGCCACTCAACAACTAATCACCGTTTCACCGCTTCTAAGTGCGTCCTTATAAATTGACGTCATCCATAGCAATAGAGAGTTACTTCTCGTTTAGAAGTTCACTGTTTTCATAAGTAAAAGTAGGTCTCAGCGGCTTTGTGAATTACTTTTAAGAAGCGACTCCTACATAAAAACTTTTAGTCCGATTTAGGAGGACTCCTAACGTTAAGATACAAGTCTGTGAATACGGGACCAAATGATCGCAAGTGCTTCCTTTTTAATGAGCTGAACTTTTTAGGAAAGAAGCTCACCGGACAACGACACCATCTTCATTGGTCTGCATGAGCACAGCACCAGCTCTGACCTTACTAGCATCCACATACAACGAAAAAGGCCGGTCCATCTGTGGAGCTGCAAGGATAGGGGCAGAGTACAACAAAGACTTTACAGACTCAAAAACTTGACATGTGGGAGACCACTCAAACTTAACCTTTGGGCTAAGCAAGGAAGTGAGGGGAGCAACAACTGTGGAAAAGTTGTTACAAAAACCCCAATAGTAACCCACCATACCTAAGAAACGAGAAAGTTCTTATTTGGTGGCCGGAACAGGAAACTGATCAGCTGCCAACGCCTTCGTCCTTACTGGCCTCACCTGACCTTGGCCAACAACTTTTCCCAGGTAAGTGACTTTTGCCTTGGCAAACTCACATTTTGCCAGATTGATGGTCAAACAAGCCCAGGCCAGACGGTCAAACAATGCCTAGATGTGCTGTAAATTATCTTCCCAGGAGTCACTGTAAATCACAACATCGTCCAAATAAACAGCACAACCAGTCATCCCTGACACCACTTTATTCATTAGGCACTGGAAGGTGGCTGGGGCATTGTGTAACCCAAATGGCATAACAGTGTATGAATACAACCCTCTGGGTGTAATGAAGGCGGCGATCTCTCTAGCCCTAGGAGATAAAGGAACCTCCCATAACCTTAAAGCAAGTCAAACTTGCTAACAAACTTGGCGGAACCACCCTGATCCACACAGTCCTACATACGTGGAAGTGGAAAAGAGTCAGCTTCGTCACTTTATTTACTTTTCGGAGGTCAGTACACGGTCTAAATGTACCATCTGGCTTACTGACAAGCAGGCATGGGGAACACCAACTAGACGCACAGGGTTCAGCGGGCAAAATATGGTTTCAGCAAATTAATATGACACAATTGCACAAACTTCCTCCGGTCAGGGGTTGAGATCAAATAAATAATAAGAGCAAGCACTCGGTCACCAGGAGTAAACTCACAGCATTTTGTTCGCTGATCATAGAGGCTTTTCATTTTGTTCTGAGCTGCCTGCAGGTTTTTTTTCGCCAGTTTGTTTGCATGGTACTACCATTCTCTGAACCCATTCATATGATCCATCAGGTTTTTTGGGGCCTCCTCAGCTTGCCAGTCACTGTGCAATGAAGCTAAAGGGCCTCGAACTGTGTGGCCAAAAAACAGATCATTGGGGCTAAAGCCCAAGCTCTCTTGAGACACCTCCCTAGCAGCTAACATCAGCGGTGGTAATCCCTCCTCCCAATTGCAGTCCAACTCAGTGCAGTAGAAGCGAAGGAGAGACTTCAGAGTTTGATGAAACCTCTCTAGAGCCCCCTGGCTCTGAGCATGATAGGCACTGGACTGAGAATGTTTGATGTTTAACTGTTTTACACTTCTGCAAACAACTTCGAACAGAAGTTAGAACCCTGGTCAGACTGAATTACCTTTGGGATACCAAAAATAGAAAAGAACTGTATCAAAGCTTTAACAACCAATCTGGTGGTGATGATTCTGAGAGGGTAGGCAGCCGGGTAGCTTGTAGCCTGACACATCACTGTCAGCAAAAAGTTACTACCAGCTTTAGAGCGTCACAAGGGACCAACACAATCTACCATCAGATGTTCAAATGGGTGTTCAGCAACTGGATGGGATGGAGGGGGGAAGGTTTTATGGCTGGTTTGGTTTTCCAGTCAACTGGCAGATGTGACACGTTTTAATGAAGACAAACAAAACAAGCAGCAGCGGTGGGTCTGGAGCCTGCAGAGAGAGTGAAGCTATGCAGAGGGCCGTCTTTTATGCCCTCTAGAAAGCCCAGCCCACATGGGCAGGTATAACCACTCCCTGTACCTGCAACAAGAGCTGACGGTAGTCTTGTTCACAGCTTTTACACACAACCAACAAACATGTTTTCACTGAACACATTTTTACCAAACAATAAATAAATAACAATTAAATAACAGCAATGAAAAAGTGCACACTTTACATTATTCTGAAACTTAACACTAATAACTAATAAGCAAAAAACTAGGAAGATGTTTGCCTAATTCTTATTCGACAAATTTTACTGCTTGCCAAGAGATTCCTTCCATTCTGTTATGATCTGTCCAGATGCTGGACAGTACCACTTTCCCTTTATCTGGGTATGGCCAGTGCCTTTGCTTTTCGACTGACCACATGTTCTACACTGATAATGGTAGTCCTCTTCGCAGTGCCGCCTTTTTTGGTTGCTCCCCTCTTGCCACACTCTCCTGATCTTAAACTGTCGCCTCTTGCTGTCTCCATTTTCTGTAACGATTGGAGTGGTCTGATGACTGATCTGATGATGCTGCTGGAGATGGTGGTAAATTGTACTGATGATACGAGGCTGAAGGATAATTCTGCTGAAAGGCAGGTGGTGGAGGCTGTGAGGACCAGCTAGGGTATGGGGCTGGTGGCAGATGACCCTGCTGGTATGGGGCTGGTGGCAGATGACCCTGCTGGTATGAGGCTGGGGCAGAAGAACCAGGCCATGCATACGACCCAGGAGGACAGTGCTGTGCTGAACCAGTTCGGACACTGTGGCTTTGTCGGATCACTGCCTCGCCCTCCCGATTTTCTGGCTCCTGAAACTCCATGACTACATGTCCATGTTCCACAGGTGCAGAAGGGAGCTCACTTGCTTTAGGCAAGGTATCCTTTGCCGCAGAGACCTTCTGGGGAAGCTATACTCCTTGCAGCAATGAGTCATGGTCTGTTCTGTTCTGCCTTTCATGCAACCTGGAAAACATTTACTATTTCAGACAAGTAAATTGCAAAGGTTGTAGATAACATCAAATCATTTCTGGTTAAATGTAATTATGTCAAAATGATAAATATATTTATATTTCTCAAATGCAGCGAATGTAGGAAGCCAGAAAGATATCTTACCAAGAAGACACTGTGGTGGTGTTGATGGTAACTAGCACCAAGTCAGTCTTGTCCTGTATCACCTGGTTGTCTTCAAGCGGTTGTTTGATGTGACAGTATGTTTGGACAATGGATCGTGGAATGGGCAAGGTTTTGCCCTTGCAGTCTTTTGGCCTGTTTCTTGCCTGCTGATACTCCTTGAAAAGCCTGAGGGAAATGCACTCAGAAATTCTGTTTGTGTCAGGTCGTCGGGCAGCCTGGCTATGGGTCATGAATAGTCTGTGAAAGAAAAATACAATGTTATCAATATTATACAACCGACAGTTCCAATCCAACTATTTGATTAAAGAGGCTTTGTATGACATACAGTACAACACCATTGCATACGTTTTGACTGTTTATAGAGTCTAAAACACTGTGAGAACATACAGAACAACATGACTTTGCTTGTGTGATATTGCTTAACTGTAACATGTAACTAACGATTATGATACATGTGAATTACATTATGTGTGTATCTACTTTAGGTCAGTTCACCTTTCAGGTGCTTGAGCAGACCCAATTACGTTTCCTCGAAGCTCTCCACGGCCCCGGCAAGGTCTTCTTGTTACACTTCAGGGAGTATCTGGAAGGACCTTGTCCATGGCATGTAAACAGGAATACCGCTGCACAATCTCACCTGTCTCTGTGGCTGACAGTCCAGTTATTGTGCGGTTGAGGCTGACAAGATATTCTGCCAAATGATCAACCGCCTCCCATCCAGGAACCCCTCTGGCATCACATCGGCTATCCTAAAAAAAATAAGAAACCACCAGTGACAAATAATAATAAAAAACGATAATGATAATAAACAACTCATTTTATCTATAGAGTGCTTTTTAGGGTAGTCAAAGACACTTAACATAAGTTTCAATGATCAAAAAAAATAACATACTAAAATATTATACACAATGTTAAAGGCAGGATGAAATGATAATTCATTAGTCAGATTATATATATATATATTTGTACAACAATTACTAGTCTATAAACATGCAGCACAAAAAGACAAACTGAAATTTAACAATAAAACACCCCATTCATAGATTATGTAAATCAATAACTTTTCCTCTGGAATTTCAAAGACAGACGATCACAAAAATGGTCAGATTACCTGAGATGATATCAAAGATGATGTGAGTGAATCACTCTGGAATAGAGGACTGATGAGGGGGTGAAATGTCCATATCGTCTTCAAACTGTTGGGCTTCAGTAGGGCGCTCACTGAGAATGTCTTCTGCATTGCTTATCGTGACATCAGGACATTCCTCCTGAACTTCGACCTGCAGGTCTGGCAGAACGATGCCGAGTTCACAGTGCTGTTGTGGACCCAACAGATCTCCTCTGTCGGACTGAATCAGCAAGTACGCTCATCTGTCATAAAGAATCATCACAAAAAAGAAGACAACATACTTTCAATTCAGAATAGTTGGCACTGGAATGGCTGAGAAAAGAAAGAGGCAAGTTTCCTCATTGAATGTGCTAAACTAAAGGTGTAGTCACAAGGAGAATGGTGCCTCCTGATTTCTTACCAGTGGGTCTCCCAGGGGAAACAAATTCTGCCAAGAGTGCATTACAGAGGACTCACTGAGGGCATTTACGTTGGACATCAGGCGGACATCATAGATCTTAGTTTGCGTTGCGCCAGTCACATGCACAGCTTCACAGGCTCTGTTCATGTTCCATCTGGAACCACCCTCAAGCATGTATATCTGAGTGTGCATAGCATTAGATCTCCAGCCTGGAAAACACACAATTATATTTGAGATTAAGAAAATATTAGTTGCATTTATTAAATAATGATACACATTTCCTTATGTTCCTCTATGCAATGATCTCTCAGAAACTTGAAACTTTGGAAAATATTATGTTCATATGACGGTAATTCAATAGCAGATGCGTAATCTCCTAATTTCCCATTAGGGATGAATAATGTATTTTTGATTCTGATAAAGGATATGAATCATGCCAAAGATACCTAAATATCTTACCTGGGATAAAGGTGCACTGGTGGCGATGAAAACTTTCCACAGAAGATGACCCTCTGCCACATCTGAAGACATCCAAGACTTTGTCTCCCTTTTGCCACCCTGAGCCAAGTTTGGTGTACAGTTCAACATCAGGTGGATCTTGGGTTAGGGGTTAGGGTTAGGGCTAGTAAGTAGCAAGTCCTTCTCTTGCACCTCCCACACACGTGTCATGCTCTCTGGGTTAATCAGGCGTAAACCAGAGGTGTCAGTCAGTTCCCACATGGACTTCAGCAATCCTTGGATCAGGTTATGAGTTTCCTCAACCCCACGAGTTCTCCTTCTGCAATGCTTGGCCAGTTCCTTGGAGCTCATGTTGGCAAGAACTTGCGCATCTGTATCAGCGGGACCAGCATGCTTTTTCTTCAGCTCTGACTTCTTGGCCTCCTTGAGACAATGGATGTCATCCTGGTCCCACTCAAAAATACAACTGGACAACTTTGAGCAGAAAGTGCCATAGAGAGGATGGTGTTCTGTCGTGAGACCAGTGGTGAATCTCCTCATGAAGTGGAAAATATCCAGTCTCACTTTTGTCTTCAACGGTCGAAACAAGACAAGAACTGCTGCTGTACCTGTACAAATGGACAACAAAGCCTGAATGTACCATATTGGTTGAATTCAATTTTCACAACAACTGTGAGCACATCTTTCAAAGATGCAATATGGCAATTATTACATGACATAAAATGTACACACTCTTTTCTCTATTGGATTATTGTCGTACATATTTTAATATTCTTTGTACTGGTTACTGTGAACTTTTGCACATTTGCTTGTGAATATTTTTTACATTCCTGCACAAACTGTACAGCTCTGTCATTTAAATAATATATTTTGCATAATACTTGTTCATATTTAATTGTCAATTTTATGTCTTCTTTGGTTTACAGTTGTTCTTTATCTTTCTTTAGTTATATATTATATTTTTCACTTACTACATTTAATTTATTGTGCACCGAAACGCTAAAGCAAATTCCTGATATGTGAAAACTTACTTGGCAATAAAGATGATTCTGCAGACTTCCGTCTGCAGCCGTGGTTCGCGTTTGATTGGTCAAATCGGCCACACGTTGTTTTCTAGTTCGCGAATCTACTAACATTTACGGTAACCGTAGTGAAACTACTCTGAAGAACTACTGGTAGAAACTGTGGGGCAGACTGCAGTCTCACTAGACTTTCACAGTAAGCATTACCGGTAATAAACTCAAGGTATCCGAAGATATGTGTCTGGATTTCAAAGTAAAGGACGAGAGGAGGGAAGAAAAAAATTCATAATACACCAATAATAACATATACATACACTTTTAAATAATCTTGTAAATCTACCACTGTGAAATCAGTAGCTTATATAATAATAACGAGTAGCCACGAGATACTAATGTGTGGCCACGCAAATATTTTTTTTTTATCCAATGTCACCAGGGGGGCTCCGTGGCCTCCAAGGTCCGAAAACATCCTAACAAGTCCTAACACATTCCTAACGAGATCAAGTCCTAACAAGGTCACATGACGTAGGAGGGGGCGGGGGTTATCTCTTTAGAATGTCGGCCATGTTTTTCACCGCTTAACAGCCGAACACCAAACACAGAAAAAAGGTTTGGAAACTTGATTAATACTCATAAAAGCAACGCAATGTATAAGCTGAATGTTAAACCATGTGACAAAACAATATACGATTTAATTTCCCGTCCCGTTAGCAATTCAACTTGTATTTCAACTTTCTTGTTACGTAGCTGTTTTGCTAACAGAGCTTCTGCCTGTAATGGCGTCGCTGTACATATACTAGCACTGTGTGGCGATGGTGGGGATATTGGTGATATGACAGAATCAGAAGACCAATAGTGACTTGTTTGTTTATTTGCTGTATAAACTCTGCCGATTTTTCGGGAAAAGCCTTAAGATGTGAAAGAATAGTGCCAAGTTTCATTGTCCGTCAGTGGAATAGTAAATTATCGTCTATCTGTGGCGTTTTCGTTTGTTTTAAACATGCTTAATTGTGCCAAGTTTAATTTTTCGTTAGTGAAATATTATTTTTACATCTGTCTGTGTAATAATAGTAATAATAATAATAATAATAATAATAATACTTTATTTATGTAGCAACTTTCAAAACATATATTTACAAAGTGCTTCACAACAATAATAAAACAGTAATGCAATACATGCCTTCATACTTACAAACATACATACATTTTGTACCTACATACTGCACATAAATACATACATGTAAAATTTCCTCTGCTCTGTCTGTTTGTACACATAGCCTAGCTTGACATTAACCTGTTTTATATTTAATGTTTGCAGATGACTAAGACAGGGAAACCGGACAGTTACTGGAAGGACATCTATATAAAATATGCCCAGGGCCAATACCACTTCTCAACTGGCAAACGTCCAGGGGCCAAGAAATGGAAAAAGGCCCTGGAGAATATAGATGCTTGTCCCCTGCAGAGCCCCCCCCCAGCCAGCAGATCTGTCATCAGCCGCTGGCTCCAGTAAGGCAGGAAAAGTTGAGATGGAGACAGGGCGAGTCCGAGTCGGCACAGAGGTAAGGAGAGGAGACACAGAGGCAAGGGGGGGGGTCCGAGATAACACAGAGGCAGGGAGAGGAGACACAGAGACAAGGAGGAGGCACAGAGGCAGGAGCATCCGTGGCATGACAGGCAGTGCATTGCTACTTGTGGAGGGAGAAAAATTCTCTGAACACCTCTCTGACCACCATACGGAGGAGATGTGTGACACCTGTGGAGCCAAGGTGCAGGGTACTGTTGGTCTTTTGAACCACATCCAACTGGCTCACTATTCAGCATTCATCATGCCATCACCGCAAAGGCCAACACTACTACCTCCGAAGCCAACGCCATCTCTGCTCCCTTATTCAAGTAGCTCTGCCACACCACACTGCAACTCCACTTAAAATTTCTTCAATTCATTGTAAAAGGTTTTCTTCCTGAAGAGTTTCCTAAAGTAATCCAGGAAGCGGATCAGGTGTGGATTGCTAAGTGCCTCTATGAGCCTACAGGCCAGCTGAAACAAAAAAATCAAGGCCTGCTGGTTTCACCCACCACTGGAGCCCAAACCATCTCCTCCTGAGCCTGGGTGGTACTACCGGCAGAGGATATTCATCTGGGCACCAATGAGGATGTGGGGGATTCCATTTAAATGCCCACAGTGTTCCCGGAAAATGAACAGCTCTGGCATCTACAGGAAGGTCAGGGAGGTGATCGATGTGGATAGCCGCTATTATCTAGTGGGAGAGGACTATCCACGTTGCAGCAAGTGCTCTCAGCCGGTCTGCCCATGGAACCAGGATATGCTATCTCAGCTGGATGTGGCACACAGGAGCCTGTTCTCCGCTGTCCACACAACACAGCTAGCTCGGATAGAAAATGTATGTCTTTCCTGAAGCCGACGACCAGTGGTAACAGTTCCTCCTACCTCCACTCTGCAATAGAGGAAGCGCACAGCGAGGAGTGGACACGTCGACCATCCGCTACCTCTCGGACTGTGAGCGCCATATGAAGATGGCTACCTTCGCCCCCTCTGCAGCTGTCCATCTTCTTCCACCACCCTTCTGACCCCTTCCACTTGCCCAATGGTTTGAGATGTCCACTCCAACGACATCCTCAGCCATCTGGATGAGATGAAGGGAGTGATCATTTCTACCTATGGTAGAATTATTGGATGGATTCAACAAAGAAGGTTAGGGTTTCCATAGTAAAAAATATAGAAAATAGAACATGTACAATTACAACGAAACAGGAAATGGGTTTACTTCTTAGCAGGGCAACGTCTTCAGTTTGTCTTCATTTTACAGATCACCAAGAAGCTGGCTGGTGGGATCAGGGACAGTGCTGCATGGATGACAAACATCGGCAACTAGTTTGGCCAGATTCTGAACTCTGTTCTGATGACGGGTGAAGGTGCAGGGTTGGAAGAGTTGTGCCAAGGCATCGTCACTCACTACAAGAATGTGGGCCAACCTGAGGTCATCTATGTCGACCGGGACTGCTGCAGCCAGTCAGGTGGGTGAAAATTGAGTCTTTATCAAATATATGTATGAAAAACAGTGTGCACCCCCCCCACACACACACACACTGTTAGAGGCATTTGTATTAAATGTGTTTATTTGTATTTTTGTTACTCTCCTGCCACTTGGGGGTGTAATGGTACTGGCAATGGGCTCTATGCACATGCTTTAATGGCCACAGCCATTATTGAACAAACTGATTAGTCCAGGTGTGACTGATCATTGTCAGTACTCAGACACACCTGGATTAATCAGTTTGTCCAATAATGTAAGACAGGAAATAAAGGAGCAGCCTTAAATTCAGGAAGTAGTGGAGCTGTGCATAGAGCCTATTGGGCAGCGCCCAAGTTGGTGTAACCACACACAGGTGTTGTGGTCTATGTAATTATCAATGATTGTTTTTCACAGGTGTGTCTTCTGTGGTTAAACTCTTTCACCCATGGAGGTCTGCAGTGCACTTGGACAGCTTCCATTTTATGCGATGCTTCAACTGCGACCTCACTACAGAACAACACCATTTGTATGGCATCTTTAATGTGAAGCTTTCTTCCTGCATCTTTGACTGGAACCAGGAGAATGTGCAACGCCTGAAGCAGGCCAAGAGAGCAGAGTGGAAGAGCTGCCACAGCGGACATGGTCCGACTGAGGAACAACTCATGGCCACCATCAGCCCGGGGTAGCTGAAGAGGCACTGCAGAAGGAAGATACATGGAGTGGAAGAGATTCGGAGCATGATTTCAGGGCTGCTGGAAATCAGTGTGGGAGCTGACAGACACCACAGGGCTGCGTCTGGTGAACCATGAGAGCATGCCCCTACATTTGGGAGGTGCAGCAGAAGCACCTGGAGTGCCTCCAAGACCCTGCAGGTGTTAAACTGTACACAAAGGTGGGGACACTCCGGAAGGGCGGCAAAGAGCTGGACATCCTTAGGTGTGGAAGGGGGTCCTCCTCCCTGGCGAGTTTTCACTGAGCAGTAAAAGGACTGCCAAACACATCCTGACAATATCCTAACAATTCCTAACAAGTCCTATCACAGATCCAAACATTGCTAACACATGGGGTGAAAGAGCCAATCAGCTCCTAAGAAACGATGTTGCAGCGCAACCAATCAACAATTGCTGTGTCATACAGTGTACTGTTGTCATGTGAATCTCGTCGCTGATTGGATGGCCACAGTTTAGGCGCCGGTTATAAACTTTGCTCAACGTTCATTCTGAGGTCGGATTTACCGGAGACACATACTGTGATTCAGGATATTAAAAGTAAGTACGAAGGAATTAAATAAGGTTTAACTCGTCGATTAAGACTGTTTTAGTATACTTTAGTCCGATCGTAACGCTAATTTAGATGTAAGCGCTGTGTTTATGGTACGTAACGTTTCGTGTTATGATGAAAGACTTAAAATCATCCAAAAAGGCTAACGTTATGGTATATAATTTTAAGGGGTAAATGTTTAAGTCTATGAGACAATAGGTTTTGATAAATGCAGGTTTTTGTTCCAACCAGTAAATAGCACACAGTTTGACTAATCAACTGTCTGAAGATTGAGATCAGTTGATTAAATGATTCAGGTCTGGTGTGCTGCTGCTTGGTTGAAAAGAAAACCTGCAGCCACATCGGCCCTTTGTAGAATAGTTTGGACATGGCTGCTTTAGATTAAGTCAGTAAGTCAGACCTGTTCCCAGTGCATGTTGGACCATTTACTTCCGAGGCCATGGTTCTCGACTGGAAAAAGGTGTCTTGCTCCCTCCGTTCACGAGTAAGGGAAGGATGGAGCGTGAGGTTGACAGGGGGATCGGTGCAGTGGCTGCAGTAATGCGGTCGTTGTATCGGTCTGCCGTGGTGACGAGAGAGATGAGCCGAAGGGCTAAGCTCTCGATTTACCGGTCAATCTACGTTGCCCCACCAAAGCCATCTCACCTCCTGATCCACATAATTATCTCTGGCAGCGGATGTTCCTGTGGGCTCCAATGCAGATGTGGGGCATCCCTCTAAAATGCACCCAGTGCAATAGGAAGATGCACCATTCTGGCATTTACACCAAAGTCAGGGAGGTAATTGACACTGATTTAAAGTATTACCTGGCAAATGCATGATTCCCGTCTGCCCTTGGAGCATTGACATTTTAAAACAGCTTGATCCCTCTCACCCTTACAAATTCCTAGCTGTCCTCACAACCTGTTTGGCACTGGACAGGAGGTGTGTTGCAATGCTGCGCCCAAGAACATCAGGGAACAACTTCAGCTATTTACAGCAAGCCTTGTCGAAGATACACAGTGAGGAGTGGGCTAGGCGGACCACCGACTACCTCACTGATTGTGAGGTCCACAAAAAGTCCTGTGTCCTCACCCAGTCTGAAGCTTTGTATCAGCCACCACCGTGCTTAAGTCCCCTGCCCCTGGCCCAGTGGTTTGAGACGGTTCATGCCAATGACATTTTGAGTCACCTTGACGAGTTGAAGGGTGTCATCACTTCCAATGTTTGGGAGAATCTTGAAACTGGACTCTACAAAGAAGGTAAATGTAAACCTATGTAAACTTGATTTCATTCAGTTTGTTAACATAGCTGATGATTTCTGAGACATTCATTTTTTTTATGTATATCACAAAAACTTGCTGGTGGCACTGGGGGCACAGCCACATGGATGACAAATATCGGCAATGAATTTGGGCTGACCACTGGTGAGGGGGCTGGCCTTGATGACCTTTGTCAGGGCATCGTCCATTGGTACTGAGATGCTGGTGAGCCAGAGCCAGATGCCATGTATGTGGACAGAGACTGCTGCAGTGAGACAGGTGTGTTGCCTTCAATTTGTGTTGTGTCCTATGAATTACATTTGATAAAACAATAGTTTTGGCAGGAGAACAGAGATGCATTTATTTACTGTCTGTTGCTTATTGTTATAGGGGTGGGTCCAGTTCTCACTTGGTTTCGGCCATGGAAGTCAACGGTGAGACTGGATATTTTCCATTTTATGAGGTGCTTCACCGATGGCCTTATGACGGAGCACCATCTACTGTATGGCATGTTCTGCTCAAAGTTATCCACTTGTATCTATGAGTGGGACAAAGAGGACATTCACCACTTCAGAGAGGCCAAGGGTCCACCTACCCACTCTCAGGTGTTATCCAGCATCATATTCAGTGAGCTGGTCAAGCACTGCCGCAGGAGAACCTGAGGGGTTGAGGAGACTGTTTACAAATAATTCCTTAAGGAAACTACACTTGAAAGTGGTGTGTCCGGCAGTCCTGCCAGCTCCCCATTTGAGGACAGTAGGCCCATCACTTAAACTCTGGTAAAGTGGCTTATGTATTCACCATTAGAAGTGCTTGTTCCATCACCTTTTCTCTTGAATTAGCTGTACAATAATTGGTTTTGTTTTCATTTTATGTGACAGGATAGTCGGTGTGATCCCAGAGGAATCCCCGGATGGGAGGCAGTCGATGCCTTGGCAGGGTATCTTGGCAGCCTCAACCGGACAAAAACAGCTCTCTCAAACTCTGAGATCATAGAGTTGTTAAGACTGTACTCATGCCTGGATCCCACTGACAAGTCCCCAACCAAATACCCCTTGAAAAATAGGAAGAGGACCTTGTCAGGACCATGGAGAGCTTCTCGTAAGTGCATTTGCTCTGCTCAAGGCCAGCAAGCAGCTGACAGGTATCTGCCTCTGATATACAGTATATTTGTAATATTTTTGTATGGATGTGTGTACATGTGTACCTACATATACACATGTATGTGTTACAGTACACACACATAATGTGAATTATGTCATCTTGTCATCTATTTGCAGATTGTTCATGGCCAGGCTGCCCACAGACCTGATATTAACAGGATTTCTGAGTGTGTTGCACTTAGACTCCACAAATAGTTTTGAGAAGCCAGAAATAGGCCAAAGGACAACAAAGGGAAAACATTTGCAACACCTCAGTCAATTGTCATGACTTACGGTCATATCAAACAGTTCATAGAGGACTGCAAAATGGTACTGTCTTGCATCTGGAGAGACCGTCACAGAGTGGAAGAGCTCATTATAGGATTCATGTGTTTATACCATGGTCTGGGGGAATACTCAATTCTGATTGGCTGCAGGGTGTCCATTAATCCCTGATATATGGACACCTACTAAGTAGTTCCAGTCAAATTGTTTGTTCACTGTTCTAAATTAATGCGCTAGCTGGCGTATCAAATCTGAATATTGTATTTCCAACACAGAGTGCCGTCCGTCAGTCCTCTAGTGCCTTATCCTCTGAACACCACAGGATGGCGACTGTAACACACAAGCTGCAGAAAGTACACTTCCCCTCTAAACTTACTGATACGCAAATAATCTCACATCCTGTTCGTTGTTCAACTCTCTACTTCAGGCTGCGGCCACAGTAACATTACACACGACCAATCATTTGTTCATGAAAATCATGATATTGATTTGGGGACAATGACATGACTGGTTAGCTAGCTAGGCTTGTTGTTAAAGGGATAGTTCGGATTTTTTGAAGTTGGGTCACATAAATTACATATCTATAGTCGATCTGTTTCCTACCGTAATCACCGATCAGCGCAGCCTCAGTTTGGAGAAGTAGAGAGCCGCTCCAGCCAGGCGCTGAGCTTTGTACTGCAGTGAACGGGGTCCAGACAAAAAGCGAAATAAACCACCTAAAACAAGACTCACCTTAAAAAATCTATATCAGTTCAAGTGTACGTTGTAAAGGGAAGATTCACACCGCTTTACATCGCCGTCAGACCTTCCTTTCTTTTGGCACTACATTTTCTCAACCATAGAACCTCCGTATCCCTACGTAGTTGTGCTAATGCGGAGGGATACGGAGAGTTAAGTTTTGTTTTTATCGAAAGAAAACCTCTCGTCCAGCAACTGGGCCTCGCACTGTATTTCATTGCTCGCAGATCACCTGTTGCCCAGTTGCGCTAATGCGTAGGGATACGGAGGTTCTACGGTTGAGAAAATGTGCCAAAAGAAAGGCCGGTCTACGTACACTTGAACTGTTATAGATTTTTTAAGGTGAGCCTTGTTTTAGGTGTTTTATTTCGCTTTTTCTCTGGACCCTGTTCACTGCAGTACAAAGCTGAGCGCCTGGCTGGAGCGGCTCTCTGCTTCTCCAAACTGAGGCTGCGCTGATCGGTGACCACGGTAGGGAATAGACCGACTATAGATAACGTACTTTATATGACCCCACTTCAAAAAACCCGAACTATCCCTTTAAACACACTGTCATGTTATATGTACTGTTTGTCAACCGTACAAAATGTTATTGACTTTGACTTTTCAGTTGCATAAGAAACTTACGGGAGGGTAATGATTGTTCCATGTATTAGTCAAACCCTCAGGCGTTACCAGGGAAAAAGTTATGGCTTGTGAAAAACTTAATATTTTGATCGTAAAACGTCGCTGCGTGTTGGACGGTTCTTAGGCCTCCGCGTCATCTATTAATTCCTGATTATGGACACCTCGTCGGGTATTATCCCTTACATATAGAGCTCAACAGTGACCGCCCACTTTTTCAACGGCTCCGGTTCCGGAAGTGAATTTGCCATTCATTTACTCCATTGACGTTTCATAAAATCCTTTTATAAAAAGTTTTAGGCCTGGAACCAAGCCAATCAGCTAGCAGATGAATCGTGACCATAAAAAAAAATCGGCGCAAAAAAATGTTGGAAAACGGAGAAAAAAGCAAAGGTACAAGACTGTGTACATAATCATCTTAAGAGTAAAGCAACTACTCATCCGAAAAAACCATTGCGAATGTAACAGCGACGTCTCTGATTGGTGGAGCTCGCTGTTACCATGTAAATGTTTACCGAACCCGCTAATTTCATGTTCAGCTGAACCCTTAATAAACTCTTCTCCTCATCACTAAATGAACGCAGTAGGTCAGAAAGTGAAATCATGGCAGCTCTGTGGTAAACGATTGTAGAGTTCAGTGTTAGCAGTAACTAGCTAACATGAAATTTGCGGGTTTGGTAAACATTTCCATGGTAACAGCGACATCGCGAATAAAACATGTTTTTCTCAAAACAAGATTGATATCATACGGACTTGTGGCTTCTACAGGATCATATATCATCGTTTGACAATCTGATAACTCGTGGTGAGTCTACTTTGGATGGTTACGACATTATGGCCAATAATCAAAATCTAAATGCAGAATATGAATGGTATTTCCACTTTCGGAACCTCACTGTTGAGCTCTATAGTTGTTGTATGGTTGTTTTTATAATTGTGCTGTATTTGGTGTTCCATAACAAACCTATACATTGTGTTATTTCTATTTAAAGTGTGTGTGTTATATATTATATTATTATATATTAACGTGAGGTGTTTGTGCTCTTTATATATAAAAAAAAAACAAAACTAAAAAACACAACTCTTGTGGTGTGATAGTAGCACAACCATCCTTTGGGTGGAAGATTCCAGGTGCAAATCTTGGCAAGAGTGTGCACCTTGTTGGCCCAATCAGTATTTAATTAAAAATGAATTTATAACATAATTTAATCTGCATTTTTCTCCTTTTTTTCTCGTCTTTTTATTATGATTATTATCATCACAACAAAGCATTTTTATTCTTACCAGTCCTGTTTGTAAGCGATATTTGATAGATTCATAGCACTTTGTAAGAGTTTGCGTTAATTGAGACATGTTCCAATTGAGGATCGATCCGGCGACCTTCTCATTTTTCCTTCTCTTCCCCCTCCCAGCAGTCCCTTTTGCCCCATTTTCTCTCTTGCCTCCCTGTGATTGGTCAGTGAGTTGCAGATTGACTCTGGTCTCCTCTTGAGGAAAAGCAAATCGTTGTCGGCAGGATTCGAACCTGCGCGGGGAGACCCCAATGGATTTCTAGTCCATCGCCTTAACCACTCGGCCACGACAACTGATGATGTCTAGACCTTGAAATTTGAGGATTGATCAGAAAACTTATTTTCTCTTTGAGTGCGGGGATCCTGCGTCAATTCTCCACATCCTCCTCTGTGTGAAAGTCTCAGATGGGGTGACAATTTCGCTGCCTCTGGAGGTACAGGTGGTGCTGTTCTGTTTCCACCAGGGCTGTTAGGAACACAGCACCATCTAGTGGCGGTGGTAGAATGAGTCTTCAGACCTTTTACCAAAGATGGCTTGTGTGGAGGACTGAAACTGCCAAAATCCTACGTAATAAATAATTTAAAAAAAAGATTTACTAAAAATACATAGTAGACATGTATTAATGATTCATTTATGTATGCAAAGGGAGAAATGATACAGAAATGAATAGAGTGTGCGCTTGGTTGTAGAGTGCACATCCCACGTACAGAACTTTGGTCCACACTGGGTTTGAGTCCCACCCGTGGCCCTTTGCTGGGTTTCACCCCCTTGAGTAAATGTACTTCATTAAGTTGTGTCGCTGATCATTGCACTTCAAACTCTTCAGGAAGTAAAAGAACAGGTGAACAGAAATGGAATAAAATCAGATGATACACATCAACTTCAGAGTATCTCAGTTACCAGTTCAGCAGCAAACACAACAACACGCCTGTATGAGTGGATGTGCTGAAGACTGAGAAATTAAATTGTTTTCCATTCAGTCATCAAATGTACTGTAAATACAAAACAAAGGCCACAGGTGTAGGAAGAATTCAGATGCTGAGTGATGCCATAAAAAAACACTCCATTAACAGTAGATGCCTGCATATCTTAATTTTATTTTAGTAAATGTAGTAAAAGCACTCACTTTTCTTTTATATATCGTTGATGTAAAAATATGTGAGATAAATTTTAGTGTTGCAGGTATGGCGTTATATGAGTCAAAAGTTGCGTGAGCTATAACATGTCTGCAGAGAGATCTGTATGCGTAAATAATGTTGTCACGCGCGCAGATTTGACCTGCCGCGCGCGCTTGTTTGATCTTCGTGCACATATTCAGCAACAGAGTGAAGCAGAGGCAGGTGCGAGCGAGAAAAAAACAGCGACACGCACAACAACACTGTGCAGCTGCTTTGCGCGTGCTGGCTCTCTCTTGGTCTCCACTGCCAAAGTATCAAAAGTCCTTGCTTCAAGCGAGCAGAGCTCCACCGCGAGCGAGCACAGGGGAGAGAGAGAGAGCCAGCTCGCGCAAAGCAGCTGCACAGTGTTGTTGTGCGTGTCGCTGTTATTTTTTACTCGCTCACACAAGTGCACACGGCAGTTGAAATCTGCGCGCTCAAATTATTTTGTGTCGCGCGCAGATTTCAAGTGCTGCGCATGTAGATGTGTTCTCGCTCGCGTGACTTTTGACTCAAATACAACGTCATACATCGGTCAAGGTGGAGCCGCCTCTGACTACATACAGTGTAATCAATAAATACACAATATTCTAGAAATGAATCAGATGGTTTGTATGTAGAAAACTAACTACAACAAGATTTCCCTCTGAAAAGTAATAGTAAAAGGACAAAGTTGCATGAAATGGAAAAAAAAACGTAAGTTTCACACAAACTGGATGCCTCCTTTGTTTAATAATCTTGAAGAAAAAGCAGCTGTGATGTAATTTTTGTGCTCCATAATTCAAGCAGTTATATTTACTGTGTATGACTGACACAATAAAGACTTTAAAGATGACAGATCTTATATTGTTGATAAAGATCACGGTAAATGTAGGTGCTGCACAGTGGTCAGCTTGTTTCAGTGTCTTGAAGATGTTGCACCTCTCATCCAAGAAGCTTCTTCAGTTCTGACTAACTGGAGGCAAGTCTCAGGCTTTTAAACTCTGTGTGGGAGTGTCCTTACAGACTCGTTACGGACACGTGTGAGCTCTGAGTTTCAGAGTTGTAAGGGCCACTTGTGGGTCGTTGACTCAACCCGGCCTCATGTGGGTTGCTCGGGCTAGATGAGCCCAGGTGTGAATGGTTGTTAAGCTTTCAGGACAGCATTGTAGGTGGGTGATAAGTGATGTCGTCGGCAACCTCCTCTGTTCAAGGACGGCCGTTCCAGTTTAACGTAGATGGATTCCCTTCCTCCTCTTTCAGACCATCTGTCCTCTCCGGCCAAGGTGTTTACATTGTTGTCCTCAAAGGACTGATTTTCCTCCTTCAGATGTAAGTGGACAGCCGAGTCTTGACCTGAGGAGTCGGCCCTCCTGCGTTGTGCCATTCGTTTATGAAGAGGTTGATATAGAGATCTTATATCACTGAGAAAAGGTGCTGAGAGATTCTCTGTATGTTATGTGACAACAACGACATCATTGCTTCATCACAGGACGCCGCAAACAAAGAGTGACACGGCATGTTACATTTCGTGATATAAATTATTTATTTACATTTACAGAAAAATGACCCCATCAAGACAATGTAGTAATAACTATTGGAAATAGAACCCAAAGATACAGAAGCTGACGTCATCGTCACAACCGAACAGAGAGCTCTATAATAACATTGTGCCCTCTGTCAAAGGTCTCCTATAACACAAGGTGCAAGGCATCACGTGTAGCCCCGAACCCCCCCAACCCAAACCCACCCCCCCACCCAGAACCGGACGACACACACCTCAATTAAAGCCCGTTACCCTGCTTTGCACTACCCCGGTTTTGCTTAACCCCTCATCTAGAAACGACAGACACCGGCTAGCCCGCCTCTACCAAAGCTCACACATCTAAGACACATTCACACTCTCACTCATTCACACATTCTGTATCCTCAGCACCATCCTCCCCTCAACACCTCATGGTTCAGTTTTTTTTTTCAGAAAAACCCTGGACGGAAGTGACAAGGTGCAAGGAGACACATCGGCGACTGGGGGGAAGGATTTGGTGGCGGCGACGACTGACGACAACATCATCATCATTATCATCATGATCATCGCTGACTGGTACTCGCCAGCTCTGTCTCTGCCGTGCCACCATCCTCCCTGGGCATTCTTAAAGTTCGTACTGGGAGAGAGGGGGGCGAGGAGTGAGGGGAAGCAGATCCTAATTTTTTCGGGTTGGCCTACAAGGGGGAACATCTAACGCCACAGCGCTCCGTAAAGTGGAGGGGGGGTCTCTGTTCGGCGGGTCTGGGCTCAGATAAGTCGAGTGGAGGCGCGCATGGTGTTCTCCGTGCTGAAGTGGACATTGTTCTGCTTCTGCCGGTTGATCCTGTTGGTCCGCGGGCACTTCCTGTACAGGGGGAGAGGGTGAGGGAGGGGCACAAGAAGATACATGTCAGGGTTAAAGATCATTCTGATGCCAGTAAAAAGTCATGAAATTATTTTTTTCAAGGATAAACATGGAAATATGTTTGTTATTTTAAACAAATCTGATTAAAAGACCAAGAGCCAACGATAAATTGATCCTACTAACGAGTAGCCGAAGTCTGATATAGTTTAGTCTGAAGTTGTGTGTTTTGATTCTGTAAATAAAAGAAAGAAAGTGTTCATCTACTTATGACCTAGAGGGGAGCTAACTAAGCTAACTAACGTGACAGGTAACGTTAGCTACAAGTTTACATCCCAAAATGTCAGGAGCGTCACGTCCGTGAGCTGCGTGCCTCCGCCGCCCTGTGGGTGATCTGTCCCTTCAATAAACGTTGATGATGAGGAGACTAAATCTAAATTGTGAGTGGTATTTGCAGTGTTTTCCTCTGAGCCTGACAGCGCTCATCAACCGACACCGGAAACACACAATCAACCTGACTGTAGCCTGAGAGACCAAACCCAGGGCTAAAACCTTCGCTGTGTCTTTTTTATCTCAGTATCTCTTGCAGCGAAAACCGTTTCAGAGCTGACTTTTTCCAACATGTTACGGAACGTCGCGAGCAGGAGTCAGAGTGTATCACTGACGTCTTCTTTACGCTACGTAAAATCACACGGAATTCGAGAGACATTAATAAAACAAGACACACCGTCTACAGCCCAGTCTGTCTACAGAGATAGGACGCCGAGGTGAAAGAGTCGCAGGGCGCTGACGTACCGTAGGATTCATTCAGTCGAGCCGTGTGATGTATTGTGAACTTTTACAAGGCTGAGTTTATTATATATTTTCCGCTTTAAATGAATATCGCTGAGCAGCAGGAAACATTAATGGTACTGTAGCTGTTTCCAGTGTTATAACGCTCCCTTCTTCTTCTTCTTCTTGTTCTTTATCATCTTCTCTCTTTACCCTCTCACCCTGCTCTCCCCTTTACGGCTCTCCTCTCTCTCTTTTTGTCCCTCCTCCCCCTCCTTTACTCAGAGGAGCAGTTTTGTCTCGGCTAAAACTCTTTTAAAATCTTTTATTAAATGTCATAAATTGCTTAGGTCAGCCGGAGGCAGACGAGCTGCAAGGTAAGTGTGTGTGTGTGTGTGTGTGTGTGTGTGTGTGTGTGTGTGTGAGAATCTGTGGGTGTCAGTGGTTTTCTTCTGTGAATACAAAATTCCTCCTCAGACACAAGTGTGTATGCTTGCCTACACAGATATCTCTGTGTATCTGTGCTTGTACGCACGCCCAGCATGTTTTTCACCTCAGATGCGTGTGCGCACGTGTGTGTGTGTGTGTGTCCGCGGGGAAAGTGACAGTACTTTCTCTCACTGCGGTGAAAGCAAGGTGACCTTTCGGCTGTTTCCTCCAGGCCTCAGGAGCCCCCCAGCCCCCCTTGTGACTCCCTAAATATACACAACAACATGGAAAGCACTGCTCCCAGGCTCATTAGTAAGCTGCGTCTGTGTGTGTGTGTGTGTGCGTGTGTGTCGGGACGTGACTCACCTGGTAATGCAGAGCACCACCACACAGATGATGACCACCTGGAGCGCTCCGATGATCGAGGCGATGAGGACGTAGTGCAGTTTGCCAGAGCCTGGCACCACGTACAGCACGTTGTACTCCTTGATGTCACACTGGGCGCCCCTGAAACCCGAGTGACAGCTGAGATCACACACACACACACACACACACACACACACACACAAGTGAGGAGAGAGAGAGAGAGAGAGAGAGTCACTTGAGGCGCTGAGAGACAGGTTCATTATATTGTGTTTCTAATTGAAATGTCACTGCGGTGGAACTATGCACCTCAGCGACACAGGAGCGACTGTGCGCCTCCTTTGCTTCGACCGTTCAGACGAACACGTCCGATACGGCGTGAGTGTGTCAGACTGAGTAGCTAAATATGAAAACGCATAATTTTAGCCAGGTTTTCTGATGCCAGTAAAAAAATATTGATAGTAAAAAAAACTACATAAAGGAAGTGGGTTCAGTTGATTCAGCAGTCTTGTCCTCTTTAGCGACACATTACTTCAGCAAACCTCCTCCTCTCCACGATCACAGCTGTTTGACACAGCGTTTTCTTCTATTCAACAGTAATACACAAAGAAATGGCATTTACAGCAATGTATCTCCAGTCATACAGTATATACACACACACACACACAAAGTGTAGCCTACTGTCACTTTATGTCCAACAAGTCCTCCATATTAAGAGACAAAAAGATTTTTCCTCGCACCACGTTTTTCCTCTGATGGCCTTATCTTTGTGTGAACCTTAAAACTGTAAGATATCACTTAATCCGCTTAATGATGTGTGGTTAGGTTTTGGTACAATCATGATTTTGGTCAGGCCAAGGGACCGTGTTAATGTTAGGGCAGCTTCATCATCATGGTCACAATAACAAGATTCAGGAACAAACGTGTTTGTGCTTTACAAAAACGCAATGCAGCACTGACAGTCGTTTGGAAACGGGAAATAAACAGCAGTCTCCTGTTTCTGAGATTTGTCCCAATCAGTATTGATAGTAATGAGTCTGTTCCTTGGTCGAACATATTCTAGTGGATATATATCTGAAAATGTCAGAATCACATTTAGAGACAATTATTTGGGCATTTTATTTTGAAATTCCATGTCTGGTCCCTTCCAATGTCGACTCTGCAGCTGCTGCCGCTAACTAAGCTATGCCACCTCCTTAACAGATGTTGGCAGTGATCACCTGTGATGTTGTTGTCTGTTGACCATGAAGAAGAGCTTTTCAACAACGTGCTGTTTTCACATGTAATTGGTGTTTTTGGATCCGGCCAGCTTTGTGTGTCTGTGGCCTGAGACAGCCAGACAGACAGACAGACGGAGAGACTGATGGAGGTGATCTTTGTCCTCAGAGAGGAGCTAAAATGGTCCCCCTTTTAATCTCTCTCTTCCTCCCTCCGTCCTCTCTTCTCTGCCTGCTTTTCCTCTCTCTGGGGAAGTTGTTACCCCACCAACACCTGCACATCCTTGTTTGATACTAACACACACACATACATACACACACACCTTCACATTCCCCATCCCTTTCGACCTGACAGTGTGTAAGATGAACACTGCAACCTTGTTCTGTTCTGGGGTTTGTGCTGTTTCCACACACATGAACACACACACACACACACACACACCGCTCCCACAGAGACCACTGTGTGCCTCCCCTTCTCATTACGACCTCCAGGGGGCAGCAGAGACATTTCACACTCTGCCTCTGGCTCTCTCTCTCTCTCTGCTCGGCTCGGCTCTGCTCTGTATGCATGAAGAATGTCTGGGCGAGCTGGGACGAGCGAGGTTAGAAAGAAAAGGAGAGAAATAGAGGGAGCGAGAGATACTAAGACCCCCTGGCTGCTACACTATCAGGCTGTAAAAGATGGCAGACCTGAGCGGCACACATGTACGTTCACTGTGTGTGTGTGAGAGTGTGTGTGTGTGTGTGGGCGGCGGGATATGAAATCATTCGTCATTTTGCCTTTATGTAAATGCGTGTCTGTATCGCCTGTGTTCAAGTGTATATTATGCACTTGTGTGAGTCTGTATGTATGTGTGCTGTCACATGCAGCTGTGGGACCGCTGTTTTATAAGTGCATCTGAGTGTGTGTGCGCGTGTGTGTGTGTGTGAAGTGTTGTTTGTTGCATTACCGTATTTCTACATTCATGAGGCCCAAAAATGACCGAAGTGAGGACGTTCTTGCTTCTTTTTAGGGTACATCCAATTTAAGGATCTTATTTTCGCTCAGGTATTTGTATTGTTTTCACCAGAGTCATGGCTCGAGGTCTGAAAATCGCAATCAAAAGACATCCGACGAGGCCAGAATCAAGGCCCCAGATACACTAAACCTGGAGTAAACCAAGGTGAACGGTCCTGACAATCCACAGGCAAGGTTTTCCTGCGTAATGACTGATAATCTAAATTCTAGCTAAAATTCTGGGCGTGCAAAATGTAATTTCTGCATCTATGGGTCATAAAGCTGACAGAAAAAATGTCTGCCGATTGTTGTGTGGTTCAGGCTGGCCAAGCTGCCCAGAGCGACCAGCTTCGGGAGGAATGAGTCGAGTGCAGAGCCGGACCTTCTGGAGGGATAAACACCCAGAGTCACATTGGACTCTGTTTCAGAGTGCAGAGCGATTCATTTTTTTAACTTCTGGGATTAAAAAAGCGAACTCCACTTTATCAACCTGACTGCAGCAGTGATCTGAGAAAATGAACTCCTTCTTTCGGCGGGTGTTTATGTTTAGTAATGTTGACTGTCGACAAAAGCTGGAAGGGAAACGTACTTCAGTGGAAGGTGACATGAATTAATCTTTAGTCTCATTCCTCATCCTGGAAGTAGCAACAGGCAAACAAATCTTTAGTTTGAGTAAACTTTTGGTATAGTGACCTGTAAGTACACAGCTCAGTGGTTGTTTTTAGACATTTAAGCAGATTTTTTACATATCAAAGAGGATGGTTTATTGTTTGGACTAGACTGAGGACGAGGTTTAAGTCAAGGTTATGAGACAAGGTAATAAGTGGTCATGTTAAACCTGCATTTACTCTTTTTTTTGACCACTTGGTGACAATTCAAGTGCAAAATCCACATTAAGCAGCGACAAAGTAACACAAACATTCTTTTGAAGTTGTGTTTCTGACTTCCTGATGATACAGATTCAATTTTCAGGCTTATTTGAGCTCTGTTTTGGGTCTCTACCAGGGGAACATCTGGCTCTTTTAGCTGCTACATGCTAGCTACCATTTCACAAGCTAGTGGTAAGGAAGCGTTCTTCAGAGTGGGGGGCAGTTGAAATCGTAATATTGCTTGTAGTTAAACCAAAACAACAGGCTGAGCTCAAAGATGCTTAAAGGCATTGGTCAGTTGTTAATGTTCCATCACCATCGATGACACTGACAACTGCACCACTTCCAGACTGTTAGCAGCAGTGATGTCGATCTCATGCAAATGATCCTGTTTTTAAAAATGAAGTATTCTTGTATTTCTGGGAACTCACTGATGACACCCTCGAGGTGTCAGCCGTCAATGACAGCAGCACGACGTGTGTGTTTACAGCCGAGTGCCATCACTGGGCAGACAGATGACAACGTGTTGCTCTCTCTCTGAAAATCACCAGCAAAGTGAAATCTGGTGGAAGAAGATTAAAACGTGTGCCGGGGAAAGGAAACACCAACATCCTCATTTAGCGGGTGAGGAATCCAACATGGGATTAATTTGAAGCAGTGCAGTCTATTTTGACTGGTCAACAGCCGGGCCGACTGCTGCAGCAGGAGGGAGCTCAAACACTTCCCCCTCTCGCAGCACCCTGGCTTCTGTTCATACAAGATAAACAAGCCTGATTAAAAAAGATTAATGGGTTCTAGCACTTGCTGAATTTTAACTGATTAGCCATCTCACATTACACGCTTTATTTTGGTATCTACAGATTAGGGAAGACGGGGGAGGGAAGTAAAAAAAAAAGAAAACAAAAACAGACAGAGCAGGTCTGAGTTGTCACACTACAGTCAGACTTTCTGTAAAAACTTTGCAGGTAATAATAAATACAATAAATAGAGTTTAACTGATTGCTACATAAGAATCCTTGTGCTGGACTATAATTAGATCTGACAAAATATAATCCTATTGATTTCAGGCTATGAAAACTCTATTGAAGTCATTATGAATTAATAATCAATAGTCCCGTCTCGATGCATGACGCTTAAATTACATTCAATTTAGAAAATACTGTTTAGTTTTCAGAATTACGGCCAAAAAAATGACGTCCTAGCGGCTCACAGGGCATTCACGACTACTGCATTTTAGTATTCATCAATTTATCCCATAAATTAGTTAATTTATTGTATTTTTTCAGCCAGTAACGATTACAAATTCAAGTAAATGTTTAACTAATAGAGGCAGGACCAACCCTGGGGGTAGGTGCAATACTGGATTAGCCCTGAAAGGCTGTTTACAAATGATCTGATTGGACCACACCCCCAGAGTGGGAAGTGAGCATCCTTAAAATAACATCTGTAGAGACGTGAAAACCCTGACAGTCTAAATATTTAACACATAAATGACAAAATATATAGTCTGTAGTTCAGTACTACAGTTAATGTTCTACATTTTCCCCAAATTTGAGAGGGACAGGTCTGCTCAGCTGATTTATATGCAGCTTTTATTTTATTTTTTTTACACCAAAAGAGACCCAAATGCGAGACAGGCAGAGGCAGGCATGTAAAAGAACAAACAATTTAACTTTAAAATGCTGGTAACCAAAGTCCAACATCCAAAAAGCAAGAAATAAAAAGGCAGGCAAAAGGAAAGTCTGAGGCAAAAACTAAACCGAAGGACAAATCTGAAAACTACAGGGAGCAAATCAGAAACATGGGGAGTGCACAAGGACAGGGAGCAGGAACAGGACCGAAACAGAGGAACCAGCACAGAGTCGCAGACTTAAATACACATGTGCTAATGACCTAATGAAACACAGGTGGACACGGAAAAAAAAAAGGAGGCAGGAACACACACAGAGGCAGGAAGTGGAAAGTAAAACATGACAGAAGAGGATAAACTTTCAACAGGAAATCAACCGAGGACCACGACAACAGCTGCAAACTGATATGATCCTGATTTATATGAGAATTCATGTTAAATGAAGGTTGAACCATGAGCAGAAAAAAAATCACAGACAGCCTGTAAAACATTTTAATAGGCCATCCTGTCATAAATAAAGCAATTGGAGGCCGCGTACAAGCTGATATATTAGTCTGATAACATTTATCCCTACCTGTCCCTTGTGCTAACAAAGATAGTCATACTGTGTGTGTGTGTGTGTGTGTGTACCTGCAGGAGGGCTGGGCCGGGATCCTGGGGTACTGACACTCTCCGTGGACGCAGTAGTTTTTGTAGTGATCTGGACAGGGGATGTACAGGCCGCGGGCCAGAGGATCCTCGTTTTCCACTACTGAGTAAAAAAAAAAAACAAAAAAAAAACACGCAGACAAACAAAATTCATCAATTCAATTCAATACTGGATGTGCATATATGCTCGAGGCCAGACGTTAGTATACATCTCTGTACTGTACAAAGAAAAAAAAAAGATTTCAAGAGGAAGAGATGAATGACGAAGGGTGAATAAAAGAAGTGCAAGCAGTGAGAGAGGAGCCTCAGAGCGACAGACAGACAGACAGACAGACAGACGGTGAGGACTGTCGAGGGCTGAAGGCTGAAGCTTTTGAGTGGCAGCTCATGTCATTTGGCAATTCGCCCGCCGCACATGCACTCACCTGTGAGGTCAGTCCGTGCGAAGTGTCCGTCTTCGCCTTTGTTCCCGGTGATGATGTCACCTGGAAAGGGCCAGAAACACATCCAAAGTGATCTCAGTGGTCCCTACAACCTCTCCTATAGCTCTCCATTGTACATATACAGTGCACAAAAGAAAGAGAGAGAGAGAGAGAGAGAGAGAGCGCTGGATGTGAATCATCACCTCAACAAAGGGGTTCATGTGGTGTGTGCACCCGTCTAGTTAACGCGTATAAATGTGGACGATTCCCTCCAAAAGTCTGACGCCGTCCACTCTAATGTACAAGACTGAACAAAGGGCGGCATGGAGCCGAGCGGGCGAGAAGAAACGATCAGGGGGAATAATGTATTTTTGCTCGCCTTATTGACGCTGCATTGAATTCATCTCTCACAGTGGCTAGACAATATAAATGGTGTTTTTACTGTCTTGTGAGTGTGAGATAAAGTTTGAATTGAATCTCTCCTTCCTATCATTATCATTTTATTGCGATTGATTTTTATTATTATTTTTTTATTTTTTCGCAGTGGTCAGTGAACGTATTCCCTCAACCCGAGTTTGTGAAAGTAATTTCCTGGTTTATGATGCAAGAAATGCGCCGAGATCTGACACTTTTAATTTCTCTTTCTTATTTATCTGCTTGCAGGACATCAGAGGAGATATAAAGTTCACTGAGATCAGAAGAGTCTTGTATTTTATTCACCGGGCAACTCCACCAGTTTTACAGGTTAACACGTTATTCTATTTAGATATATGAAAAAAGTAGCATGACGTTGCATTGTGGGTAATGTAAGCCCCATGTTTTGAAAATAAGTCCACTGGTTTAGCATTGCACTTCTAACGGGCCTTTCCCTGGACTTTTAGCAGCGGCGAGGCAAACCGTGCTGCGTTTATTTGCCTTTCTGTTACCACTTTACCCGCCCCGAGTTGAGCCAAGCTGCACCCTGGATGGACCCCCTCTGGAGTGGTGCCACAGCGGGCACGCAAAGCCTCCAGGTGGGCTGCGTTGATGTCTAACGACCGCAGCTAACGTGCTAACCCCCCGTGTTGCGATCGTAAGACTCGTATCTGTGCAGGAGGCGAGAGAGAAAAGTGCTTTTATAAGTTTCCGTTTTTAGTTCTCAGCACTTTTCTTGTAGCTTCCTACTGAATCTCTTTAGTTTCCCGTTTTTTTTAAATTTTATTTTAGATATCTGCTGTATTTTACTTATTCATCATGTTCGCTTTCAGTTGTTTAGTGAGTTAATTTGATGAATATCTTTCCATAACTGAATAAACAAGCTTTTCCTCAAAGGGAAATAAGGTCCCCAGAAGAATGTTTTGAAGCCAGAAATGTGTTGACTTGGAAAAGATCCTGCAAATATGAACACAGTAAATGAGTGTGCAATTTTGACACTTTGGTTATTCAGTCACTAAATCAGTGAATTTGAATTTGAAAAAACCCTGATTAAAATTTCATCCCCACAATTACTGAGGGCACCTTGAAGTCGCTGCTGGTGAAAACCCAACATGTCCTGACTTTGCTGTGTCATATCAAAGGCTTTTAAATGACTATGTACTTTAAAGTACGGAGGACTTTTATTGTGAAGACTTTACAGGAAATGAAACGTGTTAGTGGAACTCTGTTTGAGGCTATTCTTTGATAATCCTGCGGGGGGAAGAGTGTTGGACTGATGTTTGGAGTCAAACCAAGTCAAGCAAACCTGCACATGTGTATGAAAATCCCCCCAAAAACACTGTTAGATTTATTATGGACTGAAAGGATAAAAACAAATGTTTAAAATTGTTCGAGCAGAACCAGAGATCCTTTAACCTGGCGCGTACATTACCCACAATGCAACTTAGCCACTGAGTGACATCACTGGAGGCAATTTATCTGATTACACACAGCTTTCTTTGGAACCACAAAAGGCTTTATTCTACTTTTTTTCTTCTCTCATATGCAGTAATACTGTCCAAGACATGTCAGCACACTTTAATGTGTAAAATTGGTGGAGTTACCCTTTATTAAGCAAAATCAGATATGAGACTGAATGAATTTTCAGACTCTCAGAGAGGAGACACAAGCTTTCCTTTCTTCCTCCTTTAATTTTTCCCTCGCTCCACACATCAACGACAGCTTAAGATCTTAACGATACGACGCCTGATTTAATGAGGACCCGGATTGTTTCTGGATGCTCCAGATCGGCGTGAGATCCAATAAGAAGCAGCGATTTCAAGGAGAATAGAAAGAAACTCTGTCCCGTAGTCTTATAAACCAGCGATCTGAATATCAAGGTCCCACTTTGAATCCTGACTAACGAGAACTTTACTCCAAACCTCACACACACTTTCATGACGTTTGTTTCTCGATGATTAACACAGAAAGCTTGGTGGGCCTGATCAGATCAATCAGGGTGGTCCGACCCAAAGGGTGTAGCGCAGGGTCGAGGGGGGGGGCAACAGATTTCCATTTGTGCTCCAGAGCTGGTAAGCCCGGATTGCTTTACTCCCCCTTACTTCTCAACGCCCTCATATCGGTTCTCACATCTCGATCAATTGTCCCGTTCGTCCCAGGTGGGCGCAGAGCCGATCAGATGCTCAGCAAATGTGCTCGTACACGACCTGAGCCGCCGCTGACGAGTGAGACTTGAACAGCTCCGTCTCTCTTTGAGTCCCGGACAGATGTTTTTAGCTGCATGAAGTCATAATGAAGAGAAATTAAGATGTTTCCTGATCATACGTCAAATAGAAAAAAGACTAAAACGACATTAAAAATGATTATTCGCATGTGATTTTTTTCCGTCTCCCACATGGATGAGCAGTATGACTCAGTACAGGGATTTCAGCACGGAGATTAATAAAATAACTTCATCCCTGCACCCAAATAAAAAGATACCGCACTGAAAAAGAGAGGATTACCATTCTGCAAAAATTATCAATATACATAGCAGAGAAGGCTATGTGGGGTTTTTTGAGGATTATCTTTGCGCAGAGTTTTTTTTCCCCAAACATGATTGAGAGAAAAAAATATTTTGCAATCACGAAATGTGTTTGGAGCGGCAGCTGGGAGGGAGATATCGAATCACGCCCGTCTGCATTTAGCTCTGCTGCGCGCCGCCTCATTTGCCTCCGTGGCCTCGCTTCAACTTGAAGGGAACACCTGCCAGACGGATTGACGGCTTCCGCGGCGTGTGTGAAGGTGTTGTCGTGTCTTTCGAGTGTGTGTGTGAGAGAGAGAGAGAAAGTGTGTGTGTGTGTGTGTGTTTGTGACTCTGACCTTGGCAGTGGCCCAGGTACTTGACCTCGATGCGTTCCTGCTTCTGACAGGACGCCTCCTTCACCTGGCAGGGGTTGTCATAGGAACGGCCGTCCGAGGCACACACCGGGTTGAAGCTGATGTGGGAGCAGTCGATGTTGCAAACACACCTGCGGAGCGACAAATCACATCAGAGGATTTTTTATTTATTAGGCGTGTTAAGATATAAAATGAATGAGATCTGAAATATTAATAAAAATGAGAGCATCTTTATCCCGGAGAGACTTTTCGTGTGTGTGTGTGTGTGTGTGTGTGTGTGTTTGACTGCGAGGGACACAGACGGAAATCCGTTCAGGGATTAAAAAATGAGGAAGAGAGAGAGAGAAAAAAAAAAAAAAGTACAGCTTGCACTCAGTCAGGAAGCTGGACCATGCATAGTAATCCTGTTCAGACTGGGTGTTGGCACATTCAATCTAACACAATGGCAAATGGATTTAACTTTGCAAAAAAAAAAAAAAAGAAAGAAAAAAAAAGAGAGACAGGCTGCACAGAGGACTTGATTGACAAATGATGTAGCATTACAATGGCAGGAAGTTATTAATAATGAAAGAAAAGTAGATAACAAAGCTGCACATTTTTTTTTAGCGTCGCAGAGGAAATTGTTGCTGTCACCAGTCTGCAGCTTTCAGATGTGTAATTTATTTTAGATAACATTGAAAACAGAGTAAAATGGAGAAAAAGAAATCATAACTTGGCTAATGCTATCATAGCACACAGTGAAACAGCTTTGGCGAAAACAGTGACTGAAGTCTGCAGAATAGCCAGCGTCTCGTATTACACCGCTTCTTTCTAACGACCCAATCACCACAATAAGTGTATAAATGTTTCTGCAGAATCACAGATAACCGGACTTTACGTGTGTGTAAGTTGAGTTTGCTGTGCTTATGGTCTGTTTAGGTGTTTGGCTTAAAAAACCTGTTGTGGTCGCCATGATCACACATGGAGGTGGTCCAACCTCCCGTAAATAATTAGCCAAGTTTGGAACAAATGTCAACCTTGGAGCAAACGTTAACTACTAAGGAAGTTACAATGACGGTCATAAGCTTTAAATAAATGAATGTTCCTGCCCAGTCACCAAGATATGTAAGGACAGTCTTCATACATGTCGAGTATCGTACTGACATTTGTATAAAATGTGACATATCATGTCGACACTACATGTTTATTACTTGACTTTCATTGGGTGTTTTTTAAGGAAACCTCAGGACGTTTCCAGCTGTGTTTGTGAAGACATCAGGACACCTCCAGCCGTATTTATGGCAACCAAAACAGCTATTAAGCCAACCACGATGCTTTCCTAACCCGAATCAAGTGTTTTTTGTCAGAGCACAGTGTATTCTGGTGTTTGCTTTGGCAGGTGATTACTTTTAAGCTGTTCAATTTAAAGTTTGGTAAAAACCTTTCTTCGGATCTGTACACATCAAATTAAAAGCATGTTACTTTTTTTTTTTCGGTAGATAACTTTTTCATGTCCGTACGCTTTGACACGACTTGTGTTTTGCCTCCGCTGTTTATTAAATCAGTTGCTTCCTCGCAGACAGCTGATATTTCTGGTGCGCTTTTGTTGCAGACTGTAATGTGTTCATTTCTCAGTGAATCAGTCACTTACTCGATGCTTTCAGCTCTCGCAAATTAAACGAGCAATTTGCTGTCGCACCACAATGTTCGGTGAAATTTAAGTATGAGATGCTTTGTGTGTGCGTGTTCGTGTGTGTGTGGGCTCTTCTAGGCGTGCGACATCTGCAAAAATTACAGTGAGAGAGAGAGAGAGCACACACACCTGCGTGCGTGTCCATATGCGTGTGTGTATTTTGTGTGTGTGTATCTTGGCATACGTGTAGTGTGACCCCTTAAGTGTGTAGCGGGCCTGATCAGCAGAAATTACACCCAGATTGCCTTCCCCAGACAGTTGCTGCTGAGTAGCGCTGAACGCTGGATTCTGTAATTATAAATCTGTCATTATTCTCCCGGTCTTTTCATTTTCCCCTGGTGCCAAGCTCTCGGTAAAGCACGGGCATTCAGCTGTCTCGCAGCTGCATTTGCATACAGGCCCTCGTGGGCGCCCGCCAACGCATTAACGTGTGCCCACACACACACATACGAGCACGCCGACACCTTCACAATCAGCCGCGATGATTCGTACTGCTGACATTGATGTTGATTGAAACGCCGTGCAGCAAAGCGTGGCAGCGCTCAGCTACTGTTGTAATGATGGATCAGCAAAGTACGGCTGATTCGCTCTGCATCAGAGACGACACGGTCGTATGGCGGCGATATCCAAAACCTCGCGTGACATCCAAGGTGAGCCGGGGCAGCTATGAATGACCTGCCACTGCACAGGGTTACACAAAGATACTGTGGGATTTCAAAAAGGTCATTGCACCCGGATTACAAAAAAAAAAACAAACAAAAAAAAAGTCTCCAGAAAAAAAAAAAAGTCTCCAGTCATGCAGATAGTTTTGGTTTTATTCGCTGAGTTTTTTGACATACTCGCCTCAAGACCTCACTGTCAACAGCTTTCATTAGAAACGGAGAAAATAACTGTTGACAGCTTTCTCTGTGTGCTATCCAGAGTCATGAGCGCTCAAGTCTGTGGAAAGATCTTTTGCTCTTGAATTATTAAAATGTAATGTTTCACTACAAATGAATTCCCATTTGCTTCCAATAAGGGGTGTAAAAACCACAGAATGAGAGATATGGCTGCGTCGAAACACAACCGCAGATCTGATAAATTCTTTGTGGCAGAAGTCGACGCCGCTGCCAAGAAACAATGTTTTCAGCACTCTCTCATTCTGATGTGTGTGTTCGCTTTTGCGTATCTCAGCGCCATAGGCAGTATAAAAACATGGAGCTTCCAGGTCCTTCTAATGGCCAGCAGGGGGAGAGTCCACTGCTTCCAGAAGAATTTCAATCCCATGTAAGTTTATGAGAAAATGACCCTCCTTCTACTTCTTTAGCTCAGAAAACAGTTTCCTCATGAGATAATGATCTCAATCGATAGTTTAAAGTCCTCTTCAACACAGCACGATGTTCATTTTGTAAACTATGCTTCCATTTAGAGTAGAAATACAGGATAAAGCAGGCCCTTTGTCCAAATATGGTCACCTCTGGCTCAAAAACCAAGATGGCAGTGGGTAACGCCAACCGAGAGGCTTGAATACGTTACTACATGCATCCACTCTTTATAATCAAGTCTGTGTTCAGTAGTTCTTTTTTAACTAGCTAGCTGCCTTTTCACATTTGCCTGCATAAAAATCCCCAAATGAAAGAAATAACTCCCGGGGTTACAGTTCTCTTGTACTTGTATTCCCACTTTTGGTTATGATGACCTGTGTCTGGCGCTGTACAGCGTATAGTCTGCTGCACTGTGACACCTCGTCTTCCTCAATGAATGACAGACAGAGAAAATGGAGAAGAGACAGAAGAAAGAGGTGCTTTGGTGCAAATTTCAGACACTTCTGCAAAAGAAAAAAAGTCCAGTTTCTTATTGAAAGTTTGAGAGGAAAAGGAGAATGTGGTCTGTAAAATCTGCTCAGCCATTTTTCTTACGATCACAGGGGTCGCACTGACTTCAATCATCAAACCTCGGAATAGTGCAGTGGTCTGCACAAACTGTCTCAGGGGCAAGAAAAGATTAATCAATGGTAACTGATGTAAATCAGTTATGTTGTTGTGGTGTTTTTTCCATTCTTCACAAGTCACCAGCATGCAAGTTTTCTGGCTCTTGGTTTGGAAATCCTCCCTATTTTTGAGATCTCAAGGTTGGAAAGTATGACGGATGCTTTTTCAAAAGCACTCTGGCTCCTGCTACTTCTCTTGGTTGAAGGCCAACATTGCCATATAGTACTGCTAAAGGTAAACATTACAGGTTTGGCAGCATTTCTGCAAAAAATGCTGTTATGCAATGTTGATGTAGCAGTAGAAATCATACTCTGGGGTATTTCTGATCCAATATTTGATGTAAAAATTGGCAAAATAATATTTTTTTTTACTTACTGGGGCCAAAACTATGTCTTCTATAGTTCATAAAGAAGTAAAAAATAATAAATCTTCACTCATGGTGTTATTGGCTTGTACCGAATTGGCTTCTTTGAATCTCAGTGTAATATTACAAATGTGCCTATTATCTTGTTCCCTGTATTATAGACTGTGTATCTAGACAAGTTTCAAGTCCTCAAAGACGGATCCTTCCTCTGTGTAAAGAGGGTTTTTGATACGCCACAAGCAGACTTCAGTTAAAGCTGAAACGATCTGCATAGCTAGATATCACTCGGGGCAAAGTAAAGAAGTTTTGGGTTAACCTTTAAAGATTATAAAAGCCCAAACTTACATTTTTGCAACAGCCGCCCTCGTGACAAGATTAGGGCGTACAATTAAAGTTCCTGCGTTATCGTGCGGAGTATCTAAATGAGAATAGTTTTTAGGATGAAAGGAGGAGGCGAGATGAATCATGAGGAACCAAGAATAAAAGAAAAAAACCTTCAGAGCTTCTGGACTACAAGGAAAAACGTCCACACTTAATTCTGCACACACGCACATACAACCTCCCGGAGCTCTCTGAGTCTCGGCCAATCCCGAGAGGCCGCCGTTGGTCGGTGGCTCATGTCTGGGCTCCATACATATTTAATGAGGACTCTCACTTTCTCCACAATAGGCACTATACCACCAGACTGCACTGCGTCAACACATCCTAATGCTACTCGCACACACACTCCAACACCCGCAGACAGACGTGCACAAACAGTCGCACACGTGAACAAGACAACAATCGCTTTGTGATCAACCCTGTTCCTCCACCCTCTCTCTCTCTCACACACACACACACACACACACACACTGCTTCACACAGTCTGCTGCGAGCTACAAAGGGATAAAAGTGTTCAATGAAAGTTACCGGTGTGTGTGTGAATGTGTGCGTGAGGTTACTTTCTTAGCAGGATGTGTCGTATTGATTAGTTCCCCCGCGATTATTTCCCTCCCATTAAAGCCCCCTCCGCCCCCGGACTGTCTGCTAGTTCCCAACTGAAAAAAGCCACTTTACATGTCAACATTCACACACACACAAACACACACAGACACACAGATACACAGAATAACACACATGCACAGCAGCTTAGGCCAACACTATCCACTGACTGCCTCGTTTTGTGTACAAATCCTTAGCAGCAAACCTTATTGCAACTGAACACAGCATTGATTTTCATAATCCTTGGCCTCAAATTTCAGTCTAATCCTGTGAAAAACTGAGCGAGAGGCAAACAGACCGAGAGTGAAAGAGGAAGAGAGAGATGAAGAGACAGAGGGAGCAAGAGACCTAGTGACGGAGAGGACGCACAAGATCTGTTGAAACACAAACGAGAGGGGAGATAGCAAGATCGTTTATATATATATATATATATATATATATATATATATATATATATATATATATATATATATATATATTAATATTGTCTATTTATTAATATAATTTATTAATATTAAATTTATTAATATAAGCTATTGGAGAAAGAGAAGGCCTCAAGAACACATAACACAAATTGTGAGATACTGACAAAAAAGAGACAAAGTTTCTATGAAGAGACTCAAAACTATAAATAATTACAAAACAACACCAAAGAAACACGTAATGAATATGAAGAGGCAAACAACAACAAACAACTACAAAGACTCACAAACTAATCAGAGCATCACAAAACGACACAAAGGGGAAGCAAAACAACTAAAGTGAGCCAAACAACAACTACAAAGCATCAAAAAACAACCTCAGCATCACAGAACGATGCCAGGGAGACACAAAACAGCTACAAAGAGACACAAAACAACTACAAAGAGACACCAAACTACTACAGAGACTCACAGAACAGCCTGAAAGAGTCATAAAAGAACAGCAGGGTCACAAAGAAGGCACACAAAGACTCAAATCTTCTACAAGGAGTTAAAAAACAGCCACAAAGAGACACAACACCTCTACAAAGTGATACAAAACCTCTACAAAGAGACATAAAACCCCCACCAAGGGATGCAAAACCTACACGAAGTGACACAAAACCTCGACCAAGGGACACTAAACCTCCACGAAGTGACATAAAACCTCCACCAAGGGATGCAAAAGCTCCACGAAGGGACGCAAAACCTCCACGAAGGGATGCAAAACCTTCACAAAGAGACACAAAACCTCCACCATGGGATGCAAAACCTCCACAAAGTGATACAAAACCTCCACAAAGAGACACAAAACCTCCACCAAGAGATGGAAAACAACTACAAAGAGACGACGTCTCAGTGGCCTTTGCCCAGTGGCCCATTGTCGCTCTTTGTCTGCTCCTTTATACTTTCTATTTTTATCCTCTTTTTATATTTTCTCTTATCTCATGTCAGTTGTGAGAAGATGGCTACCAGTGGCTGTTGCATGTATATGTGTGTGTGTGTGTGTGTGTGTGTGCGCGAAAGGACCCGGCTCAAGGAAAATAAAGGCTGTCTCCCACTTTGCCTGTTGGCCTGTGGCTTGTCTGGCTTTTCACTGAAATTCCCTTTTGCTTTCCGCAGAATGGAACTCAATGAGAACACAACTGTCGGGTTTGAAAAGACCTCCAGCTCCTTTCTCAGGAGGTCTGAACCAGCGAGGATCCCTCCAGCCCCTCTCTATGACTAGCTCGCTATCTGCTCCTCCTCTACCTTAATTCTATCAACATCAATGGGTGCTATTGATGGGTTTGAAAGCATGGGTTTTTGTGGGTAATTACAGTTCTACACCACAAATGGATCTAAATGGTTTTCCGTGACACTTCCTTGAGGGGTAAATTGGTCTTTTTTTTTGCTTGCCGCCTGCCTTCGAGAGTACAGAGAGCCTAAAGAGGGGTGGTGTGAGGATAGCGAGGCTTTTTTGGCCACAGCGGGGTCAGTCGCAGTATAGTTCAGCCAAAATAGGTTCAAACACCACAGAGTGTCTCAGCCGCACCGCTGAGCACATTTTTTTCTTTTCCCTTATCTAAATCCAGATGATCATTAATGACAAATGAATGAAATAGCAATTTTCTCCTGACCGGGCCGCTCAGTGAAAAAGTCAGAGCATCACTTCTCAGCACATTCTGAAAATAACCCTTCATTATCGCAGGCACTTCATTTATTTATGCTGTCAAACTGTGTAAAAAATAATAATCTTGCATTAAAAACAAAATCAAAACGTCTCATCGTGATTCATCGTGATCATGATGATCATGGTTTCACTGGCGCGCACACTGACGGATCCTTCTTCACCACGGCTACATGGACTTTTGTTGTTACAAGTGTCTGGCCATTAGTTTAAATTTTGAAAGAGTAATGAATACCCTTCTCACTGAAGGTCAATCAAGTGAAGCCTGCATCCAGTGCTCACATGAGTTAATGTGCTCTGTCAGCCAAGTCTGAAGCCTTTTAGGTGAGATTAAGAAATGTGAAGGTCATCTGTTTGTGCGAACGCCAGAAAAATACAGCAACAGAAACATGATTACAAGCGTCAATGATAGGATCAATACAGCTGGAAAAGGTTGATGCGAGTTGACTCACGCCGAGTTCAGAGCTCATGATATCGTCCAACTGTAGCGTCATTACTCGGGGTGTCAACAACAACAACATGTCCAACAACTCCGACACTGTTTACAGTGCACCAGCTAATCTGAAATCTAAAGTTTGGAAGAGATTTGGATTTTATAAGAAGGAGGGACAAAAGTCTGACCATATGTAAGGTCTGTAGATCAGCTATTAAGTGCAGCGGTAGCACGACAAATCCGAAAACTCACCTGGTAAGATGGCATGGAGAAAACTACGCGAGCGACGAGGAGTCTGTGGATGCTAACATTAGTAACGTTACAGCTAGCACAAGCAAGAACACACAAGACAACAACAAGGCTATTAACGACTTTTTCCAGCCACAACTCGGCGAGGTCCAACGTAATCACGGCACCTGTAGCCCGTTTTATTGCAAAGGACTTACGACCTTAGAGTGTGGTTGAGAGTGATGGCTTCCGAGAAATGGTAAGGTAAGCAATGCCACTTTTATTGAATTGCGTATTTTAATTTATAATGCAAAATGAATGTCTACATTAAACAAATGTTAAGAACTGTCGCAGACTGCATCGTATCGTAGCCCATGTATCTAGATGCGTATCGAATCGTCTCATGAGAGATGCACACACCTATTCATTACCCTAACGTAACCTTAACGTTACGCACACGAGAGAGGCATCGTTCTTCTCGTCCTCAAGTTTAAGAATAAGCGGATTTCCGAAAAACTCCTTGAAAACTGCATCTGTCTTGATTCATTATATGAATAAATAAAACGGTGGCAGGACGGATGCACGACTAATTACTGATTGGTTGGGGTGAAATGATTAAACACTCCCAAACAAAAACACAATTATCATGAATAAAACTGAATAATGTGATGAAAACGAAATGACACTTGTGTCGAGTTGATCATCAGGCTACTTTGAGTCCCACACATCTTTAAAAAAAAAAAATATATATACAGTATTTGCATACAGTCGCAGTATACGCTCATTCCTCCCTCTGTATTGTTTGTATGAAAATAAAGAGTTATGCCTCGCTGTAAACACATCACTTCACCGACACCGCGTCTGTGATTACAGTCATCCCTCTTCACTCATTGTTTGATTAACTGACAGTTTGTTTGATTAAAATCAGCTGCAGCCTGATTGGAATAACCTGTCATTTTAATCAAAATGATCCCTCGCTAAGCCACCCGGTTGGCTGCTGTTTGATGAAAATTACCTGCTGTTGGGTTGCAATTACCTGTCTGATTATTCACCAGAAACCGCTCTTATCAAAACACCTTGGGGGCTTTTTGAAAGGCTGAGGAGTACTTGTAGTTTCCCTTTTTTTTACAAGACAGTACACTGAAATATTCATGTGTGTTTGTGTCAACAGGATACCTCGCCGACTTCGACTGGCTCTCTCGTCTTGTCCGTTCTCTTCCCATCGAGGAGGCAAAACATCCTGCAGTGTATATATTGCGTAATTTCACCTCCCCGTTCCGGTTATGCTGTTTACACTCGAGGCTCCACTTTCTTTTTTTATGCTTTTAAGCTTTGTGTGCAGTCATCATCGACATTACGTCGTGCTGCTGCGACCTTATGAGTTCTACCTCTGGGGATTGAGGAATTGCCAATAAATCCATTTCCGTGTTTTAGCGGAATATTAAGGTGCATTTGTGGAAGTGGGTGGCATCGGGAGGAGTGGACTCCAGCTGTTTGGTATTTGCAGCAAGGCTCAGAAAGCGCCGTGAAACTGTGCCTTTGCATTATGGTTATTGCACACCAGGGTACATTATCTTTCCATTACATCAAGCAGTTTGATAGAGCCATACTCTCAGGGCACTTCTAATTTTCTAGCCCTTACGTCTGGGACTTCTTATAAACGTGCCGCCTTTGCTTCTGCTGATACCAGCTGATCCTTGTTCCACCCCAAACTGGCTGCTTCATTTAAGCTCCATCCATGCTGCAGAGAGCAAAGGGGGGGGGGGCAGCTGACAACACATTACCTGCCTCCGTCTCATCAGCAATAAATGGTTAAAATGTATGACAAACGTTATTTCTTTCACTGAACTAGTTCTCCTCGCGTGCGTCAAAGTCATTTTGGGTCTGACATTGCCGAGTCCTGTAAGGATAGTAATTGGATTTCCAGAATAAGCGAAAATCTCCTTTCTCTCTGAGCCCTGCTCTAGTAATTGAGGTTAAATGAAATGGTCAACCATGCACTAAACCTCAGTGGGTGTTCGGCGGCGGGGGTGTGAAGCATAAAGACAAGGTCTAATCTATATTCTTAGTGTTCCAACTGGCTACAATAACAAATACAGGGGGGTTAGAGAATGTTAAAGTGTTGTCGAGATAATCTGATTGTAGCCGTGTGGGTCCGCCGGTGTCGAGCGGCTTGGACAAGTTTGTAATTGCAAGTTTCAAGCATTTTGTTAGGATGAACAAGTGAGACATTATCAGGGTTTGTTTAACCAGCTAAATGGTCTGTTTCATATCCGATAAGTTGTGAATCGACGGATCAAAATTTGCTAGATTTTTTTTTTAGAAAACAGTCTCAGAATTAAGCTTCAGATCAAGAAACTTCAAACAGTAACCGAATGAGAATTTTCCCTTTATCAGTTAGCATTTGCAGCTTTGTTCGCACCAAAGTTCATACTTTACCTGTCTTTGTGTATGAGCTTTGTATTATGGCCAGCTTCTGATAACAAGATTTGATAACAGCTAAGTTAGCTGTGTGTTGCTGGTGTTCAACACTTTGGTTGTAACTCCAGTTTGCAGTCATATCTGGAGGTGGAGAGGTTGGTGCTGGCGTTATTACAGCCAACAAGGCTGCCAGACTGCCGACTGCAGCTCGAGTCTCACCAGTGGATATCTGACAGAAGACCTTGAGACACTTCCATCCTTCATGCTAAGTCAACAGTAGGTGTTGTTTTATGAAGATCTGCCAAAATTTCCAGACATTTTTGTGGCAACCAGAACCGTCTACATTTCTCGGGAAGTCGGACCGTCTCCATCAGTAATCTCAGGTATTCTAAGCCAAACCGTAACGTTTTACTCACCCTGACCAAGTGGTTTTTGTGCCTCAACCTACGCTGAGCACCAGCACGGTGTTGTGACAAGAGAGAAATAGAACATTTAAAAAAAGGCTGTTTGTGGTTTTTGCAGAAACTTACTGAGTATTTATTCTGGCGATGTGATCGTGGAAGGAGGGAGGGAGCCTTCGTGTGTAGTTGTACGACTGTCATCATATACTTCTGTGATGTGTACTGGCACACTTGTGTTGTTGTTGGCTCAGGTGAGGCAGATCTCACTGCTGATGAAGGTATTTTGTGCTTGTTGGCAGTGTTTTTTTGTTTTTTTTTTGCCACCAAATGTGGACCCTTGGAATTTGTTGTTGTATCCTTGGTGAAGCTGGCTGGTTGCAGACTGCTGCCTACAACGCAGAGCGTGTTTGATCCTGAGTGATACTCAAGGCCCTCGATCCCTTTGATGGCTGCAAGTGGCCGTCTACATTCACTAGTTGTGTCCAATTTTTTGAGAAGAGGCTACATGTTCAGGCATGCAGACTAGAGATGTCCATCTTTGTCAAATACTGCTGAATGTAGATTGAATACTGTTGAATTAACTGGCTGTTTGGTTTCTCTGTGTTGAAGGGAAT
This sequence comes from Diplodus puntazzo, assembly GCA_963678695.2. Lineage (NCBI taxonomy): Eukaryota > Metazoa > Chordata > Actinopteri > Spariformes > Sparidae > Diplodus > Diplodus puntazzo. The sequence continues at coordinate 28,727,715 of OZ023164.1, read as the reverse complement.
TCACTCTTAGGGGGGAGATAAAATGACCAATGTAGTTTTTCTTGTACTTGGTTCCTTCCACACTCTCAGCAGGGACAGAACCTCACCGCTCCACTTAATTTATTCTATGTTTTATTTATTTGTTTACTTAATAAACCTTAAATTAGTTTTATCCAATGTTTTCTCCCCACATGTTGCTTCCCTTCAGCCAGCGTTGTGGCAAACATACGTTATCTGTAGCAGATCTGCGCTCACTTAACCCTACGTCGGGTTTGTCTCTTCGTTAAAACTCACCAAACATCCTCTGCGTCCACGTCGCACTCAGCCCCAAACTGGCAAATATCGCAGGTGGAGGTTTCCTTCTGCCCGGCCTCGGCTGAGCCTTCTCCACCTTAAAGAAACACAAACGAAGAGACGGAGAGGGAAAAAAAACAAAAACATTTAACACCTGTTTCATCCAGGAAGGATTTGCACAAACACTTCCTGTTTGTTTTAAACCCAGCTGTTTCATTCACAGGCAGATAGAACCTGCAACAAAAGAGCCGTTAACAATACACCTCTCACAATGCAATGTGACCGTGAGAAATCATCCTCGGACAACTCAAGTGCATTCACATTCAGCCACATCCCCGCCATAATCCCACCGAAGCCGTCTCCCTCATCCCTTCACTCCTTCCCTTTTTTTTCCCTCAACCCTCCTCTCTCCTCTCTCCGGTCCTCGTCTGACTCTCATCTATCACTCGCAATATCCCCGCTGATCTCTTTGGAGTCCCTCTTTTATTTCATCGGCCTGATTTTCTCGCGCTGTGAGTGCCACGACTCCTTGGCGGCGGTGTGGGTACTGGCGTCAGGCTTATGGCGGCTTAGGGACCCCGCCGGTGCATATCACGCTTCATGAGCGGCCGAGGGGGAGAGGGAAGAAAACGGGAGGGTGGTTGTGGAGGGGGGGGGAGCGAAAAAAAAAGCAATCTGGCCAATCTCAAATTGCATTCTCCGACCACAGAGGACTCCTCCAGTCTCGGCACGCTCTCGCTCTTCTTCGCTTTCCCCTCGGCCCTCTTCTCCATTAGAAAAGCTCTATTTTTAAACTTACTCGGGGGCCCACGAGGACAACTTTGGAAAAGAAGACGAAGAGGTGGCATCATTTCCCCATGTCATATCTTTAATCTCCCCTACACACACACTGAACACACACTCCGGCTATTCACAGACACCCACGCTGCTGCCACCATTCGCTGCTCCCCTGCGTCGCCTCGCTCATTCTCCCTTCTGAAACTTTTGTTATTTCTTGTGATCCCCGGCGACGCGCTGGATGAATCGGAGAGAGCTCTGGTAGAGAGGTTTAACCTGATTTTCCGCTGCAAGGCTTAAGTTGGGTTTGACTCTTATTTTAAGGTCAAAGTCACTTAGTCTCACCGTTGAATCTAGTTAGCATTTTGACTTGCCTCCTCCATAACTCTCGGCTTGGATTTTCTTGGCTGTTGGGTCAGATTATCCCGACAGCTTCATTTGCCTCTTACTGTGTCCAAAAAACCCCACAATGCAGCCGACAAGAGTGAAAAGTTCCTCTGCTGAGGATGTTAAGCTACTTTCAAACGTCCTGTATTTTACTCTCTGTTTATTTTCCTTTTGAAGTTGACTCCAAAGCTGCAGGTGCTGGAAGGCAGCCACGGCGGAGAGGCAGCACGTCCTCCGAGTGCTCAACATTTTGCCGACAGGTGACGAGACGTGCACTCTGAGTTCACAGCTCCGGTACGACTTTAGCATCTGGTCACTGGACCGGCAGGGCGACGAGGTGTGACGCAACGTTTGTATGAAGCCCATCAGTGGAGCCTCAATCGCCTCAGTGTTCACTGCAGTAATAATTTCAAAAAATGTATAATTCTAAAGAAAATCTGTTTGCAAAAAGTTTCCCAGTTACTTGCAAAGATAGTTAATGAAAGCCGCTTTGTTTTTGCACTGAATAAAGAGAAGGTTGAGACTGAAACTGTGTGTTAATTAGTGGTAATTAGCTGTATGGGCTGTACTTGTGTCGGCTGCCTCTGCTGCTGCTCCATCAACAAGATTTATCTTTGAAATTTCAGCCACATTTGAACTGTTTTTTTTTTCTGATAGAAATTTAAGAGCAAACACTTGGTCGCACATTAATATACAAAAAAAGCGTCCACCACACTGTTTGTAGCTCATTTCATTAAAGGGGCACTCCACCAATTTCTCTCATTTAGTGCAATTTACTACTTAAGAGAGATATCAGCCATGAAAACGGTCTGACAGGAGCCTTATTTCACAGTATCAGCCAAAAAAAAAAAGCCCCAGTGATGTCTTGTTCTATAAAGATGCATTGTGAGAAATGTAGGATCCAGTGTTTTGGGAGCTTGACACATACAAGGTCCAGTCAGGATATCTCTGCTAAACATATTTCCCTTTAACTGCATTACAGTTTCAATACTTAAAAGACACGAGCCTCAGCGCCTCAGTCATCATTGCTGATATGAAAGTGAAAAACAATGATGATATTTCTCATTACTCATCAGCATTGCATCTTTACCCTGGGCTCAAATTTATCTTAGTTATAAATGCACAGTATGTATTTGCACAGCGTCCTGCCGGCGGTCTCTCAATCAAAACAAAACAAAGGAAGTAAGTAGTGTGGGATCATGGGAATTGTTGTCTTCATTGTTCAAAAGCCATGATTACAGAAAATCTATAAGACGTGACTCAGAATAATGTAAGTACACGACCTAATAAAATACATAAGAGTTGCTTTTAGCGATTTTAATGAGTAAATGTTTCATATTATATCTTCTGCTGTAGCTGCTCAGTAGTGAGTTTATTATAATTAGTCTTTGTATCAGCTACTGCTCAGAGTACTTTTACAAATGTAAACAACAACATATGAAGAAAACTCAATCGCACACACACACGTGGCTTACAAACATCAGCTCGAGTCGGTGAGACGTCGACCAAATGCCAAATCTAGAAAGCACAAACCATACTCCATCTTTCCAGTGTAACTGTACTTGTCAGGCCTCCATCACTATCTGTAGAGTGGCTACTTTGTCGATTTACTTTCTCAAAGAATTATTTGTCTGATGAATAATCTTGTGTTTCCCATGTTTTCGAGGAAGTCCTCGCAAGTAGATGGTGTGCGGGGATGTGACACTATTGACGGACCAAATTGAAGATTGAAGATACAAGATTCAACATGTTTACTGACATCTTTGCGTCCACTGTGCATTTCTTAATGAAGCTCATGACTGTGTTTGTGTTGTCACTGATATTTCCTGCATCCCTGAACGCCTCCCAGTCAACAAAATGAAGCTCAAACCTGTTAACTTGGACAAAATTAGGATTTCTCTGGGTTTGAACTCACTTGGAAAGACACTGGTGAATGTAGGGACACAGCAACACCACAAAGGTCTAGTCATTTGTATTTAAATGCTGAAATGTGACATATTATGCCTTTGATTCATATTCTATCAAGGCGTGTTGTCAGTGTTGTTCTCAAGTGTTCAACTGTGCCTGACAGTTCAATTATATGAGCTTGTTTTTGTATCATACCAGACTGTAACGTACTGTCGACGCCGTGACTGCGGCTGATTGAATTAGCCAGTTGAGACTGGTTGACCACTGACGTAAATGAAATTTCTCCTTATATCCAGCCGTCGTGTACGTCGTGGGCTGTGAAATTTTCACAGGGCTCCCGCAGGAACTCGGAGCTGGCCGGTCTCTCAAGCTGCTCTGTACTCTGTCAAATGATCAGCTCCACATAAAGGGGCTTGTGGGCAGGCGAGCATGTAAGCTCTCCCACGACTCCCCGCTCGTAGGAGAGCAGAGTCGTGGTGTTTCTTACAAGTGTGCGCGTACGTGCACGAAGCAAAATGCCAACATTGTCTTCTTTTCCCTCTTCTTTCCCTCCCAAACACTCCAGCTAACACATCTCGTTTGCACTCTCTCACTCACACTCTTCCCCCGGATCCCAATACAAGGTACTGTAGGCACAATTACTGAAGGCGGCTGGGGACAGGCAGTGTTTTCCACTCCTCAGATCCCTGATAGAGTGTCCTGTAGCACTAACACAACATCTCCCCTGTTTCTGCGTCTGCTAATCCCTTGAATCAGGAGACACGGCTGGGTAATGACTGAAATGATTAGCCCTTCTACTGCCCCCGCAATCGCCCCCCCGCCAGCTCCTACATCTCCCAGTATCGATCCACGCCTGGACCGGATCGGTCGACCGCCCCCCGTTCTGCGACTACTGTCCTAGCTTCACCTTTGTTCCTTTTGTTTCAAGCAGTTCATTTCAATCAGCACAATCGTGTAGGTTTTTGTGTTACTTTAGCACAAAGAAGAAGAAGATAATGTCGAGATTAAGTTACAAGGACGAGAAGAAGAGATTAGAGCGAAATAATGACTTAAACATGAGATTATAAGCATGAAAGATAAAATGACAGGAGGAAAAGATGGTGGATCATCCCCAGAGGTGCCGTGGACGCTCATCTGGGGGTTAAAGAGTGTCTCTAATCTCCCTGTCTGGAGATCGGCTAAGCTGTGAATACAATATGCAAGTCTGTATGCACACAAATTAGCATTATGACGAATTTAAACCCTGAGATTCCACAATGACAAGATCTTCCTGTAGAAAATAGGAAAAAGGTTTGCTGAGACGAGCTCGGAGCTCATTTAACTGCTGATTCGATCACTGTAAGTAGCAAAATAGAAGCAGGGACAGTCAGCGTGCTCAACAAACAAGAAGATATATCTGTGATGATATACTAGTAAATAACTACGGCATTAAAATCTGTAGAAAATTGAACAAAAGATGAAGAAAAATGTGCACTTTCGCTAAACTTGACATTTAAGTTGAATGGAAACCACCTGTTATGGTATTTTTTCTAGGAACAACTATGACTTTATCCAAAGAGATCTGAGTGTGAAATTGATTTTCACTTCTATCATCTATATTTTGATCTTTGACCGATGACAGTGTGCTGTGTTTCTCTGAAGCCTCCCCCTCAACCACTAACCATGATTTGAATTCTGTTGGTTTTCCGCCTCCGTTGATGGAAATCTCCTCGTCTATGACTTCCCACCGGTGGAACTGTGAAACTGGTCGTGCCTCAGAAAAAAATATCATACGCCCGTGGTGTTTATTGCAACTTATATTGGCTGCCTTCCCTTCGACACACAGCTCTGTGGCAGGTTTTTTTTCTTGCCAAGCATTCGCTCACGGGAGGAAATGTTGGGTCTCTGTAAATAAATGAATCAAAGAGTACGGCCTAGACCTGCTCCAAATAATAATAACTTTTGTTGTGAATTGGCGCTTCATGAATACAATGATTTGGAAGTTGACTCACTGGAGCAGCTCCGGGCTCTGTGACACAGTAGCCTTCATTGTTATAGGCTTGTGATATTTCACTAATCAGACAAAGCTTTTGGTTGGCATTCAAATAATGATTTAGATGTTGTTTAACATGGCAACCGAAGCTGCTTTGGAGCATTCGGCTCGGCCCCGGTTCACCCCAATCAGCTGACGATCGTGCAGATGTTTGCTGGCTCGCTGATCTCAGACTTTTCCAGGAACTCTGATTCTCTCTGGCACTTTCCTCCAGACTGCTCTCATTTTCTTTCTTTTCTTTTTTTTTTGTCTCCATACATTCCTGAATTGGAGTCCCAAAGATCTGAGTTAGGCAACAAGTTTTTCGCTCGCTCAAGTTAAAGTGATCTTCAATCAATTAAATTGTTATCGTGCCATGAATTTAGGTCAGTAGCTATCCGGCCATGTGTTTGTATTGACTCGACCAGAGAGCAAGCATGTCAGTTAATCTCAATTTGTACGGCCATGTTTTTTCCTACATGAGCTTACTGTACAGTTATATCACCGAAACAAAGACGCGATCATTCATTTGAAGCGAGCACACTGAGAGAACAAGGGAAAATTGTATTTGAGTGAGCAAACACACACACTCACACACACAAAGACACACAAAGACACACACACCCAAACACAGACAGGAGATTTAGGGCACTCTAGCATGCGGCTATCATACGGATGATGAATGAAGCCCACACACCTCTGGAAAACAGAGCAGGACCACTGCGACCTTGGTTGCAAACACACTGGGGAGAGACGGAGAGGAGGGGGGCGAGCGAGCGAGAGAGAGAGAGAGAGAGAGAGAGAGAGAGAGAGAGAGGGGAATGGGCTGATGAGTGTGTATGTGTGTGTGTATGTGTGGTCGCTGACACAGACTCAGTGTAAACCCCACATGGCTCTCTATTGTTGCCGAATCCCCCCTTCAAAAGGTTTAGACTGGGCTCAGACTAAACATGTTGAAAGCCATTTATTCAAACCCCCCCAGAGCACGATGGTGATTTGTTTGGTTCAGGCGGTGAGATGCTCATGTGTTGCACTATCAGGGCAGTTTAACATGTGAGCCGATGAAGATATTGCACCCAGGTTGAGGACAAAGTCACCAACAGAAAGAATTAATGATGCAACCCAGTCACCAGAGTGATGTTTCAATGTGTGTCTCTTTACATTTCTTTACGTTGCAACCTTACTTTTCTTTCTGTACAATCTGTACTGATCTGGTTAGTTTTAGGCACAAACAACATTTGGCCAGGGTTAGGAAAACATCATCTTTTCAGTCAGTATACCTGTTTTAGTCTCCACAAAATCAGCATAACACATCCAGAAGTCTCCGGTTTCTATGGTCACAAACACAGCCGTCCAACTTAGAAATGGTTAAATGTCACGTTCTTGTTATAATATCTAGTGGTTTCATGCTTACAACTGTTGAAAAGCCGTCTCACGCTGCAGTCACAGGCTTGGCAGCTTTCTTGCCTGTAACTGTAACACCATCATCCCCTGCACTTCCGTACATGACAGGTCAGGTTGTAAACCGTCCAGGCGACCGGCGATTCCCAAAAAAAAAAAGGATTTGTCCATGCAGACATTTGTGACCACAAGAACCAGATTTTTTTTTGATGAAACCTTGGAACAGGGTTTGTGGAGACCATAAAAGGCATTTTGAGCCAAAATATGATCTTTTCCTGACCCTAACCATGTGGCTTTAGTGCCTAAACCTAACCAGAACAGAAGCACAAAACATTTCCACATTCTGGCGATTTGGTGGCATCATTAATTGTTTTGTCAGTTTAATTTTCTTTAACCACTTCACCATATGCAATATCTGTGTATAAAACCTCCTATAAACCCTGTAGACCAAAACAAAGTATTAGACACAGGATGCAAATAAACAGCAGCACAAACTGCAGCCTCTGAAGTATCCATTAGGTTGATGCAACACTCTCTAAAACAGCTTCAACGAAAGCCAAACATTATAACTTCAGGAAGGTGCAGGGCTGTTGTATTATACACCACATTAGTTTTAGTGCCGTGTACTTTATAAATCACTCCTTGCACATATACTCAATCCCTATTGAGCGTTCCAGAAAGACTTGTATACAGGCCACATAATAATTGCACAATGCCAGCGAAACTGAACTACGCCTATTGGCAGGTGTGATAAATCTTGCAGAGGGCTGTTTTCTTTCCCGCAAACGGACATGTGATCCGTGAAAGGTGATACAGGAAGCAATAAACACGAGGCAGATAGCTGATAATGGGCCGGGGATGATGATACTGAATCTATGGAACAATCGCATTGTATCTGTATCACACTGCGAGACATACACACAGTTTGAACTCTTGACTCATTGGAGATGCAGTCTTTCAGTTGTGTTGGAGAGCTCCATTAAGAGAAGGCCGTGCTGACAATTAAACTATTAAAGCCATCAATCAAAATGGCATTATCAACGGGCCGTTGCCCCAAGTGGCCGATCTGACAGGGCGAGCCGGGCCAGGGAACAGAAGACAGCCAAATAATCCATAAACATAATGGACATCAATATTGAAAAGATGACAGATGAGACTGTCGACAGAGGCCTGGATTCAATTTCTATTCTTTTTTTTTTTTTTATCCTGCAGGAGACCATATCGCGTTTCACAAAGTCATTTGTCAGCCATGAGGCCGATGAGAAGAAGCCAAGCTCCTCAAAAAGTGAGCCAAGGGCGGTTGTTCCAGTGACGCAAATGACAAAATGAATCAGGCACGAGGCAATAATGACTCCGATATAAATAATGATACTATCAAAATGCTTGGTGGGCGTTGTCAGGGAAACAAAAAGACCCATGCAGCGTTAGCAACAGAAGCAATATTTTGAGAAAGCCAGTTTTTGATTCACATTCCAACAACAAAACGGAATCAAGTTTTGCCTGTTGGAGTTCATTAAATTGACTGTCAGAACAAAATGAAAACCATTCATTTAAAGTTCCCATGAAGATGTATTCATCATGTTTTTATTCACAACATGTCTGAAGCTGTGTGACACCTACACATCAGTATGTGGCCCAACACTGGCAAAGAAAGTCTTTTTCTAGGTATTCTGGTATTTTAAGAGTTTGTCATTTCCGTATATACAATAAAAAGTGTTGATGATTCATCTTACACTCTAATTTTCCATCCATTGAAGCTCTTTCTGTAAGTGTTTCTGTGGGCCAGATTACAAAGACACAACTTCATATCTTAATTCACTGATTTTAATCATATTCTATGGATGTCCTCCAGCTGCTTTGCCTCAACTCTGGACTCTTTGTTGCTACAGTAATCGCTAATTGCTGTTAGCACCCTCTGAATGAACACCTCTGAAAAAGGCATTAACACAGCCTCCACGAGAAAAAAATTACAGAGGTGATTTATGGAATCTCCTGAAGGACAGATGGCTTCAATTGTTGCTTAACTTGTTGATAACTGCAGCAAAATGTAGCTAGTGAGCTCAGTTAGCCATGCAGCTAGCAGTCGTATTAACTGACTGATCCAACCCAGCAGGGAATAAACGACTGAGGTATTTCATGGAATCTCCTGATAGATTTACTTGTTGCTAAAATGATTGCTAACTGTAGCGAGTGAGCTTGGTTAGCCGCGCAGGGGTGCGGCAGGAAAACAACATTGATTGTAATATAGCGATAAGATACAAGCAGCAGAGAAGGAGGGATGTTGCTGAGCCGCACTGAGTCCATTGTGCTGCAGCGAGTGACCACAACATAACTCAGGTAAAGTCCTCGCCGGGGTGGATTTATCACTGACCTGCTCTCATGTTTTAGTCAGACCCAATCACAAACGACAGCAATCATTTGTAATTGAGGCCTGCCGGTGCATGTTGACGAGACGGTTCTCATGTGACCTTGCGGCTTTTCCTGTCACAGCATATTGTCGAGTCTCTTCAATCCTTTGTCGAGGGTAGTTTGTTGGGCAAAAGCAGAGCCACATCAAAGACAACTTCCCATCCCCCTGTCATGGACAATTAAGTTATTCTGATTCAGTTTCTTTACTTTTTTTTTGCTCCCCCTGACCTGCTTTCTGTCAAATAACCATAATAATATCCCTCCAGGCTTAATGGACTGGTTCCTTTGACCAGACGATTCAGAAGATTACTGGGCAACTGAAAGCAGCTATTACTTATTTGTGCTGTCACATTACTCTGATGACCGACTGACCCTGATGAAGGCCATCATGTTTTGGAGTTTAGACCGCTTGGACGCAGCTAGCGGGTAGGACATCACCTCCTGCCGACACGTTGGGAGTTGTGTCCATAAATCTTTGTCTAAAATCCTTTCTGTCCCTGCTCAAGCCAACACAAATAAAACTCTTACACCGGAACTCAATACTCAGATCAAATTCAAACCTAAAGTGCAACGCAAACACGGTGACCTCAGACTCGCTGTCGTAAATCCCACAGTACCTTGGTGCAGCTCCAGCCAGGTACAACACTGCAAGTGACCGTGCAGCTGTTAACGAATCCAAGAACAAGGTCGCCAACTGGGTCAGAGCCTTTCTGAATGGATTAAAAGGAGAATTGTGGCTTTAAAAACTTCATCTTTCCCAGCTTTGAGAGGATTAGACCCTGCATTCTGTTCTCCTCTCGCCTGCGTGGCTTAGCGACTGTCTTTCAATCCTGTCACCTATCTGCAGTCGACCAGAGCTGTGGAAAAGTGCATTCTTGGTGCTCAGAAACTTCAGGAATATGTCCCGGCGTGTCTAAACCTCCGCCTCCACCTCCCTTTCTTCGCTCTTAATAAGCATGAGTGAGACACAAATATCCAACTGTGTGTAGTTCTTGATCACAGAATGGGTATTTAGGAGATCTAATTCCAAATGTTAAGGTACAACAAATCTTACTTAGTCACTTAGCATCTTAATTGGTTATTGGTTAGGCCTGGATAATGTTACCTTCGCCAAGAATGTAATATTTTCACCTGTGTCCGTTAGTTGGTTCGTTGGTTTGTAAGCAGGATTACACAAAAACAACTGAGTGTATTTTCACAAAATTTGGATAGAAGATTTTGGAACTTTGTGAGAAAATGTTCATCCAACATATGTGTTAACTTCTCAGGAAGTAAGTATTTGATCTTGATTAAATAAATCAGGCGTCATTAGATCGTCAGAGTCTACGAGTGAGTACAATTTGACGAGGATCCAAATAAATCTGGATCAAGCAGATTTGAATACATCGTCATAGGGGCTAGTCTTTTTTCATTGTCCTTGTGGTTGGTTGTTAGAGACTTGGTGAGAATAAATTAAGGTGAAAGAGTTATGGGTGATTTAAAATTTATAGTGATACGGGGGGATATCAAGTTTAATATTGGATTAGGCTTAATTGAATTAAAGAGGACTGTTTGGTCTTGGCAGAGGCCTTTCTAGTTTTAAATGTTCAATACTTGTGCCAGTACAGACATAAATATATATAACAGTTTTTCATATAAGATTATTTAAAACTTTAACCACGTTATACTTTTTTTTCTAAAATGTAGCGTAGCTCAGCAACAGATGCCAAGAAACACTTAGACTTCATTACTCTACGTAAAACTCAACCTTTTTTTTATTTTTACTGTCGTGGTATAGACCTTATAAATGCAACATGTGTTGATTAGAGAGCTCCAGACCAAATGGTGGTTGTTTTTCTTGACTTTGGTTAGAACTGAGGCTAACGTGCAGCCTTTGTGCTAGGCTAAGCTCATCGTCTCCTGCAGCAATAGCTCAATTGTTAAAGCACGAAGAGTGACTGATATCAATCTTTCGAGCTGAAATCAATGCAGTCCTTTAAGTTTTGTTACTGCTACCAACATAATGCTGTGTCTTTGAGCTATACTGTAGCTCACCCTTAGGAATAATCTCAAAATACATCAGTATTCAACTTTGTCTTATCCAAAAGCCATTTAGAAACTTAGCCTGAATGAAAACATTAGCAGAATTGTGATTTAAATGGAGGGAAATATTCATCTGTTAAACAACACAGGCCAAATTTGTGTACTTTCCCTGTTTTTGATACCCTGTGATGAGCTGTGACACATTACAGTTGGTGCCCCACCAGCGCAGGAGCACCGGTCCCAGTGGATTAAACTCACTTTGACAAAGTTGAAATGTATATTTATACTTTAGAGGACATGCACACACTGTGAAGTGCAAATCAGCGCGAGTTTGAATAGCAGTCCATCAGATGTCAGACGAGCCATCACTCACTAATCAGAGAGGCATCTGTGTCTGTGTATTAACGCAGTCCCTCAACGAGTCATGTGCCTTTACAAGATATATAAAAATCCCCACAAATAGTTCAGATTTTCTACCGTAACAACTACAATGCATGAAGCAAGTACTGAACATCTGGAGTTTGGACCTGCTCAATATTATGCTAAAAGCATTTCACAGTGCGCTGCTTCGGCAACAACAGGCTGTGGAATCAGCTTTTGTGCCGTTTCTTCCTCCGTATTCGCTACGGCCCTTCTTTCTGAACAGTCCCTTTCTGTGTTATGTCCCAAACAAGATTCCTCTTTTAATCCGGAAACATGCTTAACTAGCCTAAAGCAAGTCACATTGGACTTCAAAAAACATGGGGAAAAAAGCAATGCTTTTCAAAGCAAGGCTATTCTTCCCTAAAGAGGACACCCGTCTATTTAAAGTTTGATTTCACTAATGCATTATGACAAAGCCACAGCTCTGGCCCACAGCACCGACTGTCTATTAAACCCAGGGAAGGATTTTTTTTTTTTTTTTTTAATCAGGCACACTAAATCATTCATGCCTTTGTTTCTGGTTAATTTCAACTGTATTTAATTTTACATGAATGTGGCAGACACCGCCACCACGGCATCAAAATGCAATGGATCCCCATTATTTGGCCAAAGTTTTTTCTTTTTGTACACCTCCTCTTCCCTTCCGTGATCCTATTATTCATCCTCACACACACACAGCTCACGAGGATTTCGAATTTCCTATCCATATCTCACATCAGCATGCTTGTTGGAAATTCAATTAATTTCCCTCTCAGTTCGCACCAGCAGCCAGGCCTCTCTAACCTTGGCATATTTACTCTCAAAGCCCCAGCACAACATGGAGAATACACAGCAATGAGCTGGCAGGGAGCAAGAAGCATGCTCTCGCTCTCTGCCTCTATCCCTTTTTATATTCACCCCTGTGGAAAATTGCAATGCACTTTTTATTTGTCGAGTGGTCCTTCTGTGGGAAAAATATCCAGTCACGTGTGGCTTGTTGCCCACATTGACCTGTTCTGCAATATAGAGCAACCAGTGGACACGGACTCAGGCGTACTTCATCATACAGTGGCTGTATGCTTGAAATTTGACCCAATTTTTACATCCAAAAAACTGGCTGAGCAAAGATTTTACTGGCCAAGTTGTTCCAGAAACAACCACACAGGTGTTTCAAGTACGGATAATTAGATCTCGGTGTTTTATGTGCGAGTGCTATCACCGGGATGTTTGTCAAAAATAAGGCTCTCATATATCTTGAATGTGACTTACAGCAATAGTTTGACATTTTGAAAAATGTATTTGTTTTCTTGCTGAGAGTTGGATGAGAGGATTGCTACCTCTCTCATATCTTTTGCATTATACAGAGTTAGAGCTGAGGAAGCGTGGAAGCGGGAAGCAGGGGTGCTGAGGGAGGAGGTGCCGCAGCACCGACTACAACTAGGCATTATAAAAAATCCATCATTTGATAAAAAAAAGTGGGTGATGCAGATTTGCAGCAGAGAAAAAAGAGGGAGAGACGAGCGAGAAAGAGAGAGCGTAATAATAAGCGTCCACATGATATGAAGACTTTCTCTGAAGCCTAATGTTGGTCTACAATCCTCTGCTTATTAGTCAAGTTCATAAACTACGCTACAGATCCGTGTCATATTCGTTCTTCTCCTCAACGAAACAGCTGTAGCTTTATGTCTCTGCAAAATGAGGTTGTTGATTGGCGAGATCCCTCCTCGGGGGATCCAATCATGGCTGGACGGCTCCCAGTCTGTGAGTGCACACCTGGCATTAACATGCGTCTCGCCATGCGCCTCCATCGGCCGCTTGTCAACGCATCTCATTTCCCTGCTCTTCATGCAAAATGTGCGAAACTGGGACACGATGAATGTTACGCAAGCAATGAAAGAACTTAATGTATGACATATGTGGGATTCACAAGAAGACACATAATTGAGAATTTGTCTGACAACAAATCACTAAACTGAGAAATTGGATGAGGATGATTTGATCTCCTCACTGTGGTTGACTGTGTAGTTGTTTTGGCTGCTTTAAACCTATATCTTGTTGGTATTTTCAAGTGTTATATGTGTTTTCTATAATATAACTATTACTTATCTGGCCGTTACGATGACGTTAATGTGCCTGACTTCCAGCTTCCTTGGCTGGGAGACAATTAGCCGGCTCAGCAGCACAAAAAACTGAAAAGGGTGAAAAAGCAACCCTGACTAAAGTAGGCTAAATAAAAAAAGAAAAGCCTACCAGCACCTCTTCAGTTCACGTATTAACATATTGTATCTCAATCAGTCGGCAAACAAAACAAAATTTGAAATTCATGGGGAATTACTCTCCCAAAGGAGAGCTTGATACTTCCCCCTGCTTCAAGGCTTTATCGTAAGCTAATCACGTCTCAGAGAGTCGTGTCGATTTTTTACATTCAATAAGAAAACAAATAAGCAAAAATGCCAAGTTAATCCTTTGTGCTAGCAAAGCCTCCTGGGGGCTGTAGCTAGGCTACTTGAATGCCAACAAATTGTTGTTTTATCTATTTTAAAAACACAAGTGTGGAAATGTTCACAGCAATAGAAACCAATACACATTACAAATAGACACAAAATCCCAGTATCATGTTTCAAGGCTACGCGGAGCACAAGCTAACCTCGGCACTAGGCTAAACTTGAGACTTTATGTCAGTTTAATTAGCCTTGCTGTTGCCCATGTTGCTCTTGATGGGGATTATTTTCTTCCAGCTTGTCTAGTTTATGTTGCTGACTAAGTTTATGGCTTAAAGTTCAGCTGAAGGCAGCATCCAACCTCGACTGCAACCACGGCAGATCCCTGCTTTGCCGCTTATCCAGGTCCGACGGTTCAGCTGGCAGCACACCCGACCCGAGTCCTCTCCTCGCAGGTGGCGAGCCCACATGGCAAACAAACACGCCAGCTGATGACTAACGACTCTTTCTGTAAGCTAATGCTACGTTTGACCAGCACTGTAATTATATACTGCGCCAATTGCTGTACTTACAAGCGCTAAACATGGCTAGCGCGGCGGCTTTGAGTAGCAATCTTTCAGAGCTAATTTGGGTTTGCATTTAGTTATTCAAGTGCTTACCGCACCACAAGCAGCCATTGTTGAGTTGTTGAGTAGCTCATCATCACAGCGGTATATAATGGAAGTCACTCTGTCCATAAACTCAAGTGGTGTGTCGCTCTCAGCCACTGGCTTTGACACAGTGTTATCTCGTGGAAGAGATGACAGCTGTCAGACTTTTTCAGCGCAGTCTTTTACGGAGCCAAGTTTTTTTTTTTAGCATAACTTTTTCCCAAAAGCATGAGCCACTTTATGTTAAAAGCAGCGAAAAAAATGTCTGTCTGTGTGTGTCTGTCCCACAGGAAGGAGGACGAGGCGACGAGAGGAAGAGAGGAATGAGTGCATGTGTGTGCTTTGTGTAAATCTCTATAGCTACGAGGAGCAACATGTTCTCACAAATGAGGCTGGCTGAGAGTCATCATTATGTTCTGGTGTATGATGCTACAGGGATTATAACAAGGCTCTGCTGGTTAGGCTTTCACAGGGGTTAGCAGGGTTAATTCAATCAATTGTAAATAAGCTCAAGTTGAGAGTCTTTATCGACAAAGCAATGAGAATACGTGAGCGTCCATGGTCATTCAGACAACAGCACATAATTGTGTACTGTATACATTTGCCTCTGGTCTGCGATGAGAAGTCAAGGCAGCCAAAGAAAGAAGAGTCCCTTATGCAATTTTCTACTTTGTGAATCAACTGATGAAAGAACCGTTCTCCTCCTACACATAAATATCCTGCATGAAAAAATGTCCGTCCAAGGTTGCCAGTGGCCCTGAAGCAGACTGCCGTTTAATGCAAAGCTCCGAGGCACTTTGGCAGTGATAGTGTGTATTTCAAAGCCTCTACCAACCCTGGCTGACTTTAAGAAAATCAAACTTTTCAAACAGCGACTCATTAACAAATTTAAAAACTGACTCTTCCACCCTCTATTTACTTGCGGGCATATTTATGTCGTTATAAGAAGTTTGCTCTGACTTTAAACTGGCATCAGTCCAGGCTTGAATCTTAACTTTGGGGCTCGTATTTCAAGCAGATGGACTGATCTGTTAAAATATTGCTTTTTTCATACTGAAAGGATGAACAAGCAGTCAGAAGTGAAGCAGCGATCCTGCAGGACACTACACTTAAAAAAAGGCTTTTGTGCTCACATGGGCTCTCCGTATTTGACAGTTGTTTCAAAAGCTCCATTTTCATTTTGCTACTTATTGCTTGGAGCAATTTAGAAGCACTTCAAGCACTTGTATCGTATGCAGTATTTGCTTTGTCTCACTCTGCAAAGAGCCCAAAATATGCATTCCAGCAGGGTTTCAGAGTGCAGGGAGAGATATCTGTGTCTGAAATGTCACTGCAGACGTCTTTACTCAAAAGTGTATTATATGTGAAAATGAGAAGCAAATACAGCTTTGGGTATATATAAATGTACATTACTCAACAGCGCATAGCCAATTAGAGAGACTTTGAGTCACGGATAGCCCACCGCTGAAAAAGAAAGCCTCTCTAACGAACAAAACATCAAACCACATGCTGTTGTTTCAGAAGTCAGGTAGACGGAGATGAACCTCTCATGCAAGGAAAACAACAGGTTCAGCAGCCAAAACGATCATAAACAGAAAGGTTTAATTGTGACTAAACTGCGTAGAAAGGCGTTTGGATTGTGGTTTACTTTAAGTCGGACATGAAACAGAAGCTGCCACCAACTACAAGCAGAATAAGAAGAAGGCGGAATGTAAGACGGTAAAGCCTCGACCGCGAGACGTTTCAATCGTATCCCCTGAAACGAGCGCTCGGAGAAGCACCGCACAGCAAACGGTAACCGGTATGTTCTTTCAGTGTTGCAGCCTGTGACAAACACATTTAAGGACTAAAGCTGATGAACTCAATTGATCCTATCCAAAAATAAGCTTCCTGACTGCCAACTTTTCACACAGGGCGGACTGTATGGATTCAAACCGACAACTCTTCAGAGTTCTTGCAGAAACTGTTCCATTATAATGGATTTCCTGATTGCAGCTCCTGCAATTTTTTCTTAAAACTTTTCAACATCAAGACATGAATTGAATTTATAACAACCGCTGCCAAGTCTTAAAAAGGCCGGTTTGGATTTTTCACACCTCAATGACTCATAAGTCATTTGTACATTGAAAGAGTTATTGGTCGCTGTAATCGTTTCGCTTTTGTCCGTACCGGCCGAGATGGATCCCTTCCGAGAGTGACTGCACTACAAACGATGAGGGGCCGCGGTCTTCGCACTGTGCAGTAATGCTTATGAAGTTGATGTGAGGCTTTAACAGCTGGAGTTACAGAAATAGGGATGTTGAACTTTTATTGCTGGTGCTGCAACTTGGCAACAAACCTACATACGATCTACGAAGATACATACAAAGGAAGATACTTACATAAAACAACAGCAATACCAGCTTCTTTTTGCCTGGTCTGATCAATGATAGAATAGTATAAATTGTTGATATTGATCAAAATGAAACTATCTGTGAGATACATGGGAAATGTTTTAAGATAATTTCCACTCCAGTTCTTTACTGAACTGTGCTGTACTCTTACTAATGGCAATTTGAGTCGGTAAACTTAAGAAATCTCTAACTATCCTTTAAGTTTAAGGGCATAAATAAGCAGACCACATTAATTTAGATGTATATTGTGATGTATAATAATGTTTGCACCTTCATCCTGCATTCAAACCTCCTCTGAGCAGACAATCCCCTGACAATCCTGTCCACTGACCCCTGTGTCCTTGGGCAAACACACACTTTAGTGATCTTGGCACAGCCGTGCCCCTTCTGTCCCCATCACCTGCTTGTTCCATTATGCATCAGTGACAGAAAAATCTCAGGAAACGTCAGCTTCCAGCCTGCGACTGCTCTGAACCAAGTCCACCGGTGTGTACTCGCTGCCCGCTGAGCCCCACCATGCCACGTCTAATCTCGCCTCCAGCCTGCGGAGGCCAATCGCGCACCGCCGAGTTCTGGAGAGAAGCCTTGGACAGCCGGACGGCTGCGATGGTGGCAGGGTTCGCTCACAGGGGAAGGAAGTGGAAGAGCAAAACTACGAGGCTAATGGCTAATCCTGTGTGCACAAGACCACCAGAGAGGATTGGCTGGGGCTAAAGACAGAGCAACATGGGATAGAGGACTGGGGATCAGACCAGAGGAGGCGAGAGGAGGATGAGTGAAGTCATATCAGAGGGTGGAGGAAGACGAAGAAGAGCCATGAGTCGGTGATTATGGGCTAAGATGTCTGACAGCACAAATATCTGGCCTCCAGCTATGATTACTTTTTAAATCGTTGAGTAATCTTCTTGTTTTTTAGTCTATAAAATGTCTGAAAAGGGTGAAAAGTGTTAATCAGTGTTTCCAAAGCCCGAGGTTGTTTAGTCCTCAATCCAATTGTATTCAGACAGAAGTGAGGTTATATTTACCTTCAAGGAGCCGGAATCACAGAATCTGTTTCATACTTAAAAAAATATTTAAACTGATAAATGAAATTAGTCCAGGATTAACAAAATAGTTGGAGGCTAAACAATTCAATTAATCACGTTCTACACAGCTTCATCAAAATCAGCATGAACTGGTTGTGGATCTGAATATTGTTTTAAAGTAAATTTTTTATTGTTTGATTTAATAAAGACAAATATCTGCCTCATCAGCTGCTAAACACCCCACGACTACCTTCACTAGTCAGCTGCTACGTGTCCGCCTGCTGTGTGAAGCTGAACAGGTAGTTCACAGCCGGTTTATTAGAGCTTTTCTCTGCCTGCTGTGGTTTGGAAGCGACATGAAAACTAAAACAGTACAATCGTTCGGGCAGTAAACTCAAAACAGTGACTTCATTCCCAGTATAAAGATTTAGAAATACACAATCTCCCCGTCCTTGTGCGGGAAAGACCTTCAACAGTCAACAGAAGTGTTCGTCTAAACCACAAGCAAAACCGTAAAGTGGCAGCAGCAGACTTTAGAGACACCTCAAGGTCTTTATTTGAGCTTCCCACTGGTACAGTATTGTTGAGAACGACAGCAGCGATCCAATAAAGAATCCTTCTGCATGCAAACGTTAGAGATTTGTCTTCGTTGGCACGTGCACGAGAGACATTTAAAGCAACGACGTGTCCGAGTCAGAAACAGGACACATTAAAACACATTAACACATAAACATAACAGCAGCTGCATCTAAAGGAGCACCTGGTGTTTAAGAGTGAGTCAGAAACAAAAGATATGAAGTGCCGTGTGCTGAGGAAGCAGGCTCGCTTCAGAGAGGAGCTGTCGGTACTGATACAGATATTTTATGGCAGCAGGGACAAAAACTGGTTCTGTAGTGAGGATGTATTTTTAGCTGACTCTCAAATCTTTTTCAACATTTGGACTCGCTTAATAATTTTCATTCACATAACTAAAAATTCAAGCCGACTGCAACACGGTGAGAATGATTAACACAATGTGTTAATTGCTTTTGTGGGCTTACAATCAGCACCTGGACTACGGTCGTCACCGACAGCTGCATGTCCTTGTTTTTTCTCTGTCCTCATCTGTGAGACTCTGAGGTTGTACGTGGAATTCGAGGGGCAACATAACACAACTGAAGAACGGAGCCAAACATGGAGAGGCTCGCTGATTATGCTTTAAAAGCACTCCATTGCCTCCGAGACCTCCAAGTAGACTACAAAAAAACCTACTTGCAAAACTTTTTTATATTTTGTCTTAACCTGTACAGCTAACTTCACATTACTAACTCTGTAACACTGTAACACTGAGTTGCTACGGCAAGCTCAACGGGACAAAATGCAAACTCAAAGTTCCCGATCGGTTGAAGGTGCGGCCACAACTAGTGGAGACGTTGTGTGCCAGGAGAGGGCAGCACAGATACACCTTGGTGTTTTCTATTTTATTTGCTCTTATAGGACGAGTTTGATGAGCCGGAAAAGCTAAATGTAGCAGTTTACTTCAGGAAGTATTCTATTGTACAGATTTGTAGGCAGGACAGCAAGAAGCTACTGAAATAAAACGTAGTCTGAGTGACGTGTCATGTGCATTAGTAACCAACCCTACTGATAACTCTGTAAACTTACTCCTTCATAAATAAGCACTAAGATAGTTTGAGTCAGAAACTTCCACCACACCATACGTCTTGATACAAAGAGGAAAATCACTGTGAAGTTTTGATTAAAGGTTTAGATTTAATTACAGTGTTACAGAGAAGCCGTGGTGCCGATCACAGCTGAGGCCAGTGGAACAAAGATCAATGTCCCCGACTGTGACTGGACCAAATAGACTTCGCGCATGTTTCAAGTCCACCGCGTTACGTAGGAAATTATATTTCCATACAATCACCTCGTTGAAAGTGGTTAACAAATTACATCCCCCCTTTTTCTCCCCCATTGAAAAGAAAATCCATTCAAATCTTGTTCCTTTCAGAGGTTTAACTGCTGGACGCAGCGTGTGTCCGAACAGACTGAGAAGTCTATTTTCAGAGTGTTTCAAGTCTTCATCACACTTGTATGTGCGGTAAATTGGACTTGGATCAGCTTCTGAACAAGCTACAGTATGATGCCATCTCGCACCGACGTGTGTTCATCTGAGATTTGAGCACAGATAAAACTACGTCACGTAAAACCCGGCAAGGACATCAGGGTGTTTCTTTTTTCCGTTCAAGACAGCTGTTTAGGATTTGTTGAGGAGGTTGAAAGAAAAGCCCCACACTGTAATATCTCTTTCTGGAACAAATAAATAATTTCTCCACTAGATTTCACTTCAGCACTTT
Organism: Diplodus puntazzo; assembly: GCA_963678695.2. Taxonomy (NCBI): domain Eukaryota; kingdom Metazoa; phylum Chordata; class Actinopteri; order Spariformes; family Sparidae; genus Diplodus; species Diplodus puntazzo. Next base: position 28,707,280 of record OZ023164.1, on the reverse strand, counting down.
TAATCCGATCGCTTTCTCCTGTGGAGAGAGTAAACAAACACTTTGACGGTTCCTTCGCCGCGAGCTCCACCGTCTCAACCCCTCAATATCATCTGCTTCTTGAATGTAAACAAACTGGCAGCCACGCCGGGCCGCTCCCAAAGCACAGCCTATATGTTCTGCCTTCAAAACACAAAGCCTTTAGTTTTCTCCCCCATCCACTTAAGCGCCACGAGGGGGTTTTGAGCTCCAGCCCTAAGATGAGCGTCGAAGCCCACAAACAAACAGCCGTCAGATGTTTACGTATGAAGCCCACCGCTGTGGAGCCTCCAGGGAGGGAGCGGGGAGCTCATTTGCACTTGTCGATGAGAAGAATCACAAATTGCCGCGTTTGGCTCGTGATAGTTCAGACTGTATGTAGGTTAGGAGGGAAATATAGCAGGCACATAGGCACAGGAACAAAATATGATGTACATGGAGGAAAAACTGGCAGGCAAAATTGTTCCGTTTTACATTTTTTTGTGTTTTTAGGTTGTAAAATGCACCAATCACATCGAGTGTGGCTCATAAGGGGGGAAAGTGGGAATATTTCAATTGATGTACTCACAATTTTGCCATGATCCCTCAAACACAGCGAGATATAAAGGAGGTGGAATATTTTACACTCTAACAGTAAACCTGACTTGGAATTTAACCATCACAAATTACCCGAGCATCTTTTTCTGCATCATAATATAAAAAAAAACAACCTTTTCATGTCAAGACATATAGATGTCTAACATATAGGTCAACACTGATCTGCTGAAGCTGATAATGTCAGCCGATCAATACTCTGGTCCGGCTCTACTTTACTGTAACAACAAAAATAAACGTTTGTTGCTTTAGTAAGATGTAGCCTGTTTGCTAACGAAAGCCGTGGAGAACGGTGCGTGTTTATTTTATTGTATGTAACGTCGAAATGTCAGAATTGCACTGCGGTTTTCTCCGACCTGCAGATCAATCAGGATGCCAGAAAAGAAAAGGAGAAGACAAAGACAGCGGGGGCTTTAGACCCAAATAATGATGTAATAACCAACTTTTTTTAAAGTGAGCACAGAAAGCTGATTCCCAGTCAGGCGAGCGATGAGCGCTGGAGCTAATGATAGCTGCCACGAGGTGCCGCGAGCGTCAAAGGAGGCACGACCACCTGTTGATGATAGTGAGGATGTTCTGCAGAGACCACGCATATTGTAGAAAAAGATGCTTAAAGGTGATGTATAATTCTTAAATTCACTGATGTCATTTTCAATTTAAGAGTTTGTTGCTGAACTCCTGCCACCATTAGTGATTCACGGCAAACAGCGAGGCTGACATCATCATTTCAAGCGTTGGGAATGGGGGAAAAATAACAGTGTTTGTGTGTTTATGTGATACTTTTTCATTTTTAAGTGACGGTGGATTATCTGTACCTCTGTGTTTATCCAGAAGCCAGCGGTGCCGAATGATATCTCACATTAACTGTTAAAATCTGCGGACTAATGGAGCCGGTTGTTGTTTCTGCATCAGGGTAATCATCTGTTCTACCATCACCGCTTTCTATAATTAACAGTAATGACTTCTGTAAACAAACAAACAAACAAACAAACATGTACAAGCCGTCCGGCAGGTATTACACCTTAGCTGTGAATACAAGTCCCATATAAAATGACCTGCTCTGGGTTACTGCTTAACTGAGCATCAGCAGAATAATAAGTGCTGCAATTATCTTCAAGCAAATGAGGAAATGTTCTTCTCTCTGGAACAATGACCCACAGGAGAGACCATAATGTGACTCCTCAGTATCCTTTCTTTCTTTCTTTCTTTCTTTCTTTCTTTCTTTCTTTCTTTCTTCTTTTCTTTCAGTCTTTCTTTGTTCGTTTCTTTCTTTCATTCTTCTGTCCTTCCTTCCTTCATTTTTGCCTTACTTCCTTTCTTTCATGATTTCGTTCTTTCTTTCTTTCTTTCTTTCTTTCTTTCTTTCTTCCCTCCTTCCTTCTTTCTTCCCTTCCTTCCTTCCCCTTCTTGATTTCTTGATTTCGTCCTTCCTTCCTTCCTTCCTTCCTTCTTACCAGGAATTGAGGCCAGCATCTCTCTGGGAGCTCGTAGCTCAAATTGCTTTGCTAGCATCGCGCAGCCACATGCGCTCTCTAATGAGCTGCGGCAGCTCGTTGCTGACGAGGGAAATGACAGCTGGCGTGATTACAGAAATCTGGGACTTGACCAAACTGTAACTCGTGGAGAATGATCAGGGGAAGAAGAAAACTGTAAAAAAAAAAAAAAAAAAAAGTTGATCAAAATCAGTTGAGCTCAGATTCCAGTATCTCAAAAAGGAAAGAGGACAAAAAAAAAAACTTCATATCACCATGGAGACTGAAATCCTGTGAAGTTATGAATAAATTGGGCATGTTTAAAATAATCAGTAATAGTGTTAATAATATTTTTCAAATCCAGAAATAGAGCGAGGAAGCGGAGATGAGCACGATTGCTCCATTATAAGTGTTTTTTTGGTGATGGATCAGGCTTACAGAAGAAGCCATGACCTGAAACCACCAGGGAACGGGCCAAAAGGGCGGGCGGATGTCTCCGCCGCTGCTGCATGAAGGATTATGAGCCTTCATTTATCTGGGACATCCTATCCGTTTCCCTGAGTACAGTCTTTACAGTCGTGACAGCGACACTGTAAGACAGTGTACACAGCAGATGGTGGGGACTCAATACAACTGAATATCACTCAGCTGATATAAAGTGTGTTTGGATTCGCCGCTGTTTCTATTATCCGCTGTATGTTTTGACATTATGAGAAACTGCTGCTATGTGTGCACTTTTTTTTCTCAAGTTGGATAGAAATTTTCAAAACCGCCAGCTAGTTTACAGCCAGGGGCGAGTTCAGAACCGCAGCCTTTTCAAATCCCCCTCCCTGCGAAATCGCTCCCTCACAACCCGGCTCAGATTCCTTCCTGAAGTGCCCACCTGATTCCCCCTGTTCCCTCTCTTAATCCCAGTCAAATCCTGCCATTACAGAAAAAAAAAAAATCCAATCCTCGCAATCTCTCCATCCCAATATCTGTCCGTGCCTCCCTTTCGTGTGGGCCCCCCTCAATTTGGCGCGATCGTCCTCCCCTCCCCTCCCCTGCCGCTCTCCGTCTCAGCCCCGTTCCATTATTTTCTGGATGACAAAAAAATATATGACAATAAAATCCCAGACGCTGGCAAGAGAGCGAGGGCTGGCCCAAAGGTGACCCCGCCATTCTCATCAGCCTCCATCCCACTTTTCACCCACCCTCCTCTGATAGCTCTGACACAAGGCGGCTGTCGCTCGCCGCCCCCGTCTCACGCCAGATACTGTCTGAAACCTCACCGCCACCACCGCGCCGCCGCCCGCCAACACCACCACCGCCACCCCAACTCATCTCAGTCAGAGCCCCTGCTGTGCGCACACACACACACACACACACACACACGCACACACTGGCAAAGGAAATTTTAATAATAATTTCAGAGTGGTATGATTGGATACGTTCCCGTGGAGAGATGAAGGAAAAGCCAGAGCGGCAGAGGTGAGAGATGGAAAAAGGAGGGAGAGAGTGTGAGAGGGAGCGAACGTGCAGGGATGAAGGGATATAACGGCTTTGCTTCTATCTCATTTGCAGATCCTATCCCTCTCAGTCTACATTACTACATTATCCCCGTGCCAAAATAAAGGCTTATCGGCCGAGCTTTTCTCATGTACAGCGCCTGAACGTATGCTCTGTGAGAGCGTGAGACAGATCTGCTTTAACGTCGGGGCTATCTCCATGTACATTACAACGAGCCCGGCCAACCTTCGTATTCACCGGCAGCGCTCTGTGAGGAATGGAGCTGTTTGTGTATACAACATGTTTGCAGGGCCGAGACCTTTTATCTTTGTTCCACAATCATCCGTCTGAATATAAGTGAACACGCAGTGCTGCTGTTATCTAAAGTGACTTATGGAGTGATGAAAACATTTTTTTTTCAACATGGAAATGACTGGTTCTGTGTATCAGGCACAAAGCTGCTGCATTTGATATCAAACTCATCGCATCCTCGCATCTAAACAATTGTCGACTGCTAGTGAACTCCAACAACGCGCCTGTTGCAGCGTCCCCACAACCAGCATACCAGGTTATGTTTAGGCACTAAAACTACTTGGATAGGTTTAGGAAAACATTGTGGTTTAGTTTAATGGTCATATTCGTAACATAGTTAATTTCCCGTCTCAGTCTCAACTCGTCAAATACCATCGTTTTGGGACGGTAGCCAATTTGACCTACAGTCACAAAGCGTCAGTATTCGTCGAGTCAGGGATGAGACTGAAAAATCTACCTATACAATAACATCAGTTATGAACGTACCTACGTTACGTATGCTACTGCTTTTACCATTTTCCATTGTGCTTGCATCGGCTGATGTCAAGGTCTGTTGCTTTTCACCAAGTTCGATAAAACCTATTACCGTACTTTCCGGACTATAAGCCGCTACTTTTTCCCCATGCTTTGAACCCTGCGGCCTATACAACGGTGCGGCTAATTTATGGATTTTTACAGCTAACGGCCACTAGGGGACCTCCTCAATCTATGGATTGTACAGGTTACGTCCCTCACCTTTAACGCCTGGTTTATTATTATGCTTCTGCGTCGCGGCGACAGCGTAGCTACGTCGTCGACCCTACACCGTCATTGAGCATTCGGAGTTCTGCGTCGAGGGAACGCGTTGTTCTGTCGGTGGACGTCATCAACGTCAGTGATTCAGGTTTGTTATGCTAACAACACATAGTCAGACAGGTGGCGGTGCTAACGGAGCTAACAGCTGTCTGTCAGTCTGACCGAGAAGTTTGTCACTTTACTTCGCTGTTAGTTGAATTAAATGACATTCATGTTGTCTTTAACTGTCCGTGCGAACCAGTCCGCAGCTTTGTGCGTCTGTTTGTGCGTCTCTGACTCTTGCGTGTTGACGTTTGCGTGGTCATAGGTTATGCAAATATGCAACTTGTTTGTTGAAATGTTAATAAAATGGAAGCTTCCCCAAACAGCAGTCTCTTTCCCGACAATCTCCTCTGTGCACGAGCCTTTACATATGGTAATTAAACGCTAAAACACCTGTGGCTTGTAATCGGGTGCGGCTTGTATATGTACACATTTGTGTTTTTCCCTAAAATTGGCTGGTGCGGCTTATATTCAGGTGCGCCTTATAGTCCGGAAATTACGGTAATTCTGTTTGTATGAATTCATTATTACTGTTTATCTATTTGATAACATTTGAGTGTGTTTTTTTTTTTTTTTTTTTTTAATTTTGGGTTAGATTTTTTGCAATTATTGTGCTGGAAAGCCTGGCACCAAATCTGGCAATGCTGCCTGTGAGGCTGGGCAGCCTCTTGGTGTTTCTTTGTGGGGATATTGATCTGAAAATGTTGCGCTGAATACTTGACTCTACAGAAAGCGTTTGCTATTTACTTACTCAAGATTCACCAAACATCTGCAATAAAAAGCAGCCGAGCTTCCCTTTAATGTCGAGGAACGTCAGCCAGAGTACGGTTCAGACTTTTCAACAAGGCTGGAAGCCTATCTGCCCCTCCGGCTTTCACCTGCCTATTAGGGTGGAACATATTGGCTAGATAGGCTGTGTGTGTGTGTGTGTGTGAGTAAGACATGCAGCATAGAATGACCAAATACGACACGCAGAATCACACACACACACACACACACTTGGGTGGGCTGGCGGTGGCGAGCCTTATCGCTATGCCACAAAGTGGGAAGATTAGATTACTCACTTCCCTAAACCTCTAACTTGGTTACCATAGCAATAGCAGTGTGACTGGGGCAGCAGCTCGTCATTGTGGAGGCGGGAATCGACGAAGGAAACAACCACCGGGGGGAACGGCAGGTCAGCCAGCTATTCTCCCTCAGTTACTCACTGACCTGTTCACTTTGTTTCCAAAGTCAGAGCGGCCACAGCGAGGTCACCTCACGGTCAACAGCTCCAGCGTCTATTCCCTCCACACCGCGGACCGATGCAGGGACGGTATCATTCAGATTAGTCATCATTATTCTTAACGTTAGCTAATATCAGCCCTAATAGGCTTTTGATTGAATACGTTGCTGCAGAATATTTGGAGAGTCGATGGAATAATCGCACAGACTGCTGCCTCATGTAATCATTTTTGTGCATCGCTGCATGCCGACCAAAGGAGATCAATTAAAATTGAATTCATAATTGCACCATATTGGAACCTTGCCCCTAATTCAAATTAATGAAGTGCTTGCAGATCCATAGTGTTGTGGGTCTGATCGTTAGATTAATTACCCCAATCAGGCTATTGTATTTCAATTAAGCCGAGTGCAGTGTTTATCTTTTCATTAGTCAACACTCAGAGAAGTAAATGTAAAATAAAGAGTGGAGACAGGTGGTGAACGTGCACACGAATATACAAATCCAGTCTTGTTATCTATCTAAACAGCGATCAAACTCTTTAAAGTAAAAGAGCCTAAACAAAGCTCAGCGGGTAATTAGAGGGAGACACAGAGGAGATCAGGTGGAGGGAAGCACAAAAAGAACGTCTGATAAATGCTCGTATTGAGGCTGCAGACGGTTTCCCTCCCCGCCGCTAAGGACTCATAATGGAGTCGTTCTTCACCATTCAAACAGAAAAAAATGGCTCTGTTGAGTTTCGGGACACTGTTTTGACCTTGACAAAGCACTTAATTTAGATAAGAGTTACCCTTTGAAAAAAAAACTGCAGTGAAATTAGGTCAGTTAAATGCCGGCAGCTCACGGAGCATGACAGAGTTTAAATCTTTGACTTTGGGGCTGCAGGCAGGAGTGTCCTCATGGATCCTGACTGGTGTTCTGGTTTCCTCTGTTTGGGACTAATTCAGCTTTACTACAGGGGCTTTTCTTTTTTTTCTCTCCACAAAGTAGATATTTAATATTGAATTGAAAACGCCACAAACCCAAAAGTACATTTCCGTATTTTAAAAAAGATAGTGAATAATTTAAGTTGCTGGATTGGGAAAGTAACATTTCAACAGACTGTCTTTTCTTCAGAGGTATTTTAACTCCATGTAATGTTTTTTAGCCACGCTAGCTGCTCGGCTCTGAGCCGATGTTGGTCCAGACTCAAACATCTCAACTGCCATTTAAGTTTTGTACAGACAGTCATTGTTCCCTCAGGATGAATCCTAATCACTCTGACTATCCTGAGTCTCATCAACTGTCGATGAATTCCCTTTTAATCTCGTTGCGAGTCTAAACATCAGCGACCTCGTGCTTGTGACTAATGACCGGTTTGATGAGTGTCTCGTCAGGCTCAGCTGCGCTTTGAGCTAATGTGTGAGTATTAGCGCGGTAACACGCAAAACTAAGATAGTAACAGTGGTAAATAAAGATATGAAGTGATGACATATTAAAAATATTGATGCATAATCGTTCAGAGAAAAGTTTGAGAGCCTACAGCGGTGTTGCACATTCAGCTCCGGGCTGAAACAAACCCAGAGCTGCCCTGAAAACAAGAAAAGTTCGAGTCAATTATGAACCACTGCGAGAGCAATTTCTCTCTCTTGGTCAAGTCAGACATTGTGTTGACTGAAGTCAAATAAAGTTTGAATTACTCCTTAGCTAAGCTCGATGGAGGCAGGCAGAAGCTGCTTTATGCTACACAGACAAGATCGGGCCGGGCAGGATGTCAGATACAGGAACGAAACAAAACATATCGCACATTTGCCTACAGTTGAAATAAAATAAAATAAACACAATCCGAGCAAGTCAACAATACCAGGCGGCATGATGCTCTCCGTCTGAAGCTCCCGGTGGGTTCTGGAGTCGTGCTGAAGACACGTAAGGTCATAGGAGACGTGCCCGGTTAGTCAAGGCTGACTAGTTAGTGGAGTCATATCCGTGAAGCTGCTGCCGGTGCTACTTTCTTATTAAAACAGGTGTTAAATAGCTCTGTGTTCTCACAGTAATCACTATTATAGAGTGTTTGGTCAGTAACCCATGTCTGCTCCCGCTGTGGGCCGGATTCAGTACCGGTGTTGCTGCTACTGTGTGCTCACGTGTGGGTTTGATGTCAGAGACGGGCTGTGAACTGGTACCAGTCCATGCGTCTGTACAGATGTTATCATTGTTATTAGATGTTAGAGCTGATGACATCTCGCTCTGTTTACTTATCAGGACGCAACATGTGTCAGACAAGAGTCTTCCTGACATCACATCCTCCACTCACACTGGTTCCTCACTAACTGGTGAGTTATAATCCGGTAAAAGGCAGTTTTGTTTTTTTTCCATCCCCATCACTTGGTTGAAGCTGTCCACGGCTCTGACACATTTTAAGGCTGCTCCCGACTGTCCAACATTTCATGGCAGCCCACCCAGCAGCTGTTGAGTCATCCAGTCTGAAACAAAGTGCCTCACTGCCCTCCGTGAAGATTTCTTTCACAGCATCACAAATCTATGACTTCATCTCTTTTGTGAGGATTTATTTGCAATGAACATCACAGAGCTAAACATACACAGGAGTCGTCGAAGCCCCGACGGAAATCTTCAAGGCTTTTTGTTGTCCTTTGTCCCTCTGTGACCATGTGAGCGCAATTCAATTTATCCACTCTACAATTTGATTTGGACAAATGTCTGATTCGGACTAACGGGGCCATGTGACCAGAATCATGTCTTAAGGGCATCTCCCTGCACAGTTGACTTGTGCTCTCACTTATCGGATCAGCAACAACAAAAAAAAAAAACACAACACGCAAGAGGAGACGCTTAAACAGGCGTACATGCGCACACACACGGCTGGCCGGTCTGGAAACACACATTTCACTCGTCACGAAGTGTGAGAGCTACCCGGCTGACCGACGCTTTATGTGTGCAGATTTACCATTGGCCATTAAAATACATTTGATTTTTAGCAGGACGGCGCTCCACTGCTGGTTTCCTCAACGGGAGTCCGACTCGCCTTTTTTTTTACAACCACTTTCTTTAACCTTCTCCCCTGCTCGTAAAACACCAGCAGCTCCGCCGACTCCCCCCCTCCTCCTTCCCTCTCCCGTCTCTTCTACTGTATCTCTCCATCTATTCTGACCTCTGCTATGATTCTATCTTTACAGGGTGTGTTTGTGTTTCTCCTCCTCCTCCTCCTGCCCTTGCCCTACTCTCGCGCCTCTCTCCTCGTCTACCGCACAAATACCCTCTCTGCCCCCCTCCAGCTATTTTTTCTTAATTGTCTCTTTTCCTCCCGAATGATCGATTCGTCACATTTATCTGACAGCTTGAGAATAAGGACAGTTCTCGGGCTTCTTACTTTAGACCACGCAGAGGTCTCCGAAGGTGAACACTCATAATGAGCTTTCATGGGGATATTCAGAGGAAACGCTTCTCACTTTGTGCCAGAGGACGACGGCGTATTACTGCGTGCAGACTGCTGTGCTTCTTCGCCCCGCTGTGTGTTTGCTAATGTAGGAAAGTGACGTTTAGGCAGACAAACACACTGTTTAGTTCACTCTTTACACTTTTGCTTCCTTAAATGGCAGTTCTGAAAAGGTCTGCCGTGCCCTGTTAGGGTTGCTAAGCCATGATTGGACAGGGGATTCTGGGAGAAGGGTTCAGCGAACGGTCGCGTGTTTTGCTTTTATACATGGCTGTTGTTTGTTTGAATAATTTTCAGAGGGCTGTGGGGATAATTTGGTTATTTGTTTATTGTATGAGAATTGTATTAATTTATTGTTACAGTGCATTTTTTTTTTTGATCCAGACTTTTCCCTGGGAAGGCGCAGAGTATTTATAGACACGCTGTGAATGCTTTGTTCCTCGTTTTTTTTTTTACGATTGCAGAGAAGCGATGATGATGATGCCTTGTAATAAAAAGCTGTAAAAAAAAAAAACACTCCTGGGAAGCGCGGTGCACTGCACGACGCAGCACGAAGTGAGAACCTGCTTACGTGGCGTTACTCAGTGGTTGGGATGTTCCCGGTGACTAATTTCCCTGACATTTAAAAACAAACTCTAAAATTAGACTAGAACTAGAACTTAAAAGTACAAAAACTCTCTGAACAACACAATCAAGTGTTTGGAAAACAAATATTGCATGTATTACATCTCAGAGGTGAAGGTTAACCAGCGTCGTTAACATTAGCAACTGTCGCTCGTTATTTAGAAGACAACATTTGACAAGGACGACGTAAGATTTGAGTGCGAACTAGAATGGCACTCAGGTGAGTGTATACCTCTGCCACGACCCACAAGTCACCTCTTGTACCCCCCACATATACCACTTTTGGGCCCAAAGCGAACCGAGTGCTGGTTCTGGGCTGGTGCTGGTTTGGAGATGGTTTAAGCTGCAAACCTTTAAAGAACCATTCTCCCGTGGACAAGTCCAAACACGCCACTCTAGCTGTGATTTTAAAAATGACAGTGATGGTGACATGAAGATGACATTAGCCGTTTTAGTTGGTCCAGCTCCTGAACTGCCCTGGTTGAAAAAGGGTAAAAGATACCAGCCACCTAAATAAGACTTATTTTTCTTTCATCATGATCCTTGCATTATTTGAGAATTAATTTTGAAAAAGCCCTTGTTTTGCCATGTTTTGCCCCCCCCCCCCCCCAAAAAAAAAAAAAATAATTCATGGATCTTTGTCTTTATTTGGTATCTGCACCAAAAGTCAAGACACATCCTCCATTCAAGTTTCATTGAAATCTGCTCAGTAGTTTTTGTGTAATCCTGGTCACAAACCAACCAACAAACAGACAGAAGCGTAAACAAAATGACCTTGACTGAGGTAATTATCGCAATATTTGATTTAAAATATATGCTTTGTAATATTTTTGCAACGATAATTACAACCCGAAATGTTAAAACCTGGGGACATCAGTCATTTAATTAGCATTTTATTTTGCCACCTGTCGCTGTAACTTCAGGGAAACGGCAGATGATACATTAAAAAAGTGTGGAGGAAAGTCGGTGAATGTGACTCAACGTGATTAAAACTTTAATAATTACCTCATCTGTGAATATTTCTGCCTGAATCACGTCAGCTCGACTCTCGTCTTTAGTTTTGCTCTGATTGACAGACCCCCATAGCGGCAGGAATTACAGTTTCAATGTTCCTTAATTGACACAGAATATAAATAAAACAAACTTTGCAGATGCTAATGTCAGTATTTTATAATCCACATGTGATTATACAATTCAAGTTCAGGTCATGTTTCTTGCTCGGCTGCATCACACGATCCCAGTCATAACACATTCAACGCGATGTTCTGAATACTGTGTTCAGATGACATATGTGAAAATGTATGTTTCATTTAGATCCTCCGTCCTCGTGTCTCTTATCTCCCTTCCTTCTCTCCCTCCATCTCTGAATCGCTCGCCGTCTGTTTCCTCAGTTCTGTTATCTATTTTGTGACTTTCCTCGGGCCATTTCTTTGTCCGCCTCCCTCCCTCGTCCTCCCTCCACCTTCCACACTCTCCTTTCCCCTCTCCCTCTTCCTCTCTCTGGTTGACCTAGCACCAGTTTCATTTCCGCTCGTTCATCCGTCTGTCTGCTGTCTTTTTTTGGGGGGGAGGGGGGGAACTAATCTCTTTTCCAATCTCTCCCTCATATATGCTTGGAGAGGCTCCATGCATGGGAGTTAATGAAGGAGCTGCATGGGTAAACACACGGGAGGACGGATAGAGACGGACCGGAGTCGATATATGCATGCGTACGAACGCGATCTGACGGATGAGCTCGGCTTCTGACCGTCTGCGCCGACGTTAACGCCGAGTCTTGTTAGTCAATTAAGCAACAAATTAAGAGTCTTAGTTGGATGACATTATTAATCATCTGGAGGTTTTACATGATTAGTTGCTCACACAAAAAACTTATTCACAAAAAGTCACTCGCAGCTCTAAGCTCCTCTCCATCTTCTCACAATAAACTCTCACACATTTAATCACCCGCCTCCCGAATCGTGTTCCCAGCTCCAGTCTTTATTGATTGCAATGTTGTCTACGCGCTCGCACAGAGGAAAACAGCCGCTGTTACCCCGCCTTCCTTTCAGCAGGGTAACACTCGCACGATCCTGAATGAGAAAGTTGAGGAGTGCAAGGTTCCTGTAACACATGTTGTCTGCGCAGTCTTTGCAAAATCCCTGGCAGAGTATTTCACTGTGAGACATGTTCTGAGTCAGTGGATCCCAGACGTACAGCAAAAACAACCTCAGTCAAATTAAAAAAGTTCAAACGAGGAATAATTAAATGTTGTGGCGAAAACTGCCTGATTCCTGACCATTCTCCGAATAACGTTCTCCCTCTCGGGCCGGATATTTCAGGACGCTATTAAAATTATCTCGCCGAGACTTGAGAATAGCTCGAGATAGTAAACGCACCACGAGCCTTTGTTTTTTATTATCCCTATTTTCTGTCCCAGTTACACTATCGTTCACTGCAGCAGCTACAGCAGCAATCATTTCAAATGATGCAATCAAGGCCACTTTGACATGTTTTGTTTTCTGAGTAAACACTCCCTGCCTCCTCTTGAATTATCATGCACGGACAGAAGTCAATTTGACCCAAAACAAAATAAAAAAGTAATAAAGGCAATGAAATGTGTACTGATGTAGATAAAGTAAGAGGAACAATGGTTTAGTTCAACTGATTTAACTTTAATTTGCACAGCTAGAATGAAGCGTTGGCAGGCACAAGTGGCTCTTTTGTTTCCTAGCAGTTCAATTAGAAAACAATGTTCATAAAGACTCATATTGAAACAACAGTCGCTTTTCTCCAGTATGTTCACCAGCTAACTTTGCGTACTTGTGCTGCATCCATCAAACCAAAACAATGAGCTGAAAGACGCTAAAACAGATCTTAGAGCTTCCCTGTGGATTCATCATCACGAGGGAATTCGTCACATGCAGGTAATCATGTCAGCTATCAATAACACAAAAATACAGATTATAGCAGCTTTGAATTAACAATAAAGGCAATTGAATTCAAAAGTAACAACATAATCATTAAGGCTTGATCAGCAGAGGGTTCAACTTTAAACTGAACCAAACCTGAAACCTTGTTTTAAGATTTAAACATGTATATATCTGAATTACTTTAGTTTTTACTCTAAATCTTAATTAATTCTGTTGCACAAAAACTCCTATGGCCAGAATTTGAAGACAGCTCAAAAACTTGCTGTATTTAGCTTCCATTAGCTTTTTAGCTCATGGCTCGGTTGGCTGTGGAGCCAGTGGCTCTGGAGTTTGCCTGGACTCGGACCTCAGATCACAGAGGGAGTCACCACAGGCGACCGGGCTCGGCTCAGCTGGGTTTGGCAGCCTGACCGGACGAACTGGGACTGAACACGGCGTCTGAGACCGACAGAGGTCCGTGCGACTATAAGGGATGTAGCACGGTGGTGATTTAAAGCAGCTCTGACCGAGACTATGACTGTGATAAGATGAGGAAGCTTTGCCATCTGATGTTTCTGAATTGGACTGAACTGCTTCCTGTCTGTCTGTTGTATGTCTGTTTTATTGTTTGTCCATATCGCTCCATTGATTCGGTCAGCGAGTTTTTCTCAAAGGAGGAAAAACTAGACCCGTTATGAGTAGGCTAATTATCTTTTTAACTAGCTAACAGTGTCGTCCTCTTTTATACCTACTAAGTCCTGGCAAGAGAGGTTTAGTTTTTATTTATTTACTCTACATTGGACAGGAAAGCGTTTGTGCTGATCAATAACTAAGCAGGGATTTGTTTTTAACGGTGCACCAGAGCTCTTCCTCATTCTGAGTCTGATTTGACTCAGGAACTAACCTTTTTTTTTCTGGTGCGACGCAGTGGATGAGTTACAAAGACTCATGCATCGTTGAGAGCCACGAATTACTGCAATTGTCTTCAAAGAAACTGCTCTTGTCTCGGCTTACAGCTCAGACGTCTGTATATATGTGGCTTCATTTCGAATATAGTTTTCAGTGGAGGGAGACAGTGAGTGCAGAGGAACGCATCAGAAAGCAGCACATGTGAAGTTAGAACAGAGAAAGGAGGAGGAGGAGGAGGAGGAGGAGGAGGAAGAGGAGGAGGAGGCCAGTAATCTTACCGTCGTCTCCTGATCCTGAGCCGGCATCTGCGGAGGAGAACAAACAGTTATTAACCAGAAGCTCGCACCGCCACAGACATTAGCTGAATAAGCGTGTGTGTATGCATATGTAAGTGATCGTCTGGGCCGAAGTCAGTATCTGCTTTTGTGCGTGAAGAGACACTTTGCGAGCTCGTGGGTGTGTTTGACCGCGACGAGATTTCTCTAAAGATGGTTGCAGCTGAGAGAAGAAACACCGCCATGAAAACAGAGAGGAGACCACAGTGAGGATGCCCCGAGGCTCTGAGCATCGTGTATCTGCCCCATTCTGCAGCAGTGCATTAAAGATAACACCTCCGACTGTGGACCTTTTCTGCGGCGGATCTGCGGGAGGGCGCTCCGTTTCCACTCCTTGATGTGTTTGTGTGTCAGCGACTCCTCCGTGAATCTGTGTAAAGCTCCCTAAAAACACACTGAGCTCCCTGAATTGTTTAACAATAAGGCTGTGAAAGGGATAGCGATGAGCACTTAGAAGGAACAGGCAGCGTGTAACTCGAGCCGCAGCAGAAAGCAATCCGCTAAAATGCCCGGGGCCGGAGAGCAGACGCAGGGCCTCAGAGGACCGTAGGGGGATAATAGCTCAGCTCCATATGAATGCCCATGTGAGACGGTTTATAGGAGGAGGTGCGCTCAACTGGCCGGGTCCATCGCTGCCCTGAAACACACACGAGTCTGACCGGCAAGCTGTCCTGATACTTTAATGGCATAAGCTTTGGTTCAATAAAAAGCATTTCTGAGGGGGTGAAAACATGAGGTCAGCGCAGCAGATGGTGCGTCGTGCCGGGGGAAGGTAGCTCTCAGAGCAGCCAGTCAGAATCTGATCACAATCAGTGAGATTGGACCGGATCCAAGTGTAAAAGCAGAATTATTTTACTGGAGAATTTGAAATTCAAATTTTTGGGGGATTTATTTTTTTAATATTTTTTTTTTTCATTTGTTTGACAGATTTCAAACGGAATAAAACGGTCATTGAATAATTCAGTCCCTTTAATGGTGCAGTTGTGACAGATTGTTTTGTTAAAAAAAAATAAAAAATAAGTCTGTGGATGGAATACATGTTTATTAATGAACCTTGAGTGTTACATGTCAACTGTTTTGAAAGACTTGCATTTATGCACTCTCTCTTCTCATTTACCAAACTTTAACCCAAGTCTTTATTTATTATTTCAACTAGAACGAGAGCGTGACATCTTACCTCACACCAGAATCACTGTATCTTGATTAAAGATCCCATATTATGCTCATTTTTCAGGTTCATATTTTTATCTTGGGTGTTTACATGTTGCCGACCTCTATTTACACTCTTAGTTTTAACGCCTGTCTCTTTAAGGCCCGCCACCTCTTGAAAAGCCCAGTGTGCTCTGATTGGTTAGCTCTCACAGGCCTGAGTGGGGATGCGAGTGTTGACTGTATACTGTAGCTGTGACATCACAACCTTATGGAAGTCTTGACGACTTCTTTTAAGGCCCAGTTTCTGAGTGAGTGTGCACTTCTGTGTGGTTGAGAGTTTTGATACTTTCACATTCATATAACACCAAGCTGCTTTACGATCAGGTAACACAGGAAGTGCTTTTGTTGTGTTTATTTACTTTTTGTCCTGATGTATACAATATACAGTCGGGATTGTGGCATAATGATCATACTATCCGACAGCATGGTATCAAAATCCCTGAACCCTGAAATCTAAACTATATGAATATAAAGACATCAGGTACAGTGCTGTTTCTATAAAGTTCAGTGATTGATCATGGGGATCAGTGAGCCCGGGGTCTTCAGTCTTGATGGAGATGCTTTTGAGGAAGATGGTGTGTTAGCACTAGCATTAGGGGCTGAAGGGCAGATTATTACCATGCAGCTAACTGCACAATGTTTATACTGCTAGCACTGATACTGACATGCTTTTTCAATGAAGTTTATTAGAGCATCGTTGTCTCTGTATTTCTTATCGAAAAAAATATTATTTTCCTGGAAGTGGCCACAACTGTAAACCAGGGCCGAGGAGGAGGAGGAGAAGTCCCAGACGCATACATCCAAAGACCGAGCTTAAAAAATAGCCGGCTTATTTTGCTTTACACAAACATCTTTCACTCTGGAACTCGCTGATCATTCAAAATTTGCAGAAACAACCTTTAAAAGAGCAACTGAATGCTGGTTAACTGAGTAACAAACCTGCAATCATGTCCACTCCTTAAATGTAACGTTCTTAAATTTAAACTTTATTGTTTTAAATGCAAATTTTTGGGATAGAGGTTGCAAATAAGCATCTGCTGTAAACACATTGGACAGATGTTTCAGTCTGTCAATTCAATAAATAATTGAATAAAGAAGAATATGGTAAACAGGTTTAAGACGGACAGGTCTACAACTTAAACAGGTGTCTTTGCAGTATGTGTGTGCATATGAATAAGATTCACCACTGTTTATGTTTTGGTGTCTTTTGTTTGTTTGTAAGTCACATGTTTGGTTATTGCTCTCGGCGTAATGGAGATATGACCGTGCTTTATTATTCTATTTGCCGAGTGTTATGTAAGAAAGCATTTGTTTGTTATAAGGTGAACTCAACATGGACCCCGGGAGGAGCCGTCACTGCTGAGGAAACAGCTCATCCCAGTAAACAACAATAAGCAACAATAACCCGACTCGGCGCTGTTGAGAGAGGGGAAAATACGTTTAAGAGAAGAAGAAAAATGCATCTCATCCAATTCTTTGTTGAAATGAAGCAGAGGGAATTTTAGCGCAACATAATGCAGAGTAGATATAATGAATAAGGGAGCAGGGGATTGATCTTTTACAATAGAAACACTCTCTGATTTAGCTACAGTGTCATTTAAGGCCTCGCGTCTTTATCCTCGAGTCCCAGATAGCAAAAACACAAATCCAATGAAAACATAAGATGCACTTCAAAATATTTCTTGGAAAAAAAAAAGAGTATAAACGCACGTCCGAACCACAAAGTGAGCAAAACATGAAACAAAAAGACGGTTTGCACAACATCCACTATGTAATGCACCAAAGTACTGACGATGGATGTCTGAAGAAGAGCGGCGCTGCATGAAACGTCACTACCTTTGCGGATTAAATAAGTGGATATTGGGGCCCCGCAGTGCAGGTGCTTTCTTCTTCTTTCATGCGCTACGTATTCCTTCCGTATCTCACGCTATACTGCAAGACAGTTGGTGACGTTAATGCTCAAAGACGCGCAAGCGCTCAGACAAAGGCAGCGAGGAAGAAGGCTGCCCACAAGCACCTTTAATGTCGGAGAGAGAAAACCTGCAGCCAGACTCTGTGCAGAAACCCGCCCTGCTCCGCCTCACCTGCTTTTAAATCTGCAGAACTTCAGTGACCTTGGAACACGAGGGACACCAAATGTGCAGTGTTTCATGAAAAGGCTTAGCTCGAAGGATCAGGCCGAAGTCAGAAGGGGTTCACGGGAGATCAATACAAACCGTTCAGTATCTGTACAAGGGCAAAGGTTCGAGGAGAGAACGACTGGCATTAGATAAAAAAGAACAAAATGGCGAGGGAGATAGGCACAAGCTTAGTTCTCTGCCTGCTTGTCTGCCAAATGAAGGGTCACAAAAGAGGAGATACCGCACGATTTTATTTTATGTGAGGCACTGAAGACTGAGCGAGAGAGAGCACAGGAGGAGTGCCAAGAGAGAGAGAGAAAAAAAATGGTTTCCTCTGCTGACAATAGATGATTGAAGTGATTTTTTTTTTTTCAGTTTTGGAGCGATTGATTAGAAGAGGATAGAAGCAGAGAGGAGCCTTCCAGGAGAGCTGTTATTAACATTACTGTGGTGCTTTCACAGTACTGCATCACACACACTTCCTGCCTGCGTGCACATGAACACACACTTTACACTTCCTGCTTTAAAAAAGGCTTGAAAAGTTGCGCCTCAGCAGATGGAATGGCCGCGGTAATGTTGACAGACACCATTTGCATGGCCGGGCAGTTTTAGCGTATCAAACAACTTGTATAGAAATTCCTCGTAAAAAAAAAAAAAAAAAGACTCTCACATTCTAATAGCTATCTTTACTGCAAACACTTGTAATTGATTTTTCCGTGATACACATTCTGAGACACAGACCAGCCTGGCGGTCCCACAAACACTTTCCAGTCCCTCAGCTGTGTAGTAAAAGCATCCTTATACACTCGCTAAACACAACCTACTATACGCAAGACTTCCAACAGCAACACAAGGCGGAATATTAAGTCACATTTTTTGGCGATGTCGAGCCACGGCGTGCGCACCAACCCTTTTCCACAAAATATCTTCAGTATTTGCAGCTTTAAAGGCTGCAGTCGCTGTCGGGGGAGATCCAGAGCGAGTTGGTGCACCTTTTGAAATTATGTTACATCAAAGCAAATCTTGATCGGAACATTTTCTCCTCAGTGGGAAACAGGGGTTTTTAATAAATTGACCGCAGGGGGTCGGTGGATCCTGGGACTCTGCCAGAATCTTTAATATCTGACTGACCAAACAGCTTTGTAGATACAACACAGATCCCGAAGAGAATCTGAGAGGCGGCGGACCTTTCAGCCGACACTGTGGCTCAATCCAATTTTTATACCCGCACTATTTTCAAGTGTCCCTTTGTCCCTCAGAACAGAGTTACAAGGGACAGTGGATGAACTGTCCTCCTATGAAATGTGACAGCCCTTCAAGACCTTCATATTTCATCAGTTGTCGACATAAACGGATGCGACCAGACGTTTCCAATATGCCGTCTTCATATGTGGTGATTTCTCTTGTGTAACTGTGGTAATCCTGGTATTATCACGGTGTCATTCTTCATTTATCTGATGGGAGATCAGAATGCATGAAGGCTTGTTCACAACTTCACGCCATCAATCACGTCATCAGACGGTATGTGAACTGTACTTTCATAGTGTTTTTCCAGCCTTGGTGACCGCCACCATTCAACGACACATTCATACACTGGTGGCAGAGGCTTCCATGCCAGGCAGCACCGACTCATTAAGAGCGATAACCACTGATGTGCAATCATGCACCAATAGAAGAGCCACTGGGAACATTTTCGGGATGATTATCTTGTCCAAGGATACTAAACTGCAGAGACCGGGAATCCAACTACCAACCAATGGTGAACGACCGCTCAACCACATGAGCTACAAAAACATTATCACTGCCTCATTACCTGGCATCTAGTGGCACTTTGTTGGATTACATTTGCAATCCGTGAACCGACACTGCCAGTCTGCACTGATATTACACAAGCTGCTGGACTTAAGCTCAATTTGGAGCGTCGCATACCACGAAAAGTAAAGAGATGCAACACTGAAAAATGTCAAAATGAAGATCTGTTGTGCACAAAGCAACAGTCACAATGTTACGTTTGCTAGCATTAACAAAATAGTATATATTGTTTCATATGTTTGGAGAGCCACGTAATGCGAACATTTACCCCCTGTACCTTTCAACAAGAATGATGACACAGAACTACTTGGCATGAACGCACAAAATTGAGGGGTACGGCCAAGTGGTAGGGGCGAGGTGTGTATTCGGACTGGGAAATTTGCCATTAGAGAACACTGCTGTCAGCTTACAGCCCCACCAAGCCCTGTTTTCCAAGGAATTGTGTCCATATTGGATGGAAGATGGAAGAATGTGGTAAGAAGTCTGTCATTTATGGAGAAAAGCATAATATTGTGGGAGTGAATGAGCATCACAGGCCTACAAAAACCCCCCATTTGCAGAATCATCACTCTGACGACAGGGTTGCCCCCAACCTAAAAATGTCCTTGAAAAAGTCCTTGAATCCCCTCCAGAGTTCTGCACTGTAGCTCATCTTTGCCTCTGACCTCCCTGGAGAACAGCAAGCAAAAAGAAAATCTCCCTCCTGATCAATAAAGTATTACATTATCACTTAAAGTACTTTAAATTCAGATTTAATTTGCAACTAATTGGCAGCGTCGAGACATGGATTTTTTTTATAAATACTCAGAAAATTAGCAGCGTATTGATGAGTTCTCCTGTGCTGAATGTAAGACTACACTGACACGACTACGCTGCTTCTCACTTAGCTCCTGGTCTGCTGTTAACCCGGAGTGTGCATCTTAAATCGTCAGTCGAGCATATGGCTCCTGTCGTCTGTCGGTGCTCAGGGATCTCAGAGTGACAGCATAGTGATTAAACGTGCCATCAACATTTTAACACCGTGTCAGTTAAACTCTTCTCCCACTTCACCGTTTAATGACTTCCTGGAAGTTGTCCCGTTCACTTTGTAAACTGAGTCAGAGAATGCCATGTTAGCACTTTGCTTAGCTTAACTCTCTCCTTTGGGGGAAATAGCCTGCTTGGTTTGTTTCACTTGGCTAAGCTAATGCTTAACTGCTCCTCACTGTGCTGGGCTAGCACTTGGTGTGATGGGGAAAGTGGTACCTTTTTCTGCGCTAATCAGCTTTTACTGGCTTTGTCCCTCTGAGAGCTCCTCCTGTAATCGACTTTGGAACTTCGGAACAATCAGAAGTTCCTTATCTGTCGGTGACATGAAGGTAATAAAGGCCGGAATGGACTGAGACTGGAATAAAGAGAGTGTATATTTGCTTCTTCACCTGACAGATACTGTACTGAGAAAGTCAGTAATGGGCTAAAAACACCCCAATGTGTGAGATGTCACAAATTGAACCCCCTGTGATATTATATCGTGCATTATGTCAGCACTATTTCCGCCGGATGTTTTTCCTCGGGGGGACCACAAACGCATCATTATTGTATGAAATCATGTTTGTATATGCCTCGCTGCCATCACTTAGCATGAAACTGGCACCTCAGCAGGCCTCCTGTTTACTGTTTGGAATGACAGCAGACTGTAACGTCTGGCCTTTTGGCCTCCGCAGCATCCAGGACGGTTAATGCGAGCACATGAAACTGTGCTTTTCTGTTTGGTGAACATCAAGACGGATCCTGCAGGTTTGTCATGTATGGCAAACAAAAAAAAGGGGGAATTTACAGTGTTGAATATAAATATCTCGCTTTCCATCTTGTCAACTACGACTGCAGAGAAGTCTCTTAAACCCTTTCTGATTCCAGTTGAGTCCTCAGCAGCTGACAGAGATGACTGTAAGACGCTTCTAAGAGCACGTTACGTGTTTTTGTCCTTTTTTTTCACAAAATAGCAAACATACAAACTAGGCTGCTGATTATCAGGGGTTGTTGGAGACTAAAGAGGGGTTAATGCAAGGTAAATATTTGCATTATGGCTTAAAAATAATACTTAAAGTCTTATTCCAAGGTCGTCAATTACAAGCGCTTTGGGTCGGTGTTTGGCGTGAAGTTCCGACCCACAAGTTGGTATATGACGACCTGTAACAATCGACCATATTTATTTAAGTTCACAGAAATTAAAATTGCCCCACATGCTGCGGACAGTATCGTAGTCCACAGATCATTTCTGGAGATTCACAGCAAAACGGTGTTACAGCAGATGAGAACTTGAACGTGAACAGTTACAAAAAACTTCAAGTGGCTCCAAACGTCTGGCGCGATCCAAGTCTCCAAAAGCCCAAACTTATTTAAAAAGATGTTATTGACACCAGGACGACATGCAGGGTGTATATAACCTCTTTCCAAATCAATTTTGTGTCACAGGTCTTCCGGAGACTTGGATTACACAGGACTAGCTTTACGGAGCCATTTAGTTTTTTTTTGCTGTTTTTTTTTCAGCTGTTTTTAAATTTTCAAAACTAAAATTACCGCCTTGTGGTTAAACGTCTTTATGCACTAGTCAAGTTGCTGTTCCAGTGCTTGTGGCCAAAAATGTGTTCTGTGAGGTCACAGTGACATTGACCTCTGAACTATGGTCACCACATTCTAATCAGTTCATTCTTGAGTCGCAGTGGACACTTGTACCAAATTTGAAGAAATCTCTTCAATGCAATCTTGAGTTAAGCCATGACTGTCGCTGGCGTGGAGGCACAACAAGTCTCTGTCTGCTTCAGTTGTTTAGGAAAATGTTGCAACCCTGTTTTGCTGCAAAGCCACGAGATGCTTAAGATGAGGTTGAGTAGATATGACTACATTTTCATAATTGGAATAACTCATAACTTAAAAAAAAAACACTTAACGTGGCTCCGATGTAAGCTCCATGTGCTGATGAAGATTATGTGATATTATGAAAGCCCTTATGGTGAGATTGTTTTGTCAACACTCACATTGCACGACTCTGTTTTGTTGACGCTGATGCACTGATATGAGGAGTCACAGCTACAAGATGAACACTATATCTAGATTTTCTTTCGTCCCTCTCTGAGATCACTGTTTCATGATATTTTGTCACCCCGGCAAAGAAAACAAGTATTGGCAGCGTGGAGCTGACATATATCCATTACCCTGTGTACTGCTGCCCCTAATGGGATTCTGGAGGATGGAGCACGGGGACGAGGGGAGGAGGGGGGGGAGATTGAGAGAGAGTGAGAGACCACGAGAAACAAGGAAGGTTTTGTTGCAGCGAACGTACAGCTCGGGCAAAAGTAGTTCCTCGCTGTTCCTCGTAATCGCAGGTGTTTGAGATACTTTTAATGCGTTGCCACCGCTGCTCTCATTTTAAGTTAGCTTAGCTGAGGGTATCAACTAAACGGCTAAGTGGCGAGGAGAGCAGAGAGGAAGCACTTCAGAAGTAGCTGCCTGGCCTGCTTTTCCACATGAAAGGTTTGTGTGCAACACTCGGTTATGTAAGAAAAAGCTCCCACACAGCAATCCCGTGTTTAACGCTCCGATGAGAAGCGAGCGTCACATATCCTCACCATACCAAAGATTAAGATCACTTAACATTCAGTATATTTAGGAGGAGTTAATCAGTTTAATCAGCGAGTGTGAGCACATTTCTTCAACGCAGCGCTCACATCAATTTATTATCGTGTTGCTTTGCTGGAATTTACATTGAATTTCAACTAAAAAAACAACATTAGAAAAGTTAAGTTCGCAACTTGCTAAATAGCTATGATAATCCTTCATATTTTTGAATGAGTCCTTAATGTTTGTTCCTCCTCCTGGGAGAGCTGTCGTTGCTCTCTTTGACCTTTTTGGAAACAGAACACCCATTAACGACCACATCGCGACTGTTGTTTACTGGGTTGAATGAACTAGCAGAGAAACAAACTAATTGTAGATGTTTCCACACGTTGCACAAGGAGTCACTGACCCGTTTGATGATTTTTCTGAGAATGAATCATCCGCTCTGACCTTCGCAGTCAGAAGATGTGAACCCAAATTAACGCTTGTCGAAGATCAAAACATCAAACGTGGGAATGTGAGGTCACGACCCCGCATCTTCAAACACATGATATATTTCCTTTTATTTTGCCTAAAGCATATTCTGAGTGCCAATTCCATACAACATGCAAACGGTAAGCAGGTCATCTTACTGGAACAGTGCCAGAATAAAGAAAGGTCACAGAAGTATCTATTTGTACAAGAAAGTAGGGTTGGACTGACACAGCTTTTTCAATATGCCAAATAATAGTAATCACGGAGGCTGATATATATAGTATTTTACATGGTTTACATTGTTCTTCTCTCTGTGTGGTTTGCTCTTCTGGCTCCATATCTGAAGCTAATCGGTCCATCAGATCAACGAGATCAAGCCGCAAACTAACTTTGTCTTTTTTGGGTATTTTTAATTATATATTTATTTTTGTCTGAGCCTGTTTCATCAGAAAAAACTATAGGTTGCAAGCCGGTTATTACAATCCATGTTTTTTTTAGTTCGGTAGCGATTTCTAGTGGCCGCCACTGAAGGAGGAAGTGAGTAGAAAAAGTATAAAGACAGAAAAGTGTAGAGTGGAGGTCGGTGAAGGACAGCTGAGTTAAACAAACACAGGTGCAATAATCCAAATTTAAACTATCTCATTTGAAACCACAAGTTCTTGTCCTGTACTGAAGTAATGCATGTAATATAGCGATTTTAACGCAAACCACAATGTTTCTCTGAACACGATCAGGCAGTTTTTCTTACCTAAACCGAACAAAGGTCCAGTACGTGTGTGTTGCATGTTGCTTTGGAAATGTGAGTTATGTAATTTTGGGAGATCTAGACGATCGACCTTTTGAGTCGTTAAGGCGATGTCGATGTTATTTTTGTCTCCAGGAATTTATCATTTAGTCGTGTGTCCCGGAGAGAGGTCACTGTCTGAGAGAACATTCTGTTCAACAGAGTTCAATGTTGTTTTCAGCTCTCTCATTATTACCAATGTTCCACTGTTCCCCATAATAATGTAGCAGAGTAAACACACTAAACTACTTGAAGTCACAAAATTCCACATATTCTAAGGGGTATGTTAAAATTTAGTAGTCAACATTGAAGCCACTGTGCTGTACTTGAAAAGAAAATTGACCCACAGCATTGGAAGGAACACTGACTGGACTGACACAGTGAAATAAAGTTGTTTACTGTTGCCTTGGTTTGGAAAAATGCCAGAGTAAAGAGTGTAGCATGAAACGCTGAAAAGATCGCTTCATGTAACATCACTGTCGTGGTCTGTTTTTACAGAAGACACAAAAAACATTGTTGTTCGAAGCCCTGAAATAAGCTTGAAGGCGTTGCTTGTTGCATCGGAGAAAGGGGTCTTTGTGCCTTTTTCTCTTTCTAAAGATACATCAGACTACACACACCCACACACACACACACGCTGGCCTACACCATCACATGTCCTGAGAAGGACCTCGCACACAACACCACAAACAAGCAATTTAGAGAAAGTCTGGACATGTGACTGGACGGCCCGGCCCACTGGCACACAGACACCTCTACTGTTACCGCAGTGACATTTCCACCTCAATCTCCACATGTTCCCGCTGCTGAGCTGGCGCCATTCAAGGGCCCGTTAATGGACTTCTGCCGGCTGCCTGTCACTGAGTCAGCGAGTGCTCAACTCGAGCCCCGCAACACTGTCTTAGCCGAGGTAGTGATTCACATACGCCTCGGAAAAAAAACAAAAAACAGGCATCATCGCCTTCGCCAGTGGATTCACTTGTTCACAAATAAGCACATTATTCAGGACATGACTCACTAATTGGTAGATTCTGAAAAGAAATTCCCTGGTGGGCGTCGGGGGAGTATGAAGTATATGCTCATCCGTTTGGATTTATCATCACAGGATTACACACATTACATAGGCCAAACCTAATTACACATGTTCAAATGAAAACGGAGCCAAGAGCAGTGATACAGAGTTCAAACCACGAGGAAGCAGCTCTGATGAACTGCAACGGAAGTAGCAAGCAGCAACGAGCAGGTTTCAGGATTTGCAAGGCAGCACGTGGTCACTGTAGCTAGTTTACTTCTGTTTGCCGATGTGACGCCGTGTGCAGCATGCAGCTATTTGCTCTTCTTTTTATGCGAATGAAAGCTGGTGTTTTTGCTCAGGATACAGCAATAAATGACTGTTTTTACAATACTGACATTTCTACAATTTGTGTCATGTCACTGCTCTCAATACATGTTTATGAGCTGACGCTTTTATCGGGAGGTGGAGGGGATGCTGATGGAGTTATGGGAGGAAGTTTGAGACAGTTTCAACATTTGTTAGTGTGAAACCGCTGGATGTTTCGATAAAGGACAACAGTATTTCGACATTTGTAAGCCTGACCTCGGGGCAGAAGCCGAGTTTGTGGTGAATAAAACAAGATATTTATGACGGAAAGTCATCTCCATGTTGTAGCAACCAGGCTTGCTGTGGTTTACAACGATTATATAACATGCAAACCGCCCCAAGCATCATTTGGCTTCTAAAAAACATCAACACAATTTGGCGTTGATAGAGTCAAAAGTCCAACAAATGCTGCTCACATTTTTTGCAAATGATCACAACATTTTTGTTGAGCACATTGATTGGGATGCATGTCATACATTTTAACTCAATCAGTTTGTTGATTCTCGCGCCACCATATTAAGGTCAATTGGAGTCATACATCATCCTTATCCGCAACGTAACGTCCAATTAATGTGCCACGTTTCTAACTTGCTCCAATTTGAGCTCTGGCAGAAGATGAGCAACAATAATGAAGCAGCACAAGCTCAATGTGCTGCTTCCCCTTCAGGGTTTGAGCTCTAATAAAAATCAGAGAGAGGGGGAGAAAAAAAATCCCCACCTGCTTTTGTATGTGTAACAAAATTTAATGAGCTGCTAACACAATGAAAAGTTGCATATGAAAATGTTATATGTGTCATTAGATTAGGCTAATTGATTCAGTCGCTGTGGTGCATTTTCAGATAGAATGCTCTGGATTCAATTCATGGCAGGTTATACAACAAGTCACTGGGTGTTAGGAGGATAACAAAAAAGTCTTGTACGCTGCTGAAAACGCCGTCTTCATTAGAGCAGACAGCTTCTGCTCAATCATCAGGATGAAAATTAAGCACGTTTATGAGGGTCTTATTTCTACGACTGCCTATAGAGTAAATTAACCGTCGGCAAACCTTTTATGGCCGAGCTTCTTTAAGTTTGCGGGCAGTCCGAGCGGCACTGCTCGTCTCCACTGCACAGCTAATGAAGTGGCTGACCTTTTCCAGCTGAAGACGCCTACTCAACAGCTTAAACACCAAACTATATCAGCAAACAGGAATCCCAATTATGTTGGATAATTAGACCCAGTGCTTTTTTTTTTCTTTCTTTCCGGCCAATGCAAAGATAAAAAAAAAAAAAAAAAAAAAACAATAGCAGATGCCATCAATGAAAAAAGAAGCCTAGGGAAGGATATTCTCAGGAAAAAAGTCACTTATATGAATATAAAAAGAATCCCAGGAAAGTACGAGACAGAACCTAATTATTCATTGATGTGAAGCAGAAAGGCTTTTGGCTCTGTGGATAGTATTATCCTGCTTGTACTTGCTGGCAATTCAAACATAGTTTATTCACATTTTGAGTCAAAAGAGATGCTAAAGATTGTGCACAGAGTGTCCGGATTTAATCAAGACTCACCAGATCCAGCAAAAACATATATTACCAATACAAACGCACACTAAGGGCGCACTCACACTAGGCAATCTGTACTGTCCACCTTTGACCCCTAAAGTCCAGTTTGTTTGGTGAGTGCTCCAACATGGTGCACTTCCTTGGTCCAGGCAATGATCTACAGGTCAACAGTCCACCTGATGATTGTTGTCAAAACGTAACTGATGCGTTCCCTTCGTATTGGTTTACCCTCTCAAAAGGAGTATATTTCCATGCAATCATCATCATCATAGAGAGCACAAACTGCAGTGAGAGGATTGTTTGCACTGGATGCGGCTTCTAAAGATAACGGAATACGGAGATTACTGAGCCTTTAAGTAGCTCCTTGTTTCCTCCCTCCTCTATCAACAATCCCAGCATCAGAAATACGCACGAGGAAACGCAAACGACCAGTCTGTTGGTTATCTTGCAGTATATGCTTGTAGACGTATACATTTTAGAGAAGATGCATGTTCACACCCTGACAGAGAAGCATCTGGTTTGGGGATGCCAAATATCAAACATATAGAAAAGTGAGCACACAGCAGCTTACTGTCGAAAGCTGTGCCAACTATATAACACTTTAGCGCCAATGTAAATAACTTTTAGGCCACCATTATGTGTTCTCTAACATTACAGACTCTCTCTTCCGTCTCTTTTACTCTTTAATGCCACCTCAGAAGTATCTTTTACTGTTTAAATGCCAACAACAACTCTAAACATTTGTACGCTTTGCTTTTGGCGACCAAAACAGGTATTTTTAGCCAAATCTCGCTGCTTTCTTGACCCTGACAGAGCGCCTAAACCTAACCAGACCATAACGACAGCATTGTGACAGGACACGAATGTAAAATTCAACCTAAAACAAACTTGAGTTTCAACTCAGGGACACTTTTGCAGAAACATACTCACTGACATTACAAAGGTTGTCAGGGATATTAAATGTCACGTCTCTAGTTGTGAAATATTCAAACTCTAACTTTCAAACCAGTTGATTGGTTAATTTATAGCAAGGTGTAGCAGGACGCTAACAGTGCTGATGTTCCTTTACATGACATTTACATTGGTTTTCATTTGAGAGGATTATGCTGCTGAACAAACAGCATGCATCATATTTTCTTTTGATGCCAACGTCCGGGGTTAGGAGACAACAACAACAAGTCATCCCTGAAGCACCCTGTTGCCACCCTGTGACCCCCTGCTGCCAGCGTGGCTAAAAATGTTTCTCATAACTGTGAGACTGACTCTTATTCAGTGAAAGGGTTTTGGTGACACAACTGTCACCGAGAGAAATTACATTTCATGCATTGTTGGTGAATTTGGAGCTGGTAGCATATCATTTGTGAGTGTGCTCTTTCATGTATTGTAGAAATTAGTCATACAGTATTTATTCGACTTCAGTGGATCCCTTACAGAATGAATTCAAGTGCTTTTTGAAGAAGATGAAAGAAAACAATATGTCAACACAATCCAGATGACGCGTGATTCAGTCATTCAATTTTCTGCTTTATTGAGCATGCCCCTCGGCCGCGTTTTACAGTAACTACCTATGACAATTTGGCGCATATTTGTATTTCATGCCTTTTGACATTCATTCAAACATTACATAAGGAAAGGTCACAGCTGTCAAGCTCCCTTTGACTTCCTATTTAGCGCTCCAAATGTTGAATAAACTGTATAATGAACTTGTTAAAACTCTCTCCGTCGCTCAACAGGCCTCTTGGTCAAACCGCGGTCTTCTGTTCTTTGGGAGGACATGATGGCATGATGAAACCTTCGTCTGCTCAAAGAGAATACTTGTCACTTGTCATTGTGCTTTCGCTTGTTACACTTAACTTGAGAAAATTACATCAGTCTGTCACCTCCAGCGATTTTTTCATCATGCCTTTTTTCTTGTAAATTCCTTTGAAGTGATGCATCACTCTGTAATTACTGAATCCCGTCCACTGGAAGCATTTACATATATTGATAATTATAATATTTAAGCCTGAAAAATTGTTCTGCCGTTTGCACAATGTTACAAATTGGATTACGTTTCTGGCATCCGAGCTGTACGTTTGCTTTTCATCGTCGTGTTTGCTAACATAGAAAATGTGCTGGAAATATTCAGCCATGTTACCTTGTTACTCGAGTGTATTCTCTTTGTGTTAATGTCCGGTGTGTGCTGCAAGGTCTCTGGCGTTTGTGCGTGTGTTCGAGTGTATTTTGCTTGTGT
Organism: Diplodus puntazzo; assembly: GCA_963678695.2. Classification (NCBI taxonomy): domain Eukaryota; kingdom Metazoa; phylum Chordata; class Actinopteri; order Spariformes; family Sparidae; genus Diplodus; species Diplodus puntazzo. The sequence goes on along the minus strand of OZ023164.1, from coordinate 28,677,993 downwards.
TTACACCTGCGTAGGCGCCATAATGATAATGTACATACCAGCAGGACAGGCACCTTCTGACATAATAAGCACTTCAGACTGCTGCTTGCAGGCATCCCTGCGCAGGAAACACTCGTTCTGGTAGTTCTGATTGTTGGAGCCGCACACTGGGGCATAGTCATTGTTGCACTGCGGAGAGGAGAGAAGAAAACAGGAAGAGACAGGTGAGCATTAAAAAGCTGAGGCTGGCATATAAACGGCATCTTTAGAGCACATGTAGGTTGTGTTTGATTTTCAGGACTGACGCCATTTGCGGGAGACGAAGCTGCAAAGCCAGTGTCCGGAGACTGCGTTTCAAAATTTGTAAGGGTGACACCACATCGCCAGCAATGTTTGCGGTGACCACAGCAGATATTTTACACCCAAAAATATATTTCCTCACCCTAACCAAGAGACTTGTGTGCCTGAACCAAACCAGACCATCAGAAAAGCCAGTGAACAAAGTTTAACACATCTGTGCTTGCAGAAACGTGAAAAATGTTACCCGACATTTAACCTGGTGATTGTTTGAGAGGACTTCATTTGTCATTGTACTTGCTGCTCACTTTCTCTGCGGTCATTTAAAATGGAACAAGAGAGGTGTTCCCAACTGCAAACAGAATCCACCAGTTACTAATGAAAAAGGAAAATCAAAATGAACGTGCAGCTACTTGAAAACACACCACGCACTTTTTCCAGCCTTTAAAAGAGCCCTGAATGTAAGTGATATGAAAATCCATTCTCATTTGGATTCATGATGTTTTCCTGTCTTTATTTGGAGACGTGCAGTTGTCAGATGTTGCTGTATGGCACGTGGAAATGCACAGAGAGAAAACGTATGTTTAGAATACCTAAATGACAGACACCATCAGGAGTGCTGTAACTGCAAATGTAGTTTTTCAAGAGGATTTAAAACTGTGTACATTTAACAAAAAAGACCACAATTGAAGATTGCTGCTTGCACCTTTAAGTGTAAAGCATTGATATGTTTTTTTTGTTCATAAAATTAGCTGTTTAATAATTTGTGTTAGTGTAAAATTATAATTCTGTTTGTTATGCAATATCCCTGATGGATTAGATAATAACTAAGGAGAAGTACCTGACAAAAACAAATATCAGCTGCTTTATACTTTATCTTATGAAACGTCACATTTGGCAGTTTGACAGATCATTAATCCCGAATATAAGGGTTCATCTGTTTGTCACAGACTGTCCACAAGTAGTTACAAACAGCAGCTGCACACGTGTCTCCTCAGCGTTGTGATTGATCACAGAACTGACACAATGTCATCACAATCACGATCCGAAAAGGCCCTGAAAATCCTACATGAACATAAAGAAATGAATATAATCCACTGGTGCATAAATCCAAGTCCTAATCAGGATTACACAACATTTGAATCAGAAGCTGATGACACATTTGATCAGACTTCACCCACAGCAACCTCCAGATGTTTTTCTCTCTACTTGTTGCATTTTCAGTCATTCGGTTGCATTCTTGAGATTTTTCCAGAGTTTGTTTTATATCATTCATCTTCACGCTACATATAACTCCAGAAAAATGGCCACCGTCTTGAGCTGCTCACCTCTGTTGCTCCACTGGAGCATTTGCAGGTTAAGTGACTTGCTCAAGGGCACTGAGCGAAATAGCTGCTAAGCTATGGGAGAACATTACTCATTCATTTCCCCACACGGTTTGTTGGCTTCGGAGCAACTCGAGATTTTTTTTCAGATGACTGATGACACCAGAGCGCCGAGTCTTGGTTTTCATTTTTTAGGCTGCCGAGGAGAGATACTCATTTGATTTGATATTGATTCGCCCGTGCTACACCGCAGGAATAACAAACGTGATTATTCAATTGAGAAATATTCCTCCATGTTCCCTGGGAAGAAGGAATGGCCATCAGAGGGTCCAGAGAAATTGTCCATCCGTAGTCGGAGCCCGTAACCTGATTAAACTTTAAAGTGCTGAAGAACGGGCAACGTGTGAAAATGCTGTTTCTGCTGGGCGTGACATCACAAGGACAAGGGGCGCGCTTGAGAGTCCCCACAGGAACGAGGCTAAGGAGCTCATGGCTCTTTGTCTACACTTCTGCTCCCCTCCAGGTCTCTAATGGATTGACCTGGAATCTGATCTCTCTGCGCCCGTCTGTGCCCTCGAAGAAAATGACACGGCTCTCGCAAAAGGACATTTAAGGATGGAGAGACATTCACTGACACGGAATGTAAGATTGTGTATGTTTACGGCAGCATGACACTCCAACTGAAACGCACATACAGGCGGAAACATCCGCATTAAAACAGCTAAACTTGGGAAAAGTCATCGTTGTCATTCTAATTTGAGATTTCAAGATTAAATGTATTTATCACTATACAACACAAGAACAATTGTTTTCAGTAATCCATTTATTTCTACTCACAAAAACAAACGATCTAATTGGATGAATAAATCGTTAAGTAATAAAAAATGCAACTGTTTTGTGGTGGAGTGTTGATGCAGAGTCTCACAGCCTGAGGAGCGAAGCTGCTGTGTAGTCTGACGGCTCAGCAGCAGATACTTCTGTATCGTTTGTCAGACGGCAGCAGGGCGAACAGACTGTGGCTGAGATTGTCTTTTTGCATTTAGTGTAGTTTAGTTTAATTTGGTTGGGTTTAGTTGTCTTTTAGTATATTATAAACAACCTAACTTGAATTTTAATCTGTTTGACTGTGGGGGACAGATTATAATTATGGTCACATTAGGGCCTGTTGTGACAGTCAGGTGCTATAGAGCAGAGAGAGAAAGACTTCGCCGCCTCTAACCCACTGAACGAGGACTAGTTTTAAAGGTCAGTTTAGAAGATCACACATTACAGGTCGCATGGGAACGTGAAACGAAACAACTGGGGGAAAACTAAGTGTGACATGTGAGATAATTCTGTGAAGTTGCTTAGAGCTAATCCATTTCATCACATCTCTACCCAAACACATTGTGCTCATATTAATACTCTATATACTATATAGTTGTAGTAGTTCACGGTCTAAATTGTCTAATCAAGTCAGAACTCTAGACTAAAAATGTCTTAAAAACATATATATTAATCTCTAAAATTGCTCAAAAAGCCTCAGTTAACTGTTCAGGTATCGAACATACACACATAATGATCAAAATATCCTCACTTTCAATCGTATTGAATTTAATTGCATCACTATATCCTTTCTGTTGATGAGATGTGCCGATCACAGGATGAACTCCACACAGTGTGAAAGAACACGCTGTCTCTGATGACTGAGTGTCTTTTCTTTAAAATCTTTTTTTTTCTTCCCACAAATAAACTAAATGAACTGGGAACATTTGCCTTCAGCGGTCCAACGCTTGCATGTAAAGTTGCTTAAAGTTGTGTCAAAGAGAATTTGTTCTTTGGCAGTTTCTCTTGAAACCAAAAGGCCAAAAAGTAAACGAGGCAAAACTGTTGAACATATGGTTTGGGAGACGGTGGCTGCTCCCTAACAGGGATCAGATCACTATTTTACACTTGTTCTGACATGAGAAAGAGAAACAAAATGTGAATGAGAGCGACTACAGTGAGAGTTTGGCCGTATTAAAACACGCCAGCATGCTGTGGGTGATTAAACATAGTCAGCAACTCTTCTGTTGTCCAGTGTGGACCGACGTCGTTATGGATGGTTCTGAAAACAGCAGAGTGGACGAACATGGTTTTCACTCACAAGCTGCATTTTCAAATTGAGCTGACTTAGAGTGGATGTCATCTGAGACACACTGACAAACACAAGGTCTGATGGCCTCAAGGAGATGAGCAAAAATAACCACGCCATCGATTCAAGAGCCCTGGAGCATCATAACGATCAAGTGCGAACAGTGTTTTTTTTGACCAGCTGAAGGGGCGGAAGATGGCAGAATATACACAAAAGAGAGCAAAAGGGAGGAGGAGGAAACTGCATACTGGCTCTTGATCAAAGGGACTGAGATGCAGGAAGGAAAAGAGGCTGTGGAGGAGAGGAGAGGCAAACTTGATGAGTGAAATTGGTCTTAGGGGGGAGAAGAAGTCAGTGGAAATGGATGAGAGTGAGGCAGAAGGAGACTGAGGGGTAATCAAAGCGAAGTAAAAATACAGAACCGCGATGCAGACGGGCTGGTGAGAGCGACGAAGCCCTGGCTCCACAAACTTGGCATGATAAAAAAGAGCCACAGTGCCTGAAGAAACCACAGCAACAACAAAAAAAAAGAGAACATCATAAAATAAAATAAAAAAAAAAAAAAGAAAGAAAAGAAATGGGGACACAGACAGAGAGAGGGAGAGGAATAGAAAATCCCCTCAAAGGAGAGCGGGAGAGAATGAAAAAATGGCAACCCCACAAAGGCGCTTGGAATAGCTTTCTGCAGGGCCCGCGCTTTTTTGCCATCCTCTATCCTTCCCCTCTGCCTCCCCCCCCACCTCCCCTCCCCTCCCCTCCATTCCCCTTACTCTCACACACATTCTCCCATCTGGCTCAGGCTGTTCTTAACCTGGGGACTCTCGCTTTATGCCAGGCGTGATGCAACGGAAGGGAAAGCTGCCCGGCAGAACCCTGCGGGTGTCTTTTAAGAGTGCCTTCTATTTCAGAGAAAACTCCCCAACCCCATCTCTTGATCTTCCCCAGCGTTTGGATCTCACCCCTGCAGGAAAGAGAGGGGAGTGATGAGAGGATGGGTGATTTCAAAAAAATAAAAAAACCTCCGTCTCCCTGAGAGGAAGTGCAAGACGGAGGCTGCAGCAGTGTCTCACCTAGATGTGACCATAAGAAGGTATAAAGGAGGATCCTGCTGCTTATCGGCCTTTAAGCATGCTGAGTGTGTCCCCTCCAAAAGTCCAGTCTAGTCTATGGGAAAGAAATGTAGTTGCCATCTATTTTTATAATTGATTGATCCGTTAGTCATTCAAGTCAATTTGAATCAAGTCAAGATTCAAGATTCATTCATTTGTGCCGTGGGAGATTTGCCTTTCACAAGATGCTGCCACACAGAAATACATCATCAAGTCATTTGTCAAGCTTAAATGTCAAACATGTGCTGGTTCCAGCTCCCTAAATGGAACAATTTGCTGCTTGTCTTTGTCTTGTGGGATACTAAACGAAGAGGTTTTTGGGTTTTGGACTGTCAGTTGGACAAAAAGATTCACGTAAAGACGTCACTCTGGGCTATTTAAAATTGTGACAAGCGTTTTGTCACACACACTTAAAAAAGGATTGCTCGGGTATTTTGATGCGGGGTTGTGTGAGGCACTTATCCCTCGTCAGCGCATTACCTGCGGTAGATGACCGTCATCTCTCTCTCCCCCCGTGAGGAGAAAGCAGCACCAGCGGGAAGCAAAGCAGAACACTGAACTGCTCCAAACCAGACCAGCAGCAAGAGCACACACCTAAAAAAATACATATCCGTTTATGCTTTGAGCATTTTTGGTGCTTTATGTTGCCATCAAACAGCCTTTTTCCTTTGGCACACTTCCTCAACCGTATAACATCCGTATTCCTGCACACAAGCAGAATGTTGTGCCAAAGGAAAAGGGCTGTTTGACGTGAAGCTCCAAAAATGATCAAAACATATTTCAGGTGGCTAAAATACGTCTTGCTGCTTTCCTGTCAGTGCTAAACGCTGCTTTGCCACAGCTGACGGTCGCCTACTGCAGGTAATACACTATGATAAGTACCTCACACAACCCCCACATCCAATGAGCTATTACTTTAAGACTAAACGATTACTCCAATACATGTGAAAATAATTACAAGACTAAACAATAATGACAATAATAAAAACTTCAACATATAGAGTAATACCTGACTGTCTGCTAAGTGTCTAGAAATTGAAGTTCAGGAGTAGAAATGTCTCTATTATAAGACGTGTTGATTTTCCAGCCTCGGCGGGTCAACAGAGTTGTAAAGACAGGTCGCCCTCATGCTTTGAACTGTGGGCGGACATCAGGTTAATGTGAATTATGTTGGGAGATTTGCTGGAGGGAGGCAGAGATCAGCAGCCAGTGATAAAAAAAAACAAAAACCGCTGCAGTATTTTGAAAGCGAACACCTCAGGGCACAGATCGAACCTGCTGAGGAACGACCTGGACAGCACGCACGCTGTGTTCAGGCAGCAGTAGTTCAGTCCGTAGGGACCTTAAGACCAGAGCACTGCTGAAGTGCCCCCAAGCAAGGCATCAAACCCCTAACTGCTTCTCGCAGCCCCCTTGCTCTGACACCTCTCAATTAATGCACGTGTACAGGTCCTGAATGTAAAAGAAATAACAACAGAGTGAAAAAACTTGTTTCTCTGTAAAGTGTGTCTTCTTCGTCTAACTAAAGCCTGACGACAGTTAAACCATGTTAGCTGTTTTCAAGTGAAGCCTGCAGCATGATGACAAAGTAACAGATGAAAAGTGATGATGTCAGATTTGAGATGTACCAAGAATCGTTGACAGATGACTCATAACTGCACAGACCCATGGGTAAAAGGTATAATATCCTTTTTTTACTACTTTATAAGCAGTAGAAAGTAGCAGACACTGGAAATATGCAAGTAAATTAACCTAAATTTGAATTTAAATGCACAGAGGATGTAGTGTGGGATCATGTTGGACTATCTGATGTGACTTCCTTCTTCACTCTCTGACTCTCTGCCTGAAGTTTATAGCGATAGGTGACAAAAAAAAAAAACGTTACGTTAAAGAAAAATTACATATTTCTTTGGTTTGATCATTGTTGGAGACATTCGGGACGAACGGAACATCCAACAAAATTATTTTTAAGACATTTAGATGCAGAAATGTTACATTTCATATCTTTTAGTAAAATGCACCTAATCATGTTCCATTACTATTCCAAATATCAGTTATTAATCCTTGATTAATAGTCTTGGTATCAGACTGATGAAATAAATAAATAAGACAGTCAGACTTCAGTCTTCAGCTTTCCTGGATCTTGAACCAGCCTTGTTGTAAAAAACCTGAACTCTTTTCTACCAGGTTCTTATTTGTCCATTTGGGAGAGGGTGAACTCAGGTTACAGACTTGTGATTCTTTACAAAGCACATGACCACATCAGACACAAAGGCATTCCTTGTTTTAGCCATTGTCCTGCCGCTGCAGCTTTCATCCTCCAACGGCTTCATAACTGGCAGCGTGTGATGTCGGCAGTCTGCAAATATAAGCATCGTCAGCTGCTGCACTTTTACTGTAAGTCTGCCGGGTGGCTGTCAGCTAAATGTAAATGAAAAAAGATAGAGGTGTCAAATAATATCGGAGATAGGCGTCTGAGAGATGGGGCCATTTGAAGGGAAGAATCGGGAGGAGGAAAAAATGAAGTGAGAATGTTAATGAGGGGGGCTGAATGAGACAGAAGGTGAGAGAAGTTGATCCTCCACAGTTCTCAGCAGACAGGGTGGTGGGGGCCATTGGCCAGGACCATATGGCACGGCCTTATGTGCCCGCTGGCTCGGGCTCCGCAGAAGTCGCAGACATTGCCCCACACCTCCGCTGTGACAAAACCTGGACAGTCTCGACCGAGAACACAGCGACAGCGGAGGTGTCGATGGTCCTGTGTGTGTGCTCGCGCTCTCATGTGTGACTGGCTTAGTGACAGGAAATATGGGAGCGCATGAACCAGGTGAACCTGACTGAATGCTTTTCTGTCAGTGTTACATTTGCAGCATCTTGTGTGCATTTAAGCCAGATTTCTGTTCTTCCTCACGTCCCTTCACACCCGCTCTGTTTTCTGTCACTGGAAATCGAGTTTCCGCAAGCCTCCTGCAGGGGCTGCTGTGGCTCTGCCTACCCTCCACTCTCTTCATCTGAGTTTCCAAAAGCTAAGCTTCGGGAGTGCAGCCAGGACCTGTTGTCTCTCTACCTGCCTGGGATCGGTGCATCACACACAAGCACAGGAACACGCACACTCACGCGGCAAACCGGCGCATCCACCGTCGGAGCACTTTGTACAAAAAGAAAGGCATCTGCGCCTCGCCAGGTCACAACACACAGCAACCTTGCAAAACAAGCAGAGCCATCATCATTCGTTCTATGCCTCCATAGCTGCTCCCGTCGCCGACTTCACCGAGTATCCGACATAACTGCCGGCTGACAGGGGTGAAACAAAGACAGGTGGAGGGAGGAAGAGGAGGGGGGAGTGCGGACTGAAAGAGCAGGTAAGAAGGGTGGGACGGCAGGAAAATAAGGGAGGAAGGGAGTGCGAGAGATACAGAGAGGCCGGCAGGGTGAAGGCATAAAGGAGGTAAGAAAGATGAGATTGGAAGGTGAAAAAGTGTAAGGGATGGAGGTGGGAGGATGACAGGACGGTACCGGCGGCAGAGACGAGGAGGACAATGTGGAGGAGTGTCCGGGGACACGCACAACAGAGACGAAAACCAGAACGAGTAGGAGACAAAGGAGAGGAGCGATACAAAGTGAAGGCGAGTGCACGCATCAGTGCGTGACTATGTAGTGGAGGGAAGGAGCGTGCCAATATGAGGGGTAGAGCGCCGCGAAACGCAGCGAGAGCAAACATGACAGGATATCAGCATCAGCAAGCGTGAAAACAATGACTCGTCCGTCCGCCCGATTGAGCTCCACTCCACCCAAACACCGACATGTCCACATATGCAAGAAACCATCATCATTCCAAGCGGCGGTTAGTCAGATATGTGTGGAGGTCACAGTGAGGTATGTGTGCACTGAAGTCATGAGTTCACGTTATAAAACTACAAGATTATTAAAGAGATACACACACTTTTTAGTCATTGTAAGGCACAATTTGAACGAATAGATATCACCACATAACCTTCGCACGTGATTTACATTATCTATGTTATAAATATGCACACATTTTCATTTTGTATCATTTTGTTGATTTATTGGAGTCAGAAAGATGATTTTGGATTTCATTCACCGCTTTAGATTTTTAGAAAATAACTGTCATCATCATCATTTTTTTTTTTTTTTTTATTGAAATGCTATTTGAATCAGGCTGTGAAAGCTTATTGAACATAAACAAATAAAAGTTTAGTGTCAGTGCTAGTGAAGTGAAGATTTTTGGCTCAAAGTATGAAGAGAAAAAACTCAGTCTTTAAATTAATGAACTGTAAAACCACATACAGTTTTAGACCAAAAAAAGAATTCACCATGAAACTCCAGTTTATAATTTACATTAAGACAATTAATACGCATATTTCAAGTTTTCTGAAATGTTATGTTTTAATACGCAAATGAGGCACTATCGATTAAACATGCACTCATTTTGCAGACATTCCCAGATAAGAAATCTGAGCTTAAAAAACTGTTAATGTTTTTTTTTTTCCCAACGCCAGCACCTTTTCAAAAATGTTTCCCAATGAGGGGAGATCGTCTGCGGCCACCTTTTTTTTTGTTACGTGGTCACTCCGAGCACTTCCAGTTGAAAATCTCACTTTTAAAAAAAGTGCTGCGGCCGTCAACGTTCCTCTTTTTCAGGCAACCAATCACGTGTTAGATCAGGTTGGACGTGTCACCCCAGCATCCAAGAAAATGGAGCTTTACATGAATCAGAATCCATCAAAACAGAGACAGAAAAAAGCCCGTACGTGGGAGCAGATCTGTCGTATTCGCTATCAACCTACGCGTTGTACACGTGTTATTAGCTTTGCAGTCGGCCCTCTGGTACCACAGTTAATGTCAATCAAAACCGACGTGCAGCATCTTGTTCTGTCGCTGCTCAGGTGCTTCGGCCCGGCTCTCCACAGTGCTCTGCCAGCGCTGTGGACATGAACCCCTAATGTGTATTTTGGATGCTTCTGTCCCACCCGACTAACATCGGACATGTTAATGGAAGCAAAATAGACCAACATCTAAAAATTGACCGATGCATAATGCACAATGTTGTTGTTTTGTAATTCACAGGGACTTATCATTTCCCCATGCATGAGCAGGCAGTGTATTTAGTTTGTCTGAAACCTGGAAGCAGACCTTGGCCTTAGATTTGTCTTTGTCTGGCCTTAAAGGTTGCATTATTTATATTGTGCATGATATAATTCATTTTCATAGGAAATTCAGATGCAGACTGAAAAAAACATTACTTTAAGTCAAGCCAAGGACAACCAAAGCTTCACATCTGGAAAAGTGTTCTCCGTACAGCCGATAAATTTACAGCCCCCTGACAGCAGCATTTTAATTTGAAGCAGTTTGATGACCAAGATAATCTTTGCTCATTCTGTTGGTCTTTATACTTTACTGCCTCGGATTAATCTTGACAACCGTGCGGCTTGCTCTGAAATCCCATAGCAATATACTCGTATTGATAAACAGTAAACATGCAGAGTGTGGAGCCATTACATTTAAGTCCGTAGAGTTACACAAGTAACACATTGATCTGAAATGAACCAAAATATAGCGGTTGTTATTGTTGCTGAATCAAAAGAGAGAGCGAGAGAGAGTCTAAATCAAAAGACTGACTGATTACAGCCTTCCAAAGTTTTAAGTCAGATGATAAAGATTCAGTTAGATTAAACGTTAACATTTAATCAGTGCTTTGATGGGTTTCACTGTCTTTATTAACAAGCTTTTATCCCAGTCGCTACATGTCCAAGCCAGGTCAGTAGAGAAAGGGAGGCACATATGTGGAAGGTACGATAAGTGATGGTGGAGAAAGAAAGAGGTCATCAAATAACAATGCTTTGGGCTGGCCACTAATCAAAGGTGTCTGTATTTGTAACTGCCAAACAACTACCACAAGGTTACTGCAAGTATTGCAGAAACAGAAAAATTCTGAGGCAAGATCTGAAGTTACGAAGCAGTTTTTATCTTTTGACTCTCTTTATTTCTATGTTCAGAACCACAACCAGGAAATAATAGCTGCGATTTTTGTACAGATCTAGATACTAGGTAACTTTCTTGTTTGCGGTCTATCTGTCAGACCGGTATGCGATGACAACAAAGCAGGGTTTTTGCAGCTACCTTTCTAAGCAGAGGAGATCCGAATGTGCTTCCCCTTCAGCTGGGAGTCCCTGCTGACTGATGGTCCCGCCCCATGGGTCTGATGCCAGGTCACTGTACTTTAAATACCATTAACGGGAGGCACCCAGCGGGACAACCTGACCAAGTGCCTGAAATGCCTAATGCAGTGTTTGGAATCTGCTCAATCTCTGCATTATTTCAGATGAAGTAACATTGCGTGTCATGTGATTGTCTGAGCGACCGTAAAATGTACAACCCCGCCCCCCCACATTACCGCAGCCGTTGGACCGAGCTGACATTTAACCTCATGTGCACTTGTGAACACACCTGACAGCCTCTACGAGACTGACAGAAATACCACATTTGTCTCTCCCATTGTGTGCTTTTGTTGAGGTTGAAAAAACGATTTCCTTCTCTGCCTATAAAGAAGCTGAGTGAACATACAGTATATACTCGTCTCTGAACGCAGCAGCGCTACAAACTGAGAGTTTTCATTTGTCTGTTTGCTCATCGGGGACAAGGCAGACGAAGATTGAACCATAGGAAGAAGTAATGCACGAAGTGTAATACGGCATATAGCTGCATATATATCTCGCCCACAGTTAACAGAACAGGTGATGTGAACACTGCATCTGTTGGTACCTTACAAATGTGGACACAGCACCCAAGCTGGTCTGGGTCAGAGCCGCGCCATCCTGCCCAGTTGACAGTCCACCTAATGTCTGGTTCTGACCCCAGTCTTGTTTCTAGTATCTTATTAATTAGTATTAATTAGACATCAAGTCTGATCTGATATTAATTTTCCTTTTTCTTCTGCTGCCTCTGCTTTCTTTTCCTACAGGTACTGTGTGCTGTAAATTTCATCGCATACAGTATTGCCACATAGAACTGGCCAGAAAAATGACCCAAACAGCTGCCCCTCATGGAGCATCGCCATGTACAAAGCATCCCGCCAACAGCATGTGTTGTACATCCTGTACTTCCTGAGCTCTATGCTAATCCCAGGCAAAGTCAGCAGCAACACAGTCACGCACAACCCAACTTTCAGGGCTAGTTTTTCCTAAAGATGAGTGGGTATGTCTCCTGAGCCCCTGATAGAGGTGCTGGTGTCTGATCATTACATAAAGGGGTTACAAGATGTAGAGATCAATTTGGAAAATTCATCAGAGAAATAAAGAGTTAAATCGCACATCTAAGTATAAAGACTATCCGGTAGCTAAGGTTGTGTTTGTGTGCTGTAATTCACGACAGTCCTTTGCCATGGAATCTGGCATTAACTTTAACATGAAGATGTTTTCGTTCATACAACGTTAGTAACTTCGTCTTAGGACAAAAAAAAAGGCTAAAAAACTCACTTTGTGCTTTGCATGACAACAAGGACACGTTCCAATAGCCTGAGGGCCGGTTTAGTGGATTAACATCTATTTTAATGCCTTTTTCCCCTCAGCACATCTTCCACAGGGGTTAGGTAAACATCACAAACCAAAAACATCAGCAAAGACCAAACATCACGACTTCCATCTGTCCGTATGTTGACTCAATGACACTTCATGTCATAAGCACACTCACTGTTGATAAGCTCATAAGCTGCTGTTACTTTTGGCCAATTATGAAGTACCTGTGGTTGCTTTACACTTAGACAAGGTTTGCCAAGGACTAAAGGAGAGCCATGGCAATATCTTACTCATGTATTCATTTATTCATTTATTCATCTATCTACCTATCAATTTAGGCATTGTTATGTCTAATTAAAATGCAAGAGATGTATTTAGGGCTTCTAGTGGTGGCTAATTTGCGAGCTTGTTTAGGCTTCTGAGGAATAAAACACATGATACTTCGCTCTTAAACTGACACAAAGACTTGAAATCCTGGTGCTTATTTGAATTTCTAATACGGTTTTGGTGACATTGGATGTGGAAAAAGAAATTGTGAGTATATGAATACATACATAGATACGTGGCTGTAATGTATTTTACTGAAATAAAAAATGTAATGTTGTTCTTAAAGAATTGACCCTGAGCAAATGAATAGTACCATGACTATATTATGAGATTATTTATTATACAAAGCCCTTGAATTTCAACAGTCTCCATCAATTGTAGGATTAATTTCAATATTAAAAAGGCTGTTCATAATAATACGATTATGTTTCATTGACATTTTCTGTTCCTTTCTGCTGTTATTTTTCTTCTTTATAACTATCCTGGTGATTTGCCAGTGATGGCAAAGTAATTTGAATTTTCCCCTCAACAGGACACACGCTAAGACTGTCCTCGAACACAGGAACACTCTGCATCAAATTAAGACAGCAGCTGCACCAGCATCAACAGAAACCATATCACAGGCTAATGATATGACTGCCTCAGACGGGCAAATTCAGAGTGTTGCTATGCTAGCGCAGCGTGGGACTGCAGCACATGCAGGCAATCTGGCAGATGCTGTATTCCCTGAGTAGGCCTTAATGTTGCAGCCTTTCTGTCAGCGACTCTCAGTCCCGGGACGGCCTACTGGTGCGGACTTACATCTCGGCTGAATGCCTTCGCTGCCAGTGTCTCACACTCAAGACTACTGTCGAACTAGGACCACCTACCCACAGGCGTGCGACTTGGAAATCTGTTCAGTGTACTTTCTCACTTCGGAATCCACACCTAAAGGATTCTCTAATCAGGTTCTAGTGTCATAGTTTCCTTCGATCTCCTACAACGTGTTCGAAACAGGGCTCAATGTGACCGAAGCTCCACTCAAACATGCACAAACAGAGATCGTAGCACCAGATCACAGCAGATGAGCCTCAACAGCTGTGCAGGTGACTTCCGTCTGTCTCAGGAACAGTCCCAAATTAATAAATGCAGCGACAATGACACTTCCAACCGTGAAAGGTAACAAATGAGATGGAATAAAGCAAAGACATAATACTTCCATAAGTAGAATAGTGAGCGAACTCAATAACTTTTTACTCAAAGGCCCAGATCTCAAGAGAATGATTATGAATGTGAGCCTGTTGAGTATCCTCCTAAAGACAGAGTCAGTGGCTCAGAACTGCTGAAAAGGGATTTCATTCAGGAAGGATACTCTTAGGAACCTTTCTGAGCAAGTATCTCCAGCACTACCCCAACATAAAACAGCAGTATGAACAGCTCCACTACACTGCAATCCCTTCATCAGCATGTGTGGCATATAGAATGAATTTCAATGACAACTTTGACATTTTCTGGGGGCGCAGAAAACTGTTTCAAGAGGATGGAATCCACTGATCCCAGCTGGGAGCTAAGGTGCAATGCAAAAATGTATTACATGGCCTTCAAATCCTCCCTTTGAAATCCTCTGAGTGTATCCAAATCCATGTGAGGGGAGACACAGAAACACATGGAGTTGAGAGCAAATCTGACACCGTGCATCAATGAAAAACACCTAAAGACAAAGAACCAGTGGCCTCCTTTCCCCGACTGTCACAGATGAGTCTCAGTCTCTTCCCATTTCCTTCAAGTGTTCAATATTATTTTCTTTTAACCATGACTGTGATAGTTCCCTAATCTGAACAGCGGTAATTGATCCCAGCCCATGACAAGTCATTTGGAACCCAACCAAACCATGACCATTTCCAGCGCGTCCCCATCAGGAAAACAACCACATAGTTAAACTGTAACATTGGTTTATTATGAATCATGTTTATGTTTCCTATTAGGTGGCAACCTCAAGTGGTCCTGGTAATTAGTACAGCAGCAAAGGAGGAAGTCAAGGTCTTGAGAGCAAAAAGGGGCAGAATCCGGTGTGAAACCAAATGTTATCAATGGACCAGTTATCTCTCATCTTAACTTAGAAAGCAATCTTTTCCTAAACCTAACCAAGTAACGTTAGCACCTAAAACAAACTAAACTGCAACTGTCCAACACATCAGTCATGTTGTTCTGGGAATGTTACATTTACATTTAGGCCTTTTAGCAGAAGTTTTCATACGCTGATGGAGGCGGCCGCCATGCAAAGTGCCGACCAGCACATCAGGAACAGTTTAGGGTTCAGTATCTTACCCAAGGACACTTCAACAAGCAGAGCTGGGGAATCAAACCAGCGACCTTCCGATAACAAGACACTGGCTTTACCCTTGAGCCACAGCTGCCCATGTTGATATATATAGCTTAGGGAGTTATTGGCAATCAACCTACTCAGTCATTAAGATTTCAGTTCCAAATCAGAAAACAGTTTCGTTGATTGTTTTCTTTCTTCTTTTCCCTGTGGTGCTGATGATTCACATATGTGCATCTTTAGTGTAATCATTATTCATAGGACAGTAAATAATTACGCGCAGTCCAGGGGAGAAACTGAGCCTCCGCAGCCATCACGCTCAGATTCTTGTTTTGACACTTCTGCAGAACAAAGACATGTAAATGATTTTCAATTACGGTTTCAGATTTTCCTTATTTTTTTGTCTGTCTGATTTGAATATATACCAGGAGTGCATCGCGGGTGAAACACAATTTTTTTTGCTGTAATGTTCAAATATAGAGGCAAAACAAACTAAAAAATAAGAAAACTGCTAATTCTTGAGAAAGTAAGGCAGAAATGGTGCAACATAACAAATCTTAAAAGCAGTAGATTAGTATATGGTCACAAAGTATCTCTTAGGCAGCATCCTTATCATAGAACCACATGCACATTTAATTTGTAACTCGATGGTTAAGGTAAAGAGAAATTACAAGACTAAACATTTCCCTCATATAATAAAGATACATGAGCTGTGGGAGCCGACAGTGCAGTAGCTATCAGACTGAAGGCCAAGTGGAGTCCAGACAGCAACACATTAGCACCGATGATGTAGAGACATCAGAGGGGAGAAGATCTCTGCTCAGACTGCTACATCAAAGCTCTAAGCTGTTTCCATTTGTTCCATCGTTTCAATAGAAAAAGGATGTCTGGACAGATAATGGCGCGAGGACGGCAAGAGAGAGTTTAAGTGTCTATCTAAACACGGCGTAATGCGTTGTTTACCGTCTGTGATCCACCGCGACAAGACAGTATGCAGATAATCATCATAATCAGCGGCGCGAACACAGAGGAGCAGAGACAAAAGGTGGAGACAGACAGGCACATGGTATAGGCAGAAAAAATATGATATATAGAGAGAGCAAGAAAAATGGAGCGGCTGCACCAAAGAGCTGACAGTAAACAGTAAGGGCTGAACAAATCTACATCTGTGCTTCATTCTGATTTGGATTACTGTGTTTTGTATCGCGCTGCAGAAGATATCCCTCTCTTCTCCAACATTACTTCATACCAGCTTCAGCAGAATAAATGACTATCAAAACAGCAAGAATATGTTCTCTTCACATCAGCATGTCAAGGGGTAGTATTTTGAGTAAATGCACCGTTAGCTGAACATTTCTGTTAGCACCGTTAGCTAAACATCTGTGAAGGTGGAATATGGAAAATGTTCAGCTATACACACAATAGCCTGCTCGTTATTGAAATAAATAATATGAGCAATTGCTTAATTTTTACAACACAATTCAGTACGAGGACTTAAAGTTTCTAAGAAGCCAGAATTGACGTTTAATGTTTTTATCACTTGTGTTTTGCTCCATATCTCACCTGTACGTCACTATCAGATCGTTTTGTAAAGTCTTTTATTGAAATGGTATTTTAGAGTTTGTAACTTCCTGTAAGATGATAAAAACTGTTAATGACTCATCCTGCACTCGGAGGGGTTTACAAATGTTGCATCTAATAAACGCTGGGGTGTTTCTATACGTCCTCATGGGTTACTGGACAAAAACACAACTTTAGAACTTTAAACACTAATTTGGGTGAAACCGGATCATGTTTTATGGAGAAAGCTGGCTATTTTCTGATGTCCTCAAGAGAACCACCTGGTAAGAAACACTGTAACACCGTAGATCCGACTGGACCGATCCTTCCCGTACAGAACTTGTCTACATCGAGAAAAGGCGGATTAAGTCTGCTCACTACAAACTGTTTGGGAAGCTCTGCAAATGCGATTTCAGTGGCCTCTTTTTAGTCCGGTGTTTGACAATCCAGTTCTGGTTTCAACTCCTGTGCATACATTTGTAGGAGTCATTTTCAAAATGCTATAATTGGACGGGAATGCTGAGGAGATTTGAATTCTTCTTTGCAGCGATCAATAATTTTTTATTTACTATACAAAATGATTAAATTCAGCCTCTTAACCTATATTTCCAAGTGTGCCACATTTCATTTGCAGTGTTTATCTGTCATACGATCTCCCCAGACTGCTTGGCCTAGAAATCCACAAGTTTCTGTGCTTGGCGATGGATACCCACTGAAGCTAGACCCACTGCTGGTATTTAATATTAACTATGTCTGCCCATTACTCTTTAGGCACTAACACTTACAAGTTTTAGAAGTGCCTGTGTTTAAGAAAACACTTACCTGGAAGAACTGAACTGAACTGGACTAACCTGCACATGAAACAATCAATACTTTCGACAGCACCTTTGCAGCCACACTTGATATAATTGCTCTAATCTGGACAAAACCGTACTTAAGGGGCAAGAGATAATTGTGATCAGTTTGGAATAAAGAACAGCAGAATAAAGAAAAAAAAATGGAAGCAGTTACTGAACTGAGTGAATGATGTTCACTCAGCAAGTGGAGCTCTGTGTTGCTGCACCTGCTGGTTTCAACATCTACATTGTTTTACTCTCTTCGCAATTAAACCCACAATTTAGAGCAACGTCTATAATATCATTATAGCATGAGATTCCAGCTGAGGACACAACCTCCAGTCTTTGGTGAGAGTTACGCTATGCATTTTTCTAGCTGAGCTCAAGCCGATGTCACATATATTTACAGCTCGGCTCATAAAGAAGCGTAAACACACCTGACATTTCACGGACCGTTCCTCTGAGACTGATGGGTTTCCTTCTGTGTAAGTCTGCATCTCGGTACTGTGTGCGATACACTCCCACTGGAACAGCAATGCAACCTTCTCTCTCTCTTTCTTTTAGATTCAGGACTATGGTGAATTAAAAACCTTTCAAATGTAAAGATTGCACATTTCATGCATTTAAAAGATGCATTTCAGTTTAGGTAATCACATCCAGTCGATGCATATAATAAGGGATTTGCTGTATGTGCTGATGGTTAGTTGTCAGGACTATAGTGCTGCAAACACACACACACACATACAAACGTTATGCATGCACACACAAGAGAGACACATACAAACACGGACACATCCTTCATCCACAGAGACCTGACTGATAGCCTGATCCATTTCCTGTATCCATTAGAGGCGGCTCTAGATTATGCAATTCATCCCAAGGCTATCATCCACCTCTATCAATAATAAACATCTCCACGAAACTAGGGCTAGCCTCAGAGGATGGAGACGGCACCGCCCAGCACGTTCTACTTCTGATGAAACCCTCTTGTCTGCTCAGCACCACATTCGCTTTCCACAAGACTTGTCTTCGGTTGCAGAGACCCCCGGGCACAATCTTTACTTATGCCTTCTCGCGCTTATCAAAGCTGCAGTTTTATCAGCTCTGACAGAGACCCCTCAGTGTTTACAGCGGTGTCAGCGAGCACCTGTGGCTCATGACAAGAGACAGACGCTCTCGTCCGAGATTCCTCTGCGTCTCTCATGCGCCCTCTTTCCTTCCATCAGGCGGCCCTGTCGTCATGTGATTGATGTCTGGTGCAGTGTTTGTGACATGACCCGGTGCCCGGGTGGGGTGGTAAGGGAACTTGGAGAGGGAGCTTTAACATTATTGGGAATATTGTTTTGGATGCTTACAAATGAATTAAGTACAGTGCATTCTGTTTGAGTCATTTATATGAGGCTCCTGTCACTGGTGCTGCTTTCATCCATGAGTGCATTTACTGTGGTTTAACAGAATTTACAGAGAATTGGCAAAGAAAAAAAAGAAAGAATTAATGCATGTTTCCACCCACTTTTTCCTGAGTTGGGAGCATCAAGAAAAAAAACATTTCTGCAAACCAAAGACATCCAAGGTTGACATGTGTCGCAAACACGCTATATCACGTTCACATTATATGTTTATTAGCATTTTAAATCAGGAGGTGGAGGGTATGGTGGTGGTGTTACCAAAGACAACAAGGCTGCCAAACGGCCAACCGCAATGCAAGTCACACAACTGGATATTTTAAAGGAAACCTGCAGACATTTCCCAACATTTTTGTGGCATCAACACTTGGTATTCTCATGAGAGGTTGGACCATCTCCATCTGTGATTGTGGCCACCAACTAAGGTATTTTCAGGTAAAACAAGGATTTTTTTCCTCACCCTAACTATGTGGTTTTTGCACAGCATTGTGACAAGAGAGAAATTCAGCCCTAAAAACTGACTCAACCTGCAAAACCTCCTAAATGATACTCAAAAATCAGCTTTTCTTAAAAACAGGTCCTTGAAGTCACCTGTTAGTTTGGAAAAACAGTTGGTGGCATGAAGAGAACAGACAGTTTTTCTGCATAAATTGAAAAGATGCACAAAAACAGATGCATGGAAACACAGCTTGAGATCCAGGTATGCAGCTGTTGTCCATCACATTACTGAATTGCAACTGTTTTTGCTCCTTTTCTGCTCTGAACAAACCAAATCAAGTTTTAAGTTCTCGATTGTATCTGTACCAAGCGATTTCCATCTATATCATACACAACCAGATTGCTAAAGCACAACAGACTGTATGCACATGTTCTCAGACGCAGACAGCTCGTGACCATATTCCTCTCATGCGGTATTATCTCTTATAAAACTGATATTAGAATTTTTTCATGACTTGACGGCGAACAGACCTCTCATATCTCTTATATCCTTGGCTGCTGTTAAAGGCTCAGTACGGAAGCATTTTGGTTTAAAACATTTGAAATTAAATTATTCAAACAATGTGAAGAAGTAACGCTTTTGCCGCTGTGTCAAAGACGTGTGTGTTTTTGTGTTGAAAAGATATCTACTGAAGTTAGCATGCTAACCAGCTAGCCCCCGGGCCTCTTTCTACGCCCATGCTAGTGGTGGAAACACCAACACCCCCTGTCTGCTAGCTGCACGGCTAACTGAGATAACAACAAGCTACATTCATGGACGTGTAGAAAGAATACAGTTAGCAGCAGCTAGCAGTTACTCCGGTGATTTTCGAGCCCTTATTTGTCGGAAGAATGAATTCAAGTTGACAAATTCCTACCAAATGATCCTTTAAAACTAGGAGGAGAGACTGAACCACCAATCATAACTTCAGAGACTCTCCAAAATGCTTTCTTGACACAAGATTGCATTTGACTTTGTGCCCTGAATACTTAGTCGCGTCTTAATTGCGTCTTAAAGCTTTCAAGCTGCGCATAATCATTATGTTTGTTGTGTTTCGTACATTTGTTTGGCCATTTGCTGACTAATGAATATGAATATGGAGCATCTTTGAGCGGCAGTTAATTTATGATTCAGATAATGTACCTGTGTTGATGAAAAAGGATTATTTAAAAATGTTCAATTAATTAGTTGTGTTGCATAAACAACCCACAGTGTGTCCGCTGCTTAAATAAAGTGTTTATCAAGGGAAAAAAATTACTGAATTCATTTTGTGTTTTATAAGCTTTAATGATTATTCCATTACGGCTGCAGATTGATCAAGTAAATTGCTTACAATCTGCTTCCCTAACCCATTTAATCCCACTCAGCCTTCAAGAAATGCTCCTGCTAATAATTCTACCTGTCCCCCCGCGCAATTTCACTTGATTCAGGAAGCGTCTTGTCAATCTTTTATCACAGCACTTTTGAGACAAGCAATGCAATATTCATCTTCGCTCATATAAAAAAAAAAACATTCTTCCCTTCGTATCAGAATCTGAGCCCTGTGTTGAAGGGTCCCAATGCCAGAACTGGATAAAGTGTTTTTTGGACCGTTTAGATCAAACAGGTTTATTCTGTGTTGGTCTGAAAATAAGGTATTTATCAGATCCATTAGCCTCCAGCTGGGGGACAGACCTTTAATGTGAGGAGAAGGGACAACCAAAACCCTAATGATGGCTCATTAAGGAGAGAAGTGGTGTGGTTGGTGTGACTGAGGTAATGGTCACCAACAGAGCTGGGTCAATAATCAGTTAAATCAAACTGTGAGATCGGCCTTCTCTGAGTTATCACTAACATTAAAAATGAGGCTGCAGACAACTGTCGTGTTCCACAGGGCCAGCAAGTTTCATTTTGTTTGAGAAAAACTTTAGTAAAGGCGTGACACCGTGCCCCAGACACTGCGAAGCAGTCGGTGTCAGAGAAGGTGGATGGGAAAAAAAACTCAACACACCGACAATAGATCCCTGAGGAGCGCCGTCAGACTGACAAATCTGTTCTGTGCCTGACACCGTTGTATTCCACCGACCTCCTGGACAGAGCAGTGTCAAGCATCGACTGGGTAAGTGACAAACTCTTGTCCCATGATGCCTCGCCCTGTTTGCAAACACTTGGTCAAGTCCTCAGAATGGAAGGGAAGACAAAGAAAGAGTAGCAGAGGAGGGAGACGAGGGATGGGGTGAGCTATTTGGACAAGCGAAGGGAGAGAAAGAGACAGACAGAGAGTAATGGGGGAGACGGGAGTTACTGTGACAACGGGAAGATGGAGAGAGATAGAGGGAGACTGGGAGGTGGCTGGCTGGTGCTTCTGCTCTTTAACCGCTTGGCAGTCTCCTCTTGATTAGGGCCTAGCCCGCCAGTCCCTGCGGAGTCTCCCCAGCCGAGTCACAGGAGACAGGCTCCTCTGTAATAGTGTCTGACAGGCCAGCCAGAGCCACAGAGGAGCTGACACAGACGCTCCGTTTTTCAGGAGAGACGTCCGACACAATTCCTCCCGAAGTCTGTGTCTCCCTTCTCCGCCTTTCGCGAGGCCCGGAGAATCATTAGGGATCCCAACCACCCGGATAACGGCATGTTCTCCCTGCTGCAGTCGAGAGGAAGGTGCCGCATAGCAGCGAGAGGCTCAGGAACAGCTCGCACACGCTCAATCATGCACGTTTATCAAACTAAGGAGCTGGTTTAACAATGATTGTGGTAATGTAATTATTTTTGTCATCAATAAATGTATATCATGTAAAGTATATCTTGAGGTGTAAAGCACCGGCTTTCCTCGGGCATATTGGAACCATATCTCAGTGTTTTAATCCAATTCTAATTAGAAGCTGTGATTAGAATCAGCTAATCAAAAACCTGATGTGATAATGTATAGTGCTCTAGTACGGAAGCCCTGAGATGAAAAACGCATTAACAAATCCCCAGCTGCATTCCTCAGAAACAAATCAACCAATAACAGAAACATGATGCAATCCCCAAAACACAACCACATCCAAAACACACACACACACACACAAACACACACACACACACACACACACACACACACACACACACACACAGCAGCAGCAAAGGAAACACAACAGGCAACAAAAACTGGAAAACAAAGCTATTTAACTATCTGGAAATGCCATTAATGATGATTAATGAGATCATTAAGGTTTGCTCTCGTCTGTATTTCTTTTTTTTTTTGTTTTTCGCTCTGATGGCAATATGCAATATTTTATGTCTGCAGCGCAAACTAGACAGGGCTACAAGGACAATGCTGCTACATACATCATTGAGTGAGCTGAAAAGATTATTCGGTTCTGGATTCTTAGAAGACAAAGACATCTGACAAAGACATCACCTTGGACTCTGAGCAACTCTTTTCACTTTTTTTTCACATTTTTAGAGGCAAAACATCGTTACTAAATCTGATCTGAATAGAATAAAAATAATTGGTACAAGAAAAATGGAAAATGGACTTGAATTAACCGGTCCACGGACAACTCAAAACGCTTTACAACACCCATTCACACACACATTCACCGTTGATGGTGGAGGCTTCCATGATTGGTGACGACCTGCTCATCAGGAGCGCTCCGGGGTTCAGTATCTTAGCCGAGGATACTTCAACATGTGGCCGGGGAAGCCGGCGACCTTCTGATTACTGGACCTATGCAGACATACGTCTTGCAGATGTCGGCCTGATGAATAGAGCTTACATTGGAAATTGTTTTTCTAATCAGCAAACGCTCCCCATGCTACGTCCTTCCAACGTAACTCGCCCCGACGTCTGCAGGAGGTATGTGCACTATTGGGGTCCAAAATGATGCTTTCAACAGCATACAGAACTATGGAAGCGAGAGCGACTTCCCAGAGGAGGCTGCACATCTGCCCAGCACCAGATCACTTAACACAATACAGTTCAGTTCGATATTCTTCTCTTCAGGGTCATTGTACAAAAGCTTTGCACACACGTGGATCTCTCGCGCTGTTTATAACTTCTTTAGAAAAAAAATTATGTCACCCTGTGAGAAAGAAAATTAACTGTATAGTAAATAGTACATAATAGCGCACATCACACAGCCATAATTATATCATCAGCTCTCTCCATGAAACAGACCAGCATGTGTCAAACACTCCGTTCCTTCGTCATCACTTTGCTTTGTTTTTAGCTGCATGCTCTCACATTTTCAGACCACAAACATGTGACTCAGAAACTGTGCGAAATCGTCTCGCTGATTTTAATTGGTGTATTCATCATGCAGAGACGTGAGGTGGTTGTGCCCCGCCACAGAGACCCCAAACCACCACCGAGACGAGAGAGAAGCGAGACCCCAAACGACCAATTGTCCAAAGTTACCGGAAAAGCATTCATACTTTCTCACGGTTGGTGTTTGTTCCTGCAGATCATTGTGGATTGCTTTGAGGTGTTGAGATATCAAACTCCTATACTTATGCTCTCACCGTCATACAATGAGAGGGAATGGAATTCATCCTCAGAATTATACATTAAAGCCAGAGATCTTCACAGACTACACTCTTTTCTGTATAAAGTAGTTTCATAACAAAATGCTTAGGACTACAAAATTCCATTCACACACATTAGCTTGCAGTTGCAGCAAAAAATCTCAGAGGGCTAACTCAAAACCTCAGCAGATAGAACCAAATCTATTCACATGGATAAAAGCCACTGGGGTAAATGATAAAATATGTATCTTTGTAATTCAGATGAACTGAACCTTTAACACTTTAAGGCCTCACAGCTCTCCCACTAGCACAGACAAATGAGCGAGAGGACCACATATGTGAGAGATGTGATTAGAAAAAGACAGAGGAGAGGATGAAAGAGGCAGCAGGCAGTGTGGAGACGGTAGGAGACGCAGGGTTGAAAGAATTGGAGTAAAGAAGATTAGGCTATGCAAGAAACTGATGAAACAATCCAGTGCTTATCTTATTGTAAAAGGGGAATGCTTTAATTTGCTTAGCTACAACAACAGAGGATTGAATTGACTTTGTTCGCCAGCCAACACCATCACCAGTTCAACAACAGAACTTGTGGCACGTCGAGAGAAAGCCCCTCAGTGAAGAGGGATGACATGCATCAAGAGTTTTCAACCGGATGTATGGAGACTGCTTTTTCATGAAATGACTTTTTGCAGTTATTCCTAATCTGTCCTGAGTTGACCCTCTTCCCAAACAAATCAATAACGGACCTCTGAAAAAGAAAATAAATCAAGAATCTCCAACAGTGTTTGAGTTCCACAGGATAAGTGTCTGAAATGTGGCTAACGGTACGCTAGCTGTGTCGATAGTTAATTTATTTTTGTTATTAAAATATGCACACTTGACAGTCCTGCAGTTTTGGTTATCTAGATTGAATCTCATTCGTTTTTTAATCTAAAAACGATATGAATTGTTCATGCGGCCATGAACAAATCAAACTGTAAAGGTCTGACAGCCTGTACTCATCAGAAAATGAACAATATAGGCTGGTTGTGAAAGCAGCTTATTCCAGAACATATTTAAAAAATGTTGTCGGGTGGCAACCTCTGATGGCAGCAGTAATTATTACGGCATCAAAGGCGGAAGTCAGGCAAGTAGTATAAACAACGGCAAAGTCCGGATTTCAAGATGGATTTCCACCCAGGAGACTGCTGTTCATTTGTTCTGTCTAACCAGAAGTCAACAGTAAGTGATTTCAGCTTTCTTACGTAGCTAACTTAAGTCACAGATAAAGTAAATAAAGTTACGTATGTATATAACTTTTAACACAAACTGAGATCTTTTCCAAAGATCTTATCCAGGACAACTCTGTTTGAAGATAGCTGTTGATAAGATAGTAGCTTTGGGTTTTCCAACTAGCCGACACTTTGGGATTGTGGCTCAGGTCAGTGGCCATCCGAAAGCATCAGTATTTGGTGAGCTGGGAATGAGTCTCAAAAATAAACTTGCTTACCAACAAAAACTTTAAGTCACATAACATACAGAACATACAGAACGTAAGCTACGTATGTTACGTTTTTACATTCAGAATTGTGTTTTAACCCAAACCACAATGTTTTCCTAAACCTAACCAAGTGTAGGTGAGTGTACAACAAAGGTCAGGCTCAGCTGTCACTGGAACTCTACAATGGTCATGTTGTTCAGGGAACGGTGATATGTTGTTTTGGGAGTTACTATCGAGCTATTTCCCATTTAGGTGTGAGGATGTGTTGGGTAAAAATGACTTATTCTCTAAACTAGGATTTATCCAAACACCTTTAACCTTTCACTGTGTCTTCAGAATAAACTGAACGGTCCTCTATAAAGTCATTATCACCCATCAGATGCTCTAACTGATTATGTGCAGCGTGAAAAATCCAAGGTCATAAAAGGTCTGATGAGTAACCCTGAGATCAGGTTGGCGTTTTTATGTTCTGTCACTTTAGTCACGGATGAATGCTTATCATCATGTTTGTCGGGGTCCCTGCTGTTCCTGCTTCCTCTGCACCAGGAAATAAATTTGCGGTTATTCAAAATCTCAGTCCCAGTCCCTTTCGCGTGGCCCTGGATAAAAGGATGATAAATGAATGCAAATATATGGAATGGGGTCTGCTTCAGAAGCTGGTGTCAGTACCACCTGGGCCTGTGTGAATTTGTGTGTATCTGTGTAATCGTAGGTATTTCATTATTTTACATTCTATCGTCTAAGCCTATTTGTGAGGCTGTGAAGATATTTGTGTGCTGTGAAAGAGGGAGTTAGAGAGAGGAGGGCGGAGAGTGTGGAGAGGGCGGATCTGGTCGCGATCCAGCGGCATGAGGCACATTTGTGTCCTCTGTATGTTTTTTTTCAAAGGTGTGTACCAAAGGATTTTCACAGGTTGTTGTTTAGTGCAATATCAAGGACACGCTGCCCTTCCACACCCTCCCATCATCATCATCCTACGAACCCACATTAGCTCTCAACCCCTTTTTGAAGTGCTGCGAGCTTCAGCAGTCCAGCCATCACAACCCGAACATTAGACGGCTTCCGGCGGTGAAAAGCGAGAGAGCAATTTGAGGTCAGGCATTACAACAAATAGTAGCCACATCAAACAACCAGCAGGGAGCATATTGAAGACCAAATGTGCTGCAAACATTATCATGAGTTCTTTTGTATAAAGTCAATAAATGTTCCACGCTGACTGAGTGTACATCATGATGGTGAATGTGTATTAGGATGTCAGAGGATGCTGTCTGTGACTATGAGCCGCTAACATGAACACCAGTGTTTCATAAGCTGAAATGATGCTTTCCCAGTCTGCGTAGCCGTGAGGGTCCGCGTGAAGGAAATTCACTCTTCTACCCACCTTTATGAGGTTCCAGTTCTGATGTTGGTGTGCGGCCCAAAATTTAAAGATCCGCTCCATTGTAAAATGTGTTTCTCCGTTGTTTACTTCCCCTAAAATGTTTGACCTTCACTGTGCTGACTTGTATCTCTGCAAGAGTAGGGGAAGCAAGAGAGCAAGAGATGTCTGTGCACTAAACTAAAATCTGTGGCTGAAGCTCAGCCTAGTAATCGGAAGGTCGCTGGCTCGGACTTCCAGCTCTTCCTAGTTGCATGTCGAAGTGTCCTTGTTTAGGCAACAACACCTGGTTAGGTTTAGAAAAACACTGTGGTTCAATCGCCAGAATAAATGTTAGTTAATTTAGCAAAACCACAGCTGAATTGAATGTTTCTTTATGTTGCCTCTTTATGTTTGTTTAGATTAAACTATTTATTTCAATTCTGTAACTTGTGCACAAAAATCACTTGGTTAAGGTCAGGAAAAAATTCTGGTTTGGTTTAAAATACCTGTTTTGGTCACCAGGATTACAGATGGAAGTGTTTTGACTTTAATAATTTTGACTTTGACTGGAAATGTCTGCAACCTCCTTAAAATACATCTGGTTTTAACACCACAAAACAGCTGTTTGTACCTACTTGTCCTTAAGAATGTTAACAAAATAGTTTATAACTTGTCTGGAAGGGCACTTTGCATCATTTTCATCAGTGTATACAGACTACAACCTGATTAATAAAGGATTTTTAAGGTTCATGCAGTAATTCTTATTTGGGAGTTTAACAAAATCTGATAATACATTGGCCAATGGTGATTTTATTCGACATAAACACGTAACATAAATACATAATTTTGACAGGGATCTCTCATTTTCACCATGACAATGAAACTGGTTGATACATGTTTGAGATTGTTTCTCTATCTCAAACTTAGTTGGGCATTTCTGTACTGCACTTTATGGTCAGCTGACACATATATAGTACCGATGCATCTGCAAAAAGCTGTTGTCAGTTGATGTATTAGTCCGTCTCTGATGCAGAGCCCTCCCTCCGATACAGAACAGCGTCTGTTGTCCAGCCGGCTGTCTGCGTCCGTGGGCACAATTAATCAGTGATTCATCATTGAGTATTCACATACATGTACATCGTGGATACCAGTCTAAACAATCTGTTTTATTTGGGATTGAACTGTCTAACCAACAGCATTTTGGGTGGGCAGAAAAATTAAATAATAGAAACTGAACACCAGATTTAGATGTTCAGTCCAGTGAGATTAGTTGTATCTGGGTGCCAACATCTCAGAGTCAGGCTTCAAATGACAACGTAGGACTCTTTTCTGATCTGCCATCTCTATGGTTACAGTTTAGACAGGTCTAGAAGTCAAACTACATGGTTAAAGTCAGGGAAAGCTCACGGTAACTGTTACAAGAAACCAGCATGGACAGTTGGTAGGAGAGGGAAGATGAAGTCCGACCACCCACATAAAACCTCCTTCTGCAGCAGAACAAGTCTTATGTTACTTCTGTCCTTGCTGTTAAAAGGCAGCATACACTATTTGCATACCAACAAGGTCACTTGTCAAAAACAAATACGCAGGTTGTTTTGAGTATTTGGGTGAACAACCACTGCTGTTGTTTTTCTGGCGAGGACAGTCTCAAAGGTAATAGTGCGGATGGCCTAGATTTGGGTCCAACTGAAGAATGCTTTTCATTTAGCATATCTGTTTAATATGTATTTTGGACTGCCGGTGTTCCATCTGTGTTGGATCTATGCATTGTTGGCGAGTTTAACTTGTGATTACTGCGATGACGACAATCTCCATTTTATTTACACACACTCGGGGAGGCGACACGGTGATGTTTTAACACGCTGTTTGCAGCAGTATCAAGTGAAATCTTTGGAGCATTTGTGTTAAAAAAAAGAAAAACAGCCAGAAGGAAGAGACATAAAATTATCTGAGTCATGTTGACTTTATTGCCTTTTCATTTAAATTTAACTACCGTTTAAACACTTCCCTGCACTCTCACATTGTGGTAGATATTTTCTGTAATGCATTTTGAATGTGGGTGAAACCTCATTCTTGAAGCCTGCAGTCAGAACAATTACTATTTTTTCTTCATGACATTGCATTTTTATTAGCGGAGTGATGGACTGGACCTGAGCTGTTGTGCATTTGTTGTAACAGGCATTCATACAAAATAATGGTGCTGCACACATTCAGTGACTCTGGCTTCCTGATTTTTCTGGTCAAACATGAGTGAATCATTCATGCACTCTTCAATTAATGTGTCTGACTGCACGTCGCAACACAACCACAAAAACAACTTTGTTTTCTTCTGTGTCGTCTTATTGTGTCAGTCACAACAAATCCTCACACCTAAATGGCTGCATAGGTTGATTGCCTGTGAATCTTAAAGGGATCACTGTTGCCAAAACAACAATAATCTTGCAGCAGAACAGTGACAGGCACGACGGACTTTCATCGGATGCTCACACTTAAGTTAAGTGCGTACGCTTGTTTTTTGGTTGGGTTTAGGCACTCAAAGTAACTTGTTAACTTTAGGCAAAAACACTACTTGGTTGGGTTAAGAAAATCAAACTTACATGTGAAGTTTAGGCATGCAAGCTTCTTGGTAAGGTTTAGGTGCTAAATCTACTTGGTTAGGTTAAGGCAAAACTACTACCTGGTTGTGTTCAGGAAAACTTTACGGTTTGGCTATCAATAACTTTAGTTATGTAACTCTGGTTAATGTACCACCATGAGTAAATAACTCACTATTTACTTTTTTTCCTGCCTATACACTCTTTATACTACCTCGCCTCATTTCCATCTTTGCTACTGTAATAATTACTACGGCCACAAGAGTTCACCACCATCTGATGAAGCCAACCTGAGGAATCATCATAGTCCCCGGGAACTGCCCTGAGGAAACTGTTAACAAGCTGGATGTCCTCTACCACTCCACAGTAAGCATCCTCCCTACATGGCCTGTAGCCAGAAACAGGGCTGGATAATCAAGCAACACCACCCACCATGAGCAAACAAGAGTCTAAAAAATGGCAGAAACATAATCTCTACATAAAAATGTGTGTATTTGTCTTGTTTATCTGCAGATAATTTCAAACAAGACTGCACCACTCTAGAGTTAAACCCAAAGATGTCCTCCTGCAGGCTGTGTGGTGAAGGGTGCCAACCCCTGAAAATAAAAAAATGCAGTTTCTGGCTGAACTTTCTTGTAATTAGTTTATGGACACGTGTACTAAATCCATCCCATCTGGAGGACTGGAAGTACTTTTTGACCCCGGTCTGTGGTCAGCATCATCGAGCTGTAAGTAATGCTGACACAAATGACCCGTTGCATCACTCACATCTGCTGTGTTAACACCTGTCTCCCATTCATCTGCAAAATCTTCCGCAGGAGTCTCCATAAACCTTGGAAGGTTTTACAGACATTCCACTCGCAATCTGCAGCAATCTTGTATCTAACTTGTAAACAAATCATCCTCATAAAATTACATGCAGAGCTGTCTGACTTCCTGCTCTCAAAGATGTGCTCAGACACAATTTATTAGCCGTGTGTTTGTGTGTTTATCTTCCAAGTTCACGCAATTAATTTGCAATTAATTAACTGTTGGAATTTTTAGGGTAATGTTGGGTTATTGTCACGTTAATTAACTTGAACACATGAATAAACAAAAGGTTTATATATATATATATATATATATATATATATATATATATATATATATATATATAATATATATATATATATTATTTTGTACCGATGTCACAGATGTTTTCAGCTTTATGATTTGAAAGTTCAACATTCAAATGAATCCTAGGTCAACCCTGGTTGTATCGATATATCAGCTGATATACTCACATTTTTTTTGCAGTGATGCCTTAAATGTGGTTATCAGATTGGTAGTGATAGTGACGCCAATAGTGATATATCTGTGATATCGGTTGATAATATCGGCAAACTAAGTTATTGGTTGGGCTCTCTTGATAAATGATAACGTTAAAGACAAATTAGGTATATACCATATACTGTTTCCTATTCCAGACCTGCATCCATCTGTGGAAAATGTTCCTGATTATGCTCTTGAAGAGTAAAACAGTATCATCTACAATTTCCACAATATGTTTGATCAGGAAATATTATTGTGTTAATTTCTAACTCACTAAAATTACTTCAAACAAACACGATTTTCAGGAAGTGCGTGTACAGATTTTATTACTGGATTCTTTGGTCTTGGCAATTAGTGGGTTAGATGTTTGTTAATGAACGTGGTAAGTGTGTTCATGGTTATCAGTGTTACGACTTCGACAGCAAACTATCTGTTGGCAATTTAATACTTTCCTCTGATTCCTGTATTTGAACTGCAATCATCTCAAACTCTGTGCTTTCACAGGTCGTCTGTTCCAAAAACTATACAAAAGACAGAAGAAAATCTGAGCTGAACGTACTGTACAGAGAGTAGTATTTACTCAGAGAGTAGCTTTATTACAAAGCACCATTAGAGAAAGCAATGAAATGTGCCATTTACCCTTCGGTGGACGGTTTTAGTTGAAGTGTTTCACAGCGCCACGAGCGCACACATTTTTAGAATGGACGACCGTTTTGGGAATCAGCACTGTGACCTGACATTAACAAAACCAAACTGGCAGCAATAGCTTTTCCCAGCAGCAATTGTGAGATGAATTACAAAGAAATGTGATGTGATTAGTCAGGGTGTTGTGTGTGAGCTGACAAAAAACAACAAAAAACAACAACTCATTTTCAGGTAGGAGAGAGCGTGTTGCTTTGTAGCAGTT
The DNA here is from genome assembly GCA_963678695.2 of Diplodus puntazzo. Lineage (NCBI taxonomy): Eukaryota > Metazoa > Chordata > Actinopteri > Spariformes > Sparidae > Diplodus > Diplodus puntazzo. The sequence goes on along the minus strand of OZ023164.1, from coordinate 28,646,589 downwards.
TGACTCCGGCTAGTGAGTCAAAGTCTCGGCTCTTTCAAGAGTCAGTGTGAGGCGAATCTAATGCATCTTGGCAATGAATGGTGTCCATTGATTCCACCACAGCAAACTCACTTCCTCTTCACAGAGCCCCTTGCATGTCTCTTACTTGGGTTTTTTTTCTGTGTGAGAGCGTGTGCGCACCCAGCCGTAGATTCTCTTAGAACAAAGAAAATCCATCCAGGATGAGAATTTATACAACTTCCATGCCTGCTCTGACGAGCGAACTGCCTACAGGAGAAAACCCTTGGATCTGTTTCTTTGACGCTGATTGGAAGTGACTGATTATTTCAGGGCACGGCAACGATTGCAGGGCCAGGAAGGTCATGTTTATTTTGACTGATGAAATAATGACACTGACATCAGGACGCCCCCACAAACAAACAAACAGAAGATGTATAGCTGAGCTGACCTCAGACCAGAGGTATTAAGCTCGAAATCACGGTATGACCTGCTATTTTCTGAGAGCATAGAGAGCGCCTCGATGCACAGCGACAGCAGTATCAGTGTGAGATCTCCTGAAGAGGAATGGAGCTGTAATGTCATTTATCTGCAGGCCTCTGTTAACGTTTCCTCCCAGGGAAGTACGAAATTGAGATAAAAAACTGGTGACCAATCGAGTGTCAGCATGCCTAGTGCCTGGGCGCTGATGACGCGCTGATAAAAGCGACAGATGAGAACACATGCTACATCTTCAGATCTCAGTGGCTTCATTTATCTCGGTCTCTGCATAGCATATTAGTCTGCAAAGCTTGCAAACGTTACACCAAAATCAATACTCAGCAGGCTGGTTTGCTCCTTTTTTATTACAGGTCTGGTCGTAAAGTTAAGTATGAGTCATTATCGAGAACGGCATATTTCCCAAGATTTATGCCATTAACGAGGGCCTTTCAGTCTTTGGTCTCATCAGTGGCAATCTTGTTTATGAATGCGGACGGCGTACAGCGGTCCAGGATAGGGACGCGGGGATTCCATAGGGGGCCATAAACTGGACTCAGACTTTGCAGCCAGCCCCTCTTGGGATTAATATCGTCCAATCAAGACAATGGACTTCGATCGAGATGATTATAACTCTTTAAAATATTATTTCACTCTATTGCCTTTCATCTCAACATATGTTTCCAGTAACGCACATTCTTTATTAACATAAACTGTGCTTTCTGAAGTACATAATATTTTTAGGATGTTCTTTTGAGCACTTTCTGCTCTGTGAATACCAAAGAAAAGTCTTTTCTGTAGCAACCTGCAACACTTGCAAGCTCTCCTTTACTGAGATTTCGCTAAGCTGTGCCACCCACACTAACTCACCTGCATCAACTTTTAACCCACAAAGTAATGCATTCTTAATTAAAAGCCTTTGAATTAACACTTGAGCACACTTGAGCTGGTTAGCAAAGCTAAAGATAACATCTTAACTAGAGCAGATACAATCTTGGTCTTTTTATTCCATTTCTTACACTTCAGCTCTCGTATTCTTGGTTTTAAAATGGCTTTAAAAGGCGATATCACCCTTCATTCTTCAATGTCTTTACTGTTCTTGTACAGCTCCACGGACACTGCTTCAAATGTAAAGAAATCCAAATCTCGCTAGAACTTCACTTCACATTACGCAATGCAACAGTTGCAAGACTGATCGCTGTTCAGATAAGGAGTTGTCGAACAGTCAATTAACACCAAACGTCAGAAGAAAATAAAAGCAGTACACTAAAGCATTAAACCAGAAAATTGTCATTGTTCTTACCTTGAAGTCGCAAATGCACGTCACCATGTTCCCAATTCTTAGACACTCCCCATCGAACTTGCATGTGTTGGTGTCGCACAGGAACAGGTCTGTGTCCCGGTCATCAAAACCTGGAGGACCAAAGCCAACAAGAGACATGAGTGACTAAGTGTTTCTCTATTCAGCCCTCAAGCAACTCTGACCTGAGCCCCATTCAGGGTCGTTCGTAATGAGCGTCCACCATTAGTCACGGCTCCCCTCGGCACGATACACGCTTTGATCACATACTGTGCTCTTTAAAAAGACAATGCTTGTTCGCATTCTTGTCCTTAGCTGCCAAAATGATAAAATACATTTATGAAACACGAGTCTCTGGAGGGGTGAACCAAGGTTTTTCTTCATGTGGTGCCTTGATGACGGTGTTGGAGAGCGATGCTTAATGCAAAGTCTTCCACAGGTGTTCAATGAAGGTGATATCTAATGACTGTAGAGGCCACGGCATATGATTCACATCATTTTGTACCCTGTATGGAAGCATTTACATCCGTTGTGTTTCTCGTTATCTCTATGTTTTTCCTGGAATATTTGTTTGTGCATGACAAGGCCGACTCCCGGGGCATTGTCCTGCAAAAAGGCAAACCTGGGACATGATCCGATTCAGGCTGTTAGGGACCTCAAATGACTCCAACAACGCATCCTGAATCAAATCAAAAGAGTCACATGGGCATGAGACTGTAGACTAGAGCTTGGGGCTATTAGTCTACCTGAACTGATTGCTTACGAAAAGCAACCTCACGTACATAGGCTTTTGCATTTCAAAGAAAAATAAGCCAATTCCAGCCGACAAGAGCTGGAAATGTTGCTGTTAAAGGGAAAAAAAATCATTATTTATACTGGTGGGACCTGTTACCATGAGTATGACCTTATTCATTTCAGGGTAAAAGAAGCACAACTGATGTTTTATTTCAAGTTTGCTGTAGAGATACATTCAAATTACTAGTGAAAACCTTGAACTCATTATGGTTAGATACTGAAGATATTTGCAAAAGCCACAGTCATCCCAATTAATGAGCAAAACATTTCCAGTAGTAGAGGCTATTTTAGAATCAGGCCTTGTGACTGAAGTTGTTCGAGGGGCTATTTAATAAAACAAAAACACACACTGTGTAGTTATGTTGATGATGAATAACATGAAATCATCTGATTACACTCGGTTTTGGAATGTCGTGCAGTCCCAAAAGAAGACTGATTCTCAGTTTGTCTCTGCCGGGTGTATCTGGAGAGCTTAGAGTGAAAAATCACGCATTATTACCCATCTGTAAAATCGGCTACGTCAGCTTTAAGAGACACTCGAGCCTGACCGAGATACTAAATCCGTTATTATCGCACCTTATCACGGATATGTCAGTATCTGCTCACATCTTCAGACATGCAAAACAAAACTGCATTCATTAAAGATAAGATGCTTCGTGCTAGTTTCTCCTTACTTTTCTTAATCCAAGTTCAACATACTGTTTTTTTTGTATGATTTTATTGTTTGCCTTTATAATATTTTACTGCCAAGTTCACCATCATCTTTGATAATAAAATATAATTTTCAAGTGTTGCAAAAAATATTCGATGCAATGATGAAAAATAAACACAAGAGTTGTACCTCACACGTTAAAATGTGAATGTTACTGCTCCACCAGTCAAGTAATAGTCTCGGCCCAATTACCGGGATAAATGTTGGTAATGCAAACTATTTCTTTATGTTGCAACTTTATGCTTCTTTTGGTTTAAGGTTCAATTCTATGTTGCGACGACACTGTGCTTACTGTAGTTAGGTTTGGGCACAATAAACACTTACAAATGATCGTCTTACAAGATCAGAAACATGCAATTTTGTCGCGACAAACAAGGCTGGAAATTGTTTCGAGGTCTCCTTAAATATATCCTGTGGTTTCACACTTGCGAATGTTGTAACGCAGTCTCCAACTGTGGTCACTGGCTTGGCAGCCTTCTCACAATCCCCGCCACCTCCAGATACAAAAGTCAGGTCACTAACATGTAATGTGAACAACACATATTGTGGAAATGTCAATATGGTACATAACCTATGACATGTATATTTGAATGTATCAGTGGTTTTACTAGTGCTCACCTTTGGCCCAAGTGCTAAAGAGGGCAAAGAATTAGAAGGATTACCTGTGGCGAGTCTAAAAACCCAATTTATCTGAGACAACTGTCACTATGGATGCACATTCTTCCAGAGCATGACGTTGCTAGTTATTTGATCTGAGCACAAGTACGCAAATATATCCTTAACTCTCTCTCTCTCTCTCTCTCTCTGAGGAACTGTCAAAGCCGTCTTCCAACCGTGCATACAAAAAGGCACAACGGGGCCATTTCATCAAGAGAACACAGACAGCTGATATGATGACTGGATATAGAAGTGGCACCTTATATAACACTTGTTATTGTGCCAGCTGGTTAATGTAATTAAGTGAAACCTGAGATGCAGATTTGCTTCAGTTGTGGCTGCATAGCAGCTTCTGGGCTTATAGCTTTAAACATTTATAAAATGTTTAATGAAGCATTAACTAAGGCAAATACTGTAGCGCAGAAAGAGCCTGAGTCCAGAAGGTATGGTGAAATTGGAATTTGTGGCCGAAGATGAACACAAGCGATGTCTATCTTTGATGTTCACAGATGAACTATGTGGGGCTTGTTCATTTATTTGTCTCAGTTCATGCTTTGTGGTCTTTTGGAAAATTGTTTGACTCGACAGCAATGCATGCAAGATATTATACCTCCAGTATGTGAGTCTATGTGACTCACGTGAATGTGCATCGAACTTGTTGTGAACATAGTTTAATCTGTGCTCATGTTAGTGACAGATTCTGCTAATTTAAGCACAGCAGAAAAATACATCTGCTCTCCCAGATGGCGAGACATCCTCATAATTCTCTTAAAAGTAGCAGAATTAAATCTCAGGTTATTTTAATTAACCTTATTTAACCAGGCATTCCCAGTGTGAACGGGAATTTCTTAATTGAGTGCTTAACTGATCTCACGCAGATATTCTCATATGGCATGCCGTCCTCTATAGGGAGCACAAAATGTCAAGTTCAGCTTGCTAACAGCTCTCCCGGAGCAGGTACAACGTGCAATCACTGTCAGGCTCAACAACACTTCAGAAAGCATGTCTACTCACAATGTTACACTCTTTCTACCTACAATCGCAGCACCTAGCTGTAAATGTTTGTTTCAGTCATACTCTGCGACTAAACCAATGCAGCGTATCCAGAATGCTGCAGCGCGCCTCTTTAACAATCTTCCCAAATTCTCCCATGTGACCCCCCTGCTCCATGACCTCCACTGGCTTCCTGTTGCAGCCCGCATCCGATTCAACACGATGGTGTTGGCCTTCAAGGTCAACGGAACTGCACCCGTCTACCTCCAAACACTGGTCAGACCACAAGCCCCGGTGAGAGCACTTCGCTCTTCTACATCAGCTGGCCGGCTGGTACCGCCATCGCTGAGAGCAAACCAAGCCCGCTCAGCAAAGTCGCGACTCTTCTCTGTTTTGGCACCTCAGTGGTGGAACGAACTCCCGACAGGACCGCAGAGTCACTCGCCATCTTCCGCAAAAGACTCAAGACTCATTTGTTCAGACTTCATCTTGACCCCGCATAGCATGACTCCCTCCCATATTTCATTTTGCTCCATCGGCGGTGATATGTCGTGGTTTCTCTCTTGTGACAAATGTACTTATTGTAAGTGGCTTTGGACAAAAGCGTCTGCTAAATGCTCTAAATGTAAATGTTAATGCAAATGTATACTTGGCCGAGGTTTAAATGGCTTTTAAATAACAGCCACCATCCAAACGGCAGCAAGAAAAAAACACCCCAAAAGAAACGTGATAATCACCTCCGGTTCATTGACAAAGAGCCTAATGAACCTCCTCTGTGTGTTTAATCCCCAGGGGGGCTCCAGATTCTATTGATAAAAAAACTTCACAAGTGCTGTACTCAAGTTAAAAGTTCAGTAAAACGTATAATAATCCCCATGAAAAGCTTGTCTTCTGACCTGGTTGAAACTTTAACTGGCAGATTTTATGTCAATGCCCTCAGCTTTGAACTCTTAACCACCAGTCAGATATTTTACAATGCTATTTTCTATTCACAGATGTCTTATTATAATAGGCACTTAGACTCAGCACCTTTCCTAATGTAACAGTAATAACCCATGGCCTTTTCCCACTTGAAAAAAAGCCCTCCTTGGCATTGAACAACCTACCGGGTGATAATACCCCCATGGAACAGAAGCTCAATGCTGAAACGGACCTGCTACTTGCCAGGGTCCTGAATGACCATAAAGCACGAGCTCTCTGTGCAAATATGCAATCATCGAGCCAAGAGCAGTGACATGAGAGGTCTCGACATTTGGAGTGCATGGATGGAACAAAGCCCTCAGCCCCAAGAGAGCCATAAGAAGCAATCTGGAAAGCCACAAAAACATTGGCACCCCTGTAGGCTAGTGACATGCTGAAAACACTCATCGGAGAGCGGCACTGTTATGATCACAATCATGCTACTGGCTAAGGTGTATACAAATGATTGGAAAATATCAGATCCTTTCCACGCCAGCTGGTGGACTCTCTGTTACACGAGATATGTTGTGAAACTGCTCCAGGCTACTAATTTGATGTTTGATATCTTCGCATTTTTGTTCAAGGTCTCCTGGACAGCGGGCGATGGAAAATCATTCAAAAAAAAAAAAGAAAAGAAGAAGCAGCAACTGTTTTAATATGAAAGGAAGAAGACAGAGCGCGGCTTGTCGTCATGCCATTAAAATGTCTTGTTTACAAAGAAACAGATGTGCAGCTTGGACATCCTCAGCAGCCAGAGAACAAGACGAATACACGCTTGATTTTGTAAACGATCATTTAAGGCAGGAGAACAGTTTGCAAGGAAGACTTAAAGATACATGTAAAAAGGACATTTTGGCTCAATACCAAGAAACCAATTAACCCTGTACCGCTTAGCCCTGCCCTCCTGTTTTGTGTTCATGCCCAGGAGTACGGTGTCCCAATTCCTGATGGAATGGAAGGGTGGGGTGAGGTGTTGGGGCCACTTCACCTTCCAGATGGAGGTTTTCAGAGGTGCACTTCCAACTGAAGGTTAGGAGAACATTTTAAAGTTTCATGGTCATTTTATTTATAACAAGCATAAAACAAAAAAAAAAAAAAAATACTTGTTTGCTGATATCTCCGCAGCCAATTAGCTAGCTTGATAACATTACACTGTTACTGTGATCACTCCCGCATTTTGATGTTTTTCAGTGTAGCACCCCGTTGATGGCATTCGTCGCCAAAAATTGATCTCAAGACCAGTAGCGAAGTTCCCGCACTCTGTATCACGCCTCTTATATCAGTGCAGGCTGGCAGTATAGGAGCATGGGTAGCTAATGTTAGCACATAAACACAGGTAGTAGAACATATTGTCTACACTAGTAGAAGTACAGCTTCTGCAGGTGTTAAAAAGGTACGTATAAAAGTAAAAAGTATCGTGTCTTGAAGCCGACACATTCAAAAAGTTCACTTAAATAAGACCATTCGTTGGTGTTGCAGCCTTTGTCATTCACGCCTTTTCTCCCCGTTCCAGTCCTCCTTTCTGTATTTGTAACCTCTGCTCACAGCCCATAGTGGCCAGGAAATTAAGCTTTGTTCTTTTTATATATGATGCCTTTGATTCACAGCGTGAAGTTTTGCATGAATCGTGAGCATCCATGCTTCCATACTAGACAATAACTGATGACTTTGATTCGCAACCACTACCGCTACTCCTTGCAACTCTGTTCTGAGGGGCACTCGAAATCGGCAGGGTGGGTGTAAGAACTGGAAATGGTACCGACACTAGAAACACAAAAGACATTCTTTCTGAGAACTGTTTACAAGGACGCTAGCGACGTATCAGCTTTTGTTATGGATGTCAAGCGTCTGATGGAAACAAGTATAAAGCATGATAGAATAAATGTCCCAGATGATCACCTCAGGGCCAACAGGGCCTGAGCTTCACAGAAAATTCTGCAGAACTCTCAATTAGTTATACGACAATGATTGCCTCAAAGCACAGTACAGATATAGATTTACAGTACTGGTACAAGCTGAGTGGTAATTTCTCATGCTTGTCAGTTACGTGCTTTGGGAATGCAATATACTTCAAAACACAATCGCCCCAAAGTTAGTTTTCATCTTCCCGAGTGATGTATGTCTTTAACCCATAAAACCAATTTGGCTGTTGCTTTTTCCGATCTCTCTTAAGGAGCTACTGTTTGGATTTCTGCAACATGAGTGCATACGTTTGGAACACATCAGCATCGCTATCAACAAGATTTGTAGTGACAAAGCAATTTCTCAACGTCGACAACACGAACATGAGTCAAAGACTAAAATAAGGGCTGTCAGGGAGATTTGCCTGGAGAGTGAAACAGAGATTTAAAGCTATTGTAGAAAACGGTTTAAAGCGTAGTTTAAATCTCAACATGATAATTGGATTTTTTTTGTTGTTGTTCGATAGCGCCTTCTGACATTTTCTACGTTTATCCAAACACAAATCGTTTTTTGCCGTTGAGCAGGTAAAGACACTAACCCTGACAGCTGTGCACACCCCTTGAGATTTCAGGCTGTAGCATTCACATCCACACCATTTAACAAAGTAAAACATTTACTGTTATTGTTCCATCTCTTTCACCTGGGATCCATTTCTGAGCTGAAACTCAGAGTGCCTGTCGGAAAAGAAACTGAAATAAATAGAGCGCCTGTGTAGTAAAAGGGAAAAAATGAGAAAAGTGACAGTTAACGCTGCAAAACACTTTCCTATTTCCTTCCGACACTTTGGCTCGGATCCCCCCCCCAGAGATTGGTTCTTTCAAGATAAGCATTTTTTCCAATGCGCTGATATATAATCACTGACCGACATGAATCAACCATAACTGTCAGTGTCGTTTCATCTTTTTGATGGAAACAAGTCTTGGAAGTGCTGAATATCAAAAAAAAAAGTCCTGATAAGTGAAAGAATCTATTATTAATTATGGTGTGAAATACTGCAGCAATGTCTTAACTGAACCCCTGAGTCAGAGTCAGGAGTTTTTACTTCATTGATGTAGACATCGGCTTCTAATATACCCATATATATGACGTTTAAGTGACAGGTTTTCAAGGTAGTTTTCTACCTCAAAATTGGAGGTCATCTCATAGAAGGCAGTGCAGCAACACTGGGGTCAAGTTCTTCAATACAAATATAAATTGTAAAGCTCGTTTTCACACTGGTGAGGGTGAAAATGTGTACACGGGTATGATGGCTACGGTTTTAAGGACCATTCTGGTCTCAGAGGGACAGGAAGCAGACAGGGGTTAGAAGAAACAATAGGGAGAAAGTGAGCTGTATTGTGGCAACTGGGCAGGTGACTCGGTTATTGATCGCTGTTAGCTAATGATAGCTAACATTATAGCTAACAATACCTAAAACTGTGACATTCTACTTCACAATGTTGTAAAGTTAAGCTTCACACATGAAGCAGTGTAGTCTAGACAAAAGGTCATTTTAGGTATTCTACTGCAGGCTGTAGTCTGCAAACTACTGATATGTTCAGTGACATTCCTCGAGATTCATACAACACGTGTCATATCATGTTCCTATTTCATGAGCTGACTTATCTAAAGGTTGGAGGGATGGTGGTGGAGTTACATGCAAGAAGTTTTCCAAAACACTGATCGCAGTTTGAGGCTGCGTTTTCAACAGCGCTACACGTGAAACAGTCGTGTTCACGTTGACAAAAATATGATATTTTGACTGAAAGCCGGGACACCTCCAGCTGTGTGTTGTTGCAACCAAACCCTTTCTTGCATTCTGGCAGCTCTCCAAAGCTCCAAGCGCTATTTTTCCGTCCTTTCCATATCACACCGGGGAGGCGCGAGTGCCACGAGGTGCACCGCAGCGCCACCCGCTTCCTTTTGGTGCCCAGCGAATGGAGTTGTTCACACGGAGCTCCGAGGCCTCCTCGCAATCTGCAGCGATCGTTTCAGCAGCTGCTGTATTTATTTCTGCGTGCCACAAGTGAATCAGGCAAGAAAACATACCGATAATCTATTAGAAATAGAATCACTGCTGTTTGTGATTATGTTTTTTTTTTAATTTTTTTACGTAGGCCAATTTATTCCTCAGGGACGTGCAGACCCACACACACACACACACACACACACACACACACACACACAAGAGATCATTGCACGCGCTCGCCAACACGTGAAGGGGTGGACTTATTAGGCACTTATTTCTTTTTCCACTTCAAGCACTCAGCGGTTTGCAGAAACACGCGTTGCCAACATGATTCTGGCGGCCGTGTTGGATATGGGCACAAACAATAAGGGCATTTCTCTTCCTGTGAAATATTACGCCATCATGAAAAACAGTGGTTAAACTCACAGTCGAGGGGAACACACTGCCTCCAATGACAGAGTGCGCGAGGGGGAAACAGACTCCAAGAAAAACAACTTCTCAAAGCTTAATTTCCCTGAAACCTGAACACCACGAAACAGTAATTCTCCCTGGAAGTTGCAGCTCTTTAATATGATTTAACGTTCAATACTAGACTCTAGAAATGTAAAAGATTTGAATCGTACATCATCACAAAAACTAAGAACGGCGATGATGACAGATGCTGGAAAATATCTTGACGATAAAGGATTCTGTCACATTAATATAGTTAATATCGACATTTAATGTTATGTCACTATATAATGATTCCATCTGTCTTTGTTTACTGGGTATCTCTCTCTTTTTATCAAGAGGTATGGTGTTACTTATTGATTTGTTTTTTGTTTTCTTTGTTTTCTGTTAATGGACTATTTAAAAACTATAAACACACTAACTGGAGTGAAACCTCCCTCCCTCTCTCGGACCGTCTCTCCGCTCAGCGTTCGTGGGTGCTGGCTGATACGGTCCTGTGCACCGGGGGCCGGGTTGCACCGTGTCGGAGGCCCCGGGGGAAACGTACACTTCCTGCTCCTGCCCCCGCCGCTCCAGGAGGAGATTACAGTCAGCTGAATAATTAACGAAAACAAGCTGGCAAACATCAAATATTGAAAAGGTAATGTTTGTATGCTAACGATTAAGATGGCAAGCGAAGCACTTACTTGTCTAAAAGAGAGGGCTCGTCAGCCAAATGCATCCCCACCTACCTACCTGGAGTTTCACAACACTGAGAAGAAAGAGTCCTCCCTCCCTGTTTTAAGCATTGTACTGATCAATAATTAAGCAGCGCTAAATTAATAATGAAGGTTGAACAACCACAGCGGTGAGACATCCTTCCGTGACCTCTCTCTTTTGGTGCTTTTTTTTTTTTTTCCTCTTTCCTATAACATCGCAACAGGTTTTGAAATGTTTGTAATTTAGAGAGAGAGCCCTCGTTATTAGCTTATTAAAAGGCACAATAACTCTGAGGACTAACAGCACTCACATCAACATAATGTCCCAGTGAGCTGTGACAGTGAACTTTAATTAAACCAAGTCCAAGGTATTTTTTTCTGAATGGTTGAAAATAAAGCTTTTTCCGTTAAACAGCCTTTAAATCTCGAGTTTCTAATTAGTCACTTCTGACCCCTCTTTGATTAGTCCTCGACGGCACACATAATTCACAGTATTCCGTCCCTGTTTCCCTGTTAGAGGTGCGGACCGGCGCGCAAGAGAAGTACTTTTGACCTCCGTCTTGACAAATCTTGGAAGCAGATGGCCAATTCTCTCCAGACCACTGGTAATTCACTCCACTTGATGGGATTTACAGGGGGCTTTGCATATTCTGCACTCATTCCTGTCACTTCAACTATCAAAGCATCACATGGCCTTTCAGAGTTAACAATAGCGGGGGGAGGGCGGGGGGGATTCAGTCGAGAAGGGATTGTGAAATACTCCCACAGGAGATGTAAAGTATAGGGGTAAATACATTCATACAGCACCACCAACACAACGCCGGGAAACTATTTTGATTCAGTTTAAAAAAAAATGAAACTGAATCAGGTGGACTGAAACTGGTACTTAGGGGGGCAGTCAGCGCGAGATGAAAAATTAACAGTCTCCGCTTCAATTTGTTTGTAATGTGGATGAATAAAATGGCAAAAAGACACGAGCTGATTTCGGGCCAAAGTCTGCGAGTGCACCTATTACAGATAACACAGACTTCGCTCATTTATCTAAAGTGGTACAAGCCAAAATATTACAGGCAAAATGCCACCAATGGTTTGACTGTGATAATTACACAAAATGTTGAAAACACAGTCGACTGTGCTGGATGAATATAAAACCATGTCCAATTTGTTTTTCAAAAAGAGTTGACTTGCATGGAAAACTTCATTAGAGATGCAGCGTTCACACGTCCGCAAATGACTATCACCTGCAAGACCTTGCTTGCCACAATGCTGGTTTATTTTTTATTTCTTTGACTAGTTGGTTTAATAAAAGCATGACAGCTGAACTTAAATGTCCAGTCAGGAAGTTGTTTTTCCATTCCAGCTCGTCAAACACTGACGCTTTGGGATCGTAGGTCGGGTCAGGCGTCATCAACGTCTGACGGGTTGGGAATGAGACTCAAATGTCAACTTTCTTGCAAAATGGAGCAAACGACTGTGAGTTAGAGACCGGTTTTGCTCCTAGTGATGAATTATCACTTATCACTCTGCGTCCCCGATGTTTTAGCAGCTTTCAGCTCATCATTTTGGTTTTGACAGCCAGCAACAGCATCATTTTGGAAGTCTCGCCGCTCTCGTGAGCATAGCTTCCAGCAGCAGGCAGCTGTTTGCAATAAACAGTTGCAATAAAACTCTGATCATGAATCTATTGTCCTGAGCCAGATACGGCAGTGCTGCTCAGCGCTCGCTTCCAATTCCTGCCCAGTAGCAGCTCACGGGATTGTAGCCATAAATTCCCCCCGCAGCCCAAAAAAAAAGCTATTTTCCCCGAAGACAATCATTACAAAAGAGAAACAAGGAGAATTATGACTCATCTTATCATGAATTTCTGGATCCATGGAGGTTTCATATTTGTAAAACTTTCCACGAACTGAGTGCAGAAATGAAAAACAAATCTTTGACGTCATCACCGCGTGAAGTCTGCGGGCTCAGAGGGAAAAACACTGCAGCGCACAGTCACTGGGCCGCATTACCAAGGACCCTAAAGAAGGAACGAAAGGTCATCGAGTCACCGCATCGTGCTCCGGGGTCAGATTATGGTGACAGCTGTGTTGAACACACTAAAAAAAACAACAACATATCTACGTTGTACGATTTCTAATGAAGGAATGCATCCACAACATGAAAGAGCAGACTTCAGAGAGGAGGCTAACCACTGATTTGCTCATCCAAATGAGTCACAGAGCTGATAATATCGTGACCAACTGGGGCAGGTCCAGCCAAATATCACGGATGAGACAGCAAATACACTGCGAACAGGAGCCTTTCCTACACAGAGTCGAGGGATGAACATCGTGTCGATTAGCCAACTCTCTGAAGTGTTTTCTCTCAGAAGGCACGCAACGTAGATATGTTGGGCTACAGTGTGTTTCTCCATGAATCTCCCATAGACTTCTATACAGCTGTCTGGCACCAAAGCAGGACTCAGAGACATAATGACCCTACATTTGTTTCTTTTTTAGATTCATTGTGCATAGGAGAGCACATCTGATTGGATTGAACAGGCGCCATCTTTTGCGTCCGGTATCTCGCTTTGTATTCCAGCTACGATCCTGATAAACTGGTGGAAACACTCAGGGACTAGCTGGTGAACATCACGGAGCATTAGGCAGCTAAAGGCTCTGCTAATATCCAAGAGAGCCGGCATGCCATCGTTAATTATTATTCTTTACACCTGCTTTTCTTACTGTGACACATCCTCTGTCAAACGGGGCTAAAAGCATCTCTCTCTCCTTTGCTCATTAACTATTGAAAGGACAGAAATGTATTCAGGAAGTGGGAAACTAAAGGTTTAAAATAAAGGTTTTCATTGGCACTTCCTGTGTGTAGATTACAAGTTCCAAATCTTTGTCCGCTTGCAGAACGTACAGCATGTGAAGCGGGAACATATTCTCTCTTCTGCGCCGGTCTCACTGATGCGCGACTCATACAACAACACAACGGTCAACTCAGTGTCAAGATCATGTTGGGCTCCTCTGTTCTGCCTCGGCGACAGTGGCACTTGTTCACGGCCGTCCGCAGATGCAAACCGAACAGAATGACAATCTCTGTCAAACCGAGTTTTGTCCCCCCCCCACCCCTCTATTTTACTCCACGGAACAGAATCTCATTCACTGCTCGCTCAAAGGCGGCACTGCTGAAACTACTGACCCGTCCCCGCTTCCATTACACCACTACAATGCCCGTAATTATGTGTATCTTAGCAGGGAAGTGACATCGAACTCATCGCCGAACTGGTCCCCCGGTCTGCCTCGTTCTCCTCGGACTGGAAACTGTCACACATTAGTGCTGTTGTTGAAGTGCACGATACACAGCAAGTGTGGATAATTAAGCCCTGAGCAATTACTCTGTTTTCTATCATCACTGAAAAAATAAAAAGGTTTATCTTTTCTCACGACGGACCACGTGCCACTTGTTCTCCTCTATTAATTCTAATTGGTGCCGGGCGCGTTGCATCTTTTGTTTTTTGTTTTTCTTTTGCAGCATATGCACTTAAGCTTCCTCAAGGCGTGCTGGATAAAAGCCTTTTGTCGAAAATGCGCATGAGAGTGTGTCAGGAAGTGGGGTAGGTAAGGTAGGCGAGTGTGTATCTGGACAGGATGTGTACCATTATCCGTCATTACAAGCAAATCATCGGCACCATCAGCAGCAGCAGCAGCAGCAGCACGGAGCGGCGCTCCGATGCAACACATGTGGAGATCCGTGCGACTGGAGGGATCTGAATAAAGATCACGCTTTAACACCGGGGCGAATCCCTGCAAAGTCACATCACGAAACATCACCGCAAGACATTAAACTACACAGAACGTCGTGAAAACTACCAGTGCAATCCCTCCAGAGCCTCCTTCAAAATAATGACTGCAACCTCCCAGATGTTTCACATCTTAAAGGCACATTACGTAGTTTTGGAGAAGAAATTCAAACTCAGAATTTGATTATTTTTTTTTTCCCATAACGGATAAACAAGCTGTCCTCAGAGGAGAATAAGGTTCCCAGAACACTGTGTGAAGCTGGAGAGGTGGCAGGGTCCGCCACACATGAACAAAGCAAAACAGTGTGAAATTGTCCTTCTGATTAACATGTCTTTCCCCAAAACTACATAATGCTCCTTTAATAATAATAATAATAATAATAATAATAATAATAATAATAATAATGAAGATATTCTCCTTTGGTCTCGCTTGTGTTTTAATCAGCCTCTCAATCAACATAATCAAATTCATTTTAAAAACTCTGATATCCAAACGAGCTCCGTGTGTCCGGACACATTCTGTGTCACAGAAGCGCTTCTCTGATCATCTCTCTGTTAACATCTCAGCTCTGCCTCCTCAGCTGCAGCCTGCAGAAACAACACGGGCCACTCATGACTTCCACACCGACGTGTGCGCGGCTGTTTATGAGCTATAATATCAATCCCGCTGCCTGCCCGTGACTTCAGCGTGGAAATCGGCTCGGAGCTATTTTAAGGGTTTCAGACTTGGAACAGGGGCGACGGGGGAAATATATGGCGGCACAGTCGGCTGATTTACAAAAGGGAGGCTCGCTCTCTCTCTCTCTCTCTCTCTCTCTCTCTCTCTCTCTCTCTCTCTCTCTCTCTCTCTCTGCAGCCCGGTCCTCTCCTCTCTCTTCACTCTTTTCTTTATCGCTTTGGGCACCCGAGGGGAGAAAAACAAGTTTGCAGCTCGATGGCCAAATAAAGGAAACGACTGCATGTGTATTAAAAGTAACACTTGGTTAAACGAATGAGGATGTCTTAACACATTTTTTTTTCCCACCACACTCTGTCGGACTGATCACCCCTGAAGTCTTCCTGTCCCTGACTTACAGCCAGCGTTTGTCGCGTAAAAAGCCAAGTGTGTTGGAATGATTGTTGTGGCGCACATCTCGTTGTCCCCCCCCCCCCCCCCCCCCCCGCCCTGCCCTTCCTCCTCCTCCTCCTCCTCCTCCTCCTCTCTGCTTAATTTCTCGTTTTAAAAAGAATAAATAATCATCCTCTCTGCTGCTGTTCGGATCGACAGAAATCATCGATCATCCTCTCTGTGCCTGCAGACTGATTATTCTGAGGTGGTCGGCGGTGAATGGCTCGCTGTCATGCTCTGAGGCAAACTCACAGACCCCCCTCTCCAAAATAACTCTGCATCTTCTCGCCACGGGGCGATGCAGTGTATCTGCAGCCGACACAATGAACCCCCCCTCCACACACACACACACACACACAGCTGCCGGACAACACACCACAATAACACAATGAGGAGCTCTTCTGAACTTTGATCCTCTCCTCTAACACTGAAGCACAGAACAACAGCCTGCAACAACTCTGCCGAGACTCTCACCGGAGCAGTTCCAGCCGGTCGGCGTCTGGCAGTCGCTGAGGGAGGACGGGAAGGCGCGCAGCTGCTCCACAGGTAAAGTGGCGAGGAATGAGACGAGGGTGATCCGGAGCCAGCCTCCCGCCGTCCCGCTCCACTGGCGCAGCCGCCGGGGCTCCTCGAGCGGTGCCTGCGCCGCCACGCACAGACCCATATCTCACTGGTCCCGACGGCACTGGCGAGGCGGGGAAGAGACGCAGACGCGCACCGACAACTCCGATCCCGGCAGGTTCAGCGGGGCGCCTACAGACCGACAGCGGAGCATTTTCCGTGCGAGACCGTGCGCCCCATGTAGCAGTAGTGCTCCCCGTGTAGACTGACCAAATGGGTTCCGCCCGATTTCCAGGAGAGGCTGCTGCTGCTGCTTCTCCTCCTGCCGCCGCCGCTGCCGCTGCTGCTGCTGCAATAAGAGGAGGGACCGGGGAGGGATGGAGGAGGTTTGTGTGGGATGGAGTCGGGTGGAAAAGTTAGCCAGGCAGGCGAGAAGAAGACTTGCGAGGAAGGAGGAGGGGGGGGAAAGGAAAAGATGCTCAAGGATGAGGAAGAGCGCGGAGTGAGGAGGGAGGGAGAGCAAAAGATGGGGAAAGAAGAAAACAAGAGGGTGGTGTAGAAAAAAAAGAAAAAAAAAGGAGGTGAGAGAAACTGTAAAAAAAACTGAGAGGATGTGGCCAGAGTATCCAGCGGAGAGGGAGGTTGTTGTTCTTTCGGTTTTTTTGTTTTGTTTTTTTGGAAGTCGACGGCAAATTGTGTAATAGTATCCACGGGCTGAGGCAGCGAGCGCGGAGCTGAGCGGTCCTCCCGTTCACTTTGTATGTGCGCTGCGTTCAGAGGCGCAGAGAGTACTGTGTGACCCTCTCTCTCTCTCTCTCTCTCTCCTCCTCTCTCTCTCTCTCTCTCTCTCTCTCCTCCTCTCTCTCTCTCTCCAGCAGCTGGTTCCACCTTGGTTATGATCACACGGAGTATGATGCGAAGAGGGAGGGAGAGGAGGAAGAGGGAGGGAGAGGAGGAGGAGGGGTGTGCTCCTCCTTCATAATTGGAATATCTCACTGGTGGAGTAGGCAGAAAGAGAGAGAAGAAGACGGAAAGATAATATATATATATCTATAGAAAGATTATATATATATATGAAGAAAAGTAAAGGAGAAGAAAGCTCCAGGCCCGATCCTCCTATCAGTCGGCGATGCCTCCACCGCAGATAGGGCGGTGTAAGGGAGAGAGGATGGCCTCTATAATTGGCCGGGAGCATTTAAAAACAAGTCTGCAGGAATCGATTCGTCCAGCCCCGGCCTGGGATAATTGCTCGGCTTTGAAACGACACCGCGGTCTATTCCTGGGTCCTCTGCCGGCAGGAGATTCCCGAAGAGACCTCGATGTTATATTCGCGACGCCGTCACGAGGGGCTAGTACTCGCAACGCTTCTCGGCCCGTGAAAGCCCGAGAATGGGCACGGCATCCGCACGAGTCTAAGGAGGTCAAGTCCGCCATCAGGTTGAGAACACTTACCCTCTTTGAACTGAGGAAATTAGAAGCCATGAGCATGGAAAAGCCCTGAGAGTAAACAAAGAGGCTGCTGTTAAAGCCCTGCCGCGACTTTATAGACACTTGACCTCATGATACCAAAAGAAGCGAAGTCGACTATAAATAAATAAAACTTTTGTTGCCTCTCACTTGAAGATCGTTATGTCATTACATCATTTGTCTGAGCTAATTGGCTCCATGACAAGCTGGTTTCATCTGAGGCCAGTCACATAGACACACACTGAGACGGTCCTGAGATGTTGGCGACGGGGATTGAGTTTACACACGGCTGTCAGTGTGTCAACATCGCCAACTGTGCTGTTACTCTCAGCAGTAAAAAAAAAAATCACAAGTCGGATGTCTTACTTTTCCTGTTTTCCTGAATTCAGTGTATGACTATTTTGGATATTGCCTGACTTTGAAGGGAAGATGATTACCTCTCAACTTCTACACATGTTTTCACCCTCCTTTGAGCTCATTGTTTCGGTTCGACAGCCCGTGGACATTCACTGTACGACCGAGCGAACGAGGACTCTCTCGGACTCCCGCGTGGCGACCATTTACAGCAGGAAACACTCCGACAGACACATTGTTCTCTAACTGCCCAGCACCAACCAGCAGCAGACAAAGTGTGACAGAGTGGCAGTTTAACACAGTCAAGTATTGTAGCTGCAGAAGAGATTTGATGGGAACCAAATCAGGGCTTCCTGTGGCCAGAGCAGCCCGTTCACACGTCAGTTATGGCGACCTGGTCAGTGGCCCTACACCGTTTAGCATCATCGGTTGAAGCGCCGCTCGTAGTGCCGCAGTATAACGAGCGAGAAGAGTCAGAGGTGCTCGGGTGGGTCAATCACAGGACCTTACCTCGACAGATCCTGTTTGTGACCAAGAGTCGAGAGTGGTTTGTTTTTAGTTTATGTACCAAATGATGTCATCTACGTGAGTGACATCACTTACGTTACGTGATGTGAGTTATTATTTCTATGTGACTTACATACTGTAACGCATATTGTAAAAATGTCACTATGAAATGTGCGACTTGCATCTCTGATTTGCCGAAAAGTAACTTGCCATCATTTTATTCTGTGGCTGATTATTTTACGCATCCAGCAGATACGGATGAACGTTAGTATTCACTGGGGTCGTGTTTCTTGTCACTCCTGATGAACGTAAGTCTCCACCAGCTCCTCCTGTAGCCAAAAGCTCCACTATCTTCACCAGCCAGTTGCTAACGTTGTCCTGTCTGCTGTTTGTTTCCAGGCAGACGGCATACAGTGGGGGTTTTTTTTGCTGTATCTGAACATGGTGCTGACGAGAACAGTTGAAGTGAACCACAACAATAAAGCTGAAGGTTGTAAAACAAAAAGGAAATAAAATACCCTAAAATGCTCCGTAGAGCTGAGAGTAACTGCATTGTTGTGAGATAATTCACTCTGGACAACACGTTTCACACACTCACAGTCATCTGATCCGTCCTCAGTACATATCATGTGATACAAATACTGATTATAGCAGCCTGAAGGGATGCATGTGTATTTTGGCTAACCATTCAAGGAGTATGGTTTAGACCTGCTCAATTAGACAAGTGTCAGGAGATGATAATAAGATGGGTGATTATAAATGTGTGTAATCATTCAGTAAATTGTGCGTGAAGGCTCTAAGGTTCATTGTTGGACTTTCAAATTATAGTTTAGTCTCAATAAAGTCGAAGCTGAAGGTGTCAGATTTTTGCAAAGAGGAACCAAATCCAAAACTCCGCGCAGGTAGAAAACAAAAAGCAAGATTTAATGATGAGCATATATTCAAAACTGGCAGGTGACAAAAACTAAAGAAAACAGGCAGAAGCAAAGCCAAGAACTAAGAATTACAAAAATACTTGCATTTGAAAATGCACATGGAAGCAAAGCAGGAACAGATGCAACGCCGAGAGTAAAGAGGTTAAAAAGAGGATTGACACCTCTGCATTTAGTCGGTGTGTTCCCCTTTTTCTGGGGTAATCTTCAGGGACAGGTGAAACCAATGAGGGTAATCACAGAGGAGGGAAAGAGACAGGAAACAAAACATGATGCACGTGGGAGGATCCTACAAAATAAAACAGGAAATGCCTGAACTAAAACCCCAAACCATCTAAGTTTTCAGAGCTTTCAGCCCCATCGCATGTTCTTTATCGGCAGATGGAGTTTGCTCAGTTGTCATGGAGATGGTTCAGGGTTTTAATGTGTGACTTGAAAATGGAATGTCAGTCACATGTTATAAGGTGGACATATGAAGGGGCAGCTGTAACTCCATTTGCGGACGAGGGACACAAAATGCTCAGGTAGAGATTCCAATGTTGTGAATTCAGTTTACTTTACATTAAATATATATTTTGTGTCCCCCAATATGCATGTATGTAGCGGGGGAAATCTAATTTGTTTATGGTGCTTGAAGTGTCAGGACGTGTAGTGATGTGTCCTCAAATTTGTCAGGCTAAATAATCAGGGCGAGGACGGCGAAGGCACCAGATGACAGAATATTTTTAGCGTGAGCCTTAAACTATGACAAGGAAGAGGAAAAGGGAGGACTAACTAGCGAGATAGTGGCGAGGCGACCCAAGGCTGCCTTTGTACTCACGCTAATTTGGAATTCAAAGCGAGGCTTCTCTCTTCGCTTCCAGCAGTCTTCATTTGTCCACTGAAGCATTTGGACATACTGTACAGTTGCAGCTTTCCAGGCAACCTTGTGTATAATCTGGTGTGTGAAACGGGAGAATAATAGGAAGAGGAACTGGAGTAAAGTCAGACCATTAATGGTTTTCTTTGTAAAGGCCATAGAGAAACCTTCGTGTGAAGTGTGTGCTCTCTCTCCAGTAGCACAGATGTGAAGAGAATCTTGCTTACAACAATGAAACCTGTAACAAACGCTGCCAAACTTCAACTGAGTCCTCCTTATTCCAGGCAGAAAGAGAAAAAAAAACTACTTGCCAGATTTCGGTTTATTAAGCAACCATCATCTGAGCCAGACTGGCCATTTATCGGTTGGTCTGTATTTAACCATCTTGGCTGATGCAACACATTGCACAAGACAGAAAACACATTTTTCAACAACTGGCAGATCTGACACTGAACACCGGCCCAGTTGAGTGGGTCGGACTGATTTGGGGCGTAGAAAGCCATCAAATGGTCACGGGTCATGATCGGGCTGTCGAACACATGGTCATAACTCATGCTTTTCAATACAGTTTATTTAACACAAGGCCGTGTCCGTGAACTTAGGTTGAGACAAAGGGGCTATTTTTCATTCCCAGTTCATCTTCATTCATTGGTTAAACCGCTAGAAGTTGTTCACGTTGCGTATGTGCAGTAGAGGCAGGTAGCCCCCATGCTGTGATTCATGAAAGGCAGCGGTGACTTAACATAAGAGAGGGGTTCACTTTTAAGGGTTTTATCATACTGGCAGGGGATTTCAACAAAGCAGCAGTTGAGTTCTTTAGTTCTAGGTGAGGCTGTAAGGGTGAGTCGAAAAAGCCAGACGGACTCTTTGAAGAGTCTCCAGTCCGACTCAAAAGATTTGGACCGCTGCGACAGCGTCTGGCCCCATTGGCTCATACCACAGACATCACAAGCACCCATTTCTCGACAAAGAGACTGATTTAAATAAAACAAAAACATGAATGGCAACTGACTACAATCCAGTCCAATCGTCAGAATAAATGTTGGCAATGTACAATTTACATTTTACGCCTACAAATGTTGCCAACAGTCTTTTAGCAGCCATCTTGCCCGTAGCTTGCACACCATTACAAGGGCAGTAAGGCTGACCTAATTCCGACAATGTGGAGCTCAGTGTTGCTTCCTACCAGTTAGCAAAGCTGCTAACTTTTTGCGTGCTCCTTCCGAAGTCAAGCCATAGCAACATGCAAATGAAGTTCGAATTGATGAGGCTGTGCTCTCGTCTGGGAAAATCAAAGACGTTCGCAAAGTGTTGTGTGAGCAGGGCTTGACGCAGAGCCAGATGTTCTGGAGGAATCAACACCCGGAATCACATCAGTTTCTGCTTCAATTTGAAACAATTTAGGAGGAAATCTTCTGGGATTAAAACGTGGATTTGTCTTCACTCTTCAGGATATGCTGCTGCCCTGTTGTCACCACCCGTCGACCTTACAGAAATGTGTTGTGTTTGCCCCCTCAATCGGCTCATCCCGACCATACTATTACTTCTATTTGTATCTTGTGTCAATCCATCGTGTGCTTGATGTGTCATGCTCATGAGGAGACCGACTGTAGTTGGGTCAAAGTTTTGCTCGGTCATTATATTGGCAAAGTTTTGGCCCTTGCAGCAGCTGGTGGAACTTGCTGCTGATCAAACAATGCTAGTTTCACATTGCCTTTGTCAGAAGCGCATTGTTAATTCAAGAGAGACATGCACCAACCCAGCTATTGCCATGATAAATGGGTTAATAACAACGTTGGTGGCAGCTACAGTGTTCGCCTCTGGCCAATGTTGTAGTTCTGTCCCATCAGCATTCTGTTGCATCTTGACTGGGGCGGTTCTGAGAATGCTTTTTAGGCCGGTGAATGGTTGACCAATGACTGATTGTCACACACACTGTATCATCCTGGCTCAAGGTTAGTGGGGCCCCACTTGCTAGGAGCTAAACCATTCATCTTCCTTAGGCCACCTTTGAAGACAGTTGTCTCTTGTTTTCTGATACAGCAGCAAAGTACACCTTGAGTGGTGAATGCCTTTGTTGCAAGCTTGTGTTGCACCTCGCTAACAGAACTAGATGGACAAATTAGATCAGACTTTTTATAAAAACACTTTGGTGTCAATTTCCAAATTTGCATCTGAGTCATGCAGAGTAAACAATCCATCCTTGTGCTCGGCTTCACTCTCGTCCTTCCAGGCAACAACAGCACATTTGTTGTGTCTCTGGTCTCGCCACGTCTTCGTAACCAGGCAGTTGTTCTCTGCTCAACTCCAGCTCCAAGAACAAAAGTAGATGTGTGTAAAGGTCAGCGCTGAACAGATTGGTATAGTTGGGTTCCCTTTTGATTCATCCTTAAGAG
This sequence comes from Diplodus puntazzo, assembly GCA_963678695.2. NCBI lineage: Eukaryota > Metazoa > Chordata > Actinopteri > Spariformes > Sparidae > Diplodus > Diplodus puntazzo. The sequence goes on along the minus strand of OZ023164.1, from coordinate 28,623,669 downwards.
GGCTCAGTGTTGGCTGCAGAATTTACAAGCAGCTCAAGCGTTAACCCGACTGCAACGGAATACACTTTGCACCGAGGCTAAACAGTAATTTCCTCTTCTGTCTGTGACTCATTTATCTCTGCATTAGTCTGACTGAATACCTGGCCTGGTATCAGTGACGCCCATGCAGGCATTGTGAGGAGGAGGTCGGCCTGAACGCAGCCTAGCCCCAGGCTAAAGGCTAATTGCATTTCTGACTTGCTGAAATGTACACCATCTCCTGAGAGAGCATTCTGGAATAACACTCAAGCCTGTATCAGATATCTGATGATTGATTTTTACCTCATAATTACTCTAATGTATTAATAAATCATCCATTTCTTTTGTAAATTCAGGGGGCTGACAATGTCTTGGGAAACATTTGGCGGTGTACATTACCCACGCCAAAAGTTTAAAGGTTAGAGTGCATGTATGAGCGTACGGGTGTGTGTCAGCATGTTACGCTGATTGCTAAGATGCATTATCATGAAATGAAATGAAGCTCTGGTGCTTTTGTGTGTGTGTGTGTGTGTGTGTGTGTGTGATAGCATGCTGAGCTCTTGTCAAATCATCTTTAAAACTTTTGTCCCGGCACACGCTGATTAGAGTCATGACTCTGAAGTGTGAGTTTCTCTGCTCGTATAACTGCGGTGCTTTGTAACTATGATTAACTCCCGAGTTCTCGAGAAGAGATTAGGCTTCCATGTGCAGACCTCCTGTTCCAGGCATTGTCATCATTTTCACAATCATCATCATCATCACCATCAGCTCAAGCACCATTATTCATCATAATAATCACGTTTATTGTAATTTGCTTTCAACCTTCTCAATCATGATTTCCCCCCACACGCCCTCGCCGGCCACAGAATCTGTCATCATCGAGTTATTTACGCAAAATTGCTGACACATTTGCAGAAGTCGCTCTCGGCACATCATTAAAATATGAACTGGAATGACAAGAAACTGTTCCGTTCATTATGCCAGCATACGACAGATGTATGTATATATGTGAGAGTGTGTGTTTTAAATGGTTGAGTAGGAAACTAGCTACCTTATGCAGGTGCTAATAGCACAACCTAAACTCTACTGACTAAGGCAACCATACATTTGTCAAATAATATTTTATCTTGATGGTAACATAACTGCTGCTCTGATAACGTTTCCTGGCAAAAAAAAAAAAATAAAATAAAAAATCTAGTGTAGGAAGCAGTTTTATTGACTACATACAAGTCATAGGGACGTTTTTTGGGTTGATCGTCTGTGTACAAAAGGAATGAATCTGACTGGAGATCTTTCCAGTTTTAGAGAAAGACGGTGGCTTAGGCTTAGTAAACATTATTGGAAAACATTTTCACCAAACAAAACCCAATCACCAGAATAAATGTTGGTTGTAAGTTTCCTGCAAACCACAGATATGTTGAAACTTTAAATTTCTTTATGTTGCATTTGTCGTCTAGGTTACATTTTCAATTTTATCGTGTGGCAGTGCTTTGCTTTTAGTCTGGTTAGGTTTCTGCACAAACACCACCTGACTAGGGTTAGGAAAAGATCACGCATTGGCTTAAAATACCTACTTTGCGGTGACAAATACTGCTGGAAATATCCTCACTTCTTGTCAGAAATATGCAGTAATAGCCGCCAGAAACACGGTGGAAGTTGTCCCAAGGTTTCATTAAAAATATCCTGTGGTGTTGTGCTCGCCGCTGTTGAAACGCTGGCATCCTTCTTCGAAAATATCTGGTGGTTTCACACTTACAAATGCCACTGGCTTAGCAGCTGTCTTGCCTTTAACTCTACCACCACCACTACCTCCGCCTCCTGATATGAAAATCAAGTCAAATACATAAGAACTTCATTTGACACATTCTGTAGAAATGTCAATGTGGAATGAACCCTGTGAGTTGGTACAAATGCGAATGCATCTGTGGTTTGCATTTAACTGCAAACAGTTTATTCAAGTGACTGGGCTGTTGAATATTTTGCTAATTTAAGTTTAATGTCAACTCTGCAGCTCTGCAGACTGTCAGGTATACTGTGAGTTATACATTAATAACATAAACTTTATAGAAAATGTAATCCAGGCAGCATTGCCTCCTTTTCTAAATGTACTTGCTGTTGCAAATTGGTGGAATATAAACCTTATTTTATACGCCGGGGTTACAGCGCTCAGTGCAGAGAGAGTTTGGAGGGATTTTTTTTTTTCATCCCTTGAATTTGTAAGCCTGTGCCCTCGGATTAATAACTAGTTCCCACAAATGACTTAATTAATTCCCTTGATTCAATAGCATTGTCACCTCCATGCCATTTGTACTCTCGCCACTTTAATTAATCAGTGAACTATCAAGACTTTAGTGAAATCTGAGGCACTGTTTTGTGTGTGTGTGTGTGTGTGTGTGTGTGTGTGTGTGTGTGTGTGGTTGATGAGCCCAGCTCTTGTAAAATCATCTTTAAACTTTTGTCTGACGCTGATTAGAGTCTTGACTGTGACGTGTGAGTTCCTCTGCTCGTGGAACTGCGGTGCTTTGAAACTATGATTAACTTTCAAATTGATATTTTCACAATGTATGAAATTGACAATGTGTGTGTCTCAAATCCCACCCGGCCCTCTACGTACCGGACTGTAGAGTGAGTTTGCCATTTTGTAGTGCTGTTCGGATTTATAGTGCATGTAGTGTAATCATCCCACAATGCATCGTGAAAGGAACTGTACAGCCGCTGACCCGGGATTGTATACAAAGCATCATGCATTGCACTGAAGGGAAACAAGTGATTCGAGTGCTGTTCAGAGGCGTTTTGTCATTGAAACTAATGGTTCGAGTCTTTTGCTAAAAAATCAGAAAAATCAGAAATTGCATTTTTTTTAAATTTAGATGAATTCATTATAATTTTGGTGTTGACAGAGAAACGCTGACAGTCTTTTGGTGGAGCCATATGTTGACAGCCTCAGTAGAAATGGAAGATGGCCAGCAGAGAAAGCACAAATGAGGCTTTTCAGGACATTGATAACTAATCCAAAATTAGTTACTTTAAGCAATTCTGAGAAAAGAAATGGCTAATGTCAGGAAAGAATCAAATGACTTCCCCGATACTCAGCCTCTCTGTATTGACATGCATCACTTTAACCTCCTTTCTAGATATATATATTGTAAGCATGGCTACTATCACATGCTGTAAGATCTGAGCGTTGTTGCTCCTTCAAGCAGAAAAGAACCTCAGCGCACCAAAGATACATTTTTCTTGACCGGAGTAAGTATACGTCGTACATATGAAAACAGGAGAGAGTGCATCCATCCCTAACACAAAGCCATTCAGTCCATGAAATATCCATCATAAATATCCCAGTGTGCTTTCAGTCGGATGGATGCTCGAAGGAATGAATGAGGAAGTAGCTTTACCCTCTTTCCCACTCATGGGAACTAATAGAGTTAGCCTGAGGGTAATAGCCTGCGGTAGAGGAGGCAGGCAGCTCCAGCGCAGTAGTTACAGTCGAGCTACACCGCTCGCTGGATGCTTACACCTCAAGCACCGCGCCGAAAGACGATCCTGTACTTTTCGTGTTGTATCGATGGCACCAGTGGGAGGAAAGTGTTCCTGCCAGTAATAGTGCCTACCGATGGAGCTGCACGTGCCAACACAGTTAAGGTAATTTAATACAAAAACAAAGAAACGTTTAAATGTCGGCAGTTGGCGTGTGATCCGATCTCTATTCTTGTCTTTATCCTTTAATGAATCCCACACCTGTTTGTTTCCTTGACTCACTACTTCCATTCCATTCTGTTTTAGATTAACTATCTGACATCTACACACAGTTTGCTAGCTGGTGGAAACTTTTGTTCAACTGTCGCAGACTTGTCACAAGTTGTAAATGGATATTAAAGGTATGCGCAGGACGGCTTTAAAAGTTTCCCTCAAGCTTCAAAATATGAAATATGATCCCAGTGAGCTCCCCTAGACACGTGTGGATAATTCATTCATTTAGTTTATATACACTAAAGTGTTTGTACTGTTTTGCTTGTGTGACGGTTTGCCATACTGGCAGAAATTTGATCATGCTATAATATATTCACACTTAGATATGTATCTGCACAACACCCGGGTCACACCGTTCACGGTGTGTGTGTGTGTGTGTGTATGGAGTAATTACAGAGACAGATGTGGACACATGCACGTCTATAACAGCGCATCAGCTACTTGCATGCAAAGTGCGCCGCCCACCCACACCTGCCCACATGCAAAGCGACCTCCTCTTGCTTTGAACGGGGGATTTTAATGAGCAGGTGCCGGGCAGAGGGACAAAAGGCACTGAGCAGCTCATCTCGGCTGATTGCAGCCGGCCGCTGCAGCTCCTCTGAGTTAGACGGTGAGGGAGGCAGGAATTCGTCCCATCCGCCCTCCTCACCGGGCCTCTTTGCTATCTGTGTGTCACCTTCTGTTTGATTACACTGATTCCTCTGCAGTGACAACCAGCAGGCAGACGCATTTGAGACGGTTAAATTATGATTCCATAATGCTGGCACACTACGTACCAAAGAGACACAATATTTACATGAAATGCTAATCAAAGCAAGTCTAGTTTCTGGAAGAAGATTTTGGATGCATTAGCAGATCTTTAGAAATGTTGGGAAACTTTTAATTTTAGCAGTGAATAGTGTTGAACACTGATTGATTAAGTGATGTCACAGGACTGCAGTGGTCAGATAGTAAAGTAAAAGTATAAATACAACAGTAGAAATACTCTTCAAATCAAAGGTAACTACTCAGTAACCACCCAGAATGGTGCATCTGTATGATATAATTACATTATGATTATTGACGCATTCATACGTACATCACTTCTGTGATGCAGCTGATCAAGGAGGTGCTAACTGTCACTATAAGCTGCTGGGTAGCTTGTATCTATAATTATACATTGGAGTGTGATAGTTAATAGTTAAATCTGTAAAAAAAAAAAAACTCCATATTGTTGTGGGCAGAAATCTTAATTTTTAAAGTATAATAACTTCAACCGTCAAAAACTGTAGCGGAAAAAACAAACTGAAGCATCTGTTAAATTTCAAAAAACTGTTTTTCCGTCAGTGCAAAGAGGAAAATTAATTCAAGTGACATTTTTATCATCGGATTATGGTGATTTTTATATATGAGCATGCAAATTCACCCTCTTTGAAAACGTTAGCTTCAAAGCGTCACGCTGCATCGTGATTTTTTTCCCCCTCTGACTCGTAGATTCATGAAGTTTTTGCACCCTTATCTCAGTGTGAGCTACAGAGACGTGACTTGATAATAAACATGGGATAACAGACTTTTTGTCTTGTTGCTGAACGCTGGTAAATTTATTGTCTTGATATCTTTTGCTGCTTGTTTTAAGTTATTTCCTTAATGATGTCTTGGCCAGGACTCGTTTGTAGACGAGATCTTGAGTCTTAATCGGTATATTGCTGGTAAAATAAAAGTTAAATAAATGAATAAATGTAAAAAATCAAAAAAGTACTGTAGGCAGTATTTGATGTGGTTACATTCCACCACACAGGCTGAGAAAAATAGCTCATAAACCTCCACGAGCACACTTTTTCCTTTCTTTTCTTTTCTCTTTAAGACCGATAATATGACTAATAAGTAGAGTTTCAGCACAATCAATGATCATACGCATGGTATTACTACACAAAGCCCTCACACACTGACATCACTGCCGACTGCGACTGCTCAACCGCTGAAAATTTCAGATTCATTTAGTTTGATTTTCTTTCGCCGACCGTCGTTCCATCACGGCTTTTCGAGGCCTTGATTTCCACGGGGCTCTAAAAACTCCGTCATTTTACAAAAATCAATGTCACTCACACAACGAGAGCAAACAAAGACTTAGCCTGCAGTATAAGTTACTGAGGTCCAGACCTTGGAGCAGCTCATAAATGAAACAGTGATTAAAAAAAAAATATCAATAATTAAAATGCCTTAAGAGGTTTTAGAGGCTGGAGATAAATGTCAGCATAACCAAACATAATAATGCTCCTTGTCAACAGCTTCATCAGGCTGGGTAGAATATGGGTAACAAACCACTACATCCACATTTTTTCTTTTTTCCCTCTGTTTATTCCCAACAGTGTTGCTTCTTCCACAAACACAGATTGCATCTCGTTGTGTTCACCTGCACATTCCCTCTGTGAGACGCCACCTGCTCATGTATGTAAATGTTAAAGCGCTCAGTTGGCCACAGGTTGCATCACCGTTGTTTTGTTCGAAGCAACAACGGAAGAGTGAGAGAGGAAAATGTCACGCGTTGTTACCAGTGGTAATGACACGGTGAGCATCAGCAGCATCGGCGCCAAGAGGCAGAACATTCCACTGATGGGGTTCAAGACCTGTTCCTTTAGTCGTCGCCGAGACAACTTGATGTTTGTATTTCATTTACACAAATATAAAAGACGCTTGGAAGAGTGAAGCGAATAAAAATGCAAACCGCGGGTCAGCCCGAAGAAATTCAGACGGCAAAGAAACAAGGCTGCGATGTCGAAAAGACGCACGAGTGCCGCCAAAAGAGGCAAAAAGGTGAATGAACAAAATAAAGAGCCACGATGAAGATAATGATACACAAATGATACAGTGGAGTCCATGCTTGTGTGTGTGTGTGTGTGTGTGAGAGAGAGAGACTGCACCTGTCTTCAGAGACACACTGGAGGGATATGATGTGTCATGTTACTGGGAATGTTTCATTTGTAAAAAAGGGAGATTCATTAGCGAGGTACACATACAGTAACTGTTCCTGCAGCCGAAAGATCCATTCAAGTGTGAACTTCATTTGAATCTAATTCAGCTGAGGGGAGATGCTCGTAGATTGTAAAAAAACTTTGAAAGCCAAAAAATAAAATAGGGATGTTGGTCCTGTGGACACGTGGAATAGGACGAAGCAGTCGTGTTTTCTGTCTTCCTTTGCAGACATTTTATATGCACAATAATGCTCAATAACACAATAAAGGAAAGGCAAAACCCTCCAAAAGCATAATATGACCTCTTTAACAGTTAAGGTAGAGTAAAGTGAGCACTGTTCCATACAGCTTGTGCTGTGTAATACATCAAAATAAGCTTTCATTTGTTCCTCATGTGGCTAAACAGGCTAAAGATGCCGATGTGGCTAAACAGGCTAAAGATGCCGATTGATTCCCTTCCTGTTGCCAGTAGGTTGAATGTGTTGCCTTTCTTTTTTTTTTCAGGTGTCTCACATTCTTTTAAACTTAACTGACTGGACGACGTTCGTGCTGCTTGAACGCAGATGGATGTTAAAACTATTTATGCCCTGAACGCGCATCGCAGAATTTAGCTGGGAAAAGTAACAGACATGAGCGTGTTCACTCATGTGTGATGTTTCCATCACTGCCGATCAATGCCGGAGCTGATAAAAACCTGGGACTTCAGCTGGAGTCGATTTTCCCAGCGAAGACAAAAGCCAGATCTTAGTGGATGTTGGAGGGTTTTGTGTCCAGTGTGAAAGGAATGTTAGAGTTCTGCCTTTACAGTTTAATTGGATACATCCATCTTTATATTTCTTTTGACGCGTGATCAGTGAGATCTGCGTCGAGGGTGAGGACTTTTATTTCTTTGTTTCCACCTTTGTGCCCTTCTCTGGACTGATGATAAAGAAACACCTCTGTGAACACGAGACTTCATAGTTTCAGTGGTTGATCTCTGTGCAATTCTTATAATAACTTTGCTCTGGCGTTATTTTTGAGTACACTTATAGACGTAATAGTCCGCTAAACATGGGCAGTTATAGAACGTCTAATAACTCTAACAGGTTGAGGAAATCAGATGTTCCCTGCTTTATTCTGCAGTGCAATTTTCTTGTAATGCGTCGCTAATAAACCTCTAAGAAAGTCTAATAAGAGTCTAACGAGGTTTGTCAGTGAAGGTTCTCAGTCACTGTAATACTAAGTGCTGTATCGTAGGCAACTGGACTGAACAAAATATAACAGTGTGGTGAGGCATCAGGGTTGTTATTAGCAACTGATCACCCTGTGAATGAGTGAAACTATATTAAATAAAGCCTAAATGAAAACATCATCCTCTGACCATCATTAATAGAACACAACATGAGTGTGTCTATTTGTTGTAGGTCCCTGCTGATGGCATTTAGTGAGGTATCTACTGTATTATTTGGTGGTTTAGGGGGTAAAACAAGGTCTAATTACTATATTTAGGATCTGAAGTTGATTTATTTTTTGATTGATCATATGAGGATCTCCTATTAGGTTACTAATTAGAATATAATTGGGTATAGCCGTGTCTAAGAATTGTAGATTTGAGGTCTTATAATGTATTATATGCAGTTTGTAGTTGGATTTGGGTATTTACGTGTATGGCTGATAATGAAGATATATGAAATGAAGATAAATATTTGTCCTTTTTTTGTCTTGTTTTGTATACAAATTAGCTTGTTACATCTTATTAGTTAGTCAAGATGCATTTTAGATTTTCTAATAAGAACATTTTATTTCTAGTTTTTGATTAATTTAGTTCTAATAATGTCTTACTACCTTTTTTTTAGACTACTTAAGGTATAACTGTCAATGTTTAATGTAGAATAAAGACCACACTATTTCTATAAAGTATGGCGTCTTATGTCTTATTAATGTATTCTAAAATACAGTATGTTCATAACCTTTATGCAATGAATCCATACCAGAAAACAAAAATTGCAATACTATTGATTGGTATGCACAGAGAGACACAACATTCCCCCGCTGAACTGAGCCCCTCCGTCCTGCTGCAACAGCGAGGTGACGCCTAAATTATATGTGCCGACAGTATAATCAAGTGTGCTTCCCCCATATCAGGGCTGAGGAGATAAGGTCATACAAATTGGGAATGGGTACACCAATTACTTCAGCTGAGGGAAAATGAAATTCTGTGTTAGTTTCTCATTTTTCAGTGACAGCCAGCATGTTGGAAAAACCAGACCTACATTTGTGTTCACTCCTGTCCTCACGCTGTTCCTCCCTGCAGTGTAACTGAGGGATCGCTCGTTTAATTTCTTACTAATACTTCACAATAAAAGTCCCCTGTCACACCATTGATATTTAAAAGCTTTTATTATGAAGCTGCAAAGAATCGATTTTGAAGCACCTCAGCTGTTTGTGAAATTTGTTCAAGTGTTGTTTTTGGAGCTGTGATTATTGTCCAGGTGACTGCAACACCTCTAGTCACTGTTGCTTGCGACTTTTTGTATTTCTCATTTGCTTATCTGCCAAGATAACCTTGTCGCTGCTGAAAAACAGCCATGAAACCAAATCCTGAAAGGTCAGCGAGGACAGGAGTGAAGAAAAATCAATTCTACTGGCTGTGAACACAGAGGACATTCTGAGTTACAAGGGTTTTGTCACTCAGAAAATAACTTTTTTTGTGGCTTTGTGGCTCAGATTAGTCTGTGTGTTACCACATATAAATAAGAAAAAACCTTCCCGTACTGTATTCTTTCAAACACCTTTGTAGAACCAGTGTTTAGACTAGAACTCGTAGATGTTGGCCCAATGGCTACATATTGAATGTCTTTTTTGCAGTATCACCTTCACTGCAGCACTTTCTCTAATAAGGTTTGTAGGGCACGCTCGTTTTGAGTGACAGCAGGCAGTTATGAGAAAATTAGTGCAATAGCCAATGGCAAAGGAAAGAACTATATTGAGAAGATGTTATCTAGGCTACGTTGCAGACAGAAGGAGGAGGAATCTGTCGCCGTCGAGCTTGTATCTTCATTTTCTGGTTGACCTGGTTGATTTGTTTTTGAAACAGGCCGACCCCGACTCATTTCTCACAGTTATGGACAGACACCGGTCCCCTCGGGGCCTCAGAGGGAGCACAGGGTAGGTGTGTTTTCTTCCCTTTGAGTTTGCACGGTCATATTGAACATCCCTTGCGTACAGCATGACCACGATAGGTCACTGCCGCCCGGTAAGTCATTTTTGGACCGGACGCAGTGAGGAGCAGTGCTGGGGATGAGGGATGTCTCCCTTGTTGTCCTGTTGCTCCAGTTTACCTGCGCTACAGGTCATTGATTTGTTCATCAAAAGTCATGTCCTAAGGCCCAGACCCTGCGCTGTGGGTCTGTAAAAAAAAGTCATTGGGAGGTCTCAGCAGTCTTTGCACAAATTACAGGTTTTTACTCTTTTGAATGGCCTGCAGTCTGGTTGTGGTTCCCCTCCAGCATCACTTCCTGAATCATTGTATGAAGAGCAAGAAAAGTCTAAGTTACGTGTCATATTGGTGGCTAAGACTGTGTGATTTGTGATTTGTGTGAGTGATGTACTTGCGTCACATACGTTAAGTGATGCGAGTACCCAAAAGTTGTACATGAGTGAGGATATCTCGATGAAATGTTACTTTGGTAAAAGTCTTAAATTACCTGATATTAAATGTACTTAAGAATCAAAAGCAACTTTCTAGCAAAAAAACTAATACAAGACTGTCTCTGTCGGTGGAGTGTCGCAGTTTGACGCTTGGATCTACTGACCAATCTGCTGCGTTTGACGAGTTGGGAGTGAGTTTGAGTGCAGGTGATACACCGATTCTTCTGATTCTGTGGAGAGCAGATCTATAGTCGAGTGACCTCCCCTGTTATCTATACTCACCTGGTTGTCATGGGTATACATAATGGTCACAGCTAGGTTAGGTTAAAGCAACAAAATTACCTCAGGAAAAGCTAATGTTACGTACTCGGCATGACTTTAATACATCATGGCCGCCTCCTTCAGGATGGTTTGTGTTCGTTGCTCTTTATGCAACGTCACGTGACATTTTTTACGTCTCCCATTTGGCCTAACATCTTCACACAACTGTAGACTTTGGCGTTTGTACTGCTTAAAAGTCTAAATCATTTTACTTTTAGGCCTAACGACCTTACCTGATCAAACTAATACATAGAAAACCTTAATGCACATCAAAACTAAACAGGACCACATCTGAAGTTATCCAGCATCTAACCAGAGCAGTAATGGTAAGAATATAACTTCCTCACACCTCGGCCCTGCTGGTACCTGAGCCTGGAGCAAATTATTCAGTGACAACCCATTCATTGCAGTCAGTGTATGCCGGTTTGCTCAAAGGTCAGGGATGTTCTGAACATAATAATTCCTTCAACAACATCCAAGGAGCCCCAGAGCCTGATGAAACTCAAACTGGGACTGTTTGGAACAGAATCCGCTTTATTGGACAAGTATGTTTATGTGCATTTCAACATTTTTTTTTTTAAACGCACTTCGCTTTGCTTGAAGGTCATGTTTTGTTCAGTTAGAGTTTCGTTTTGGATTCCAGGAGAACACTTGTGCACCACCACAACACTCTTGACGGAGGACTTTGGTTTACGAAGGCAAGGACCCCTACAAGGTGTTACGCTCTTTCACTGGGTGAAGCACACGTCTTAAGTATAAAAGAGATCTCAATGGCAAACCAGGCTTTATGCACAGCCAAAGAATCCAGGGACAAGTCTCTCGACCAGGGTTGTAAAACAGCGCAATACACTCACCCTAAATCTATCCTTTCAGTATTAAACGCTCACTGAGTTTAGACTTGAAGCGCAGCTATAAAAACTGTTGCGTGCTCCCTTCATCAAAGCGGAGCCGACTGCTGACATAGGAGGTAAATGCAAATGCTAGAGGCTCCAGGGTACGCAAGAAAGCCCGGGGAGGGAGGGGGAGACCAGTAAAAATGTAATGATACATGCAAATTGTGAAGGCGAGCGTGACCGTGTTGTCAATAGATGATGTGTTCTTGCATTTTTCTGTCCGCTCAGACCCAACCCCAACTGCCAGAGTAATTATTGCAAGTGTACACTTCTCCAAACCACAGATGTTCAAACTATACGTTTCCATATGTTGCAACTTTAGGTTCAAATCTCTTTTTTATGTTGTGACAGCACTGTGTTCAAGTCTGATTACGTCTGAGCGCAAAAACACTTGGTTATGGTTTGGAAAATATCACGTTTTTGGCTTTAAATACCTGTTTTGGTCACTACAAACACAGCTGGAGATGTTCCAAACTTCTCATGAAAAATATAATTTTCTTGTTTGCCGGAAACAAAAATGGAAATTGTCCAAAGGTCTCTTTCCAGTAAAAATTTCCAATAATGTCAAGCTTGTGAATGATAATCTCGATCTGCCAGCCTTCTGTAACTCTGCTACCATCCACTCCACCTTCCGATATGACAGCCAGGTTATAAACATGTCATGTGAACATGTTTTGAAGAAGTGTCAATAAGATACGTAGCCTATTGGACCTACAGCTGTGAACAAACCAGTGGTCTGCAGAAACGTTAATTACTAACTTGACAGCCAGTCAGTTAAAAATGATAATTTTGAGACCTTTATCAATTCAAAATCAAAGTGACATGACTGAAACTACAAAAACATGATGCAATGATACAATACAATACAATGTTATGATGAAGAGGGCGGATGACACGTGCAGTTTGGTCATTTTGATGACAAGGGAGACGGCATCAGAATCTAGTTAGCTGACCATCTGTTTCCTTGTACGAGCTGTTCCACACCGAGTCCAAGTTTTTACAGCATCACAATGTATAAAGCGTCTCCAGACTTCACACTTTCAGAAGTTGCCATGGACAGTTTGGAATCTGCCCAATCTGCATGAAGGGCCGCAGTGGTGGTTGCTTCCTCATGAACTTGAAGAGATGGAGTTCATTGGTTTCGCCATTTTTTAAACAGCAGAAGTGATTCATTCTTGGTCACACACTCCCTTTTAGAAATCGTCTCACCTGCTGTATTTTGTCTTCACTGCTGCATTCAAGCTAGCAGGATAACGTACACATGGCTCTCTGGGCTCACAGTTTGACTTCCTGCTTGATGCCCCGTCATCATAAATTGTTTGTATATTAGCGCAGTCAAGGAAGCCTATTTTTATACCATTAATGCTCTATTATACAGGTACTGATGCTGACACCAGTTTTACTTCAAACTACTGAGAATTCATCCAAAGCTTGACACCAGCCTCTCATAAAACTATTTTTTTTTCACACTTTTCTTAACACGACTACGTTGATTTTTGTGGAGACCACTTATCCTCGCACTAGAGGCCACTGCGAGAACATAGCATGAGGAAAAATTGCATAATAAGAAGAAATATATGCTCATCTACTTGGTGCTTAAGCCGAGGACTGAATTGCAGCTATTATAGGTCTGAATTGCATCATTATGCAGTAATAGGTAAAAGCTTGACAATCTTCCTCCGTTCCTCTTGGCCGTTTAAAACTCCTCAGGTAGTGCTCTTGTTAAAGTCAGCTTGCTTTAAATGCTCTGGTACAGGTCAATTGAAGAAATTCAATTGTGGCCCCAGAGGGCAGAGAGGCTACATCATACTTCCAGGCCCCTTAAAGTAATTAATGTTGCAGTTGGCTCAGTAACTGAGATCCTTCTTAAATCTTCTCATCTGTGAGGGAGGGATCCTGCAGACCTTAGGGCCTTCTGCAGCAATGAAGCAGCCACAGACTGTTGTTCATGTCATTAGCTTGAGCAGCCCACTCGGCTAATTGGTTAGGCAGAGTTCATTTGGCTTCCTCTCTGATTTGGCTAGCCACTGGGGATAGGAGGAGTGAGTAATTAGAAACTTGAATTAAATGTAGTTTTTCACAAATGGCTCCGAGGAGGCCGATGGCACGCAACATGTCCAAAGGTTGGCTTGGTGTGCAGTGGGGCGGGCCAAAAAACCAAACTGTCGTGAGTTACAAAATAAGTTAGTAGAATGCAAATGTGAGAAAGCACGACATGGAGCAGGTTAAGTGTATTGTACATTTTTTCTGTCATTCAGCCTGAATATACAGAGCTTGTATTGAGCATAAATGTAAAAAGGTTTAGCTCACATCGAGTGACAGAGTCGGAGAAAATGTTGCTCAGTTGTCAGAATGGCAGTTTACATTTCTGAAAACCACCATGTTGAAACTTTAAGTTTTTTTCTGTTGTGACATGTTTTGTGTTTCTGCTCTTGGCAGGTGAAGGCACAAAAAAACACTTGGTTCTGGTTAGTTAAAGATACATTTTTTGGATTATCTGGTTCTGTCGCCACAATCACGTCCTTCTGTCAAAGTATTCAGTTTTCAGCGGCAGATTCTCTAAACGTCTTAGTGTTAGATAAGAACATCAGTATGACTTTCGCATCTGTATGTTAAATATGAGCTAGCAGACGATTAGTTTGCTGAGTGTGAAGAGCGGATGCAGTTAGCCTGGCTCTGTCCAAGGTAAAGAGATAAAATAAAATCGTTTCTCAAAAGTGGACACAAATGCAAAACTCCAGCACAGATTGTTGAAAATAAAAGGTGAGTTTTAACAAGTTAAACTGTTATTTAAAAATCAAAGGCAGGCAATAAAAAATAAGGTAAAAAGAAACTTGGCAAATCCGAATAAACTAAAAGTTAAAAACAATTGAAATTCAACCCAGGTTGAACCTTGGAGACGCAGACATGATTCTGAACAAAGAAAAGGGGGCAGGAAAAAGACAAAGACAGGAAGTGGAAGAGTCACAATAAGACACACAAAGATGAACCCTGAAAAAATAAAACAGGAAATAACTGAACGAGAGAACCTCTTAAGAATCAAAATAAAAGATTAACACTACACAATATCTTGTTTATTTAATTCAGCTCTGTTTTTGAGTGAGCTTTAAAGCTGCTTGTGAATTCATTTTCACATTTTTTTTTTGAGAGCCATTTCCTACTTGTTTCAAACTAAATTAAGCTAAGCTAGCCATCTCCTGGTTGTAGTTTCATCTTTAACAGGTGGACATGTAAGTGTCATTCGTCCTCTCACCCAACTCTTGTTAAGCATGCAGATATCTGTATTCCCCTTTTTAAACCACACCTGCCAACACCCCTGATTTTTGGCGGGGGTTCCCATATTTTCCACCCTTTCTCTGTGGGCCCCTGGTTGATAATTTCTCCTTTTAATCTCCCAGTTTCAAATCAAATGGAGTGCCTCGGTTTTATTTCAGGACACGTGTCGTTGTACGTGGCGACACAACCCAGATGCAGAGGTGAGCGTGTGTCACTCGTCACTGCGCTCTGAAATCAGACTGAACAGGTCCCAAGAGGGAGAAATACGCTTCTGGATTTGACTCCTCTCAGTGCAACACTTTCCCCTTTATTAACACGGGCCTTGAAGGGCTGCCATTTACTAATACCCCGGAAAATCTCCCCTTTTTCCACGGCCAAATGCTGTCAGGTATGTTAAACTATTCCTTCAGATAATCAGAGATCTGAGGGGGGAAATTCCTCTGAATCCTTCTCCTCAGTTTAGCGTAACCTATCCTTCAGTTACCCTGGAGCAGCTTGTATGAGATGCCTCTTAGAAAGAGACTGAATGTGTCGCTATCAAACTGAACCTGAACTTAACTGCATACGACTGCAAGGACAATTTGTTAATTCAGAGCAGAGCAATTCATAGCCGTAGTAAGTAGCTAGAGTGGCAAATGTTGGCGAGGTGAGGCAATACCTTTAGAGTATCATTGCATTCAAAGCTTCAATTCAGCTCGTCTGCTTTTTTGTGCTTACAATACAATACAGAGTGCCATGCTAAATGTCGGAGGGGGATGTTGGTGCATAAAAGATCAGTTGAATGTTTTTTTTTTCCTCATTCCCCAAGCTTTTCTTTCAATAAAGCAATTAAAAGGCACAAAGCGAGTGTCCGGCCGGCTCTTGAAACGGAGCCGGGGTGTTCTCATATTACTCATCAGCAGCCTGGCCGGTGAAATATTTATAACGCTGTGAAGAAAGAGGATTTTCCTTCGTTTTGTATTTTCATCCGACAGACAACCTCAGACCTCCCACGAGAGCTGATATTCTTTATTCAGTTGAATGTCAGAAATTGATACTTTCTTTGCTCAGGCTGCACTTCTCTTGTGTGTCTAAAGGGGCTCGGCAGCGTCTCCCGCTCACCTACACCATGCCCCGCAGAGGAAGGTGTTAATATTCTATTAGCACTTTTAGGATCCGTGCCACTGCCTGTCTCTTAACCAAATTGCATACTGTCAGTCGCTCCTAAAAATAAAGATGCTAATCAGTGGACAGGAATTTGACGCTGGATCATCTCTCAGAGGGAAGCCGAGCACTTTGAGGCCGGCTCTGTGGGAGAGTGGAGCTGGTGGTGCCCCTGCAGCCCCTCCACAGTAATCTGACATATGCAGCGCTTTGCACTATTACACGCTTTGAGGAGCTGATCAAAGGAGCGAGCTCTAACAGGGCCAGGAAACAGAAACAGAAACAGAAACAAAGGAACAAATGATTCTGTTCCGACCTCGGTTTGATGTTTACCTCTCGCTCATCGCGGCCTCTCCGCCCACTGACTTCAACCAGCTCCGTCTACTTATCTCAATTTCTCCTCGGCGTCCCACCCCGACTCTCCTCCCACCCACCCACCCGTCCAGCCTTCCACGTTTGTTTCGACAAACTAAATTACTCCCTTCAAAGGAATTCCACTGAATGCTTGAGGAGTCCGGTCGATGTTGTTTGCAGACTGACCGATGCGACGGCACGGCCCACATAACGGCCTTCAGTACATAATCACATCAGCCAGAACATTGGGTTAAACTGTTTAATAACCAAATTTAAGGAATACACATCAGAAAATGGTTTGCTAATGCTGTGAGTAAAATGAATATCTGCTGATATATCAAATGTTACGAACCATTAAAAGTGCACATGGAGAAGGTGCTTTATTCTGGAAAGAGATGATCTTTGTGAACTGAATTTATTTTACGCCTTAATAAACAAACTGACGTACAACACAATTGAAGTACAACACAGTTTCATAGCTGTTATATATATTTATATTCATGTTTGGCGGACCCTGCCACTTTTCCAGCTTCAGTGGTCTCTATGGACCTAACATGCGTCATATTTAAAAATCATAATCTGCACAGTAAAACCGTCAAATAATCCTCACAAAGCACAAAGGATTTCAGAATCATGGGTTCAAGACACAGATTTTCATTAATAATAATCATTTAAACTATGTAATTTCTCAGATCTCCACGCTAACAGTACTTCGTGTTGTTCCCTTGCCAGATTTATGCTTTTTTGTACAGTTCACACAAGAGGCAAGTTTGCAGAACGGGACGATTTATAACTCACTCAGGACTAATGTATCGGGCTGTCAGTGCAAAGTAGCTCTCTGTACCCCTGGAGGTTCATCCGTCTGTGCAGAGTGTAACAGCGAGTGCCGCGGATAATTCCTGAATATAAAAAAGGCTCGCGCTCTCAGAACAGGGCCGACACCGCGGACTGAAGCTGAACACTTGAAGGAACACTCTGTACTCACTGAAGGACTCTGAAGATATTACATTTTGTGTTATCTGAGTGCTGCTGCTGACATTCCTGCGCCGGTTGTGTTTGCTTTGGAATCCAGTCTGAATGTGACTGAGACGGTGTTTTGTATTTTTCTGACTGACTGCCGGGGAGAGACGTGCTAATGTGTGCGTAGACTAAAGCTCCAGAGAACTCCTGCTGTCTGCCGTGCTGTTCACCTCTGTGTCAGTATCAGGGCCTCAGGGTGGAGGTGAGAGCTGCTGCCCCGAGAGCTGGGATGCAATGCACCGCGGTAAAGAGGTGTTGGAAGAGAGTGGGGTCTACTGAGACCATTAAAAGGGACCCCAGAGCACTAGAGACACAGGCAGGATCGTTCAGGAGGGTGGTCCAGTCGCTGGAGCAACAGGCAGGGTTGATTTGGAGGGGAAGCTCAAGGAAGACTGACGGAATCACTGAAGAGCCGAGAAAGACACAGCCCCTTCAACACCGAGTCACCAGAGGAGAAGTGGGCTCCGGCAGGCCGGGCGCTGGGAAATCGGGCCTCAAACGGAGATCTGCACGGATGAAGCGAGAAGGTGACGGAGAAATGAGACTCATTCAGAGCTGAGAGCTGAATGAAACAGACGCTTGTGTGTATTTAGTTCAAACACGCAGCCAATTTGTCCCAAAAAATTTAAGCCAAAAAGTGTTAAATGGTTTTTATTTATGACTGAATGCTGCTGCTTTTACAACTTGGCTTTGGTTAAAACAAACTATGGAGCGTACCCCAGTAAAAAAATGAGTAAAAATCCTCACTCTGAAATGCTGCTTTATTTCCTCGTTTCTGTCCGTTCATCATAATTACCGAGTCCGCCTACAGTCTGGACTATTGGTGCTCGTGATGACTTGTTTATGAGCACCAAAGAAAACACTGTAGATCTAAACACAAGGGTCTGAAATCAGCTGGATGACCTGCTGTCAATCACTGGAAGTTGATTTGCCCATGTGGGATAACATGATCCAGGATGCCGCTTACCAAAACTGTCCAATAATTGAGTCACATAATAAATCTTTCTGCTTATATTTCCTTGTTGAACACAAGACGGACCAGAACTAAATACATCAATGTGTCACTGCAGCTGTGAAAGCAACCTACAGCCACTGTGTGCTTCACGTGACCTTAATTCAGCATGCAGAATTAATTTAAATGAAGTGTAAATCAATTCCCATTCACATACGTATGAGCAGGCCGGTAGATATCCCGTGTGAGGAATAATGTAACTGTCACGGTGCTAATCGCTCCTCATCCATACCGTAATAAATCACGCTGCTGATGACAAAACCATTCAACTCATTCGTCAATACAGGCAATTCCAATTAATTTATTGGCTATGGCTGACTTCTGTTAACACAATGTTTGTTGCATGAGCTACCGTCCGTATTATCTGCTGTCCGAGGGTCCAAACTGCCAAGTAGGAAGTGAGTGTCCAGAGAATAGAGGCGGCTCGGACTGTACCATGTTGACAACAGAGGGGGGTTCACAATAAAATGTTGGCAGTTAGAGCTTCTGCAAACCACTGACACGTTCACTGTTACATGTCAGAGACTACGACCATATTGACATTTCTACAAGATGAGGAATATCACCCGACTGCCAATTGGGACCACAGTTCAAGACTGGGTTTCAACATTTGAAAATGGGAAACCACTGGATTTATTCAGCCCAGTTTAAGGCAACAAAAGTCTGATTTTTTTATATCAAGTTGGCACCTATGTAGTGACCACAGCAGGTGTATCGAGCCAAAACATGCTATTTTCCTAACTGAGTGTTTTTTGTGCCTAAACCTAACTGCATTAACACAAAAGTATTTGACATATCAATGGTTTGCTGAAACGTTCATTGCAAACATTCATTCTAGAGTTGAATTTTGAACATTGATATGACAGCAAACAACCATTTGTTTGTGGAGAGATACAATGAAATTATAGTGTGAGGGTAGTCACACTCCCTGTACTTACGTTGCAAGCAAAACGTCTTTATTATTTGATTTCACAGCCTACGTGCATGTTAGTGCATGTTGGTGCACGTTAGCGATTCTGGAGAAAGATAGTTGATTATTGAGTCCCAGTCCCAGTTCACTACACACCAGTGCTTTGGGTTTGGTGGCCCATAGCATCCACTCGCTTTCTCCAGAATCACTGACTGCACCTTTAAAGTTCTCTAAACATCCAATTTGTCAATATAGGAGAATTGGACAATCAGAATAGTGATTAGGATAGCTTTTGTTGATTTTCCATGTTATTTGATTTCATTGAATTTCCAATTGTCAACAATTGACATACTCAGGGGTTCTCAGGGGTCCACGAAGGCGTTTCATGAAGATTAAGCAAAAATGGGAATCATTTATTTTCAGAAAAATACATCAAGAAATAACACAGTGACAAAATGTGTGACTGACGTTTCTGCTCATGTAGCTTCTAAACTTTCTGTGATGAAACAGAATTTCTAAACTTCTCTCAGATCAGTTTGGGGACCCTTGGCACAGATAACACCGGGGGTCCCTGGTATAATTTGAACCACAGATTCACTCATATATAATTACATTTTAATTTAGCTTCTCATTATAGATTTCCTGCTTTTCATTCCCGGCTGCTGACAACAAAGGGTTTCACTTGTGTTGCTGGGCTGAGACTGTTATCAGTTCAAAACTGGGTTTCATCACACATGAAGACAGTTTTGATGATTATCCGCCCTCAAATCATGAACACTCTCATACAACAATGGTTGGTAGCACTGCATCTATTAAGACGATCAGACGGACCAGTGGAAGCAGACTGAGCTCTTTCCTTTTTTTTTTTATCTCCGATTCTAATTTTCCGATTTCACCTAAGCTTTGTATTTCCAAAAGGCTTCATTGGCATGAGTGCAGATAATGTGTTATTATCAAAGATAAATTACAAACACTGTGATTCAACAGATTGGGAGAAAGAAAAAAAGCCACTTTAAAAAAAAAAAGGATCAGTGAGACTCTGATCTTACCTCTCACCTTCACAGGAACACCTTCATGTGCAGCACACAGACACGATATCATCATATCGCCCTAAAACAAACGCACACATACAGTATTTAGTCTCTTTCCCTCAATCACTCAAACACAATTACACTGTCAAACTCATGTCCATGTCTCCGTCCGCCAAATCCAGAGGTGTAACATATCTGCAATGCACAGACCCGCTTGTAATTAAACACCTCAATGAGCAGATTACGAGTTTCCCCATTTGGAAATTTCATTACCATTTCCATAATTGGATTCCAAATTTAATTAGTGCTCCTGGGCTAAACAGCATGTGATTCCAGGGTGAATGCAGATGCTGTCAGAGGTCTTGAACACTGGTTTAACCTCGCTTGCTCATCTGACACCTTGGCAAGAGACAAACTGACCAGAATAGGAAATTAGATTCCTTGTATTTCCTTTTGCCAAGAACTCATTTAAAAAAAAGGCAGAAAACATTATTGAAGTTTGTCCTGAGAATAAAATATCATTAAAGATTTTAACACAAAAAAATAACTGCAACTGTTACATCTGGCTCAGACCTGACTTCCAACAGAACAAGTGCTACATTTACAGCCACGGCATCTTGTACGAATTGCTAGGAAACCTTTCACTCCGAACCTAAACTTCATATTAAAAAAAAACATTTTTTTATGTGGACAAATCATTTTCTATAAATAACACCTCTACAAAGCTTCAGAATAAAAGTATCTCCTCTCCTTAAAAATATCATTATGATTGTGAATCAATCATTTAAAAATGTCTTAAAGGTCTGTCAGCTGATAGAACAGTAGTGCTGCCAGCATACTACACTGCCCTAAAGCTAGAGACGTTAATACTAATTAGCCTTAGCAATGTTAATGGTTGCTCCCTAATGTTAGCATCGTTAGCTTACAAAGTGCACAAACTGGGAAACTGCTTGAGGGGGCAGGTGATCCGAACAACGGCGGTGTTGCTACGTGAGGGAGAGAGAGATGGAGAGCGTCATTTAACCACTGAATGGCATCAATAAGTCAATAACACAAAACGACAAACTGTTAATGTGAGGCTGTACTTTGGCACACGCTACATGGTTTAATATTGCTCTTTTTACTCCATTACATATTTGATAACTTCAGTTTGTAGTTACTTTGCAGATTGTAGCCAAAGTAGTACATTTTTCTCATAATTAATCTCATCGTAATTACATAAAAAAAACTAAACTAAACAAACACTCAGATAATCTGAAAAATGTTCAGTATCAGATTTGATAATCAGCCTGGTGGGTAATCATTCTACCTACAGTATACAGTATATACATACATGCATGTATAATTTACTTTTACTCATACTTTAGGCTCGTTCAATATTAGAAGCTTCTACTCACGTACTATTCGTATTCATGAGTATAATTTTGGAGTCATTTTTACCACATTGCGTGTTCGCATGCTATCATTCGCCAATTAAGGTATTATTGCAGTGATCAAAGTCCAGCTTTCACTGACAGAAATGTCATGAGCGTGCGAGACGTGAGCCAAAACAACACGTCAACCTCTCGCCAGCACTCATGGAAACATTAGCGGCTCACCAAACTCATTAAGATTTATCTTTGGGGAACTTTGGGATATTCTTACCAAATTTTACAGCAAGCCATCTGAAATTTGTTGATATATATATATATTTTTTATTGTAGACCAAGTAAAAGCGAGGATCTTGGGTGAAAACCAACTCAGAAACTTTCTACCAAGGGGCCAAAAAACTGTAAACCAATTACCTTTGATAGACTTAAACCAAAGAATGTTCCAGCTAAAAGAATTTTCAGCATTTGACTGAGTGGGAAATTCAATAAGTTCAGAGGACTTCCCCTGGCCAGATTATCCCTGTGTTGGTTGATGCAAAAGTTCGACAATTTGGGGAGACATGTTTATTTGATTTCCTGCCATGATGTTACAGCCCTGGCTTGAGGGGGGGGGAAGAAACATGAAGGACAAACCGAAGTTGGATGAGCCGAAGTTAAGTTTATCACAAAAATTAAATTTAACAACAAAAAAAAAGCCTCATGAATGTGTCTTTTGTGCCTCACTTAGCGAGGACATGTTGTAAATGAGTAATCTTCTGATGAAACAAGCTGCAGAGTAATATCATCATCATCCTCCACGAGTTTGAACTAATTTCCCACCCAAGTCAGTTGGTTTTTCTTGTCCCTTGCCTTTCATTTCCTAGACATTTGGATGGATAATGTCATGAGTATTAAGTCATTTTCTCCCTCAAATTCAATTTGTTTATTGTATTTCAGGGACCTTTTTTTTGTTTTTTAGGAACAGACAAACCCTAACTTTTTTTTTTTTTTGTGATTTAGTTATGTGGACGCCACATTTTCCCATCGCTTTACACACAAACAGAGCTCCACATTTACTCCACCTAGTTCCTCAGTAAGACACCGTTCAACTTCCTGACCCATCATCAAAGCATTTTATACGATGCCTTTTTTTATTCCACAGTCCAAAGGTTTTAATTTCCAGTGAATCGCAACTCCTCGAAAGAATAGTGCACATTATGTAAGCACTCTCTGTGTGTCCGCAGGGGATGAGAGTAATTGTGGAGCCACCTCCCTTTGAAAAAAGTACGCATTACAGTTGACGCCTCGCAATGACTCTGATCGTAAATTAAATAAAAAGGCCCTTGAGGACACAAAAACAACTCTCCACCCAAGTTAACCCAGAACTCAGCAGAGTGCAACTGTGCTCGTTGCAAATTAAACCACACTGCTCGCATCTCAAGTGATTGCAGACTCTTTCAATCACCTAAGACGGGTAACACTTGAGAAATGAGAGGATGTAAAAACCAAAAAAAAAAAATACCAAAAAAAGGATTAAGTAGTACAAGAAACCATTTTCAGTTCTTGGCCCATGACTGAGACTTTCAGCAGGCATTGGAGGCTGCGAGCTGCAGGCCCAGACCCGACCTCCACAGGAACCGAGCCTGAGGCGAGATGACTGTGAGGACGCTTATCTAGAAGATAGAGCAGCTTGGGTTGAGCATCAGAAAAACATTCCAGCATGTGGACGTAACCTGTCCAGGGGAAGGTGAATCAGCCCATACGTCAGGTGGGGAGACATCTTAAGAGTACTGACTTGATGATGTGAGCTTTCATTCCTCTTTTTTTTTAAAGAGGCCTCACAGAGACAAACACGGTGTTGGTAAGAGTGTGTGCTGCTGCTCTGGAGAATCACTCTGTCTCAGGAGATAGACGGGCCGAGTCGACCACATTTCTCACATGTCACTCTTTTACTTCGATATTTTTTAACTGACATATGTAACGTTTTCAGGCAAACAACCTCCATGGGTCTGCTATCACAAAACACTTCAAGAGAATATAAGCATTCAGCTGATTTCATACTAAACTTTACAGCACAGCCACATGGTCCATTTTACGTTTAAAGTTTTACTGACCAAAGATGATATTTATAAGCACTTTATGATAACCACCATTTATAGAAAGTACATGTATGGTTGATTAGACTTTAGCTTTAAAGAAAAAAAAACATTTCTTAAAGGTGGTTCTGATGATATTCAACCATTAAATGTGTCATTCCATCTCCTCCCCTCCAATGCAGCTGTTCGAATCATCTGTCCCCTGAAGTGGTTGCCAGTTTGTGCACCCGCTAAAGTTATGGAAACACTGGCTAACTTTGCTAATGTTAGCTGACAAATGTTAGCGAAAGTTGCAAAAGCTGATATGTCCAACGCTAGCTAGCTGACCTCAGGGCAGTGTAGCATACTGTAGAACTAAGCAATTCTTACACATTTGTTTTTTTTGTTCCCACAAACTGGCAACCACCAAGACTCTTTATCATTCATGAAACACAGATATCACGAGACACCACGGGCGTTATACTACTGGCTGACAAACCAACCATCAGAATCTTTACACAGACATAAACAAAACAAAAAATGTGTGTATAATAAAAAAAAAATTATTTGAATGACCTTTAAACCAACGTAAATTACCGCTGATTTATATCATACTTAAATAAATACTGTGTAGTTGTTTTCTATTATTTTGAAGGTCATAATAAAGTTGCAGCTGATGCAGGTGGGAATCAGAATTACATTACAAGAAATGATTTATAAAGCACATCATTGTTTACAGGCAAATAAGGTAACTAAAGTTCATATCAATATAAATGGACCATTTATTGATAATATGAAGTGCCTGTAGATTCCGTCTCCAGCTATCAATAGGAGCTACAGTGGTCGCACTCATTTGTACTCAGGACTCCTCGTTTTCTCTCCTATTTGGTAGCTAATTGCAATTGACATAAGTCTGGTCTTGTTAAGATCGCTATAATTAAAACTTGCACAGCCTGTGGGTCCACGGGACCAGCAGCAACAACTACCCAGCAGCACCCTGATGCCAAACACATTCATCATAGCGTGAGAGTGATCTCATAAAGCATGAAAAGTGCTGATGAAATGTTCAGATACAGCAGCCACAGGATTATGCACACTTCAGTTGCGCTCAAAACGCTGCAAAACGTACAACTTTTTGTGCTACTTTGATACAGTTCCTTTAACCCTGAAGAGAAACTTTATATCTCTACTCCTTTTTGCAGCACGTCTCTTTGACAGAGCAAAGTTGTCAGACAGTTTAGTTGCCTGCGGCTAAGTTTGAATTACTTTCAAGTGACTTTGTTCCATCCCTGGTATCACCTTAGCCTAAACTTGTCTTGAAATCTACAAGGCGACGGAGGGGAATAGAAGCAGGTATTGATTGGTGTGCTCCTGGAGGAGGGCTCTGAGGTGAACAGTAAATACCTGCGGAAAGATGCAATACAACATCATTATAAGGTTTTCCATTATATCTAATGAATGTGAACAACACTGCGAGGAGGTGCTAAAAGGGAAACAAAAGTGCTTAAGGCTATCAGTTAATTAGGTTGTTTCTGCAGCTATCTAGAGACAGCAAATCGGTGTTTAGTTTTATAGGGATAGATGAGGTAAGGAAACTTGTGTCTATCCAAATTACCTGCACTATAAATTGTATGTTGCTGATGTTTTCACTGCCTCTGATATCTCAATAATAAAAAAAGTGGTTGTGTAACTGATTTGTAAGGAGGCTGCGAGCGCACGCAGACCTTTAATGAACCCAGAGCTATCTGTAAAATGCAGATATGACAGACGTTCGTTCCTCTGTCTTCCCCCGTGGCATGTCTGGGAAGGATTTAGTTTTTGAGATAACCTCTGACCCCAGGCTGCCAGTTCAACCACATACCCTTTGGTTATTTATGTCAAAGGTCCCTGCCGCTGATCCATGCTCGCGTTAGCGGGATGTACGTCAGTGTTACCCACGTGTCACTGCTTCCAGGCAGAGCAGAAGTTCCCAGAAATACCAAAAATATGCTCAGTGATGTGCTTGTATGTTGCGCTATCTTCAAATTCCAGTGTCAGACATAGAGCTTAATATATGAATGAATATGTTGTTGTCAAAATAAAACAGAAAAATTAAATGAGCTGTATACTTCTTCTGTCAGAGAAGTAATCCTTGGACTTATTTTTTTGCTCTTACTATTACTTTTTTTGCAACTACTTTTCTTATTT
Source organism: Diplodus puntazzo (assembly GCA_963678695.2). NCBI lineage: Eukaryota > Metazoa > Chordata > Actinopteri > Spariformes > Sparidae > Diplodus > Diplodus puntazzo. The sequence continues at coordinate 28,597,749 of OZ023164.1, read as the reverse complement.
TTGATACAGGCAACTTGTTTGTTTGAAGACTTGGAAGCTAAAAAATCATCGCCTTCACTGCATCAACACAGTGGTCTGATCTCTTTGCTTTGACCTGTCTGAATACAGTTTGAAATTCCACTTACTCAGACTCACAATGGGCAGTTAAAATGGAGATCAAGGAGAGAGAAGCTAATTATCTATTTTCATCAGTGTTTGGAGCCTTATTGAGACGAAAATGGGACCATAGAGTTGATGCACAACCAGATATTTTGTCTTTCTTATTCCATGTGTTCGTCCTCGTCAAAACCTGGCAACTGCATTACCCACAATGCAACTCAATCATCAGCAGTTTGGTGGCGGATTCCAAGTTATTCAGCCGCTGTCGAATGAAAATTTATGAAGGACGCTGAAGGAAGTTAAACTTTTGTACACTGATTTGTAGCCTGATTTTGTCACGGAAGAAGCCAAAAACTACATTTTCATGTTGAGGGTTATAATTATACGTTGCACCTTTACGTATGAGGACAATCACATAATAATACATGGTTCCGCAATTTAATCTGAACCAAGTAAACTTTTATTCTGCTCACAACTGCAGCACTTTTTTTTGTGACTTTCACAATAAAAGTCCTGGAGAGGAGACACTGCGAAACTGCTTATCAGAAGGGGGCAACATTCAGTCTGACCATTTTACTAACTGTTTCCTCAATAAAATGACTTACAATGCCAACATGTGTGTATAAATATAGTTGTTAGGGAATCTCCATTCATAGCTTATCCTCATTATTTTGTTTCACACCAACATGAAAAGCCTGACAGGAGCCGCCTGCTCTGTCCTTTCTTCAAACTTCATTCCCATGAAGTTTTCAAAGTTTTCTCTCTGTCAGTCACACGGTTCCTGCCGTTAACTCACACGGCAGCACGCATTCACAGCTGGAACCTACCGAGCGTAATCACACTTCTCTGCTGACCACTGACTAGCTAAGTGGAGGCCGTTAATTGCTTTGCCGAAATGCACCTCAACAGCAGATGTTGTGAGGAAGCGAGTGCGGTCCCTTTTCTTCCATTATTCACATCTCCAGCTGCAGCCTTAAATCAGATTACCCACATCACACACACACTCATCTTTACTGTAAATTACAGCTTTAGAAGCTACATTACGTCTGGCTTTCACACCAGGGCGGCCAAGAAGCAGCGTGCCACTGTCATCAGTGCCACAACTTCCACATGGTCAAGCTGTGTGGGCCTCTTTTTAGTCATTAGCTGCTGAATAAACATGTTTATATGCAGCCAACACTATCCTTCCTGCCACGGGTCGACCGCAGTCACTTCATTATCGCTGGCTTTCAAAGAACAAGCTGTCACGTTAGTCTCTGACATGTCTCCGTAAACCGATGTGTGTCTATAAGTGTGCAAACAGCCTCGCTGGACACTATTTAAACCCACCATCAGGATATCCATTGCTGCTTCCACTTTGAGGCTTAATTAATATGCAACAACAAAGCTGAGGGTAATCACATTTTCTTTTCCCATTTTCTTACTGCAGATAGCGCCATCCATCCTGACACTTGATGAAAGGGGAGCTCCTGCTGTCTGCACATGCTGACAGATGCGTTTCAGAGGAATATTCAGCGACGACACCGGCATAAGGGGGAGTGAGTTTCCAGCAATGCGGAGGTTATCTTCTCCGAGAAAGACAAAAAAAAGAAAAAAAACAAGGGTTAAAAATACAGAAATACCTTTAAGCAGGGCTTATACAGCTTCCTTCTGCATTTATAAACAACACAATCTGGTACATGTTCAGCTGAAGGCAGTTAAAAAGCGATATGCTACGTAGTTGATATGCTGTATGTGCCTCGAAGTATGAAAAATAAAACAGACTGCAAGGGCCAAGTTGCACGAGATGTAGAAAAGCATCGAATTCGTCGTCAGTCAAAGTACGTGATTACATTTTGCTCGGCACCAGCTGCAGTTGATGTTTCGATAAGCTACCTCCCTCTCACGGCTTATTGTTAGCACAGCATGTCCGTAATTAGTGTGTGGCTTTTTTTTTTAAAAAAAAACAACAACATTCCAGCAACATAGGGCAGCTCGCGACGCTTTGACTTTTCCTCGAGTCAGCACTTTTGAACTTCATTGCCATTCACCGAAGGGGTAACTCACAACAAAACTGTTTCATAATGCAGTGACACTGACTGATGAGGCTTCGATCGAACAACAAACTGAGTGGAAGTCGCGGTTTTGAAGACGTACGGGATAAAAGGGAGAATGAGAAAAAGATGATTCATCGCCCGATAAGATAAGACGGCAGGATTATTATCTCTGGAAGTTAATATTGAGATTATAGCTCTCATAGTTGGTTTGGTTCGGTGTGCTTTAAAACACTCTGAGTCAGAAGCAGAGCATTTGAGGGATTAAAGGTGCAGTATGTAAGACGTTTAGAGGAAAACATTTGAAACGTCCCTAAGATGATCAATAGCACATGAAGGATAAACAGTTCTGATGTCTATGTAGGCGTTGCAAAGCATGTTTAGCATGCTAACCGGTTAGCCTGGCACACCCAGATTCAAAGCTCCTGTGCTAGCCATTTAAACACTTCCCTACAGGGCTAGCTGGCTAGCATGCTAACTTCAATAGACATCTCTGTATTACTGTACATAGTTACTCAACATAAAGAAAATAGTGTTAACTTGTTTCTTCAGATTCTGTTCATATTTTAGTAATTTTTGCATGTTATAAACTAACATTCTGACCATTTCTTACAGATTCCCTCTTTAGGATGTGAAAATTATGTTGTCTATGTTAAGAAGACCTTGAGCCAACCCGTTTACATAATATGATCCAAGGACAGTACTCGCATGGCCTCGAGAGGTGAAGGATGATGGCCGGACAAAAGTGTGTTTCTAAGGCGCTCTCTGTAGACCAGACCGGGGTCCATCATGCAGGTCAGCTGGCGTTATAGAGCCCTCAGCAGGTGGCGAAGAGGTGAATCTTTGGCTTTCAGGCAGGTGAAGCTGAAAAAGAGCTGGAGGACAAAGCCTTTTATGTTGGTCTCGAGCCAGCTGTTGGCGATCCAGCAGCAGTCATATGTCTGTTTCGGTCAGTCACCGAGGCACATTTGAAAAGAAGCAGACTTGCACGAGATGAAAAGAGAGGAGATAAGAGTCCGTGGTCTCTGCTGCAGGTGGGCTTAGGCCACGTTTAGTGCACATGTTTTTGCTGACACAATCCTGGAATAGTTTAGCTTTTCGCCTGATGGAACTGGTCAAAACAACATGGACAAAATGCGTTCAACAAACATCGTGGCCAGAATGCAAAGCTTGGTTTGAGCAGCTTCGTTATCATCGTTATTTAAATTGTCCAACATTTATACGGCACTGAAAACGTCTTTCTCACACAGTTCAACAAGAAGTTTACTGACAGTAATTATCCCTGCTGTAGTGGTCAAAGTCTTTGTACAAATGGATGTGATACACACGGGAAACATTTCCTCAGACTTTAACACCCTTTTGAGATGACATGACGATGCAATTAACTGCTACCTGGAAGCAGTAAAATGGGATTGAAAACACCATCAAAAGCTAAGTTTGTGTGTGCCCGGAGACAGCCGCGCTTAATCTTTCTTCCTCTTGCATTTGTGTAGCGCTGGCTCACATCTTGTTTTCACAAAGTTTTTAGTTTTGTGTCCGTAATTACAGACGTACGACCCTAGTAAATACATTTCTTTACGGATGGATAGAAATGCCACCGCTAAGAGAAGCTCATTTTCTGTTTTCAGCAGGGTTTGGAGTGCTATCAAGTCGAAAACAGGACTAATTATGCACGACAAATAAGTGAGGAGGTTGGCCTGCTAGATGTGTGAACATACTCACGTTCACATTACATGTTTGATACCTAACTTTCATGTCGGGAGGTGGAGGGAACGCTGGTGAAGTCACAGTTGACGAGGCTGCTAAGCCAATGACTGCTGTTCAAGACTGCGTTTTAACATTCGTAAGCGTGAAACCACCGGATATTTTTTAACCAGAGCTCGGGACATTTTACAGGCAGGTTAATGGTGGCAAAAAACAGATATATTTGACAGGAAGTTGGGACATTTCTGGTCGTGGCTGTTGCGACCAAAACATTTTTTTTTTTAAGACAAAACCTGATGTTTCCCTCACCCTAACCAAGAGGAATTGTGCCTAAACCTAACCAGAGCATAAGCCAAGCATTGTGAAGACAGAAAAGTTTTAAACAGAACCTAAGGAAAAGAAACAACAAAAAGGAAAGGTCAAGTTTTAACTTTATCTGTGGTCTAGCAAAAAACATTCTTTGCCAACGTGTATTCTGGGTGTTGCATGTGCACTTAGCTCTGTGGAAAGGAGGCGTCGGGGTGCTATACAGCAAAAGCACTGCTGTGTCTCCTCTGCCGTGTTTACCATGCTCACAGCACATAATCAATGTAATCTGCTCACCCACATCTGAAAGCCTGAAATACGGGGATAGAACACCGCATAAGTATACCAAACAAGCTCGAGATAAGAACAATAGAATAACTGGTGTAAGCCATCTAATAACATTTGCAGCAAACGCTCGACAGTAATCGCAGGAGTGTGGAGAGGTGCAGGGAATCGGTTGTGCATTAGTGTGATTTATAAGATAATCAGTATTTTAGTGAGCGGGAAATCAGGCCATAAGATGAGCTAAAGGCCTCGACTTCTCCCCTGGTGATGCATGCTGGTGCCCCGCTAATGGTGGCTAATTTGCTAGTGAAGCATAATTGGGTTCCGGAAGCATAAACGCCACGGGAATTGTGAACACCAGCAGAGATAGAAGCAGGGCGAGGAAGACTGTGTGTGTGTGTGTGTTTGTGTGTAGTTTTAGGTTTTGCTCTCAGCTTGTGTACGCGTGACATTACACGTAGTGGATCATCGCTGTATTTAAGTGTGCTTTTCTTTAGTGTGTATTCAGACTGCATGGGCCTCATGGAGGGGATTCACCGTTACCTTTAATGATATTAATTGTTTGGCTGTGTGTGTGTGTGTGTCTGTGTGTGCATGGAGAAGGTGCCTTTATGTAAATGAGAAACCGTGGGAGGCGAAGAAAGGCTTCAAAGCATGCTGCCTCGCCGCTGCCTAAACACTGGTGTGCATGCAACAGCAACGAAAAGCATATGAGGGATGAACACCGAGGAGGCTGGTAAGTGATAGACGGTGAGGCGAGAGAGAGAGAAAAAAAAAACAGTCTTATTGACCAATAAATTCAGCACAGGCACATCAAAGTGTTATGAGAGGTGGCCATCTTTTTTTCCCGTATCCCCGCGGTGCTATAATGTGCAGCTGTTTAATTGGCTCCACTAAACAACGCAATCCCCGGGCAGGTTTACTTTTCAAACAGGAAATACTGTCCTATTCCGCGTGTCACACGAGAATGCATTATGCAGTTATCCATTGCGGCGTTATGTCTTTACATCTTTAAGGATTGTTTGCAAAACGCAAAGTGGCTGTTGTTGACAGGCCCTCACAGAGCGGCATTAAAAGCACATGCATGTTTGACGATGATGTTTTTGATATATTCACAGATCCAAGTGGCAATTCATTTTGTGTGTCGTGAAACAAGGCAGCCCGGTCAGCGGCTCCATGCCTCTGAATGTGACGCTGTAGTTGCCCCTCTGGCCTCAAAGTGTCTCTCTAGTGAGATAGAATAAAGATTAAAATAGTCTGAGTCAGGGTGTAGTTGGGTCAGTCATTCACTGGACTTTCAGCCCTGAGACCATTTGTGACCAAGAGTCAAAATTTGTTTTATTTTAAGTCAGTGAAGTCACATAAATGGTGTAACTGATGTCACGTACAGTATGATATGAGTGACTTCGCTTACGTTACATAACGTGAATTACATTTTCTAATTAACTCAGCTATTTTAAACTAGAATATTTTCTCCGAATCCTAAGTTTTTGTTGCCTAACCCTAACCAAAACACATCTACCTATTTGTACTATTCAGACACTTAATTTTGAAAGTCTAACCACATGTAGCATGTAGCGTGTTAGCGCTAACTTGTCCGCGGAGCCTTTCACGTGCAAAACTGATGCTAGAGGGGGAAGGTAGTGCGCACCAGTATGTATAAATACAAATCCCAGGTCTGCCAGACGTAATGTAGGTGCTACAACTACATACAAAACTCATTACATCATAACAATGTCGTGTGTTGAAAACATGTACGTGACGCTGCTGCGCCTCTCACCGAAGTTATATAGCACAGAAACACGTGATGGCTGAGACAGAGACACCATCCACCCTGTTACAAGACACTGTGCTATCAACATGATCTTGAAGCTGTTATGTTAAGGTGGAAAAGTTACATAATGCTGCTTCAAGGGCACTGACCAAGCTGCTGAATTTGAAGAGGGCGTGTTTTAATAGGCACATCTCAGATATGTTTTACACTTGTTGATTTTTCTACCAGCGTTGTATGTTACATTTATCCCTGAACAATATGGTTTAGTGCCAACAAACAGTTAAGCAGGGAGCTTCTGAGGCCGACTCGTGTGCTGCCGATGACCCCTGAGTTTCAAATCTCACTCAAAATAACCTTTCCACCACTTTTACTATATTCTGACTCAAAATAGAAAACTTGTCTCCAGCTGTGTTGACACGGAGAGGGGGGGGGTTACATTTCATTGTCTCATTTCTGAGTTGCAGGGATACTTGATGTCTGCCTCGCTCGGTTCATCTTGTCCTGCTCAATTACACACACCCGGAAAGGCTTGAGGTACCGAGCTCACTTAGAGCTCAGCTGAAACCTCGGTTTGTGAAAAATGAACTGTGTTGAGAGTATTGATGTTACTTTCCCCCTGCTTGACTGACATCTTTGGAGTGAGCTGTACTTTCACAAAGTTTGTTTCTTCAACTCAGTTAATCAAGAGACTGATAAAGTATCAATTATTTATTTATTTATTTCTCATTTATAAATGAGAAAGGATTTCAGTCTGAGACTGCGATCTCTTCGACTCAAATCCCTTGATGCGCAAACTGAAAAATTAGTTTTTTATGTTGTTATTCTCACATTATTATATTCAGTGCTGTAACATGTCTGACATACATATTACAGATGTTGCCTTCTAGAGCGCTGTGCTGGTCTTAAATAAATCCAGTAAAGATAAAGAGATCACTGGCATTGCTGGAGGCTTCACTGAATTATGAACGTAAACCGGGAAATGTGGAAGTAAAATTCCCTTTTGTGTCTTTATTTTGATGAAATTGCCTTCATGTGGAGATACTCTCTGCCGGGCTGTTCTGAGCTAAACGCTAACATGTCAGCATGCTAACATTTTCCCTATGTCACATGCTGATATTCAGTACGATATATACCATCTTAGCTAATTAGCACTAAACACACAAGTTAGTATTATTAGTTCTGAGGAGAACTTAGAGATCTGTGGCTACATTTAAGGTAACTTTGTTTCATTTATGACAAAAATTGTCAGGTCTCCCCACAAAAACAAAATGTCTGTCTTCCCAAGCGAAACGACCTGATAAGTTGTCTGTGCAAGCAAGCGGGGTATTACCACACGTTTGTTTTTTGTGAGGCGGTGACCTCCCGTGGTCAAAGTGATTATGACGGGAGCAAAGGAGGAAGTCAGATAGTCAGTACTGAAACTGTGGAAGGAGGCTGGGTTGGATGAATGGGTCACAGCTAACTACACAGGACGCAGCACATGGTAGTGATCAATTTAGTTAAGTATGAGAACGTGTGTGTGTAGACGGGTACCGAGAGATGGTTTGTCCAGTCGCCTTCCAAGTAGCTTTTGGAAGTGCCTGTCCTATTCCAAACAGTTTCTAGCGGCTCCTGTCAGGTTAGTGGTTTCTCATGCTGAACAAAGTTTTAGTTTTAATGTTAGCACTAGGTTTTACTCAAATCTCGAGGATAAGATGAGTCACAATCTGAGCCTCCATTCTGCTTGATCACTCAACCCGACATCCTCGCTACCTTTGTGTTAGCTGACAGACACACATCGGGATAATGCTGCATCTTTCAAACCCATAAACCCCCAGTTGTTGAATCTCCCAGACTGCTGTCAGATAGAATTGGCAACACGGGTAGAAGATAAGTTTGCAATGGTGTTAGATATAAGCCAGGTGTGAGAAATTGTAGCCCAGGAACCAACAATGGACGCTGCACTAGGGGGGAAAATAGCAACCTTATCTTATTTTCTTGAGATGTTTGAAATTGGGTATGGGGAAATCTGCTGCGCCAACACCGACCTGGTAGAGGAATGGGCTATTCAGTATAGATCTTGACAAGTAAATGGAGTTACTGCTGCTGAGTCGGATACACAATAAAAACTTTTCAGATATCATCTTCATCAGCTGTAAAAAGAAAAAAAAAATTATGATAAATCCTACTGCAGCGTTGTGTGTGCAAACAGGAGTGGAAGATCTTATTGTGTGTCTCCCAGAAAGCCAGGGGGAAACTGTCCGTGTGTTTCAGTGTGTGTGTGTGTGTGTGTTACACAGTAATTAAAAAAAAAAAGTATCACGATTTGTGTTTGCCTGCACTCATGAAAAGTAAGCCACAATGTATGCATTGCCATGGAAAGATTACACATGATGTGTTCATGCCCTACATGCATACCTGCACGTGCGTGACTGGGAGCATGTGTGCATCCGTCTGCATCACGCAGCGTGCATCAGGCTGAGAGGGGTTCAGGTGTGGGTATGTGGCTGCAATCAGGCCTCCTTTTCCTCAGCTGACAGCTCTTTTACTCTCTCTGTCTGGAGTCAGCTTCTTCACGAGCAGCCAATATATTACTGTCGCCTGGCCACGCGGTCGTCTTTGGAGAGTTTCGGTCCCTTTTCCGAGATAACCACTAAACCTCTGTCGCTGCAGAATCAGAGAGGCGAGTGCGACTCACCTGACACGACATCTAGCTTGTTTTCCTCTCTGGTTGAGGCCGTTTTCAGAGCTGAATTTCTTTCGTAATTTTCTTTGTGAGGTGGGGATTTTTTCCACAGTGTGTCCGACCGACCTAATAATAAATCCATCATTTGTATCTGTGTAATCCATACTTTTGAGGCACGATTTCTGCACAAATCAGATTTTTATGATTTAATAGAAATAATCTATTGAGTGTCCAAGTCAGATATATTCTGATGCCATTCTTGTTCTAGGTTAATTCATTCCTGCTGTATCAATGACAGCATTTAATAGATTCCTAAGTCTAAAGATCTCAGTCGGACACATTCCCGGATGCTGTGAGAACAATCTGATTCAATGCAAACTCACCCAGAATTCAGAGCTTTTCCCAATTCATCGCAATCTCTAGAATTTTCCAGAAAAAAACACTTATCTTTACCCATTTGATTCCTGTAAATACTCTGTTTAGATGAATACATGAGGCAAATAAGTTATCCCTCCAGGTTTCTTGGATGTTCAGGATAAATTTCAACCCAAATAAGTGAAATAGAAGATATTGGTGAGGATTGAAATACACATACAATCGCATAAAATTATGTAATGCAGCCAATCAGAGGGCCAAACTGAAATATTCATATCTTAAAAAATATCTAACCACCAAGAGTGAAATCAAGTCATTTTAATGCAGGAACAACCTTTCAGTCACACGGTAGGAGCTGTAGTCACTTTTTGGCAGGTGAAATACAGCCTTGTATGAGTTATATTGGCCCTCTTCAGGTATTTCAACAGTTAAAAGGGATTGAGTGGGCTGTTATCTGTCAAATATAGCCAGAAATAAGATATTGATGAGGTTTTGAGTACACATACAATGAATCACATGAAGTAATGGAATTCAGCTCTGAGGGACAAACTTGAAAAATTCATACATAAAATAAAGGATCTGGAGGAAAGCAGTAGGATTTTGCCCGGTGCGGTAACACTTACTAACAGATACACAGATTTTTATCAATCAAGGGGAATATAAACAGTTAAAATGAATCTATTTCTCCAGTCATAGTGTATTTTATCATGTCTAAATGCTCCAGCAGAGAGATCTGTTTCCGACAGACAGTTGTGTGTCTCAGAACTGGTTCAGTGTGTCCCCTCTTGTTCTAAATTAAATCAAATAAATGAATAATTCAATTTGGTCCCAGTTGCATGAAAGCTGCTGTTTCTTAGGTAAATACACATCAGCTTGCTTGCAGCATATCAGCTGGCTTTGTGTTGTCTTCTGTGAAGATGTCGATTTTACTGAAGTCTAAAAGGCGAAGAAACATTTCTGCATCCACGACAACATGAGGCAACAAAAAATCATCCAAACTGATGTAAACTGACTTTGAGCTCTTTCACACTGGAGGCTGTGGTTCACCAAATAATTGGTCAAATTAATGATTATTTCAAACAGGGGTGCAAACCAAGACACCCCGCTCAGGCAACACAATCACCAGAATAAATGTTGGCTCTGCTCGTTTCTGCAAACCGCGGTTCCTTCTTTAGGTTCAATTTTCAATCTGAGGTTCAAACAACGCTGTGCTTACGGTCTTTAAAAATAAATCAGTTAGGTTGAGGCAAAGATGACGTTTTTGCTTAAAATAGCTGGTTCTATTGGTGGAAACACGGCCAGACATGTCCAGACTTCTCATCAAAGATATCAGCTTCTTGTCACCACAAAAATCACAGCTGGAAATCGTTTGCAAATGTTAAAACAGTGTCTCAAATCTCGGTCACTGGCTTGGAAACCTTGCACCCGAACTGTGCACCATCCCCTCCTCCTACCGACAAACAAGTCAGGTTATACACATTTGATGCAAACATGACATGACACATTTTGTATAAACGTCAGTGAGATATGCATGACATGTGCAAATCTTATCTGCTAACATTTCTGGCGAGTCTATAAAAGATGACACAGTGAACATTTTTAATAATTGATAATACATACCTGTGGGTAATTGCACGACGAGTCGAGATGATACATCATACAGCAAAAGAAAGTGAGACCATCGAGTGAGTCTCTGGTTTCCCTCCACCTCTGTGTGAGGGGGAATAAATCAATATGTTCTTGTTGGCATGAATCAGCACAAAAATTACACTAATCCTGACGCCATTTATCTACATTTACGTCAATAAATTCCCAGTTGCTGTGTCCCAAATCTACTAAGACTGCAGCGGAGTTCGATTTGTGGTTTTATCCTAAAATTATAGCATGTATATACTGTATGAATACTTCTTGCATTGTTGAATATTTCCTGAATTATTACATTACTAGCTGTCACGAGACCCACCAATTAAAGCTCGGTCAGCTTGTGCTGTAATGAGTAGCATTGCCTGAAACGCCTGTACAGCTTACTTAATTAGCTTTGAAGTCAAACTATTTGGCAACATCCAGTTTAAACATATTCTTTATCAGCTCGTTCCAACGCTTCATTGGAACTATATACCTAATGATGATATTAAAAGGCTACTTTTTGGGCACAATATAAAAGAAAAAAAGATGTCTAAACAGCATAAATTAATCCTAATACCTCCGAGAGTACCACTGAGACTGAGTCAGCAGGCTGGTGAGCTTATGGCCACGCTTCATGCCAAATAAATACATAAATAAATGAAAAGCATAGTGTTTTTTGAGGAAGCCCCAGGAGCCCTCATATCCTCCTCAAAGCCCTTGCAGCTGTTGTCGAATCTCACCTTGTTACAGAGGGTGACAGATTTACCAGCTGGTGCCATAAACTTTTGAAGCACTTGAATAATAATACTGGAAACAGATTATTTACATTTTATATTTCTATATAAAGACAGCTAGAGACGAGAAATGGAACCTGCTCCCAAAGCAATCAATGTGAGCTTATCGAAATGCATCTTCGTGACCAACAATCACTTCTTCCGGCCGAGTTGCCATGAAAAAATGTTGGCGAATAATGTGCGTTTCAACTTTTGTAAGTGTTGTAACACTGGATTTTTTTGATTTTGACATCTCCAGCTGTATTTGTGGAGACAAAGCTGGTATTTTAACCCCAAAACATGATGTGTCCCTCACCCTAACCAACTTGTTTTGGTGCCAAACACACAAACGCATAAGCAAAGTGTCGTTAAGAGATACAGTTAAAAAAATAACCTTATGAATGTTTCAACATATCCAAGGTTTGCAGAAACCTACATTGCCTGGTTTGCCCCCTCACTGTGTTGGCAGCTATATTATCTATTTTTCTGACTGTCTACTGTATAGCTGTGTCTGCACAACACCGAACATAATATTTACAGACTCTATTCTGATATATCAGTTGGGTCGATAAGGTTACTTACCAACCAGTGATCCCACAATTCAGCTTATAATGACATTTTTGTAAGGCGTCTGAAAGGACGAGTCTGGGTCATCTGCAGCTGCAGCGCAGTGAAACGATGAAATGGGTGAGCGTCTGACATTTTGACACGTCTCTACGTCCGTCTAAATATATATACATTCACGGGCAGACATGTTTTCAAAGTGGGGGGCGAAGGTGACAAGGGAGTGCATGGGATCATAAAGCGAGAGTTCTTCTGAGACGAGGGAAGGAAATTATTCCGCTCATCAAAGTGAAGAAAATGTGCAAACGCTCAAATAATTCATCAGAACTCCTCTGCTCACTGTGATCCAACTTTGATTGGACTTAAACCCTGTTTCCTTTTTGTGTTTAATGAGGTTTGTTGGATTTAAGACCACTTCCTATGAACTAATTTTGCTCTTGAAAAGGCACATTTACAATATTCATTGCATACATCTGCATGCATAAAGAGGCTTATATTGCATTTTCTTATCTTGTGTGAGTTTAAATTGTTGTTTTTCTTCATTGCTGTCTGTGTTGGCCTCTAGTAGGACAAAAAAAAAAAAAAAAACACTTTTTGGGATCCAAAAATAGAATAAAGAGTAAGCCAGATGTTTTAAATGTTTAATTGATTTGAATTAAGAAGTGCTCCTGAACATTTAAGAGCATAAAGTACTTTAAAATGCACCAATGTGAACTAGAGGACGCCGTTGAAGTTTGGAGAACGCTGTCCGGGTGGGTTGACTGAAGTTTCAGGAAGCGAAGGGGAAAGCAAAGAAACAATAAAGCGAAAGAGGGTAAAAGATCAGCGTGGGAAAGAGGAAGTGGGGTCTCCTGTCGGGCACAGCGGACGAAAGGGAAGCACGGAGGATGATGATCGCGGTCAAAGAAGAGGAGAGAATGATGGATGGGAGCCGTGGCAGGAGAGCCACACTCTCCAGTGGAGCGTTGAAAGGCAAAGGCAGAAAATAGAAAAAGTTTGGTTGTCTTGTCTTCTGTGACCCTGCATCACTGGGCTACAACGCTGGCCCCTGTCTCCTCGCGGACAGCGGAAGGACACGAGCTGCTTGAACTTACTACAGTCTGTGTGATGTATTCGATTTGGAAAGTGAAAAAATAATGACCGTCTTCTCGCCCTGATATTTAATTTCACATTTAAAGGAGAAGACGCGCGATTAGCTGGCAAATTTTGCAGAATCCACTTAAGTAATTGGATAACCAGCCTGAATAGAGGCATGACACACTAAACCACAGCTTTGACAGCTGCGGGGTGACGCTTTTTCAAATAAACACTTCAGCTCGGATGGCTGAGAACAATCGCGAGTCAAACATGAGGGTATCTCTTTTGAAGACTTGTGTCAAGAAAACGCTGAAATGGGACTTAGAGATGCAGAGCACACGTCCTCCTTTTGCTCTGCGTTTTTCTTTCTTTTCCTTTTTTCATCTGCTATTCCCTCCTCTCCGCACCTGAAAAAAAAAAAAAAAAAAAAAAAGAACAATCTAGATTGTGAGAAAACATTAAAGATCCAGCCCCCAGGACAAAAACCCCTGCTGGGCATACCTGTCAATCAAAAGCTCTCCCAGCACAACTCACTGAAGGATGATTTCTTTCTGTTTGCAGATGACATCAGCGATAGAACGATCACCCATTTATCTCCGGGCTGTGCTAAAAATTGCCAGCGAGACGTTCGTCAGAGTATTTGGGATGCGGCTGCGTTGATCCTTTGTCGAGATGAGACAAAGGTAGAGAGAGAACAGGATAAAACAAAGAGAGAAAAAGGAGGTCTTTTAAATCTGATTTCAGACAAACGCCCACTGAGAGAGCCTTTTCTTTCACCAGCAAAGTGAATCTTGTGACTGCTATTGTGAAGGCACTCGTGTTACAAACTGTCGCCTCTGTGAGACGGCAGAGAAAGATTCCTCTGCCTTGGTGCGGGAGACTGGGCAAACCGGAATAATATTAATATATTAGGCTACACGTACTAGCCTTAAATCATACAATCAATGTTTGAATGGATTCAAAATGGATAACAGGGTATGTCAATTTGCAATGTGAGCTACCGAGTTTGGTAGCTCACGTTGCAAATTAGTATGTAATGTGTTGAGCATTAAAGAATCAACATTCCAACAAACAGAACCTTTAAATTCAGAGAAACTCATGATTTTATTTTATTAGCATTTTTTGATTTTCAGTTAATGGTCCAGTGTGTAAGATTCAGGGTTAGAAACTGAATTTATTTTTCATAATTATGTTTAGCGTATGATCGCCTGAGCTAAAATCCTCCAGAGAGTCTGCGATGTTCCACAGTCGCCCTGTGACTCTAACACGTGCAGAGGAGGGTGAACGGAGCTGTTTAATTGGTTGTAATCTGCAACCTCACCTTTACTAAGAGGCATCAGATTCCCATTCAGTTGCCAGTACTACAGAATAAGTACAAGCATGTGACCTTGCTCTCTCCACAGCAGTTCTAAGAGACCGAGACCGCTTGTTCTCATCGGTGCAGATCATCCTCATCACACCATCCCCATTAAGCCAGTGAAGTTGGGACCTACAGGTGAAACAGTTGCCATCCCAGCCATACTAGAGTGGATACTACAGGGTCCGGCAGGGACACAGTAGTACGTCATGACTTACCACCGCTACATGCTACTAAATCGTACACACTTGTTCTTTTATGCTTCATCGTCTCAAAAATATGGCAAGTTAGGGACTCATAAGTTCACTCAATTAAAGTTAATGAATCATTTTAAAGCCTTGATTTTCAGATGACCTTATCTGTGGAAGCTTCAAGGAAGTTTTCAAAATGGTATTCTGAACATTATCTTTAAAAAGGAAATCTCAGAAAAAGCCATGTTACCACCAGGCCTGTGCTTGTGGTTGGTTGGTTACCAGCAACTGGTGTTGAGACAAATGCTCTGATTGATGCAGAGCAAGTCTGCCTCCATTTGCGGGCATGCTGCAGGTTGCCACATTCACTAAAATAAAACCCTTTTCTCCATGGAGCAATTGTAGCTTGGCTCTAAATACTGATGCCATGACCACTCTCCCAGACATCGGCGCATCCTCGGAAGGTTCCATATTTACCAGCCTATTTGGATCCATTTCTGCCTGTCGTTCCCTTCGGTGATGTGAAAGCTTCCAGCCTTGGCAACTAGGTATATAAATTTGTACTAAATCAGTCAATTGGGTCAGGTCCTCCTCTGCACTTACAGCAGGCATGCGGCTCCTCACCTACAAGGCCTTACATGGCTGTGATCCAGCCTGTCCCATCTGTCTAAGCTCCTTAACTCAAACTGCCTGACTCGCAGTTTGCCTCCTCTCCTGGCCTCTTATTGCTGCAGATTCTGCACACTGGGTAATGTAGGCCTCACTGTTGTCCATCATTGATAAATGCTCACAGTCAACGCGCAATCATCCATTTTTAAAAAAAAAATGTTTTAACAGATAATGGAAATATTTAAGTGGTGCAGCTAATTGCAGCTCTGTGGGATTAATATGTTAAGTAATTACTGTATTACATTTAAAATGAGTCAGCGCTGGTAAATAAACCATTACCTGTTTAATGTTGATATGAAAGCACACAGTATAGATTTGCTCCGTGGGGCGAGGCGATGAGGTGTGTCGGTGTAGGATGTTGTAGTAGAAGAGGAGGACCAAGGTGGCCTTGATCCCCACACTGCTGCAGAAAACAGCTGGGTGTTAATTGAAGGGAGACCCTCGGCGGTACTGGACCCGGCTGCTGCTGGGGTGCTGCAGGGTTCAGGCCTCAGAAAAATCCCAGCATCCCAGGCCTGCTGTTCTCTTCTGTTAGCCGCAGCACAGCAGTCAGACGGGGTCAAGAGATCCTTTAACTAAACAGGAAAGTCTGTTATTTTCCTTTCAGCATCCAGAGGACTGCAAACTGTGAGTCCTGCTACGCTGAATACATGGAACAATGAATAGATGAAAACATAATCAGTTAAAAAAGATCCACGTTTTTTTTTTTTTTTTTTAAAAAGAGAATATGTTTGCAAGCACAGATCTAAACTACATTTATTTATTTGTGTTGCATTTCTTGGGGCGGCTGTGTTTCAGGAGTAGACCCAGTGTCTTCTTATCGCAAGGTCGCTGGTTCAATTTCTGATCTGCATGTCAAAGTGTCCTTGGGCAAGATTCTGAACCCTAAATTGATGTCCTGGTTGGCACCTTGCATGGCAGACACTGCCATCACTGTTTGTATGAATTTCCGTAAGTCGCTTTGGATAAAAGCGTCCGATACGATGTGTTTTTTTTCAATGTGCTTATGCTCTGGTTAGGTTTAATAACACACTTGGTTAGTGTTAGGCCACTTTGGCATTGTGTTGAAAGTGTAAAGTTGTATTATTTGCATTAATCTGACCAGGTTGTTTTGGTTTTTTAATGTTACGATTTAAATTCTGACCTAAAAAAAAAAAGTTGCTGAAGCAATAAACGCCAACAGGACTCTGTTAAACATTTCATTTCCTCAAAAGGAAATGACTGATAAGCAGATTTTTTTTTAGGTCAAGAGTAATAAATGATTTCATAATGTATCAATGATACCGCTGTGGATAGTCTAATATTTTTTAAACTAACCATCGCAGCTGCTCTCTTGCCAGCACAGTGTGTTTTTCAGAACAGGATGATAAATGGGGAGGCCTTATATAGTTCAGTGGTTTTAATACAGGTAGAGGCATCACTCCTCATCATTTCTTCATCTGTCACATTTATGGATTTCTGTCTGGGTTAAATTACTCACTGGAGCCGCGGAAAAAAAATCAAGCCTCAAGGTTTATTTACAAAACCTCCCATTAGACATTTCTCATATTCATTCCTCCTGTCTCGTCAGTGCCCTCTGCCCATCAGCTCTACACGTGGCCTCAACACTTCTCGGGAAGCAATTGGAAGTATAAAGGCTTTGTAGACATGGAAGCCACAGTCCCAGGGTTATAAATCCATTTCATTCCAGCTGCTAGAATGAAGGCACTGTCGCTTTACATATGTGTGCCACGAGCAAGAGCGAGTCACTTTAGTCCGACTGCTGCACAGCGTATCTGCATGCATGAATGCATTCTGTTCATAAAAAGACCACCGTGAGCCTCAAGACTGGCTGCAATGCCGTTTGCCACAGATTCAACAAGTCTCTTAAAGTATACTGGAGGGATGAGCAGCAGGGCTCACACCACTGTCACGCCTAAATGTCACATCCACCTCGTTAACGGCTAATAAACGATATCGTATTAACTGTGTAAGATTCCCTGTCCTCACATCGGAGCACTTATTAAATCCTCGTACTCAAAAATGGACAAGACAGATCACAGTTTATATTTGCAGTTGAAGAATTTTAAGTATTTCTTTCAATATTTTACATCTTTACGACAATATGACAAAATAGAACTTACAAACACTCGCCTCTGTGGTCATTTTACCATCATCAGGGTGTTTCAGCATACAGTCTAAGTCAGCAACACCTTCATCCAGCTTGTGTTCAGGAGGCAAAGAGGAGACTCCTTTGCTGCTCCTGATGTAAGCTGTGGCTAACTTTGTGGATAACCACCGTGTTACAATATTAGGCTGCTGGTAAACAAAACTGGAGCTCCCTCTGGTTCACGAAAAGCTGCAGTGTTCTACCTGAACTACCTGAAACCCCCTTTCACACGTGAACCATAGCTGTCTGGACATTATCCAAATGAACTGTACGTCCAAATCAACTGCAGGTCCTGGGACTAAGTTTTGCCATCTTACTCCCTCGTCCTGGGCGTGGGTCGCCATGGCAAAACATTACCGGAGGGAACGCAGCAGATTGGGAATTTTACAATCAGGGATAGGTGAAGCGGTTACATACACCGGTGGGGTTGTGTCTGGGCTGGGCCTTTCAGATATGGGGACAGTTTGGGTGGGCTCCCCAAATAATGAAAAACGAATAAACAGCACAATTCAAAGTGAATAGATCCATGTTCTTTGTTCACGTGCAAGGAATGTGGGAGCAGCACAGGGTGCAGAACAGGCTGTCGCCTTTTAACCTTGTGATATTTTCTTTTTAGTCTCTACTCCCCCTCCTTCGAGAGGCTTCACCTTTTGCCAGGTCACCACAGTAAAAAATAAAAAAAATGTTCCTAATGACCTGTCTGGCTAAATAAAGGCCAAATAAATATAGATTTAAGATTTTAACAGCACACAGTTGTACAAAAAGTCCTGCTAGAAACTGACAAAATCATACTTGACAGATTTTTGGGCGCATGTACGACTAAGAATAGTCCCTCCCCGGAGCCCTGAACTGTCCAGGACACTGAACACACTTTACTCTGCCAATTCTCCATTACACACATCATATATTGACTGTTACAGCAGATCAGTGTCCAGACTATAACAGCGAGCAAGTGAGTGTGGCTGCTTTGAACTCTATTCTGCTAACCTGTATATTCATGTCCACTCTTTTGTTGACTTTGCAGATACGTCCAAATTCATGACGTATTGATGTCAGACATTCATCATTACTCGCGATGACTCCTCCTACACATTTTGCCAAGGCGCCAGTGGATGACGGGTGGCGCCAGTAGTTGTGAACAGTCTGAACATCTTGTGTTGTGTGCTACATGTGTGAATCTCCAGACAACGAGTGGACTGAGAACATTAATTGTTGACCGTTTGCTGTAATCCTGAGCCCACCCTGATCGCCTGGATGGTCTTTCTCTGTGAACCAGCTCTTCCTCATCTGCACCCTTCCCCTGCTACATTTCAACAACATTTGAGCCATTTTGTCTGTCAGAGTTAGCCCTGACACTAAGGTTAATTACATCTCTTAAAACTGCTAGTGGAGCAATGCCTACTTGACTTGGATTAAACCCACACAGCAAACTCTGACTGGTCCTGTGATCAGGCCTGTGGAGTTATGTTCCTTTTTCATAAGAGCAATTTGTAAGACATGGACAAATTTTTAGTTTAAAACATTCAAATGAACATTATCAAAGGAGTGTGAAGAAACAACAGTGTTGATGTGGACTGTTTCCTAAAACCACTTTGCACTGCGAGAGGCCATAATCTGCAAGTTGTCTAACAAGTGAACAAAGTAAACTCACAAAATGTCAAGAAAAGAGTTATTTTTACACCTACTTTTCTTCCTAAACAGAAAAATGTTAGTTTCTTCTGCTGAGCTGAATGAGTCTGATTGCTTTGTTGACTCATCATAAAATGCACTTCAATCAGTCTCGAGTTAAACAACATAAAACTCCCCAAAACAGTCAGTTTTTCTTTCCATAATCACCTCCAGTTTAGCTGAAATAAATCCTCAAGTGTCTGTAAAAGATGTGAAAAGATGTTTTTTTTTTCACCTGCTGCTAATGTCTTTGTGTCCCAGGTGCCATAGTCCTGGTCCAAGCTGCTGTAAATCACCTCTGTCGCAGTCTATACTGAGCAGCACTTAGCGGTTATGCTGCCTCCTATAGTTTTATAGCTACCTTTGGATTCTGGCAATTTCTTGCAAGTTATACCTTTAAGGGGTGTGAAGCAACTTGAAGGGATGGATTTATTGAATTGGGAACTGGGGGGGTGCAACATTCTGGGTTAGCCTAAAAAAATATGTCCTTCCTGCAGCACTCTATGTCGGTTTGAGATTCTTTACGATGCCGAGCTCCATAAACATATTCCTCATGGAGTTAAATTGTCTTTCCAAAATCTTCCATGTTAGCATTTGTTTTGGTTCTGGCACCCGTGAAAGACAAAGAAAATCATTCACAATCATTTTCATACTCATTTAGCCATTTAGGCTTGTTCCTAGTCATCACCTGTCTCGGTGTGCACACCTGTTCTTATCGCATTAACCGAACATGCAGCTTCTGATCTGAAACGTGGAGGTCTGGATATGCATAAACACGCTACTATGGAGCGAAAGTGTCAGTTTGCGCAATCACACACAATTGCTGACAGCCTTAATTAAAGTTTTACAAACATTGTGAAATTAATAGGGCTTGGTAAAAACCATCTTTGTTATTCTGGTTCACAAGGTGAGACTCAAAGACACTTACACAAAGGAATGCACACACTAACTCCCGCAACGAATATAACATTTTTTAATAATTGCTTAGTTCCCTCTGTAGTTGGCTCACATCCAAGAGGAGTCTTTGCCAAATTTCGCAGCCAAGTTCATGATTTAACACGGCAGTGAAACAGTGAAATGCACTTGTGTTGAGAAAGAGATAAATGATTGATAATTGCTGTACGGATCTATTTGCAAGAACCTGGGGGTGAATACCACAAGTGTGACAAGGTGCATTTATCAAGAAGCTGTCTCAGCTGTCTATCAGGGCAGGTTCAAAAACTAAGAGGGTTCAAGTGCCTTCAGCTGTCAATTGACAAGCAACTCCAGGATTTTTCTCCCTGTGAAGAGAACTTGGAGGATGGAAAAAAAAGTTTTTCTTTTCAGTGCAATCTCAACCTTTAGGCAGAAAACAATTCTAGACAGAAGGTGTATCGCTAGAGACAGTGAGATTAAACAAGTCTGTCCTCCAAAGAACGACAGATTCAGTCCTTTCAGTCAGTGGACCAAGATGATTATGTTTATATTCAAGTGATAAAGCCCTCTAGTGGACATAGCAAAGGAGGAAGTCAGTATTAGAGATATTAAACAAAACAGTGATATAGGACAACTCAGGTTGCATAGGGAGGAGGTTGAAGTGGATGGAAGAGTCAAAACAACAACGTAGACTTTAGCACAAGAGTTTTCCTGTTTCCAACTGCAAACCAACAATTATTTTTGGTTTTATAAAGCAAGACAATGACTGTTGTATATATTTATTTATTGTAACATATGTACATATTTATTTACATTATTTTCACCTCTACTAAGGTTAGTTTTTCACCTGCGTCCATTTGTGGGTTGGTTGGTTGGTTGGTTTGTGTGCAGGATTACACAGAATCTGCTGAATGGATTTCCCCACCAGTTTGGATCGAGGATGGTCTTAACCAACAGAATGTAAATAAATTGCACTTGCAGTGTGCTCAATCAATTATTCGACTTCTAAATTAGTAAAGTGGTTCCCAAGAAGGCGTCAGGGGTCGTGACAAAAAACACAATCTAGGAAAGAAGACGAAAATAATTTTCTGCTCGATCAAATTATTATTTTTTCTGACTTCTAAGTCAAATGATGAAATACATAATTTTACTCAAGGTAATTGTGCCTTTCATTTGGTACACACAAGATAACCGCACAAAGAGTGAGGAAAGGAGCCAGTGAATGTGATGTAACATAACATGAACACAACTTAAAACATTCACTTGTCGGTGAACGTTTGAGTCATTTTGAGTATTGTTTTCATTGTTTGGACTCAGAGAGCCCTGGCAGGAAAAAATGACTGTGCTCAACTGTGCATTTAAATAACCCCAAGCACAGCTGTTCAAACACAAAACCCTGCATCACACACCGTTCTAGGCTCCGGGTACAGTACACCTGTCAAACAAGCAGAACATCCACTCCTCTTACTGCTTTTGATCCCCACTGAGGATTATATTGAATTCCACCACATTGATTCGACTGGTTTAGTGATGGCCTATGAATTCTGCAAGAAGCGGTTACTATTTCATGAGTATAAAGAGTGTCTCCCTGCGTGATCTCCCGCTAAATTGGCTCTTGCCACCGGAATTCTAATGAGTCAGTTTGTTTGAGGTTCGCGAGCGAGGCGATTGTGATGCAAATGCATATTGCAACCAACGCCCGAGAGCAAAGGGAAGAAAGAGAGAAAAAAAAGAGAAATCTGAAATACCTGACATCAGATTTTAAAGTCCCAATGATTTGTTTATCAAATAATCCCACCACACTTGCCCACTTCAAACACTGTAATGATATCAAAACATGCCGAGCTTTGATATGCAAATGCTGTGTAAGGGGATAAAAAACATTCTGTTTTCCTTCCGTTCACCACAATCGAGCTGCGACAAAGATGCTGCTTAGTCTCAGTTTGAACACAAAACACTCCATTAAATTCTATTTAGAAATGGCTCCGGTGAACCCCTGTGACAGCACCTCCTACACTCGAACCCACAAACGCTTCAAGTACCAACCTGCGTCGTGCTTTTGTAATGGTTAGTGTGTTTGTGTGTATGGCTTTGTTTCGCCTTCTGTTCTCCGACAAGTTGCCCACATCTTTTCTGTGCACCAATCCTATACATCTAACACATGACTCTTTCCGTCAACAAGTCTACAAAACTAAATGATAAATACGTAGATTGTCATTGCATTTTAAAACAACATGTGAACTTGTTTTCTCGTCTGGTGCAGCAGAATGACAAACTTTGTCTTTGCCCTCAAAAAAAACATTACAAATCAAGTTTAAAGTTTGGTTAGTAAACCGTGTCCTAACTGCATCCTGAGCATGCGATCAGATGCTTGCTGTCCACACAGAATCCTTTAACATGCACACTCTTACAACATGTAAATAAACCACGTGCCTATCAGCCGTGTGCTGGAGACAGGATTGGAGACTTCACCACATGTGTAAAAGTTTGCCGAAATAGCCTTTCTTTCTAATTTTTTTTATTTTTACAGAGAAAACTCAAGTTGTATACTGCAATATTTAGAAGTTTTGGGCTGAGAATGGCAAACAATACAGATTACAGGAAGTAGTGATGGTTGTGCTATGTTGTGTTGTATCCACCTAAATCGTAGCCGTGACTTCCAGCACGTCCAGCCACTTAGCTATGCGCTAATCCTCTTTCTTTTGTTACTGTGTATCATTCATTAATGTTAGCAACTTTATTGAGTGAATACTACTTACAGTGTTTAATTTTTACCTCACAAAATATAAAACTACATTAACATTACCTAATTATTATTATTTTTTATTACTTTGGTCCATTATCATTATTATATTCCATTACTACCCGTGAACCCCCTCTTAAATCCTTCACTCCTTGAAACCTTTGACCTTATGATGAAGCCAGAGAACAACTGAAAGACACTCCGTTGATTTAATTCATCCTGAGGGGGACGTGAAAGCTTGGACAATGTTTTATGACAGTCTATCCAATGATCCATCCAATGGAATTGGTTCAATAGTACTGAATGTGCGCGTCATGGCGGAAATGTATGAGGCTCTCCAGCATCAGTAGGAGAGGTGACCACATGAATTATCTGGTAACCATGAAACTATCGACTACTGTAGATGTTTGACAGACAGTATTTCTCTGCAAAATGAAATAGGTCCCCTGTTGGTTCCCCAGTTACTCCATGTCCTTCAGCATGTGTTATGCATTTGTGCGTTTGTATTTATTTGTTTATTAGACTGGGACTTGCTGTACCAGAGTTAGCTTTAAGATAACATCTGTAGTCCCTGGGCAAGGAAACAGAGAATAACATCTTTATTAAGAAGACGTTAGAGGATGTATCTTCAAGTAACCATAATACAGAACACATGGCAGCTTCATTACTTCAACAAACCAGTATTCCTATGCTGGAATATTGGCTGCCCGCAGGTTTTGTTGTGTGGTAATTTGATTAGACACTCATTTATTTTGGATTCTGCGCTGAGCGGTTGCTCGGTTTTGTAACGCAGCCTCGTGATGAACTGATACACTTCAGATGTTTCATTAAACCTGATGAACACAGCAGGCCTCCATCAAAGCTACTGTCATCAGTGCTTTTGTGTGTGAATTAGAGTTAACGTCCCCTTTGAGGGTGCTGAAACAATACAGCATCTGATGCTTCCCGTCCACAACTGAGTCTCTTAGTCTTTAGAATAAATACTTTTAATCACTGGTACACTGTAATTACAGGATAAAATGAAAAACAACAGTGACAAGTCAACCAAACTTCCCTTTCACTTTAAATTATTTAACAACACGCTGTACGACAGCCATTCTACGTTCATCCAGACACTCATGGGGACCTAACAATGATTTTATTGGCCCACTGGGCTAATGTAGCGTGTTTTTTAAGTTTTTAATGAGATCAGTTCATCAGGAACAAGCGTAAACATGAGGAGGAAAATGGACGGAGGATGAAGCTGTTGCCAGACAAATAAATGAACAGCCAGGCAGGCGGGATGGCAGTAATCCAAAGACGGGCTGTCTGCTGGGGTAGTGAATGAGCTGAGCGCAAACATAAACACACGTATGCTTCCCTCATATCAAGAGAGAGGGAGGGAGAGAGTGATAGCACAGCACGCCACTTCCTCCTTCATAATGGCTTTGTCTCTCTCATTTCACTTTGATTTTTTTTTTTTTTTTTCAAAAGGCACAGAAGCCCTGAGCCCATGTGTCTTGAAACGGGAGAGTGATGGTGGAGCATAAAACATTAGCGCTGATAGTGTGTGTGCGCGCACTCGAACATGGGCCTGCGTGAGTAGGCTTCTTGTGAAGCTTATTTTTGCATAATTTGTGCCAAGCTGCGTGTATGTGCAGTCATGTGCATCTGGCGGGTAAGCAGAATAAAGGACCCGCTGAGGTTCGGTGGGACAGGGGTGTTGGGGGGTAAATGATGTGTTTGGGAAAGGAGTAATGTTGGAGTTCTGTGGAGGGTTTAAGCTGGAAGGTGCTGGCAGAATATCACAACTGGCACAGCAAGGAGGACTCATTCCCCCGAAAGCTGTAAGATACACACAGCCAGGAAGACTATTATCTGGCTGGGGATGGCACTCGTTTACTGCTGGCTATCACTCACAGTGCTAGCGGGCAACATCTCAGAATAGCGAGTCATGATGTAAGGAAGACAGGGACTCAACGGAGGAGCATGTTAACGGTTTTGCACCCTTTAAGCAAGGATGTATGAGTCAAAAGGCAAAGCATAATCTCTTATATCATATTCTAACTTGGTCGATGGTGTCACGACATCCATAAATCGCTACCATGTTGTTGTTGTTGTTTTTTTGGTGGATCCACCATGAACAAAAAAAAAAAAATACCACGGGGGATTGGCAGCCTTAACGTGCCACTGAGCATCGAACATTATGTGTCGCCAGGCAGAATGCTGCTGGGTTCATCTTGGCTTCTGTTCTTCAAAGTAAACAAGACAAAAAAAAAATGCTTTCATCATTTCTTGCAAAGGCAAATTATGAAAATGTCATTTTCCTACTTGGAAAATCCCTTTCTACAGCAGAACACTTCTTTGCTTTCACCCTTTCACCAGTCAGATGTGAACAGCGCTTTTGATCATTTTGTATTAACCATCAAATCACCTGAGAGAAAAGGTGCATTGGTGGCCAAGGAGATTATCCACTGATTGTATCAAATATGGACGGAGCTTCGAGGGGCTGAAACGTGAAGCCTGCATTCTCTCCAATGGCCATCATCATCATTATTTTCAAATCTTCTTCACTTCAGCATGATCTTCATTTTGTAGATTATGGTCCCATTTGGCTACCTTGTGATTGACAAGCTGTTGCCAGGTTCTCAGTCAGATCCAGTTAGGATGTCCTTCTCTGCTTTTCATCCAAATATGATCACTTCTAGCACGAAAAAAACCCAAGATGGCGACGGCTAAAATGCCAAACTCAAGGCTTCAAATGGTTGTCCACAAACCGATGTGTGACATCGGCCTTCCAGACCTTCATTGTTGTGTAGTTAAAGTAGTGAAATGTAATCGGCCACATTTTGGTAAAGACCATGGTTTGGGTAAAATAAATATTTTGAAGAAGAAACTTCGATTAGGTCACATTTCAAACAATTTACAACATAGTCAAACTGGTACTCCACATTTAAGCAGCCTTGGGCAATGTTATTTTTGCTAACGTAACTTATTTAAGTTGAGTACGTTACGTAATTTAAATTGGTCAACATTGACTTTTGATTCACCTGGGACACAAACAGCATCACCTAGGTCAAAATTCTGGGTGTGTTGGAGCTGTAACTGTCCATGACACCCATCCATGACCTTCATTTTAATATCAAAATACCTGCGAAGTTATGAAGCAAAAGTACTCAAAACCTAGGAGGCCCACAAGATGAGAAAATTACCAGTTGATGCTGTTGTGGCTGGTTAATATGGGTCATAATAAGCTGATTACACTGAAAACTGAAGTGGCCATTTGTCTGGCGAGGACAGCTTTGTATTGATTATTCTGTAGTACCTTGCAAAGAGTTTAGGACTGAAGCCTCGTTATGTTTCTGAGGTAAACTGCAAGCTGAGAATATGCCTCTGTCCTTTTCTTCTAGAGCATCTTTACTTTACAGACACCAACAATCTACACGAGGAGAAAACCAGGCTTTTTCACAAAACAGAGAATAAAGAGGTAAAAATGGTAGTTTGTTTTGTAATACTCAGTTGTACGGATAAAGTAATAGAAAGCAACGATTTCAGTTTAAATGGCTGGCACAGGGTGAGCAGTTTTCTATTACCTTGTCTCCTCGGGCTGCTAAGTATATTGTAGCAGATCTTGAGTTGAGAGCAAAAACAAGGATTTGTGCAAAAAAACATTTCTAAATGACTCATGAAGGATCGTGAGAGAGAACACGCAATGAAGAACGAGGGGGGGAGGGAGGGACACTGCACCCACGAGCTGCCCACAGCCACAACGACAGTGACAGCTCAAGCTAGAGTTTGACACTTACACCATGGGTTAGTTATGTATGACTTCCCTTTGAGTCATACTCAGAAACCACGGTTAGGGAGTGTGGGAGGGAGATGCATCTGTTATTGATCACGCTGAAAACATCTCCATCTCAGCCAAATCCTGGTGGGGAAAAAAAAAAAAAAAAAAAAAGATCTCAACTGTCAGAGAAGTTTATGATACAGGTGTTAATCTTGATCATTCATTTGTGTGTGCAGCAATGCAGCAATAACAGATTTTTAAGACAGAAAAAGCACAAAATGTATAATTTTAGGCGAAAAAGTTACATATGAAAACACTAAAATGCAAAACGTTGATGACTAATGAAAGGAGAGAAAAAAGACATATAGCTCAATTTGTTCCTTGGCTTCCCTTCAAGATTTGCAGGCGGATTATCCAAAAAGCTCACAAGAACAGGTCCTTCCCTTCCCTTCCCTTCCACCCAAAAAGCTGCCAAACTGCAAAAAAAAAAAAAAAAAAAAAATCAGCTTGAGTAATCCCCTGTGAAAAAACACTAATCTGCTCCCCAAAACCTGCTAATTGTCCATTTGGTTACAGAGCCGGGTACACACAAAAGAGAGCTGCTCTCTCATCGTGCTCGGTTCACACCCACCCGAAGATGTCTTGAGAGAGATCAATGCAAAAAAAAAAAAAGCCTGGAACAGCTAAACGGCCATTATTCTCTGAGCACACATTCTAAATAAGGCTGAACCAGCAGCCGGTGTAAATAAGATGAAATGCCACGAGTCTGAGAACAACTCCCACATTGTTTAATGTGTCTCATATAGGAAATTATTTGAAGAAAGCACAAAAACTGTCTTTTTCATTTTTTTTTTTTTTTTAAGAGTCTCTGTGAACAGGAAGCTTTGGGGTGTGAGTTCCAATTAGGCTGTCAGAATGGCAAAGAGCAGCTGGTACAGTAATGTTCTGGATGTAAGAGTTAGTAATTGCTGTAGCAAAGTGCCGCAAATGAAAAATGAGAGGGAACGGTGTACCATTCCTTCATTAATTAGCCTGAGATCTAGTTTGCAAGCTGGTTTGATGGCAATGCAAAAAAAAAAAAAAAACCCAAAAAACAACTGAGTAAGAAACACATATAGCGCTTTCTGTGGCGTTTTGTCATTGTGGCATATAGTTAAGATCCCCCAGCTCGCCAAGTAAAAGGCGTGTTGGAGGTGCTGGAGCTGAAATGTGTAATGAGAGGGGAGGCATGCACAGACTCCTCTCTGCGCAGCATCTATCTATTGGAGAAAGATTTTAGGCTTCCTTAATATTGCAGCATCATATTTTAATCAACATATACTTCAATGTAAAAACCCATCTTGTGGGTAATGTCACACAGCTTTGGAGGCCTCAAGACACCAACTGAGAATGCAGCTTTTCTTCTAGCTCTATTCATTTGAATTGGATGCAAGATTTCAGATAGATATTATGAGGATGTTCGATGAATGATTAGAGGGGAGGCATGAAAAGGAGCGGAGGGGGGTTGAACTTAGTCGTGGTGTGGCTGGAGCATCTAGCAACCCAGGAGTTGAGGCTCAGGGTGGTGGCACATCTTGAAGAGCATATGGCTTCATCGTCCCCCTGTTGTTCCCATAATAGAGAAGAAGAAGGAAAATGAGATGTACTGAGCCAAACACACGTCTTTGATGGTGGGAAGAAACCGGAGCACCAGGCAGAACCCGAGCAAGCAGGGGGAGGCGTTCACAGGTGTTTGAATTAGAGATCGACATGGTTTTGTTGGAGAGAAAAAATGTATTTGTAATGTGCGAAGTTGACTCACTACACTTATTTGCCAGTATGTATAAGTGCAAACAATGCTTTAATATGTACAATACTGTATATTCACTGTGTGACAGTCGTGACTGGCAATC
This sequence comes from Diplodus puntazzo, assembly GCA_963678695.2. Lineage (NCBI taxonomy): Eukaryota > Metazoa > Chordata > Actinopteri > Spariformes > Sparidae > Diplodus > Diplodus puntazzo. The sequence goes on along the minus strand of OZ023164.1, from coordinate 28,569,118 downwards.
AAAACCCGAGTTAAAGGTCTAGTGTGTCTGGCATAGTGTCAGAAATGGAACATTATAATGACAGCAACTGAATATAATGTTCATAATTATGTTGTCATTGGTGTATTATCACCAGAAAAGCCAATTATTGTTTGTTATGCTAGATTACAAGCTATTTATAGCTCAGGTAAATGGATAGACTTGCATTTCTATAGCACTTTTCCAGTCTACTGACCGCCTAAACCGCTTTACAACACTTATCACATTCACCCATTCACACATACACTGATGACAGGGGTCATGGGGGGCAGGGATTCAAACTAGCAACCCTCCGATTAGTGGACAACTCGCTCTACTTCCTGAGCTACAGATCCCCAAACACAGAGTCCGTATTTCTGCAGTTGGCTCTAGAGTGTGCCTTTCGTATTAGGAGTCTACCAAAGGGGAGGTTGAAGCGAGGGGTGTTTAGTTGGTTGCCATCGGCAACCTCATCCACAGTTTTCCTCCAACAAGTTTGTTAATGTGTGCTGCCTCAAACTGCCGTAGATATTTAAAGGTAATGTTTGGAGAAGAAATTCAAACCCATGATTTTAATATTTGAAATATTAATGAGGTAATTTACAAACTCATAAATATGTATTTTTTCTGAAAGTGAAAGAACTATATTAACTACAATAAGGTCCCCAGAACACTGTGTGAAGCTAGAAAGGTGGCAGGGTCTGCCACATATAAACAAAGTAAGACAGTATGAAACTGTGTTGTCCTTTCAGGTCAGTTTGTTTATTCAGTCATGTCAACAAAGATAATTTGTTTATTTTGTTTGTTTATGCATTAAAAAAATCAGCCAATGAAGATCTTTCTCTTCTGATTAAGATCAAAACTGCATAGTGCTCCTTTAACGTTGAGCTGATTTGAGGAGGGTTTTTAAATGGTTAATTTAGCGAAACATTCAAACTGATGGTCAACACATTTGGCGACACATGGTTTTCATTGGACACGATTAATGTGATAAAGTACAAGTGCCTTGAATTTACAGGACTTCCACCACTTACTTTTAGTAACTCAACAGTATAATAAGACATCTCTAATTTGTCTGTTTGCAGCTCTAAATGCATGTGCAGTAAGAAACCGCAGTACAAGTGAGGACAGCAACAGTAAGGCTTTGACGAAGAGCTTGGAGTTTGGTTTATTTGTGTAACCAAATTAAAATGAGGAATGGTTTGGATACGTGCACGAATCTGGGAGGAAGACTTGAGAAAGCTGCGAGGAAATATCAACGGAACAGAGAATAATGAGATGTGAACAAGACACAGGTAAAGGTGAAAGGGACTGCAAGAGTGAGCTAACATGTCAGAGTGTGTGTGTGTGTGTGTGTGAGAGAGAGAGAGAGAGTGCTACCTAATGGAGTCTCCAATAGAAAGTTCTAATGCAGCGCCGCCCTCTTTTCTCGCAGGTTGAGTGTGTTGAAAAACTTTAAAGCAATTAAAACGATTTATTTTGGATGCAGGATTTTTAAAACACCTTCGCCTTGTGAGCAGCACTCCTGTTTCGCTAGGTGTTGCCTAGCAACTCAACTCGCTGGAATACTAAAAGGTGGATCGACAAAAAAACTCTATTTTCTGTTCGGCAAAACAGAAAGGAAAGGTAAAATGTACTGTACGTTATCTAAGTACAAGAACAACTGGTGTTTCTTTTCAGTTGTCATTGTGTAATGCTTTGTCCTCACCAGAAGAACAGGGCTGGTGCATTATTTAAAGAATAAGTTCACCCCCAAATGAAACTTCAGTCATTATTTACTCTCCCTCATGCTGATAAAAACGTCAGGTTTAGTTTTGTAGACCGCAAAATATTTCTGGAGCTTCACAGCAAAAACTAAGTATTGCAGCATTCTCACACACAATGGAAGTAGATAGAGAATTGATTTTAAAAGACGTTTTATTATATTATTCCCCATGAACCTAACACACCTATTTTAACCCATGTGATAATCTTTTCTTGAAGTAGTTTTGATGTCCTAATACGACCAGCCTAATTTTACACACTTCATGTCATGGACGTACATCATTTGCATCACTTATGTCATTTTGGCGATCGTAACAAACATTGCATTCGGTCACACATTCTGAGGATGTGTTAGGAATAACACTGAGAACCGCCCGGTGCAAAGCAGCAGGAGGTTTGTCTCTCCACAGCATTTAGTTTCATCTCTACAATCTTACAGCTGCTACAGTTTTTAATTTGTTGGTCCATCATGCATTTGATGAAGCTGATAAGCGGAACTTAAGCTGTTCAAGTGTTTCTTTTGCTATGCAGCTGATATTGACGAAGTGCCTCTTCATCTTCGGTCCTTATCTTGAAGTTTCTTATCTCATTTTACCTTTATTTAGGTACTTAAATTTTACATGGTGTGCTCGTTTGCCCGACTGTTTGGCCTGGTAGACTGCTGTCGACACTAACTGTGTAAAGTACACACACATATAAAAATCTATCAAAAATACATGAATTGTACTACAATCACATGCATCAATCCTTGAATCTTTGCTCTACTTTTGTAAATTACGATATGAATTCGGGCACATGTCGTATGATTTGGCAAATACCTTACATCATTAAAGTAATCAATACTTCTACAAGCACAGAAAAGCACATTTAGATCACAACAGCTGTGAATATGTATTTTGCCTGTCTGAGTGAGCCTCAGGACCAAGTTGTCAGCTATGATAAATAGGTGGCAGGTGTTCAGTGTTAGTGCTGGATACAGAGTGTGAGATGTGTGTTGGCTTGACTGTTTTCATCTTATTGAACGTGCTGATTTTGAAGGAGTCACCTCTGAGTTGAATCAGTCGTTCTCCGTGACCTTTTTTGCTTCCCAGCAGGGGAAGCTATGCGGTTTAATTTGCCATGCCTAGAATGTGATAGGGATGAATTACGTTACATAAGCGATGTACTCAGCCCGGTGGCCTTGTCTTAGGTGACGTCTCGTTTTACACGCTGCTTATGCTAAAGAAGACTGTGGTTTGTGGAGACGGATGGACTCCAAACCACGGAAGAGGTATCAGACATCCAACCCGGGAGTTGATCAGTCTCCCTAACCGCTTTATTGACCAGTGTCCTAAAGTCGGTAGACATGTAGCTGTGGAAAAATAAAGAAAAACAAGCCATGGATTCCGTGAAACACAGCTGGTGGAAAGTTTGTTTGAGCAGAATATGTTTGGGAGACACTTTATTTGCCTTAAATGTGTGTTTTGATCCATGTTTTAGCAAGCACATCGAAGCTTTCGTTGACCTTTAGCGATATTTTCATCTCAGCAACTGATTGAGTTGCTATGTGTAAGTTGAACTGGGTTTTATTCATGTACCGCGATGCGGTTGTTTTTCACTGCCGCGTCAGAATGCTAAACGTAGACGTTCCTCTCCCGGCCTGCTCTTCTCTGCGTGTCCAACAAATCGTTTATGATGAGAGCTCTGCCACGAGGTAAGTAACTTAACAGATGTCTTCTAAATGGCAAAGTGAAAATGCATTCGACGATTAATTACTTCATTAGCCTGCTGCTGTTCTCATTATTACATCAATAGTGCTCATTAAATGATCTTGACCTCCAGATGGACATTTTCTGTCTTTGCCTGTCACTTTTTTTCCCCCTCCCTCAGCCTCCGTCTCAGTCCGCCCACCACGACTCCGGCTGCACGTCAAAGTTAAAAAACTCACTCACGGCGCCGGACGGAGCGATGACAGCTCATTACCACTTCCAAAGTTCAGTTCTGTGTGATCTATTAATCTGTTCTGTGCCTCTGCCCGTCCACGCTCATTTCTCTTTTCATTAAGGAGAACAATAGCCCCAACGCCACAGAATTCATTACATGCAATCAAAATGGGATCCTCAGGGCCCATTTAATTCACTTTGGTTATTAACAGTACTGCTATTATTAACATGTTTAAGTGGAAGGCTGCTGTGTTGTTGGATTGAAATGTTAATCCAGCCTTTTGGCAGGTGCTAATCTCACACCGAGGACTTACAGAGTTTCTCTGGATGGACTGAAACTTTGAAGTGAGTGTCAGAAAACACATTCATCTAAGCAACATTACGTAACTTTTTTACCTTAAAATATCAGCTCCAAAATCATTGTGATGGTTCAGTGTCTTGTATTAGGGTGAACGGTATCTCTGCACTATATAACTTCAGTGAGAGGGTTGGATCACAGCATTACAGACATGTTTTAAGATAGTTTCGACACGACATTGTTAAGAAGTAACGAGTTTCGTTCATAAGTAAGCACCTACATTACGTCTGACAAATCACACCGAGTGCCAATTCTTACATAATGTTGCTTTAACACAACAAACTTAGATTAGCCTTTAGATGGCTGCTGAAAATGACCATCTGAACATATGTATTTTGTTAAAAATTTGCCATTACCAGCTAAGATACATTTACATTTGAACCTTTTTTTGCATTAGTCCCAATTCATTTTCAGTCAATCCATCAACTGCTTTAGCTAATTTGTCACGTCGATTGTCAGTCTTGTTCATTATGGCCCCCCTGCCCCGCTCCAACACGCCTGATTCAAATGATCGGCTCGTCATTAAGCTCTGCTGAAGCCTGATAACGACCCATTCGATTTGAATCAGCTGTGGGGGACCCTGATTATGAAACAATGCTGTATTTTGTTGTTAGCACCTACATTACATCCGACAACAGAACGTCTGCTCAGAAACTGCGGGGGACAATTTGTACGTACCGTTGCCATTTTCTGCCACAGTATTATGATATTGTGAAAGTACACATCAAGCAGAATGAAGATTATTGTCACTCAGGCGACTAAAGTAACTTCACTCACGCAAACAAATTAAAACTGTAAAAAAAATGCATAGGGTTTGTAAAATATCATGCTTTGGGTTAAAACAACTAACTCATGTTAAATAAGTGACGTTAGTCTATCATGTAACGTACGCCAAATTAGTTTAATCTTTCAGGTATGTTCACTTAATTACGTTGCATACATTAAAAACAAATCGCTCCTGGATTTTGGACGCAAACCCAGGCCTTTGAGCTTTGTCAGACTCAGCAGTGTTGGGCCGCTGACCAGGCTGCTGTATTTGACGCATTTGGAGGGAGAACAGACTAATAGAGGAAGAGGTTGAAGAAAAAGGCGCCAGGATTTGGAAAGCGGTCCACCCGCCTTCTAGCTTTGCAGGCCTATGGCTCTGTTTGACTCTCTTCAAATGATCAAAACAGAAACAGAGAGAACGCCTTTTTCATTAACACATTACTGTTCTTTTTGAAAACACGGCACCACCCACAGCTCAACTCAGCCATCACTGGAGATGTCACTCAGACTTTACAATACCTTTTGCCACATATACACGAAGGTATGTTCTTAAAGGGAGTTAGCCTCTGAAGGGTTCTCTTTCTCACCACTTCGGCAATGTCGAGAAATCAAAAGCTAATTTCTACCGTTGCTAAGCTATGATGGCTCTTCAGACACAGAGAAATAGCAAAACTATTTGAAGAAGCGTTAACTGTTTTCTTTCTATAAGTCCTAATGTCTTTTTTCCCCCTTCTTTTCTAAAGTTTGAAATTGTGGAACACAAGTGCAAAACGTTTAACCCCGACAGCACTGTGATGCAGGATTCTGTCTGAACTGAGCAGCTGTTCAAAGTGTGTGAATGCGTTTATTCGCGGCTGTGTCCGACCCCTCGGCCCTCGGCCTGTTTCTTGTAATTAATTTGACCTTAGGCGACTGCACTAAGTTGTTTTTTAGTCACACGTCTTTAAACTCACATTTTATCCCAACATGTTTTCAGTCCCCTTGTTTTCCATTCAACTCCAGTGAGAGCCACTGGAGTTCCATAAAGTTCCCAGAGTACGACACTCAACTTGCACACATGAGAAACTTGCTCGAGTAATCCATCACAGTGAACATCACATCTCTTTGAATGCCATACTGGAGCTTATCCAAGAGTATATTGGCTTACATGAATGCAATCAGCTGGTTTGATTGCATTCATTATGTTTCAGGGACTTAAACTAGAGAAGGTTTGATTTTTTTGGGTGGTGGTGTTATAAAGTTTGTCTTTCTGGAACCGGTTGTCTTTTCATAACTTCTGTACTTATCTTGATAAAAAACAACAATAACATTAGACCCAGAGGTCATCGTGTGGACTGCATGCAAATCAGTAACCAGGTTATACTGTTGGCTCTGTACTGTATTTGGATCCTCTAGCTTTTGGATGCGTGCCCATTTTACTGACCGTGACTACATGTAGCTGGGTTTCTAATCAGCTTTTCACACGACAGCGCATGCATGAGAAAGACTTCAGACAGGGGAGGAATCGCTGTGGCAGCAGAGCAGCAGGATGAAAGGAACCGTCATTACAGAAATGCTTTCTTCATCTTCAAAATAATTCAATTCAAACTCTGAATACCACTGAGGTGCCTGAAGTGAGCTGCTTATTTTCAGGTTATATACTTTTATTTTGGTAGCTACTAGAACAGGTTTACATGCTGTAATGTTAATAAAACATTATTTTTCTCATACTGTCCACTGCTGCTGCCCTGTATTCACCATCTGTCTGTCATGCTCTGTTTTAGGTCCTGTCTCTTTAAGCTGTCTGTCTCTGGTAAGCCCAGTCTGCTCCGATTGGTCAGCTCATGCGTGCCTGAACAAGCACTACTACCCATGTCTCCTGTCGGCTCTGTCAGCAGAATTAGCTTTCAGTTAGAGGCACTGCTACTAGGACTGTAACCCTGAGAACTGCTGCTAAACAAAAACTTTCCAATTGCACATGTTAGAGAAAGAATATGATGCACATGGCCTCACTGCCAAGCAGCCCACTGACGTAACGGTCTTTGTATGGTGTCAGAGAGCTAACTGTTAGGTGCTGCAAGCAAGTTATCATTTATTTTTGTTGTTCCATTGTTCCCTTCAGGTCACAGTACTGGATTGAAATCAGTCCACATACGGCAGCAACAGGTTATGATCAAAATGGAGCAAAACGGGCTTCATGTAACAACATAGCTAACGCTAGTTGAGCTAGTGCTGCAGCAACGTTAACGTTACAAACACAAAGCACACCAGAGAAAAACAAAGACATTAAATCTACTTCTTTAGTTAGCTTCAAATGAGGTTGTACGTTACAACATTAGTCCAACATCGCCTCAGACGGGGAATAGCCATATTAGCAGAGCAACATGCTAATGCCTGATTAAACAGGACGACCTATAAAAAAAAAACAGCTAAGCGAAAGTCAAAGCTTCCATGTTTGAACAGACAGCTGGTATCAATCTGATCTTCAACTTACATCTTTCTCAAGCTACTGGACCCATAAGTCAGTAAAACACACAATTCAATAGTTTTCCTGTTGTTGGGAAGTAATTTCCATCATTTTATTCCCATAAAAAATAAAGTTCTTGACATCCTCAGGTCCTCGTGCATGAATATTTTTGTGCTGATTCATGCAGCCAACGACAGAGCAGCTCCTGCGCTACTTAGCCCTCGTCTAGTTAAAAATATCCTGTGTTTTCACGCTTATAGATGTTAAAACGTTGTGTTCCATGCAAATCTGACTGGTACTTGATCGGCTCCATACGTCGCCAAAGTGGCTGTTATTTTTTTGAATAATTTCCATCCACACATTAAAAGGTTTTTTGGCCCTCCGTAAAACATTAAAGCAGCACGAGTCTGGTCCTCACAGTAATGGATTGAAAACAGTCCAAATTAGACTTGATAATTAGGAGTTTAATAAAGTCGTGTTGAAAGGACTGCTCCCGCGAGGATCTATGTCATGTAAGTATCTCAACTGTTGTACCACATGGGGCTAGAATCTACATTTTTTAATTATGGCATGTGACCTCCTTGTGTAAAATTAATGAGAAAAAGGAGTTCAGACAGGCTGTAAATTAACATACCTGGTCCAGTAAAAGGCTCAAGGTTTTTTTTGTTACATCACTGAAGTCAGTCATTATTTATTCAAAGTGCATTTTATAAGATCTCCGAAATTGGACTGAAGCAGCTTTACCAAAAATAATCCCGCGAGTGTGACACTGTCAACCGTTCTCACAACACACACTGTAAACACACACGTCTGAAAATAACGTTTCATCTGTCTCTGATGTTTCCGGGGCGGACATCCAGCAGTCATGTGGACATGCTCCTCCATATGCATGGCGATGAATCAGCACAGTGATGTGTGAGTCACGGCGGATCAGGCCAGATGGATGGTCAGCTGAACGTACGCAGACGGGCCATTTAAGCGCAGATAGATGGATAGACCGCTGGATCTAAAGAGAGAACAAGATAAACAAAATGAAACCTTTCGCTCTGTACAAATGGATGAGTCTGTCTGCTGATGTCTCATAAGGATTTGGAATACACAGCCAGGTCGAAGAGAGATGCTTCCTGTATTCTCAACTGCGGGGCACGCACGGCCTATTATTCAAAACGGTGCACTGATGCAACTGATACGATTTCTTAATAAAGCTGCGGGAGCTGTGAAGTGATGGAAACAAACGGACAGCGCTGTCATGGTTGACCAGCTCATGAACTTTGCGCTAGGCTGTAACACTGGAGCGAAAATCTGAGCTGTGTGCTCCAGAGAATCACCGAAAACCACGACTCAGCGCATTCAGCTGCAGCTTTGATTTACTGAAAGAGCGAGAACACTGAGGGCGCGCGGGGACGTATGTGTAAGTGTGCATCTGATTTGAAGACACGAGCAGCAAATACTCCCCAGTATAATATCGCCTAATCCAATTCTTATTGTTAACACCGTGACAAAAAGTGAATTACATGCACATTAGGCAGACACAACCACAACAGGCATCTCTCTGGAGGTCTGTGTCTCACCACCTGATGAATGTTGGTGGAAATTTGATTGAGTCTCATCTCCTCTCGTGAAAACTGATCAGGATCTCTGCTTTGATAGATGCTGAAATCTCATTTGCTGCGGCTCTCGGTTATTTCACACGGGGCAGGTGTGTTACAGGCAGCTCGTCTGAGGCCACACACTTGAAACAGCTTCCTTGGTTTCACCAGAGGGGGAGCTAGGCTTGCAGCGGATGGTCGCAGGTGTTACACAGTGTTTTTGCATTACTTGCAGACTGCCCCAGCATCATGGTGCTTTTACTTAGTCGGATGCTACAATAACAAACTGAAACTGTCTGCTTTCTACATTATTTATCAGGTAATGATTGTACGGGGAGTTGAGGGGGACTCGTGTGAAAGCAAAAAACAAAAAAGCTTTATTTAGCAATATTTTGGACTTAGAATCTTTAGTCTAACAGAGAGCCTGATAACATTAATGACAGAAAAGGAGCTGGTTACCTCACTGACAAGTTGCAAGCGTGCAACTCCTCCTGGTAGCATTACTGCTGCAGACTGTATAAAACTACTTCCTGACCATCAAAAAAAACCCAAATATGGTAAGTAACTGTTGTAAATGCTATTAATGTGAAGCTGTAGGTTATCTATCAGCAGTAAATTAACCCAGCTCCACAGATAGTGAGCATCTTTTCTGAAGCGTATTGTTAATTTCCGTCAAAGCAGCAACCTTAGACCAGACCAATGTCAATGCCCAACATTACAATTCAATATTTCTTGTAAGTAACTGTTTCATTCATCACTTGCCTTTTCATCATTAATACTTATCTGTTTGGTCTCGTAGCAACATTTCTATTAAAGTTTTAAAATTAAAAAAGACTCGACACTGTTCTATTATCACAGCGTTAGCTGTCAGCAATCGATATTCAACAATCGGTGCACTGTTCACTTGTGATATTTATATGTAACGCTAATTCATGTCTGCAGGTCAAAAGAAACGAGAACAGCGTGGCTATAAAGAGTGCACAGGTTAGTGATTGGATGAGACGAATGAGAGGGATTAATTAGGCTCACTGATTGATGATTCAAACCAAAGTTCATTTGGCTAATTGAATAATAAAGCAAAGCAGGAGAAGGAATAATTAGCTATATGGGTTTAGCTTAGCGTAAGAGGTGGAGAATGAGAGGACAAAAAGTGAATGTGAAATAGTTTCTGGAGGCTTGTATCTGGTGCACGTAAATGTGAGTGATTGCTGAGGAGCAGGTGAGGAATGAATCAGCGACTTGATAGTTAATGAACTGTTAATGAGTAATTCCTGAAAGACTGTGATTCGAGGACTATAATTCTGCCTGATATTACATTAACGAATCATTGGGTAATGATTAGTTCATAAGTATCTATGAAACAATCTTTCCTCATAAGGTGTTCCTGGTACGAAACTGATGAGTCATTAGTTACTAATTACTTAATCATTAGTTACTGTTTTTGTGTACCTTCAATTAAAGTGAAACATAATACGGAGTAGTTATTCAATAGGAAACACAATTATCTAATGCTAATTATTTAATCATTAGTTACTCTTATTAAATTATATGTTTTTATGTGTGTGCCTTTTTGCAAAGTGTTACCGAAAGAGTAAATGTACACGCTATTGTTAAATGGATTACAACATGTGGTATCTTTTACTTTGATTTACTGCTTATTTAGATTAAAGAGAACATGTAGAGTGTCCACCATCCATCAGTTCTGGGCCATACGTCTTCATATCAACTAACCATGGAGCACTTGATGCATGCGGACACTTAAACCACCCAGTGACGAATGACATCACTTGCAACATAAAATCAATCAAGTTGTTCCCATGTTTTTTTTTTTTTTGCCGTTTCCTGTATTTTCAAGTTTCCAAAGTTCATATTTTTTCCAGCTAACAAGATGCAATTCTTGATTTCTGCTGAGTTTCACTTACAGAACGCCTTGCTAGGTATGCATCATCTTTGCCTCAATATTTTTGCCTGTGGTACATCTTCAGAGCAGCTGGAACTGAGTTAGAATCACCACGAGGGGTAGAGCAGTGTATAAGGCTCCAGGCAAGCCACAGGTTTCCTGACAGTTATGAGGCCCTAATAGCCCGTGTGCAACAAAGGAAGAAGTTGGCAATCGTAGAGGAAGAGACGGAGAGAGAGGCAGGAGAGGAAGAGAGAGGGTGGGAACAGAGGGACAGGGGCAGCATAATGAGAGGAGAGACAGCAGGAGTGCTCATGATGACGGCCTGGAGGAGACACTTTGAGGTACTCAAGTCTCCACATGGTTCTCTGCATGCATTTTTTTCCTTTATCATCCTATCCTGATTACTTTATGCATCTGCTGATATCTTGAAAATGTATATGATGTCATATTTTACACACTTAAGGGAAAATAATTAATAAATCCAGTAATACAAAGGTAGTTGTTTGATATTTCTACAAATAATTGTGAAGATAATGTGAAGTGGACTTTTTATTGTGACATGTTTTCAGATTCTTTCTACCCATGAACATCACCACAACCTGCACAATATGAGAAAACAAATATTGAGTTGCCCAATTTCGCCTCCTTCCTCGTGGTGCTAGCTAACCTTGTAGTCACAACAAACTTGCCACCAGTAAATATAACAAGGCTAACTAGCGGCTAGTTGGAGCTTCATTATGGTCAGTTTATCTCGATAGGGCAGATATTACAATTTAAATAGGAGAACAAAGATTAGATGAGTAAAATTAACACTTACAAAACATTACAATAGTATGGACAGAACCATGAAAAATAAAAAAAAGAACATCTGCTACCTTTCAAGTTATTTAATAGGTATTAAATAACTTGGTAGGTAGGTACCAAGTAGCCTACAGTGGGAAGTTTAAGACTGCTACAGAGGCAGACAGCTTCAGAATATGGGCTTTTCTGAAATCTTGTTGCTCTTGTCTTAATACTCTTGAGCCTTTTACGAGAGGGGAGAAGATAATACAAAATGTATGGCCTTTTCTGTATTCTAGCCTCATAGACTTCCACCTAGATAGATAAAAGCTCACACCCAGTAGGTTTTGATGCAGTTATACAATTTTTCTCATTCTGCGTGGTGCATGTAAATAAAATGACTTGAAAATACGATTTTTAAACTTCGCCCACACAACAGGTTTTAAGCCAGCTGATCTTCCACTCCCTAACGGTTCCTGGAGATAGCCGAAAAAAGAAAAAAAAAAACAAGATCAGAGTCAGATCGGCGCACACTCCTGTGAGTGATAACTGGTACTTGGAACTGTTCATAATCCTGACAGACTTGTCATCACCGCCAACTGGATGGAGTTGCAGTTGGGTCAGGGTGGCAGGAACAAGATCCAGCCAATGAGAGGAGACACTCACGTCTTTTCTCCCTCTCTCTGTCTGAACCCGGTCTTATCATGCATCTACTCGGAACCGTGTCGTCCTCGCTGAGCCACGGTACGAGTCGGCAGTTTCACGTTATCAGTGAGAAAATAATCCTTGCTGCCCACGCATTCCTACTGATGCATTCTCTCACTCATATTCCTTTTCTTTAACTTCTTGATTTTCTTGCTGCAAGCCAGTGCACAAACGATTTGGAATGCTTGGACCGTCTAATCCCAGTGTCACGTCTCACCTGTGTGACAAAGGCATTGCTGGTCAGAACTCACTCCAACCAATGAAACTTAGAACTTTTTGCAGGTATTTGATCATAAACCTAGTGGATTAATTGGCTGTGCCCCAGTAACTGTTATATGATTTCGAGGAGATAATTTCTAATGGATGAATCAGCAATTTGAAATATGTCCCATCGATAGAAGGAAGAAAATTAACTGACATATTATCACTAATTAGATTTTTCTTAATGCAAGGCCATACATTGGGACGGCTACTACTTGACTTGATTAATATGACAGGTGCTAACTGAATTTCCTTCTGCGTCAAAGGATTCTGTAATACCGTTCCACCGTCGCGTCTTAATGGACACAAACATAAAGGTGGGGATGTGTAGTGAAATGGCCAACGAAAATAAAAGTGTCACCCAGACCTCGCGTGTTACCTTTTGGAAGAATAAGTGAAATAATGAATCATCCCAGAGTGGTGTAACTCCATTTTATTTCCATTAACGGAGTCCTTCCGTAGCCAGAGACTCCATATCAATTTATTGGATTGTTTAATGTAATCATGCATAATGCAGAAGGATTAATTGGAAATGGCTACACCAAGAAGGGACCAATGCATTAAGGAGCTACTTAGAATCAAAAGAGGATTTGTTAAATGGTCCTTCAGTCTTGAGATACAGGCAAATTAATTCAATGGTGGACGAGAGAGACACTTTTTAGAGAGTGCATTACCTTATTAGAGGATGAATACCTCCACTGTTTTTTTTTTTTTTTCCCCTCTTTTGTTGCTCAGAAATAAATGGAATGGAAGTTGTGAAACGTGTCTGGGAAAGCAAAAGCATACGCTGAATGCATCCTTAGCTCAGTCGGTGTTAAAATCAGTGTTTTGTGTCGAGAGCGCTGCACAACAATGCCTGCAAAAAAAAATCTAATCAAAGTCTGAACAGAAGTGACATTCATGGTGCAATTTTAGTTTCTATTTTCTAAATCTGGAAATGATGGAAGGAAATCGACAAAAGAAGGTGAAACCCTGGCGCCCTATTTTCAACTACAGTCATTATATTTCTCCTCTCTTTCTTTTGGCAGTGTGTGAAAATGGGAGCAGATTTCAGCCAGTTGTGTTTAGTGGTCAAAAGGTGATCTGGGACACCTGCAGCAGATGTCAGAGAGTAAATGAAGTCCTCTCTAACTTCATTAATAGGTTTATAAGTGATCAGCTGAGATTGCGTTTTATACTGATGTTATGCAGCATATGGCTCAGCAGTAGCATCCGTCATCTGCCAGGCTGCATTGCTTTTTTATGTCCAAATCATTATAAAATCCCCTCCAGGTGGGAACATTAGCAAGCCATCCTTTGTTTGAAATGGATTATATTTTCGACCTCTGTGTTAGGCACGTTCAGCTGTGTTTTTTTCACTCAGGTTGGATTCCATTATCATATCACATCCAGCAGACTGACAGGCAGGACATGTCCTGCCCCGGGGTGAGGCACTAATCTCAGAATAACAAAACCTGTCCAGTAGAAGAGACGTTACACAAATCTGTTGGTTAAATACTGGAAAATATTACTTTTCTCAACATCTGCCTCCCTTTACTTTTTTTCTGCATCTGGCCTTCATAGGTCTACAAAGAAATACCCTTCCTTACAACTCCCATTAACATTATTCTGGCAGTAGCCAACTTAATGACTTGCCCCCTCATTAGTTTGAGTCCATTTGCCAGTGAAGTAACAACTCAGGCCTGAAAAAGGTCGCGCCATTGTTAACACTCCAGTTGGACACACTTGTTTTTGTTCCATGCTCAAACCCCACAGCCTGTCCTGGGCAATTTTGGTTCCGTGCATATCTGAAAGCAAAACTGCAGACATCCTCTCTTAAGTCGAAATTAAGTGGAGCTCAGAGTCATAGTCACACGTAGAGGGAGAGTTATGGAAGGAGTCTGACACCCAGACAATTATTTGCAAGTGAAATAGGGCATGTCGGAGGGAATTTCACAAAGACAAATTATGGCAAAATTAATTACAAAGGTTAAGGGCACAAAGAGAAAAACAAAAGCCTGCATCACAGAGGAAGATAATCTGATTACAATGATTAATTTGGGAGATTCGAGGTGCTTATGTATGGTAATTTGAGGTTAATTACTTTTACTCTTTATCAAGAAAAATAACACACTGTAACCACAACAATAGAACAAAGGTCAACATAAGAGCAAAGGTACCATTACTTGTGATTGATGGAATTTTATGATATAGTAGATAACATATTAGAATGGATCTGTTGCCAAAAACACCAAGTACTAACGGCGGCACAGATGCTACGAAATTCCCAGTTTCACTTGGTAACAAGAGTTAACAGCTACTGGTAGAAGCTCTGTGTATGGAGCACTGATATGGCCATAGTCGAAATTTAAGGATTTCAGGACCGGGATATCTGCCAATACCGCCCCCCCCCCCCCCCCCCCAGAAACTGTGTGTACTGTGACTACTGCCACATGTTAAATGAAAACCAGTCAAAATCCTTCTATCCAGACACATTGTGGGGGATCTCAGAACGTCAGAGCAACATGTGACATTTTTAAGATTATGGAGCTCTGCTATCAAAAGATTTACTCAAACACACACACACACACAAATTCATGTCAATATTACCAACAGGGCACTAAACTTCTCCACTATTTAAGAGGGGACCACTGTTTCTGGTCATTTTTTAGAAACAAAAATAGAATTGAAAAGCTCCTTTTAAGGTATTTTACCATAACATTACTTTAGATCAATTCTTTTGAGTGTTATGCGACAAGGCCAACTGGTATATAGGTTCATGAGTGCACACACACACACACACACAAAAGAATCAGTAACAAATGTCTTTATATTAATAAAGATTATGATTTACAATACGTTCACTCCAACATGGCATTGAAAAATATAGGAATTATGATTACCAACCATGACATTATGAAATATAATTACAGTATGTTGGCTTGTTCAATCACTTTATTAGTGGATGATTAATACAAGTGTGTGAATGTGAACGATGACTAAACCAACGTGAAATATGAGGAAGCTGATCCCCATATAGACATCTCTATAAGGGGTGAGACTTATATTATTGATAAGAGGATCTTGTGGCATTGATTTTTCTCAAACCGACATGATTAATGCTGTTGACTCCAAGCAGACCGTGTCTGGCCCATTGTAAGCAGACGTTATACAGATTTACTGGTGTAATAAATGGAAGAGACAATATAGTATCACAATTAGGTTTTCTGAGACTTGAGGCAGATTTTGGAAACATAATGTCTTGTAGTCTGGCTCTCTTGGGTTTATGACTTGAAGTAACCAAGAAATGCTTTGATGCTCCTTCAGAGACTCCTCCCTGGCTAATGTATCCCATCAGATGTTGTTTGGTCCCCCTCTCTCATACCCACAATGCATTCAAAGAGCAAGAGCAGCCTTTTTTCTTTGTTTAGTTTTTTTTTTTTTTTCTTTTTTTACTGAGGGGAACATCTTTCATTATGTATTTACCTGGCTTCTGATGCTCGTGTCCATCTAATTGACACTGATGTGCTTACTGCTCCAGAAGAAAATCCAGGTGACACAAAACGATTTTGACTCCATGCGATGTGAGCACGTAACTCTGAGTGGGAGGGTTGCAAGGGAGAATATCTAAATTACCTCTCACGTCCTCACACGGCGAGCAGATGTGTGACATCCATTAGTTAACTTAAATATAGAGAACCTCGATATTATACTGGCATAGAGAAACATAACACAGATGAAAAGGATTTTAAGGCGATGACATTTTCAGTAATTACAAATTACGTGATTGAACAAATGGCACGGATCCTTTGTGGCTTGGCTGTACAGTTTAAACTAAAAATAAATGTGTGGATTGTTTTTAGTCTTGTCTTAGCGTCCGCTGTTCACACTGTACAGTCATAACTGCAATCCCAAACCAAGGAGCTGATTGTTGATTTTTAGAAGGAGGCAAAGACACATACTCCTGTCTACATCAGTAGAGCAAATGTTGAGGCTGGTGAATGGTTTTAGGTTCCTGGGAATCGACATCTCAGAGAACCTGTCATGGTCTTCACACATCACCTGATTGCGGTTAAATCCCTGTGCCAAGTTCTTGTTAACTTCAACAGAGGAGCAGTAGAACATTCTGACAGGAAATATCACAGACTGCCATGATTCTGGACGGCCCAGAACAACATGGCTCTACAGCGGGTAATTCGTTGTACAACTCTTGGTTGATAAATTAACCTTGAAATGGGTGTTGGGCCTAAATGATAAATAAACCTCATGGACTTTTAATTTAAGAAAAAAATGCAGCTGCCTAATGACATCAGTGTTAAACTTCGGTTGACTTGGAAATTGCGTGATTTGCAGAACCAGACCCTCTGAAGAACAAACATCCAGAGCCGCATTGGATTCTGCTGTGATCCAGAGCCGTTCACCGACAGGAGGACAGCTCTTAGATTTTCTTTTTGGGATCAAGAAGTGGATTTATCAACCTGACTGCAGCAGCGATCCACGCAGGTGACCTTTTCAAGTGTTTTTGTGCCGTAATGTCACTGTTGACTGGAGCTGAGTGGAAGAAGAGAGAAAAGTCCAGTAATTTTTACAAATTTTAATGCCTATATATTCCTACATAATGTACCACCGGAGCAGTTGATGAAGATGCAAGGTCCTGCTAAAGCTAAAAACTGTTGGACAAATGGCTGAGCCAAACTTCCCCTTCTGGATGGAGGCTCAGTGGTCCACATGGAGAGACCTCACAGCAGGAGGGTCTTGGCTTTAAATCATTCTATGCATGAGTTTGCATCCTCTCCTCCTGTCTGCAGAAGTCTCATTCCGCTGTCCAGAAATAAATTGCAAAGGTTCAGTGAACTTGAAGGATTGAATTGCCTGTTGGATTTAATGTATTTATGTTTCTATATGTGTGTTAGCCCTGAGATAAAAACCTTTTAATGGATTATATAACACCTTGCAACGCTCTGCACCATCCAGACAACAATAATATTTCCTGGAGAAGCCTCTCTCCATTTATTCAACCACTGTACTCGTACTTCACATGTACTTTCTATTAGTTGAGCTGTTACTTGGTTGAGAGCATATTTGTTCATCATCACCCACCGCACTCAGAGGCACCCACACAGTCTGCTCGTCCAACAACCTATCACCTGGGCCTGATTAAAAGTGGACCCTGTACATTATTGTGATGGCATTAATTCAAACGTGTGCCTTGGGTAGTTTGTCAGGTTACTGCCGAGAATTGACTTCCAAACAAATTGCCATGTGACATGGTGCTAAATGGGGCTACGGACTGTTGATATAGCTCCGGTTTAACACAACTCTGAACAGCATAAGACATTTAGACATTGCCATCCACATATCTTTTTTTAAAACAGACTTTACAATGAAATTAAAATGCGTGTCAGGATCAGGGATTCCTCTGGCTCGTGGCACTTATATATACTTTGTTGCAGCTGGCAACAGGTGGGAAGCCACTGAGGGATTCCAGTATACCTGACTGCAATGCCTGTGCAGAGGGGGTTGGGATCTGAGGGTCATTAGCCTCTGCATTAGTTTAACCTGAATCTCAGGTCCAAAGAAGCGGCTGGTGTCCCCATGTGTGTCAGCAAAATACAACCCACTTGCCAGAATAAATATGATGAAATACATTTTCATCCAGCAATTTAACAAGTCTTTGTTGAATCTCAAGTTGTGGCAATGCTGTTGCATGCCTACAAAATGTTGAAATGCCATCTCAAACACTGGTTTCTTGTTTCAAGCAGTGGTCTCCAGTCTTGATCAGTAGTATCTAGTCTCGAACAGTGGTACCTAGTTCCCAACAATGGTCATCAGTCACGAGCAGTGGTTGCTTGTCTCACACAGTTATCTCTGTCTTGAACAGCGGTACAGTGTTTACATTTTCAGCAGCCAACAGTGAGAATTACTAGTCTAAAGAAACTGATTACTCCAAATTGGTTAAGGAAGTAATACAGGGTAAGACAGTCAAAATCTTTAATCTGCTCCACTTTAATATTTCAGTGCAACAATACAAAAATGTATCTAAAAGAAAGTCACATCTACAATACTTTGAGAAACCTGACCTGAGATTTGGAAAAGACAAGCTTCCTTCCAGTGGATCTCATGTCTCTGTTTATGCTCTCTGATCCCCCTCCATCCTATGGCTGTTGTCTCCGCTCAAAGCCCCTAGGCCAGACTTTTCATGTAATTACCAGCACATGGTCACCCAGGAGGCGCAGAATCAGTCTAGAACTCTTTGATCATAACTGATATTGAATGGCATTTACCCCCTGGACAGAGAGAAACCTGTTTCTTTGGCTCTGCGAACAGATGGCCACAGGATGGTGGAGGGTGTTGCTATTATTCAAAATACCTCACAGGGAACGTGGGCTGCCAGAGGCCTTTTTACCCACCAGGAGAGCTGGAAGAGAGATCACAAATATTGTGGTGAGGATTCGGGGCGTTTGTGCTTTATATAACACTAACCTCCTGTCAAACACTGAGGAAGATACT
The DNA here is from genome assembly GCA_963678695.2 of Diplodus puntazzo. NCBI lineage: Eukaryota > Metazoa > Chordata > Actinopteri > Spariformes > Sparidae > Diplodus > Diplodus puntazzo. The sequence goes on along the minus strand of OZ023164.1, from coordinate 28,550,136 downwards.
GTCAACCTTCGACTTTTGCAGGATGAAAGTTATTCGTTCGGCTCAGGGCCTGTCAAACTGAAAACTAAATGTTCAAGATCTAACTTGCGATTCTGCTCACACCCTGTTTAAACACTCCTCAGATGTCGGCAAATGGAAGCAAAATTAATGTCAAATTTCAACTAATTCAGTCCTCTCCACTTCCCTTTGACTTCTACCCATCTGAGTTTCATCTCGTCCTCTCCCAGAGGCAGTGATTACCAGTGGAAGTGCGCATTATGCTTCATGAGAAGAAGACACGTTGAGCTCTGCAGGCAAAGGTGAGCAGAGGAGGTTATCTACAGAGAGATATTTGAGTTCCTTTGAAATTAATATTGTTCACTCTTTATGTGAAATAAACTGGAGATGAAACGGATTACTGTAAGAAAGAACTGCTAAATATAAACACTAAACTAAGGATTTTCTCCAGGTGGAATTCAATGTACTAATTAAATCAAAAAATGTAAATAAGAATATTCCAGCATAATGTGGAGTTGGCAGGATCAGAAGAAATTACACAAGCAACAAGTTTCCTGGGGGGAAAAGATTACTAGGGAAAAGATTATGGTTGATACTTACAGTGCTCAGCAGAACTAGCATTAGCACCATCATTATTGATGCACTGGTAGCATGTAAAGCCTCAGAAGCGTTACGTAAATCTTCATGAAGGAACGATATGGTGTACCTATTGGCCAAAGAACGAGGATTAGCATCCCGGTAGCATGGAAAAACGCTGGTGCTGGATAGATGACTGGACACAGCAGAAATCGCACCCATAATTTGCGCAAGTTATGATGGGGGCTAGAAATAATGTTGAAATAACAACGCAAAACCACCCACACTAATAGCAGGGATGTTTCCATGTAAGCCTCCCGAGTCTGATGCATTCAAATCCAAAAGGACACAGTAAACATACTATCTACACCTTCATATGTCTTCCTTGATTATGCTACATTGTGAACAACAAATCCATGTTGAAATAATATCAAACAAAAGAAACCTTGCTCCATCACCATTTCCTTCTGTTTGTGCATCACATTCTTAGTCATATCATTGCAACATGCTACTTTCACTGCAGCAAGACCACACGGATTTCACTTCAAAAATTCAATCACATACCTTAAAGTTGAACATCGACTAGGGACAATCTTGTGATGAGATTACACCAGCTGCTACATTATTACATTAGTGCTTGTTATGTGTCAGACTTCATTTAATCCCACTACACTTTCTGGGCAATATTTGGGACTGTATCTGACATTTGTACCTTTTCCAAATCTGTCCGCAGTCAGACAGACAGACAGACAGACAGACAGATTTACTGTATGAACACAGTTTTTTCAATTGAGCAGATTATAACATTGCCAGAGAGAGAGAGAGAGAGAGAGAGAGAGAGAGAGAGAGAAGCTAGCAGCCTGCAGAGTGAGTCGTCATCTTTGTCTACTTGTCTTTTTAAAAAAATCCAATATATTTCCACATTGCTGATATATTCCTGAGAGGGGAGTTAATACCCTCATCGTCTTGGCTGCTTTACATTATCTGGCTGTCACTAGCACTGTTATTGAATGTTCAGGAAAGACGGGCGCTTTGACAGAAAAGGCGACCCAGACGTGCCGGAGGAATTCCAAAGAAAGGCTTATCTTAAAAATTGTGATAAGGATTGACTCTTTACTTCGATTGATCACATTGGAGGGATAGTAGATAGATGGATCTGGATCAAGGGTTCCCACCCAATTTACACCCAATTTACCTGGAACCCACTCAAACAACCACCTGTGGGTCAGCTTTAGCTGTATGTAGCAACAAAGTCATTTGAGTGCTTAGTGTTATTAAAATATATATATAATAAGATGTCAGTGTGTGTTATGACTGCTGCTGACTTCACTTTACCTGCTGGTATATATAAAGCCATGATATGAATTCCTAACTATATCACACCTTAAAACACCTATAGCTATATATGTGTGTCATCTCATAATGAACAGCCGTACGTTGACATCGGGAGTTACTGGTAAGAGCAGCACCTTACTAATATTAATGAGATGAGGTGTTATAGTACAGCACAATGTACAAACCAACAGATATATATTTTTTTGGAAAAAAAACATTGTATAAGTAAGTTTAAGAGTAACACTAAAAAGCCCTCAAAACTCAAAAAGGTACTAAAAAATGCAGCCAAGTTATATTATATTTTTAAGAACAGCTCCCAAACCAGCACAATCTATCAGCTTAGATGCAGTTTATGACCATCTGATGGCCCCCAATTATTTTTCAGCTTCTCGTGCTGAATTGGGTTATAAAACCGACAGAAATGCACAACAAATATCGAATAACACAATCCCAGAACAGTAATAAGAACAGGGGTATGCAGATTTAAGCATCAACAGCACAAACACTGGAGTGCTCAGCAGAAATGCTGCAAACACCAATAACGGTAGGGTGATTAGCCTGGCAAATGCAAGGCTTTAAGCATTTTAATTAGACTGATGGCTGCTTTCATGCTATCATCTGCTGCCAATGATACAGTCTTAATTAACCCATTTAAAAGCAGTGGTGTGTATTTATGTCCACAACGAGCCTTTCCAGTGTCAAAGGAATACACATCATCGGCATAATTCTGTCCCCACAGCTCACCCTGATGGTTATCACACGTCTGTTAACGTCTGTGCGCTTTGCAGAGGAACAAAGTCAAGCGTGATGTATCGTTCTCATTTGTCAGATCTATTGTAGAAACCTGACAACATCCAGGTCATGTGAAGGTTCATCTCATTCACCGGGTAGTATATCAGCAAGATAAAAAATAATGAGCATTTGAAGAGTTGAACCGCCAGGTAGTGAGTGAGGGAATGAATGAGTACATGTAGGACTGACTATTAAATACAAATGAATTTAAAATTTGGATGGGACAATCTTATGGGGGTCTGGGGGGGGTTTGTGATGGAGCAAAATATGTAATGTTTTTTTAAGAAGTGGTTGTAGCTAGCTATACTAACATGAGGAAAAATCTGGGTACATTTTGTATTCTTATCCAGAGTAAGTGTTCGTAGTACAGAAATTAAGTAATTCATTGGTAAGTTTGTGGCTTAAAAAATACATCTTTGCTAACATTTCAAATATGCCCGGGTGCAAGGCAACAGCGAACACGTGGGGAAGGGTTTTATTGATATGGGCATTATCTCTGCTAATAAAGCACCGACAGCGCACTGACAAGATGAACGAGCGGATAGACCGATATATTTCAACATGGTAAAAGTGGGAGGGTCTAAAAAAACTGTGCGGGACCTTTGCCATGCTCATTTAATAGCTGTGACGCCATGAAAAGGACTATTCTTGGTATATTTTGTCAAGCCGCTACTCAATATATTTTCGAATTTTACACCCCAGGGACTGAATATAGCAGCACTCTTTGGTTAAAGTCAAAACCCACATTTGCACTATGTCAGTATGTGCTCATGAAGCTAAAAGTGAATTAACAATCACAATTAACAACAATTAGGTAGTGACGTTGTGAACTGGTGAGGCACATGACTATTAACTGACACAGTACAATATGTTATCATGATCACATTGTTCTGTTTTCTCACTTCATGAAGCATGAATGAACACCGATATTTTGAAGTGTAACAATCATTTTACGAATCACCTTTAGGGAAATGCAAATTGTTGTCAAGCAGTCATTGGTAGTCTCGCTGTTCTCGTTCTTTTTTCTTAATGCACCACTTATTTTGCTTGAAAGCACATGCGCCTCAGTGACAGAAGATCTAAAAACACCCCGAAGGAAGTACGAACTGCCATCAACCTGCTAAGAGGCAAATTTAAGACGGAACAAATCAGATTTACATTAAAAGCTATCATGAAAGTTGTGTTTAAAGGTCCCAGAGCTCTCAAAAATACATCACCTTTGTGAGTTTGAAACTACGCAATGTTTTATGAAACCTTTGGAATTACCCCAATTGTTCCCGAGAATAAAAACACTGACAGCTTCCTCATTAACGGCGGCGCCGGTTCTGCCTTGGACGATCTGCAGCTTTTCTCCTTCCAAACTTGGAAACCTGACAAACACAAACACAAATCTTTAATTAAAAATACATCTATAGAGACGTTCGCCGAGCTTTTGTTTAATGCCTTTTCTTAAGATGAGCAAGTGTAACAGACTGAAAAGAATAAATACACTCTTAACTACACCAATGCAGCGTGTTTAACCCTAATGTAATGAGACAGGTTCGAGAGGAACCGAGTTACTTACAGAAACTGCCTGCAGAGTCACCGCAGGGTGAAACAAAGTTTACTGCATGAGCATGCCTGTTCAGTGACTGTTCTATTATTACAGGCCCTTTTTATGGATTATACTGAAAAGGTGAATTCAGATAGAAGTCTGTACCAAACAAAGAAGGAGACAAACTTAAAAAGAACCAGGAGTAAATAAGCTTTTAGGCGCTCTGTAAACAGTCACAAAATGCCATTTGAATGTATGTTTTTTTATTCAGCAGTGTGTATGAATTTAAAGTAAGATAAAGTTATCAAATCTCACACAAATCTTTTTTTCATAGTTGTTGAAGCTGTACTCAATACTTTATTTCAAATGTAAAAGCAGTTATTGAACTGATTAACCAAGCTGTCTGCATTCCCTGTAGCTTTTTAGCATCTTTCAGCTCTTGTTTTGGATCCCTACAATGTATCAACTGCCGCAGGAATCTTTTTGTTCGAGCTACAAAGTGTCTCAGAAACAAAGAAATTAGCTGCTACCTGGCGGATGCTATTAAGCATTTTAGCAGCTAGCTTAATCCAGATGTATTTCCCTCTGGAGTTGTGTTCAGTTGAGACGAAAATACAGCCAGAGAAAGGGAGTTCAAAAACACAACGGCTGATGTTGCTCCTGATCTGATAGATGTGTTGAAAGCTTACAGTTAATCACAAGCTCGGACAAAAATAGGTGCACACTACCTGCCCAGCTCCAAAAGCCGGACACAAACCCGACAGGACCTGATGGGAAATGGGGTCCAGGTTTGGGTCAGGCTCAGTCACATCCATTGACATGTTTTTGTACAAATAAAGTGTAACAAAAATGGGGTTTGTCATATAGGTGACAACTCATTGAACACATGAATGCCATATTTTACTTCTCTGGCGGCTAACCTCATGTGGGACTCTTGTGACAGGGTGACACACACTCAGCGCTTCAGCTTACATTAACAGCGGGAGGCTCGAGTCAGGTTCAGATGTAAAGCACGGAGTCGAGCCGAGTTCTGCTCAGTAACTACTCTCTTGGGGGTTTGGGTGCTGACATAAAAAAATACAGCCTGAGCTGTACTCTATTTCTGGTAGTGCCGTACTTAGTTCCTAAAGAGAGTTTTCTTCTCAAATGTTGGTTGAGACCAGGCACAAAAGCAATGTTGCCAATGTTAGGAAATATGCTACTCACAAAAAACTCGGTGTGCTTGGAACAAAGAGAAGAAATACCAGTTCAGCAGATACACAAAGCACTTTTATAGATGATGTTTCAAGAAAAGAAAACAACTGATGTCTTTAAGATTTCAACATTACCTTCAAGATCTTGAAAAAGGCCTGGGCACACTGACCCTGCTTGTGTGAAGCAACATTTCTCCAAGGATGAGATTGTAAAAGATTTAACAAAGAAAGATACATAAAATCTTTTTTTTTTTTTGATAATTTGCACTTACTGAATGAAAAACGTTCGCAATTTCCAGGGTCACAATGAAGGACTTACAGGAAGAATGATGGTTCAAGTGTATTTTTTAGGAGCTGGTGACAATGATGAAAGCAATCTGAAATATGTACTCATGAAAATATATAGTATCCAGCCACTTATGCTTAATGCTTTTCAGGCGTCATTTAAATGAGGCGGTTTAAACACAGTTCACAGAAAAAGAAAATGTTTTTGATATAACAGAGAAAGTGATGCATTCAACTCTTCTGCATGTATCAGGGGATTCATCACTGAGCTGTCTCAAGAAAAGGGATCTACAGACATTCCTTCGAAGTGAAATTTCTTCAATTTCTGCCAGTGACCACGGCTGGTCAGGAACCTCACCTGGCCTTTGAGCCTTTGTTTTGTCTTTCGTCTGTTGTTTTGCAACTAATGCTGTTTTGGTTGCGACACACCGAAGCTTGAATATCTGAAACATTTGAAGGGCTTTCACAGATGAACTTGTTTCATCTGCTAGCACACCCTCATCCGGATCTCTCTCATCACCAGTCTACTTTTATCCCCGATGGCAGCCCTCCGCCCACTCTGAGTTACAATTTACATATTCCCTATACTCTGTCCTATTCACCCTCACCATTGTGCCAATTTCTCCACCTTCCCAAGTCCAATTCGCCCACTTCCCTCTCCTCATGATTTTCCACACCCATGTCAGGTCTTTGAGTTTTGCTCCACAGGAACACTGGAGGTGTGTGATATATATGTGTGAGGGGAACAGGTTGACAGGAGGGAACAATGGGCCATTCCAGGGTTCCATATTTGCTGTTCCCAGAGGAACAGGTGGGAGGGAGCTCAGCACAGCAGGATAGCCTTTTCCCAGTCCCTTTGAAACCACGGTTGCGTGCGTTCAAGGTAGAATGAATGTGTCAGTATGTATGTCATTGCATGCGCATGCATGCCTGTGTGTGGTTTTCCTGGACCATATGTTCATGTTTAACTCCCTCCACATCTGTGCTGGCAACAATAGCCGCTCGCCCCACAGGACTGACCACAGTCTGTCAGGGCTCATCAGACACGTCCCACATTTAAATGATGTGGGCGCCTCAGACCCCAGCCACGTTTCATTGCTTTATAATGGAACCCAGTCACCTTTGGCCTGCGCAATCAACTCCATTTTCTGCTCAGGAAAACGTGCAGATCGAGTGACCATATCATGAGCTCTAACCAAATTGTGTTCCCTTAGGTGACGTTACTGAGATGAGGTCATATTTATTCACTTTGTGCCTGATTTAGTGGAAGAACACTGTTATAAGTTTTATGTTCTCTGTTCATTGTCCTCAGTCCGTGTCCGGACAATTGAAGCTAGTTGTAAGGAGAGAGGAAAATCCATAAATGACTGTTTTTTGCAAAATATTTGAAAGGGAAGTGTTCATTCCAGCCATACACACATTAAAGTGAATTCCCGTACACATCTGTAATGGGAATATTAAAAGTTGCGGACCTTCTTATTAAACCATTTGTGGCTCTCTTCTCTTGTTGGGTGCCGGTAAACAATTGCAGAAGAAGAGGGTGCGACGAGATGATTTGAGAGCGCCAGTCAAACCTCAAAAGAACAAAACTGTGATGGACATATGGCATTTATTTGTGATGTCTTGTATCAATTTGAGGACCATAACAATCTCCAAAAGGCTCCACAGGCTGAATGTTTTCATCCGTGGAGCCACGGATCACTGGTGGCTCGAGTGACGCTTAAGTCCTAAAATGCTTCAGGTATGTATTGATTTGCTCATATTTTTGTTTAAGTCTGTTTCTGTTGTGCAGAAATGAGAACATGGCATCCTATAAAATCAAGACACATTTAAATTGTTGTCTATATAGCCCAATATCAAAGGAACAGATTTGCCTCAGGGGCCCAATCTGCACTGAGTTTACTGATTTCTACTAAGGCACAAACATGAAGTTGACTTCCAGGGTCACTGGAGTGTTTATGAAACCTTGTAAATCTGCAAAACGTCTATTCAGTGCTGTAGAAGGGGAGCAATTATGAAAGATTCTTTGTACTTTGTTTGTTCCGTAATAACCCAGAGACCCCTTTTGAGCCCCGTAGATAAAACACCCACAGAACTTTAACCACATCCTCTGATGCTGGCTGTTCAAAGATCAGTCATATACCTCTTTTATCTGAGCAGAAAGCTGGGAGACGAAGCAAAATTCTCCTCATAGGTTTTTCCCACCTATGACTTGCACATTGTCCGTCTTTCTTTGTCAAAAAGCCGAAGAAGCACACGCACACATTTCAGACCCAATCAAACTCACCGTGCATGGGAGGTGAGTCTCTCTGACACCAAGTGCAAAGTCATGAAGGAAATGTTTGAATTTTGTTCACAAAAAAAGTACGCTCATTCATTGTACTGAAGGCTACCAATAAATTACTTTTCATTGTGTGGTTTTTCCATTCAAGGTGAGTTTAACACTCGGAGTAAAGGACTCTCAGCTCCTCAGCGCTGATTAGAGTATAATGGCCCGTTGAATGGCATCATTTTATGGCTGGGTTGTTTCAGATGAGATAAAGAGTGGCGGTATTATCTGTGGTGCTCTTTAAAATGAATTCAGAATATCTTATTAGGCAGTTTTTTCACAACCATGTTTTCAGTGAGGTTTTTTAAATAATGCATGTTAAGTAACATTTGAAATGATCATTTCTACCAATCATTGAATTACACCGTACTAAACGGCAGGTTTCCACAGTAAATTATCAACGTAGACCACTGTAATTATGCTTTTGCAATGCATAACTGGTTATTATTTGAAATATTACAGTAAGCTGCTGTGAATCTGACTGGAAGCGTCATTCTGAACTGACCATAAAAAGACAGAAAGAAATGGTCCATTACAAAGAAATATTGTAATTAGTGTACAGCAGCATGCAGAAATTTACAGTAGCAAAACAACATACATATGCTAACCTGATAAAAGGCTAACAACATGCTAACAGTGGGTGGTTGTGAAAACACAGCATATTACTGTAATAATACTGGAACTTTAATGCAAGTTGTTATATATTTACAATACCCTCAGATTCTTATTACAGTACCACAATGTAATCGTACATCAAAATACTGTATTTTTAAAGTAAAATTGTATGGGCTCAATATATTCCTGTGATTTTCATCTTCATTACTGTAACAAATAATTACAGTGTACTGCTGTGAATTTACTGCAATTATTAGACAGTAATTCAGTGTAAAATAACAGTAATAATGTTTCCTTACTACTACTACTCATTCTGCTGTACCTACCTCTGCTGCCTAGACGTGGCTCATGCACAAAACGACATATTGAACATTGTCCCTTCAATTTGTTTATTGGTAGAACTTTGCTAATGAGCACCGACAAGCACGTGTTGTCACTCCAGCATACCCAGAACAACTGTCAAAGCATTAACTATGAAACAAAGAAAAATCCAAGACGAGGAAATAATGAAGTAAGTGGGGATGCAAAAAAAAGCCTTGATCAAATGAGCCAGCCTCCCAGGAGACGACATCTGTGAGATGTTCCTTTGTTTTTCTCCAGACTAGGTAGAACTTACGCAGTAATTATGGGCACATGGCACATTTCACGTGGAGCTGAACATTATATGAAAAACAAAAACAGAGATCAAATAATGCACATACATTCCGGGGTGCGATAAATCCTCACCGGGTGGCAAATGGAGATTTGACATCCTCTATAGCTCATTTACAAGTTGCCTGAAGCAATAATTTACACGTTTTCTTCTGAGCACGGTCGTATTTCATCAGTCTTAAAATGTGACATCGGAGATAAAATACGATGCATTTGTATGCATTACATTATTATATGGGGAAAGAATATTGTATAATATATTTTATATGACTATCAGACGTATACAATATTACGGTAATGAAGAGTGGAGAGATCAATACACATAATGCCACATGAACACCCATCTGCAAGGTCGTTCACACTGATCGATTGTTAATAAATGTTTATTAGTTTGCAATGGTTTATCTGGAGATACACCTGCAGACTAACACTGCCTCTGCAGAGAAACGCCTGTGATGCAACAGGGAAGATTTGGGACCATCAAAGGAACACGCAATGCAAACAATTGCTGCCCTATATATATATATATTGTGGTGAGGGTTTGTGTAATTTAAATCAAGCCCCTCAAGCCATCTGGAAAACTGCTTTCGATAAAATAATTGTAAACCAGAGGCGGGTGGGGGAATGTCAACACACACATAGCCCCTCGCTGTCACAGATTCATTGGCAGTGACGGTCATTTTGTCAATTGTAAGATGTATAACCATAGCAATATTTAAGTATTATTGCTGCTGCTTACGGGATGTCGGATGTGTTGGCTTGGTGGCCAGTGTCCATCCAGTAGGGATGCTGTAATCCTGCAGACTAGAACAGCTTTGAAAGAGGAAATGTGTGCAATGAGGGTCATTTCTTTTTTAACAACACTGGCCTCTTACATTTATTCAAAAGACCACAGACAGTAAGCCCAATAAATGAAGTGGTTCATACACACGTGAATTCATTCTGTTCTGACTTTTTAACTTAACGTAGGATGATCTTTTCTTAATCCTATTCACAATCCAAAGATATGCACAGCCCTTTTTTATATTTATTATTGGAGTAGTAACAATGACAACATATCAAAAGCCTTTACACTAAAAGTCATAAAGGGGAATTCTGATATTTTTAAACCTTGGCCCTATTTGTACATGTTTTGGTGTGTTAAGGATTTAGAATCAGGCCAGTGGACCGTTTCTGATGTTCGTAGATCTGCTCCTAGATAGTAGATTGGCTGCAATCGCTGCAATATAATAATTTTGAGGCAACTGTGACCGTCAAGGTCAATGTTTTTGCCAACGACAGACTAAGGTTGGTATTTTGATTATCAATAGCATTATGGAAACAATCCCTTTTGTAGAGAGACCTTATTGTGATGGCTACCAGCTGAGCAGCCAGGTCGCCTAGAGGTATTTCCAGCTGTTTTTGTTGCAAGTGATCTACAGAATTCCAGTGTTTTTTTGTGGGGAAAGAAGTTTTCAACAGGAAAGACCATGTCCATCCATGATTGTGGTGACTAAATCAGGTATTTTAAGCTAAATCATTGTGTTTTCCTGACCCTAACCAAGCAGAACATAAGCACAGCTGTGTGACAAGAGAGAAAAAGGAAATTCCACCTAAACTAATGTAAAGCTGCAACATAAAGAATCGTTCCGTCTTATCTGGGGTTCTACAGGGACTAACTTTTGTTATTCTGACAAGTAGGTATGAGGTGTTCATCTGGACGATTCCAAAACCTTTGGCAAGTATGAATTATTAACGCACCAAAATATGTACATATAGGGCCCCGGCTGATTTATATCAGAATTACTTGTTAAGACAACAGCATCATTGAAATGATTTACATGTAGAAATGAAGAGGGTTTATTGACAACCTTTATCGTGTCATTTTTCTTTACAATTCTCAAAAGAAAGAAAGTAAGTAAAATTATAGAATCTCACCCTGACACATTTGGAGACAATCTGGTATAATTAAGTAGATGTGAAATGTCACCTGTGCAAGTAGTTTGTTGGTGCCTCATATCGTTGATAAATGACGACCAAGTTTGGCATTACTTCACCTTTCAGACGAGGCGCTGAAGATGGGTTAGGAAAAGGACCAGGGCACACACAGTCTGGCTGTCTGCACAGAATTAAAATGTCAGACTATGCCGCTGAGTCTGTGACCTCTTGACCGCGTATGCAAATCATGTGAGGGTTGACAGTGAGGAAGGTGTCGGGCTCCTGAGAGGAAATAAAGCTGTTTTTCCCCCTCGGGTGGTGAAGCGCAGGATTAAGTTCTGGATGGGCTTTTTCAACACGATAAGCATTTTTAACATTGGAGCAATGTACAGGCTCGAGGCATGCGTTGCACTTTTTATCCTTATTATGATTAAATGTTTAATGTTTTGACTTCAAGTGATTCATAATGGCAAAGTTCTGCAGGACTCTTTCTCTTTTGATGTAATATCAGATATCAACGATGATCACAGTGGTAAGTTTTTACACATGGATTTATTATTGAAAGCATCGAAACTGAGTGATATGTTACCTTATTTTAGTAACAAGGTAATAATCCATATTAATGTGGGCCTACAACAGTCTAGCATTCATACATTTTTAATCAGTCCTTCTCAGGTAAAGGTTTGCCGAGAATGTGTGCTCTCTTTCAGACATTTCCTGCTTCGACTATTTGCACAGAATAAAATCACGTTTGGGATTTTATTCAGACCGGGATCTTCTGCAGAGCTCAGTGCAGCTACATGTTCATTTTAAATGATCTGATCGTCACGTATCAGATCCAAAGATGGACGAAAAACCAAAATCAATGTGCTGTACAAAGGCATTGATAGCCAAATAAAGGCAGTCAATACTGCTTCTGATTGACATCCTGGCTCTGTTTGTGAATTGCAATGGATTTTCCTTGTCTTGCTACTTTTTTCCCCCCCTTAGCGGTGCCATTGACTCGCTGGCTAATGAATTTGCCTTGTGTCACTTTGCGCGACAGCTGTCACTCTCCGACTTGGCACATTCGTCCGCATCAGGGGAGAGAATAAGGGGAGCTGGATCGATCGACGTTAATTATGCGGATGTAACGAGGGAGGGTGCATGCTGGCCTGTGTCTCCTCCAAAGAGTCGATAAAGGTCAGGCAATTAGTTTTTTCACCTCAGCTTTTTTTTTTTTTCTTTCTTTCACATATTCAATAATGTGGTGATGGACAATGCATCTACATCACCGGACAAATGATCTGGCCTGAACTTCACACATCTCAATCTGAACACACAGTTGCGCCATAAATAGTGCACTGCAAGTCACAAGGTAGATTGGCAGGGACAGTGGGGGAGTTTGGGACTTGTAACAGAAAAAGGTCAATATGTCAAGAACTTAATTATTTCCTTCATTTTGAAGTCCGGGTGCCGACTGATTCATTTTGATGCCAAGTGCCAGACTGCTATTATGTTATTTAGCTATTTTGTCATAAGAGGGAAGCCGAAATTTGTGCCATATCTTTTTTAAACAGGCATTTTAGGGATAAACAGAGTACTTATAGCAAAGTAGGCGATAATTTACCATGGAAGCATCTGAATTAATATTTTCTGATTTAATCAGTAACCGACGACAACAGACCTTGCTAATGAAACCAACGATTTCATTAACAGGTTTGAACTGTATGTGTATTTATGATTAAATAGCCAATAGAACCTTTTATTCGGATAGTTAGCCACTGTTGGTGCACACACTGAAGATTTTCCTAAGGACAGAAACATTTTACAGATGATATGCACATACAAACCTCACTTGGAGAGCAAGCAATAAATGTACCTTCGTCAGGCAGTCAGGTGTGACTGTGGCGGTGGCAGCCTTAACTGGATTTTCAATAACTTCCTGTGCTGTTGGAAATCACTGAGACATGAAACCTTCTTTATTACTATTGTGGCCAACCAACAGCCCTGCTGGATCAGTAACCAAACCTTTCTTAAGTGTATGCAGAGAGGGAAACAGTTTGTGATCTCCCCAGTTGAAGGCATCCATTTCTAGTTCAGAGACTTCCTCCCTCCATGCAGGATGGTACTTCCACAAGCCAAAATTACTGTTGCCATGAAGGCTTTGACCAGTGTTTCAGTAATTAACTACTTTGAGGTGTCTCCTGTTGGCATCTGCGCTCAGTTCAAGCATAAAAAGATACTGGATGGTTAAACATGATGCAACATGTCTTCAAATATGTTCCTGTACCAATAGCAGTGATAGCTAAATGGTCACGTGAATAGAAATATGGGACTACAGAACAAGGAACCCTGCAATCTCTGGGCAAATTGTATGATGCTGGAAGGATAGTGAGATTGTGTCTACTTGCATGGCTAGCTGGCAAGCTAACCAGTATAATGCTAGCTAGCAAGCAATGTAGTGGTGCCCGCAGCTGCAATTGCTCACCAATCTTGCTGGCTTGCTAACCGTTATTATAGATTCATATAGAACAGGATAACAAAGGCAAAGATGGCGCCTAATGAGTTGGATAAGAAATGGCATGACATTAACATATTTCATAAAACATCCCTGCACACCCTCCTGAGGTGTTGTCACTCAGCCTGGGTGATTAGACCATTAGCTGAAGGTGGGCAGACTAATACCGAGCACTAAGTGAGGTAACGGGAGTCCATGGGCTGATAAGAATGATGAAGGTGTAATTTCTCACCAAAGCATGTGCAAAAGATCTGAGAGTACAGTGAAGAAAGATGTCAATCTTACGCAGCGTTGAGGAGAGCTCTAATCACACGTCACTTAGTCTACCGCCTCTGAACATGTGTCAAATGTGGAATGAATGAAGGGTTCGCAACTTAAATAGTCTCGACTATTTGAAAGTGGTATGGGAGGATTTTTTTCTGTGCTCTAACATAACCAGTGACACGGTAGCCTGCAGGTGTTATTATGTTCCTGTTTGAGCTGTCAAGAAATGGCACGATCATAAAATATGAACTGATTGAAGCTCTCAATGCTCAGAACTGAACGACCATGATGTAATCCAGTAAGTGATTTATGACAATCAAATCTCTTTTTTTCTCGCTCATGTAGGCACTCTGATAACATTAAAATTAAGATGTGTCACACCTGTTACCCTACATTTCTAAAGGTCTGATTTTATAGGTAATGCACACTCAGGGCTGTGTATACATACAGCCCTGATGTCCATGTGTGTTTACAAGCAAGTAGGCCACACTGCAAATATGACCATTTTTTACTGACAAACCAGAATAGCGCGAGAGAGAAAGTGCTATTTGCTTAACAAGGGGGTTTTTCCTGGCTTTGCACCGTAGTGGTTATAATGAGGTTTGTCAGAATGACCGATTAAAACCTTCCATCACCCAGAGACTGTTCCCTCTCTCTCTCTCTATCTCACTTGGTCTCTCTGTCTCCTCTTTCCTCACCCCCTACATCTTTCTCAGTTTCCCCCATGTGCAGGCTGTAAATAGAATCTGTCTCCGTGATCAGCTGAGAAATTAAATGTGGCCACTCTGGCCTCAGTTTGCCTCTTGCTCTGCATAAATAATGGGATGTGTTGTCGACGCGTGCAGAGCTATCATAAGTGCTTTATATGATGCATCACACTCCAGGTGCCGTGCCATTATTTTCCCGTGCCGGCTGCTGTCATGGTCTAATGACAGATTTACAACACCAACTCTTTTTATTATGATCCATAAATATGGTTTTTCTTCCAATTAGTTTTTACATTTCATCTCCTCTGAGATAAGGAGACAGATATTTTTCCAACCTGTACTACCTCTGAAATAAATGTTTTAAATGTGTGGGAGCATCGATTTTAATGCAACACATTGGAGGACTGAATACGCTGGTAGCCAGTGATTCCCAACAGGACATATACCACCATAACTAAATCAACTGTTGCAGCGTACCACTAACAGACCTTCATCACACAGTACACCCGCAGTATAGTTGGGTTCAGGCACAAAACTACTTGACTACCCTGTATAAACAATGTCATGGGACTCAGTTAATTGTTTGGTGCAACGTCCATCACCGAGCTTGAAGCCTTGTTTGAAATGACAGTGTAGAGAAAACTGAAAATATACATCCATGTATCTTTGAATTCAACAACTATGGTGGTTTGGCTTGATTCACAAGTTCCACAGTGAACAATCTGAATTTTCTCCGATTTGTTCCTCTACCTGGCTAATTCTCCATAGCAACAGCAGCTGAGGCTCATGGGTAGTGTAGTATCTAGTGCCATCCGCAAGCTTAATTGACAAGCGACTCATTTGATGACTCAGTTCAAGAGTTAGATGATTAAAAGTTGTAGTTATAATATCAACTGGCCAGATATTTATATTGATCTGAAGATTCTCGTGTTTCTGGGCTACATTAATGGTATTGTTCAAAGACATGTGAAATGGGAACACAGGATGAACCAACATCTTCTGGCACTTTGAAACGGTTCTTTTGAAGCATATGACCTCGAAATGTATTATAAAGTACTAAATTCTAGGTATACTATTGAGCCAAGGCTGTTGGTGGTATGTCTGTGATTATTTGGTGACTCTATGCTCTGTAGCACATTTGCTGTCAGACTCTCAGGAGTAGATCTACTTTAATGTTTGTTTTCTGAATTGATACACTGGGGAAAATTGGGGGAAAATAAATATATACATAAAGAAAATGTCATGGACTAGATCAGAAATGCCCGGATTGCGCTGTGCTTAGAAGATTAAAGATAATCATGACTAGAACGCTTGAATCTTACATTTGACCCAAATGTGTCTAACAGTTAGTGGTTTCTTGGAGGGCCGCAGGCACCGCTGATATCAGATGGAAGGAGTGTTACTACAGGCTCGTAATGAAGACACCCAGGATGGTCAGAAAACATACTGTCACTTTGTCAGAAGGAAGTCTTCATATCTCTCTTATCAAACTGCAAACGGATTTGCGGATCTATCTCTCACATCAGCTGAGGTCTGCAAGTCACTAAAGGAAATGCTCGAGGTGTCGGATATTGCTTACAAGTCTTAATTATTGCCTTATCAATGCTGCGTTGAGAAAAGGAAAAACAGACTCACCCCAGGCAGCTTTTGGGGGGGGTACATCTTTTCATTAGTGCTCAAAGAGATGCTTCAGCACTGATGCTTTACATCACTTGCTTCACTGTATATATCAGATGCAACTTGAGCAGCGAAGACGTTTAGCAGGCAAACTTTTCTTTCTCTCTCAGTTACCCTAATCATTTGTTATCACAGTTTCTGAATAGAACTCATAAAAAATGTTTTAAATGGCAGTCCAAATGTCATTAAAATAACAAGGAGGGATCTTAAACAAATCATTGTATCAATGTTCAATCAATCTTGTACTAGAAATAGATAATGTTATCTAGGTTGACTCTGAAAGCAGCTTATTAATACCCATATTAAAATGTCCTGCTTGGTGACGACCTCTAGTGGCTGTAGTAATTATCTCAGCAAATGAGGGAGTCCAAGTCTGCATAGAGAGGAGGCCTCCGACGGGACTTTTCCCTAGATGGACGCTGTTTGTGTCCAGTGTGAAAGTGAACATCAGCTAATTTACTAATGTTTGCGTATGTATATATAGCTGCCTAATTCATGTGACATAACATAGGTATGTTTGTGACTGAGGTTACATGAGTGGATGAGTTATTTTAAGCAAAACCCAGATGTTTTCCTGAACCTAACCACCTAGTTTTAGTACCTAAACGTAACCAAATTGTGAGCGTACGACGAAGGCCCGGTATGTCTGTTGCTGGTGTGATGTAACAATGGCGTTGTTTTGATGAAATAAATATATATATATATATATATATATATATATATATATATATATATATATATATATATATATATATATAGGTGTGTGATATATGAGGATTTGCTGCTCTGATGGAGCAAATGGGCAATACTTAAAGATGCCCTGTGGAGTTTTCTTGTTAACAGACAGAAGCTAGGTTTACATTAAATGCATTTTGTCTCTCATTGAGGTCTTCCGTGCTTGTCGGGTGCCGTTCCTTCCTCATATAGCATTTGCAAAGCTGATATTTACTCCAGATGTTTAACACTGATGTTTACTTACTAACAGCCTCGTTCTTCCCTGCTTTGAATTCAGTTTTGATATCCGAAACTGCCAATCTTACACATGGTGATTTATAAATTTCAGACTGTTAGGATGTTTGGTCAAAGAGCCCATCCCATAGTGTCTGTTCAAATTAAGATTAAAGTAGTAATATTTCAACATGTAGAAACCTGTCAAAGTGGAACTTATACCTATTTTAAATCAACATTATGTCACAAAGCTGTTGGTGGCCAGCTTGGCAGAGTAGAATGGATAAAGCACCTGTACATTTCTATTATCACATGTTTTAAAACAATCTGTACTACGGAAGGAGAAATCAGCGATCTGTAAGAATGTACGCATCAGCTGTATCTGTAGCTGTTGTTGATGCCTCTCTGCTCTCGCTTGTAATCATCTTGCAACACGCCCTGTTCATTTTATGATCAGTTGCTCAACTGTCAATTTCATTCTCAGTGAGCAGCAGACACCTGCGAAACACAACAAACAGCATCCCCAAACACTCGCTGCCTGGCAAACTATCTCATAAATGTCACGCACCACGGCTCTTGTTCTTTTTTATGTGACATGAGTAGGTGCCCTGACTGCCCACATTTAATCTTATTGTTATACCCTTAGGCCCCATTAAACACAAAGCCAACACCAGCAGTCTGGGAATAGCTCGTCCCTGCAGCACAGTCCTGAACCCTGATGACTTTTAAGGAAAAACAATCTCAATTTATAAATAGGCTTAAGCTGGCGTAATACATCAAGACATTTCGATGGGGGCTGTTTAAAATTAGTGGGATGTCAGAAGCTATTAGGTAGAAGTTATCATTCAAATTAACACAAAAACCACGAGTGTCGCGCACCATTTACGATGATGTCATTACATAGAATGACACACTCAGCACCCCCGACTGTGACTGACCTTCTGCGACCCTGACTTCACATTGTCCTGCGGACGAGACTTAATCTGTGTGTTCTGATTAACATTACATTTCTCTAACATTTCTCTAACTTCTGTCACTCTCTCACTCTCTATAGCTTCCTCCGGGGGCCCCCTGGGACCATCTACCTCTCCTGGCTCCTGCTGACCCACATATTGATGCGCATGGATCGTCATTCCCTTGGGCTCCGCTGGATCATTGCTCTCCTCTGTTTATATATCTCCTTATATCGGTCCTTCTGTCTAATCTGATGCCTCGTCACTCTGATCTTCTCTGTTTCACTTCTAATTATCTGTGTGTCCTGCCCTCTTCCGGGTCACCACGGTGGAGAGGAGGTCGTGTGGCTCGTCTTGCTCACTCGTCTCCTGGATCCACACTCTTTACATACATTATCATTTGTATCAGATATTCTGTTAATGTGATTGTAAACGGTGATTTTGTTGTTCCGTTCTGTACATGTGACATCTACTGCACGTCTGTCCATCCTGGGAGAGGGATCCCTCCTCTGTGGCTCCTCCTGAGGTTTCTTCCATCTTTTTTTTACTCCTCCTGTTAAAATATTTTTTTTGCTCGACAGGGTGAGGTTTTCCTCACTCAAAGAACTTAGGCGTCATTCAATGTACAGATTGTGAAGTCCATTGAGGCAGATGTGATTGTGATTTTGGGCTTCATAATAAACTGATTAGATCTGTTTTTGATCCTTTTTGCGACATATTATATTTTGTTATAAAAAAAATATGAATATATATTTTCTAGGCATCACTAGCAAGATGGAATCCTTAGTTATCAGATATTTTGACTTTTTAAGTAAAAAAAAAAGGAGTCAGAGTTCCATTAGACTTCATTATTTCGTACATTGAGCCTATAGCTTTTGTATTTTATGACTTTAAGTAGTGATTTTTCTCCTCGCCGTACCACGAGAGCCCGGTCAGCCACTGAGGAAATGACGGACACGTCAAAAGCAATATGCACGGCTGGCAAACACTGTGTGACTCCTCTGCATTAGATCACACACACAATCCCCACGAGCGGCAGATTATAAGCTGCCTGAGCTCTCGCGTTGCGTCACCTATGATCTCAATAGCTATAGAACAACGCACGGCAGAGAGATAAGGGAGAACCCAGTTCAACAATTTTGAAGATGAGTTTTGACAGTTTAGATTATGTTTTCACAGAAACTGCCAGCTCTTTTTCATCACATCACATTATTTTGGTACTGTATCTTTACTCTCTGCTCCTGGAATGTCTCACTCATTTTCCATCACAAGTTCCTTTCTGTCTTTTCTTCCATATTGTTTAAACGTGTTGTTAAATGAGCACTGAGTGACTGTGACTCGCTATAATGATTGTCATATTTATTACCTAGGTTATTTAAAAATGTATTGACATAGCAAACAGAACCGCTGCCTAGATTTTGTTCGCTGGGATTGTTTTTGCAAGAAAAGCAAATGTATGCACAATCTAAAAAAAAGAACATGCAAACATCGTTTCAGGTATTTGATATTAAAATTTATGCATGTCACTGGATTTAGAGCAGGAATACGACGCAAGATGATCAAGATGACGGATTAACAAGCAACAAATGAAACACTGTTGAGGTATTCAGCTATTAACTTAATCTTGATACATTAGTGATCTCTTGTTATTAACACAGGAGGCCATGGCAGTATATGCTGGTACAGCGGCTATTCTGATAACCTTGCTGATGCGGATGAATTATTAACATTGCATTTCTTCGAGTATCTGGTCTGGTCCCGTCTAGAAATGACCAAGGCCATGTTGATATTTATTTAATGTTGACAGTGGAAGTGGAAGTGAGGCTTCAGCATGTGCACTGACTTGAGTCTGGCGAAACAGAACCATGTAAAGTCTGGGTGTCATGATTTGGATTCACATAACATCTAGCTCACATAGCCCGCAGCTGCGCCTCCACACACCTGTCCCGTGTGCTCAAAGATGATAACTGGCTCGTACTGGAGGTACGACCAGTAGTGTCTGAGCTGCTGATTTGAGTTTCTTTTTTCAGAGATCCTGTATTGATTTGTCTGGGAAGAGGATTTATTGAGACAGATTTGAGAAACGGAACTTTGTAACAAGCTGAAATTTCCATCGTTTGTTGCTTATTGATGAATCCCTGAAGGGTGGTTTGTTTGGTTAAACTCTGGAGTCTTTATTTCTGGTGAATATTATTCTGAGCTCGCCTCAATCCGAACCTGCAAAAAAGCGATGAGGATAAAGTCAAGTTGTTGTTGTAAAATACACTTATCTTTTCAAATAAAAAATTGAACTGTCGAGTCATAAATCCAATGGTCTCTTGATCTGTACAGAGACAGATAACGATGGCATAGCTGTCAGTGCTGAAAAACAATGAAGATTGAATTGAAGCATAAACCTTAAAGGTGCACTATGTAACTTTTTGGGGGGCTTATAATCAAATCAAAGTTTTAAATGTGCAGTGATTTAAACAAATGTATTTAAAGTTGTATTTTTCAGAGTAAAACAGGCTTTTGTATTTTGTTCCAGTGGGATGAAAACAAAAGTGCACGTTGCCTTTTTAGGAGTCCACAAAGGAGTCAACAAAGAAGTTACGTAGTGTCCCTTTAAAATAAAGAACTGGCAAATCCTCACACGATTCACGTCCGCATGATTTTAATGCATCGGGTCGCGTGATGTTGTAAAGTGTTTGCATCCTGCGTTTGGTCAGTTTAAGGATAATTATGGTAAAATGGGTTAAATATTTAAAACCAAAGTACATCCTGTTTGAAAGTCAAAGTCAACTCTATCAACATTTATCTAAGACCACACACTTTCCCAAAAGCGTTAAGTGCCTGGGATGTCGAAAATGATAATCATACCGGTAGTTATCATATTGACTATTTTAGGAAAAATAACGTGTTGAAATATGATGACGCTGAACTTTTTTCTGATATGTAAAATCCAAAAACTGTCTTTGATAGAAACACAGCAGCATTTCTGTGTATTTGATTGAGATTTCATGTGTAACCATGCTTGATGCGTAGGTCTGGTTGGACACTAACACGGGGGTGAGTGATTCTGAGAGTGATTTGTTGGGTCACGGACATGTTGTGGTGATAAAAAGCGAAGTCATCCATCATGAGGTCAATAGCTCCGGCTTGTGCCATGACATCTTCTCCCTCCCACCCGGAGACGAGAGCTTCCAGTGCAAACATCAACACAGAAAGAGAGCGCCATGCAGCTGACCTTTGGCACTCTGATTGCAAATCAGAGTTAAATAGAGACAGCGCACAGTATTTCTCCCCGGCTGTCACAATGCCACAGGAGAGACGTAAACATGACTTCCAGCTTGTGTAAAGCTGATATTTAAGCCTATGCTTGATGTATTCTTCTCCTCATAGCTCCTGACAACAAACTATGTTATTTTCCGTGTTTTCGCTTAAGCTGAAGGTTCTTTAGAGGTTCATCAGCCTTGAGGTAACCTTAACCAGAAACCCGGAGAGTCAGCGTTTAAGCAACAAATTGATAACGCCCAGTGTTTTTCGAAAACAATGCCACATATCACATCCCAGTAACAGCCTTGTCTGTCCATGTAGAAAGAAATAACACTTTTACTGGTGCTGTGTGTTTATTGGTGCACTACGGCTGTGAGAGTGGTGAAGAAGACGGTTGTGACTCCGGCAAGGTCTCTGAAAAAACGATGACCTTGTGGCTGAATATGGTGTTTTGTTTTTTTTTGCGGGAAAAACACACAGCAGCAGCCACAAACCACAGGAGGTCTGTAAAAACCAGGAACTGTAAACGGTAAATTACACTCTGAACAAAAGCCTGGCTGCTCGGGTGGAGGCTGGATGTTGTGTTGTTAACAGGGAGTCATTCCAGACGATTTAACGGCCACCCTGGGAAGTGCACCTTCTTCCTTTTTGGCCACTGGATGCTGTTTCTCAGTGCCTCCCTGCTTTTGATCCATTTCTTTTACTTTCTCCACCAAGTTTGAGGCTGTAAACAAACTTCCACATAAACAAAAATGGACATTTTGGGACTGGCCTGGCAGCTGTGCTGACAGTGCAGTTCCTGCCTGAGCCCATACCGTCTGCTTGTCTCGCAGTGTTTGAACAAAGAGACACAGCCATGACTGAATTTGCTCTCCTAATTTTGCCTCCCACCACTGACAGGTCAGGCTCACTAAGAAGAGTGATGCCATAATGGCAGCGACAACTGCACACTGTTACAACACCTTGCCATACATCTGTCAGCTGGTAAACATGCACTCTCCAGTGACTCGCGGATAATTGCCACATTGTGCCTGACTCGATTTGCATAACAAGATTTGATAAATAAGACAGTGAATTGGGAAAAAAAAAAGAACCTGCGACAGTTATTGTACCCTCAACTTGCAGCCGCTCTCGCCCGCTGATTAAAAACACGCAGTACATGTGTGAGATGTGCAGGAAACACTGTTGCATTACAGCTAATGAATAGAGCTGCCAAATGAGGGTTTTATACTTTATTTCTCACCTCCTCCCTGCCTACTGAGCCGTCTCGTACACAGATAAATAGTGTTTTTTTTCCCCCCATAGTTACACAATCCACAGCTACTGTAACCAAGCATCTCATGTTTATGTGCATAGAAACATGTTGGACAGGAACAATGAATCTTGCAGCTTACATTCGCTTGTTTTCTAGTATTGTGAATGTTTTGGAAATAGTTCCCATGTCTGGTTTCATCAAAGCTGCTTTAATTGCATGTGGAACTGTTGTCAGAGCAACATGTCCTTTAGTCGAAACCTGCGGCGCTGCGGGTAATTGGCAGTTAGCCGGATCATGACCGTCAGTGAACTCCATACATGGACAATCCGCCTTCCTAGAGGTATAATCAAAGAATGATGATATAATTGTTATTGTAAAAGAGTGAATACAGGCTGCTAAGAAAGTATTGTTAAAAATACAACACGGACACATGTTCGTATCAAATCCAATTTCAGTCTGATATGTGTTGACTATGAGAGAAACTTACATAATGAAAAGTTTCTGACTGTTGAAAGTTCACCCAAAAAATGAAAATTGACCATCAATCGAAAGTCCGGTGAAGTTTTGTAGTTTTGCAGAGATTTGAGGCAAATGAGTGTTGCAGCAGCATTCTCTTAACTGATGGGGAACTCGAAAATGTAACCACCAGCCTAAAACCAACAAACAAACAAAAACCTGGCGCCCCTAATTGATTTGAAAAGATGTTATTCAAACCCATTTTCAAGCCGAAATCTTAACTCTAGCTTCTACGCTAAAAGCTTGAGCACGCGCCCTCTCTAATGTGGTTGCATAAACCTCGACCATTCATCAGTGTAGAAAATAACATCTTTACAAATCAATTTGGGACCTCGGGGTCACTTTTTTGTGAGTTTCATGTTTGTTTGTTTTTTTAAACTTTTTTAAAACAAATTCCCATCGACTATTAGGCTTGCGGACTGTGAAGCTTTACCTGACTTTCCATTGATATGGAGGTGAGCAGATACTGACAAAACATATCACATTTAATTCGACAATCAAACTGGAATTTGCTTTAATTAAAGCAGCCCTTTGAGAGATTTTGTCATCGCAGTGACTGACGATAAAAACTTGCGCGTACACGTCAGAGAACCTCGTCAACCATGCAGTGATAGGGGTTTCTCTACGTATTTGCCTTTATTTCAAAATAAGAGTGCACTGTTATTCGAGATAACCAACATATCAATCATCAAACTGTGACCCAAGAACCAAATCAGGCGGATGAAACTTTACTTAAGATCTAGCATCTTTCCATCTTGTCTCCATTATCTCTGTAGAGTGTGGCTGCAAATAACAGGTCTCTCTTTTCCTTCTTTGTTTTCTCCACACTCACACAGACTGTTGACACGGAAGACAAAGCAATACGATTGGGGGAGAGGGAAACAGCGATTGCACCAGCAGTTGTCTGTAACAAGCAAGGTTGTTACCGGGGTGCTGCCGATTCACATCTCCAGGCTGGCTGGAAGATTTGGGAAGGGAATGTTAATGAGTAAACATTACCCTTGTAACTGTTGCCAGGGTGCTGTTGGGGGAAACACGCAAAAGTTCCAGTTGAGTAACTAATTCACGCTCAGTACAACCCTGGTCGGCATGATCGCTGCAAGTTTGCTGCGTGAGTCTATAACCCCAGACCGAAAAGAGTGTGTTTAGTCAACCTGTCTCGGATCAAAGTGGATGTACAGCGAACATATTATAGCCACAGCCTTGGCCTGAACGAAAAAGTTCAGTCACTATCCTTTCAGAGCAGTGGTTTACAGAAGCAGCGGCAGAGACGCACGCTGTTGTCGCCTGCTTTCACTAAAGCATCAGCCGCTTCAGCACCATGGAGAACTCTATCAGCCACAGACAGGATCAGCACCAAGGACAGCACCCGTGTTTGGCCACAGTCAGTACTGTAGCAGGTCCAGGTTAACACTTTGTATCCCATCAGCTCAGGGGAACATTTTCTTTAAATCTCATAATATAGAAAAAAATAATAATGATAATTTGACAGTCACATGTTACGATGTGAGCTCAGTCTGTTTTTATATTATTCTAATGCTTTCTACAAATAAAGGACACAAAATGTATTTATTAATTTATTTCATGACGCTATACTGCCCTAATCGAGGCTCTATTGTGTAGGATTCAGGGACAGAAACAGAATGAGGATGTAATATTTATAAATATGTTTTCATTAGAGTAATCTAAAATTAAGAATCGATGTGTTTTTGTTACATAAGAATGGGCATTTTATATCCAGAGAGCAGAGTCCAACATGTTTTTGCACTTTTAATGACCACTGTTGATCTTACCCGAATCTGCAACCCACTGCTACAGTAGATGCCACTAAATTCTTTGCACTGAACCTTTATAATCATAAGAATTACTGCCAATTTTACCCGGAGGTCAGCTCGCTCACCGTTTTTCAGTAACATGTATAAAAAAGAATGTTGCTCTCCAAACCAACTTTTTCTCAGGGGCGAACTTGTTACAGAAACTCTTGTAAAAGAACATTGATTACATTTCCTGTTTCAGTAATTGACCCCTTAGCTACTGTTGCTATGCCTGTCGGGCTTTCAGTTCACGCATGGTGCATATGAAGTTTATGATTATAATGGGATTTTAAACTAGATTTCAGACAGAAGAAGACTGTATGTTCAGTCGGTAGGTTTTTAAACTCACCATTACAAGAGACAGGGAGTATGAGATGATAACCAATGTGTTTGGCAAGTGTAATGTTATCCTGGGTAATGTTGGCTGGTGTAATTTGCCCCTAATGAAATATAGAGAGGCTAACGTTAGCAAAAACTCTGGCGTCATCATTGACATGGGGTTGATTGAAACTATTGGACAGGCCAGTCACAGATTACTACACAGTTACTGAATTTTTCTTTTATTTGTCAGAGCATTTGATTTATTGATTGCTGTTGAGATGTTACTGTAGATCTTACTGTACAGATTCCAGATTGGTTAGTTATCTGGGTATGAATTTGAGGCTTATGTTCGAGCAGATGAACAAACATGTAATACCTTCCTCAAGATTTCGCTGATAGATAAGATTAAGCTAAGGTGAATAAACCACCTTCCACATGGCATCTTATTCTTGCTACAGCTCACGCACAGCAGCCTCCCGCTTGGCGAATGGTCAGCTGTATTACTCAGAGGAGAGCGGTACATATTAATTGTGCAATAAGACAAACTGCAGTGACCACAGACACTGAGAGCAGACAGATGTAGGTTGGCAGCGTTCCTGTGAAAAGTCAAACACAAGAAGTTTTCAGTCTTCAGAGAAATTAAAGTCCCCTCCACGGACTCTGCCTATCACACCACAACCTGATTGTGGTGCATCACTCAAGCTGCACGGCTGCATCAACCCCCTCCCATCAAACCCTGCCTCATGCTGAGGCCTGGGCCAGTCCCTACTCTCGCAATATGGCTGCCTGGTGCGCTGGGCACTCACACACACATCAATTAGAGAAAGGTTACCTTGTGCTGCTGCTGGCTGGCTGGTCGTCTTCCTGGCTCCAAGAGAGGCAACGAGCGAAAATATGAGAGGAAGAGACGACTTCTTTGGGCAATTTAATTCCACCCTCTTATCTACAATCTACCCCCAGCCGACCCAACGCCACCATCATCACCATCACCACCACTCTCCCTCTCCCTCTGTTTTCCAAATCCAGCAGAGTGTTTGATTTTGAAAAGGTCACCTTCCAGCTCTTTTATTTCCTCTCAGATTCCTCCTCACCGATACGAGCGTAAACACAGAGCAGACGTGAATATTTACCTGGGAAACTCTGGGGGAGGTGTGGCTTTTTTACAAAATGCAAATCTAATTCTGAGCGATGAACTGCCTTGGGTTCCAGTGGTATTATTTAATTAGGCACGCTGGTATTGGGTTCAATATTTGTTTGGGAGAGGGGGTTGTGTTTATGCCACTGGATATTTACTGGAGCAGTGGAGGTTAAAATCTTAAGCCTGTCTTCTTCTTTGTTCATCAGATTAGACTTCCTTGCCACCACCATGGGCAACTGTTAAAAACGGCATCAAAGTATTAATTATAGAAAAATAACTATTCACAGCTGGGTTGGAGGGAATGTTCATGTGTGAGTATGTGTGTGTGTGTGTGTGTGTGTGTGTGTGTGTGTGTGTTTGTCTATACTTCTTCCTGGGACTATGTGTACATGTCTGTGCCTGTGTGAGCACTAAATAAGACTGACTATCATCCTGTTTGTGCGACAGCTAGAGGGTTACCATGCATTCTTTCAGGTACGGATGGCAGTCGTAGCGCTGAGTTTCTCCACTGTGACGACACACTTTCATCTCCATCTGTGGACTTGAAAGACAAGAGGACTTAACTCTTGTGCTGTTTTGGCTTTATGGTCCCATTGAATTTGTTTTAATTGGAAAATAAGTGGTTTTGCTTTCAAACAGTTCCCAACTAGAATGGAGCTAAATTAGCTACAAACGTTATTCACCGCCATCCACCCACTTTGTTTCTTTTAGCTTTTATCTAACACTGCACTCTGCTTTCAGTAGCATAAAAGAGACACCATGTATTTTGTGAGTTGGAATAGCTCAGAACAGAGGAAAACATTTTGAAGGATTTTCAGTCTATTATTTCTTAACGGCGCACCGTGTAGTTTCGGAGAAGACATTGTAATCAGATGAGAAACATCTTCATTGACTCTTCTTGCCTTGATGAACTAAATAAACAAACTTCATTTTCATGAATAAACCGAATAAAAAATGATTTAAAGGACAACACAGTTTCATACTGTTTTCTTTTGTTTATATGTGGCGGACCCTGCCACCTTTTTAGCTTTAAACAGTGTTCTGGGGACCTTATTTTCCCCAGAGAACAGCTTTTTTCTTCAGCTATAAGAAGAAGTACTTCTTAGTGCGTATTATTACCTCATTAATATTGTTAATATGTTGTTACATGTCTCAGAGAAAAATGTGCTACTAAAAAAAAGCCAAATTAAAGAAATTAAAAATCCGCTGCAGTAATTGTATGTTTTCCCCGCCGCTGGAGAAGGCACATTTACGTCTTGTTTACTTAAGATTGTGAATTTTTCCATTTGGCCTCCATTATCACTGCAGTAGAGCGTACCTACATTTCTCACATGGGTTTTCTTTTTTTCCTCTGTGGGAGCCATTATTTCACTTTATTCCACACACACACAAAAACATCATAATGTAGCCCATTCACAGGCAAAATTACAAACTGTTAGCACGGAAGAGGAGGCAATAAAATTGGAGAAAATGAAGCAGCAAATGCAGGGACATTACCGGGGTATCGCCGATTCACATCTTCAGGCTGGCTGAAAAATTGCTAATTGCCGAATGCTCGGAGGTATGATTGTGGGTTTGCTGCATGAATGTAGTAAAAGCCAAATTGTTAGCAAATTGTTTAGTCAGGGTAGAGCTTTGGAAACAATCTTTAAATACTTCATTGCAACCACACAGTATGATGAAGGATCTCAAAGCAACATTATGAAACAGTTTTTACCTTAAAATAACAGCTTCAAAATCATTTTGATGGTACAGTATCTGGTAAAAAGGTGAATGGTGTCTGTGTCTCAGCCACTTTGCTCCTCTATCACTTGTTTCTGCTCTATGTAACTTCAGTGAGAGGGTAGGATCACAGCATTCAACACATAACACTGTTATAACGAACCACATCCTACAAAATGCCAATTTCTACATAATGTAACAGTGTATGGTTGTTTGTTTTTTCTGTTTGGTAAGAAATGTAGGTGTATAAATGTTCCTGTTTCTTGACACTTTGTAAGTTTATTTGATCAACTTATCAGATTAAGTAACGAATGCATCGCTAGTACACCTCCCAGCTGAAAATAAGGTGCTATCGGACTGTTGCTTCTTGCTTCCAGGACTAAGTTCCATTAGGACATCGGACGCCCTGGGCTAGCTGATTAGCATGCTAACCTCAGCGGACATCTTTGCAACACAGACATCTTTGACATAACATCAACACCATTGTTTCTTCACTCTTCACAATTGTGGCCATATCTGACAAATTGTTTTTTGGAATGTAAGCCATATGCAGTACTGATACTGATCGAACTCATTGCAGAAAACAAAATATTTAGGTTTGAGCAGCAAATACACACAAACACAAATAGAGAGTTTCATCAACCATTATCTGACTACTACCTTGGATCTCTTAGATATCAAAACGAATGCTGATTGAAACAGACATTGGTGTTATTACAAATATTATCAGATCTGGTCATATCTCTGCTGATCGCAAGTGTTTCAGCAGCATATCACTGTTTGTCAAAGGCCATTAAAGTGTAATCAAATCACTTTTTTGAAAATCTGTGTATATTTTCCATCCAACGCTCATTTTTGGAATTGGTGACAAAAGTTGCATGTATGTGGTAAAGGGGAAGGAAAAGAGGAGACAACAGGAAAGAGGAAGAGAGATATTAAAAGACATGAAGAGGAGACACCGGGTGAGAGAAAGCAGTGAGACCTGAAGGAACATTCAAACGAATCGGGAAACAATGGGAACACAGACAATGAAAGGGGGGTGGGTGGGATTTGAGAGAAGATTAAAAGGATTGAGACAGAGGCAGAACAGAATGAAGTCTGAAAAGCTGACATGGCAGCAAACATTTCCATGTGAGCCAGCACAGATCAAAAATTATTGCAAAAAGCAGGAGGGAAACGAAAGAACGAGAAATTATGAGATGGAGGAGGAGGATGACGGTAGAGGACTCGCGACCCACGGGGCGACATCGGCTAGACAGTAGAGGTCCGCATCAATGGATGGTGGACAGAAAAGGACGAGTGGGGACACATCTGTGTGGACGCAGGCAGCCGTGTGAGACCGAAGCACCACGAGGTCACCTGTCAGGAGTGGGGACTGCTGGGAACAGGGGCAATGGCAGCACCGCGGGAGGCAGGTACTAAGACAGCAGGAGAACAAAGGGTGAGGGGAAATAAATGCAGGCAGAATGTGAAAAAGCATTTTTAAAAAAGGACCGTGGTGCAGGTAGCAAAGGGGAGAATGCAGCTTTTACAGAGAGTTGATAGAAACCAAATGTTGACCCCTGAAGTGATTTCAGTGTTAACTCACTCCAAAACACAGGAGACACATCGTGACCGCAGAAGATGCTTCCACACAACAGCTGCATGAGCTGTTTCCTCCTCTAACCTTGAAACACCAGGGCAACACATTATAGCTGGCTGGTACAATTATACCATCACAAAAGCAATGGCTGAAGCAATAAAGGGGCACTCACACCACCTTTAAATTCTCAAACACTTCATTCCTTGAATTCCTTGAATGTTTTGACTAGTTCAGTCACATTCTTCCAGAAAGGAAAATTAGGAAGGAGGCAATTAAATTGCAGACAATCACATAACCAGTACGAACAAGAGCTAAATGATTCATTTTTTTTTTTGTCAAACAAGACTTCATCTGGCTGTAAAAAAAATGTGATTAACCATAAGAGGAGGCTGTCATACATCACACCGACAGCTGTGGAGCACAGATGCGTGTTAATCTTGAATATAACGAAGTATAGTCATTTAAAAATTATGATAATTTCATTGGGATACTTTTGAGGTTTGGAGAATACAATATCTGTATGAAACACATAAGCTCAACACTCAAGTAGGTGTTCATTTTGAAGCGGCGTGTACCTCAGCACAACTGTCAAATGTTGCCCGGCAGCACAGTGGACATCACTACAGCGCACAGCCATTTCTCTAAGACCGGCTTTTGATAGAACACTTTTGATATTTAACACCAGCAGAGAACCACAATTGCAAACTTCTTTGCAACCACACCCAGCTGAGCCATTCTACCTGGTGCTGGCTAGTTCAAAATCCCAAATGGGTGGAAACACCCTAAACTGAGGAGTAGCAGAATAACCTAGTTTTGAGAGGAACTGTGTTTGTAACAAAATGCAGTAGGACACATTTTACCACATAAAAGAAAGTTTAAGAAACATTTAATATCTGAATAGCACACAATCATTTGTACCGGTGGCTACAAATCATACACGAGCTGAAGGCTGCATTCCTTGGCCATGTTTTATCTTTTGAAAGTGTCTAAAATTTACCTTCAAATACAACAAAAACAAATACATTTTTTTATACATGTTGATAGTGTTGCATTATTGCATACATACAAGCCCAAATGTATTAGGATTTTAGTAGTATAAATGTTATTGTTTTAAATAGGATGTATTTGGTTTCGAAAGTCATACTGCAGCCTTTAATTACCAAATAAACCCCTCTACATTTGGGTCAAAAGTCTGTCAGTGCTGCATTCTTTTGCACCCTCTGAGAAAATATCCCACACACTGCTCGTGCACCCAGCCCTCACTTGAAACATTTTTTGACAAAGGTCCAGTGGGACCAAAACGTGAGTATGATCAATAAATTGTGATGCTGAGCAAGAGCAGTTTGCGATCTTCTTTTCTCTGAAGCCATACTTTCCAGTGCACCTGCATCTGAGATAGTCGGATGTTGGAATTTCCCCTTTGAAAACATTTTCTGGTAACTGACAACATATAATAATGATGTAAACACAAGGCGTGAGGTAATTTGTTTGGAATATATAAGGAAAACAATGGCCAGAGCGACTGAACAAAGACAAGATGACAATTTACAAAATGTAGTGAGCTAATTGCTCAGAGGAAGACGCTGAAATATACTGAGAAGGAAATGACTGAGCCAAGCCGCCAATTAACTATGTGTTTTTGTTACTAGGAGATTGCTGAGAACACACTGAGAAGACAATCAGATGCTGCTTTTTTATCTTTTTGTGCTGCATTTTAACCACATTATCACGATAAAGTATCTGTGTGGATGATATGTCTTGACCGTGTCTTAAACAGCTGTGCCAGTCTTAATGGTGCAAGATGAAGATGACTAAGCAAGAAGAAAGGGCCCAGACCACCTTGATCAAGTAATAGAATAGACAATAGAAATGTAGCAAATGCAGGGAAAAGCTGGTTTACGGTGATGACATACACAGTGACAACAGGAATCAGACCAGAGTGTGGTGGCATTTAAATGTCCACTCTCTGTCCCATGCATGTTTTTCCCCTTGAACGCAATCAATTATGAAAGGTCAGTACAGACTCTGCTCGACTGACACTGTATTTAATAATGAATCCTAATTAACTAGCCGTGTCATTAAGAACAGCTTATTTCTTATTGAATAATTGCGGATTTGTTTGTCTTGCATTACCAACCATTTCCAGGTTCATACATTTATTTAGGTTGAGTTGCACATGTGCATTACTTAATGGGCAGGACGTAGCCAATCAGAGGTAGAGTGGGGCGGGTCATGCCAAGCTAGGTAGTTTGATCTAAGATAACACAGCTAAAGCAGTAGCAACTGTATGTCTGCTGACAGACTGGAACGTATATATTTTACAATATATTTACATAACATAAGTTACACACCTAATTTTCGACTCCAGTATTTTAACATTGCGGTAGGAATACTTTCTGAGTAAATCCTTCACCGTTGCATTACCTATCATTGGTGAAATCATCCAAATGATCAAATTGGCATTGTGTTTAGAACAGATGAGGTTCATTCAGAAGAGTTTATTTGTTCATCTGACAGGGAAAAGGCTCATTTCATCAACAGAAAAAGTACTTAAATGAGCTTGTTAATATTCATTTGTTGCATACTTCCCATCTATTTTCTATTTCTGGGCTGAGTTGAAATTTTCACTGAGTGCATTGATATTCATATACGTTTTATTTAAGTCTACAGGTCAGCTTTTATTTAGTATTTGAAAAAGATAAATGTTTGTCACGCTTTCACATTTGCTTTGTCTCCATGTCTGTTCATCAGGTCAGAAAATTAGTAATTATGATACAGCATTACTGTTGGGAAGGCTCATTGCTTGGTAATTTTTTGAAAATGCCACACAGAAAGCTGGAGAAAGATGCTGTGCAAATGCAGCAGGCATTGTTGCTACCACAGGTGAGTTGGCGGCGGTGCAAATATCCTTCAGCAAGGCCTGGCTGAGGCAGAGAGCTCCTCTGGGGGGGGATGGAGGTGATAAAGTGGCTGAGTGTTTCGGCCTACCCGGGACCAGTTTCTGCTGACTGGCTGAATGACAAAGTGGTGGTGGAAAAGTGGAAAACAACATCTGGATTTGACACGAGGGGTGTTACAGTAACAGAGGCAAGGGTGTCATTTACAAAGTGCTTGTGCAGAAATCATTAAGAAATAAATGTTTTAAAGTGGATTTGATTGATTTCTGTGTACGAAGCATGAAAACAAATTCTTAAAAATGGGTATGAGGGCACGAATCACTGGATGAAAGGCCTTTTTGAAATGTGTGTCAGTGGAAGGGTGGCTGCTGATCATGTATTCCTTAACATAGCAGAGTGTACCATGCAGATGAAGAGTAAATCTATAATTCTCTTTAGGAAAATGTGCTGTATTTAAGGCAGGAAGTTCAAAAGAATCAAGCATATCCTCTAATGTTGAAGTGTTAATGGGTCAATTGGATGCGGGCAGTAAAAGTTTAATGTAACTAGTTAACACAGTTGGTTGTTTTAGAAGTTTGACACACAGCAGCAGACACAGCGGGTGCTAATGGACTACAATGGAGAAGTGATTAAAGGTACTTACGTTGTGGGTTGTCCCTTTAACTGTATGCTACTTTAAAGCTGTATGTTACTGTTATCCAGATGTTTAACCATGTTTTTCTGAGCAAACCACACATATACTGCCGCCGGTGGATTTTACTAGCCTAGTATTTACAGACAGCTAACTCTAAAACAAAGCTACAATGATTTCATTAAACGGTATGATTCATTTTATATTGTGTTGAAAGACTGAGGTTTTACAAATCCCAGGAAAAAAAGTGGGCATCCTCACCTGGCAATGATCCTTAGCTATGATGGAGCAGTATGGTTGGGGGTGGTGCATAATGCAGGGTAACCAATGAACCTTGATAGTATAGTATGATTATTAGAGAAAAAACAAACAATATTGTATAGAGGTGAGCTTTCTGCAGAAATCTAATATGTTGAAACTTCATATTTTCTCTATATTCAAAGTTGACTTTTCTTTGGGTTTAGTTTTTCAATTCTATCCTGTGTCAAAGGTGTTCTTATGTTGTGGTTAGGTTTAGGCACAAAAAACACTTTTGTTAGGGATTGGAAAAGATCCCTAGAAGTTTTGGCCTGAAATACAAATATGAAAATTGTTCAGGGGTCTCCTTACAATATCTGGTGGTTACACATGGTCTGGATATGTTCCATAAACTAGCATTATCCAAGTCTCCAGAAGCCCTGAGATCCCAAAATGATTCGACAACACCTTTAAAACGTGGTTGAGCTCATCCACCCATTCTGGACACTTTTAGCTCAGCTAATACAATGAAGACATCAGCTTAGATTATGCTAGAGAAGCTGTGAGGTTCCATTTTATGCCTTTTTCCAGTTGTTTTGACATTTTAAAACAACTCTCCAGCTATTTTTAGTTGTTTAGGAGAATTATGCAACACTGTTTTGCTGTGAAGCTCCAGAAATGTTCTGTGGACTAAGAAAACTTCATTTGAGTTTCTATCAGCTTGAGGTTGAGTCCAGTAGACTGGGTGAACTTATCCTTTAACAAACTGTATATCCTTTTGTTGATTTGTTTTTTTTTTAGATATAATTCTACATACCTACTTACACGTACAATAACATTACTTGTGCTCAGCCTATGATTACAGCTGAACTCTTACAATGTGGATTAAGCATTATGTGGAGAGTTTGATTTGTGTAGTAGTTGTACAGCATCTTCCAAGCTTTTACAGCATTTCTACGCCTACCCGTGTTTTCTATACAGATGTTCTCTAAACAAACAGGGAAACAGAAAGTAATGCATCATCACATCATGAACACCATTCTAACAGCAGTAGTACAATACTCTGGAGTCTTAGTGCTGGTGGGATGTGTCGTTAGTGCCTGAAACTCTGACAAAACACAGCACTGGTGCCACTTAACTCTCCCCAAACTACATGTTGTAACATTGTGTAAAACATGATAAAATTAAAGTAAGTTTTTTACATCATTCAAATAGTCAAGTTTTTTATTTTTTATTTTTTCTTTAGTTTGGGGTATTGCGACACACACACTAGCGTGGGCGCGCGCGCACACACACACACACACACACACACACACACACACACACACATTCAGACATTCTAGTCTCCATCCATCCATAGTGTGGTCATTACATGGATTATGATTCATGTCCTGGACCCTCAGCTTAACCCTACTGCTTACTTACCTAACCCTATATGGTCTAGTATTTTGGTCCCCACAAAACTGTCTGACCCTACAGTGGGCTCCCACTTTTGGGACCCCACAAATGAGCTAAAACAAGAACACACACTGACACACACACACAAACAATGCAGGCAAGAAAATCTGTGTGGGTCGCTGGACATTTGTAGGACTTTGGTATAAGAAAGATTGTCTCTTGCATATTTGGAATATTGAGTCTTGAGGGAAGATCAGAGCCACAGGTGTGACCGATTACATTTAAGTTGTGATCCAAGTACAGCAAACTTTATACAATATACTCATCCAGTCTTATTTCTAAAAATGTCATATTTTCAACTACTGTAGATTCATTCTGCCGTCAAAAGCCTTTACTCCCTTCTTTCTTCATAGTTTTGGGCTGTGGTGACCTGAAATCGTTGATCATGATTCCCGCAGACTCGCAGCTTATTTGTGATAGATCCACCAGAGATCAACTGAAGGCTTGTTTATATTGTTTACTCTGACCTTTTCAACAGCAGAGTATACACCAAAAGTCCAACACTCCCATTCTGCTGATCCCTGTTGTTACCTCAGAATTTAAATAAGCAAACTAACCTTTTTGTCAACAATGTCAACACCTGGAGTCAAATTTGGGCTTGTTTTTGACCGTGTGTCTCCACACATTTTGCATTCTACCTGTGGCCTGAAAAACAAAGCAAGACCAGTTGGTTAACCAGCTATTTGTTGTCTTAACTCACATAATATGAGGTATAATGTAGCCAGTTCACATTGTACACAGGGTTAGACCAGGTTAACATAGTGAGTTCAGATCAATACCTATCAACAGCTGGACCACTGGAGTCCTACTGGATACCAGCATGGAGAAAAATACAATTTCCAATAAGTTAGAGGTTTAAGTAATAACCACTATATATGGAATACCATCCCTCCCCTGTCATTGCATTAATGATACATCTGTTCCCTCAAGTGTTTGCCAGTTTACTGCACTCCCTAACGCTGCTAATGTTAAAGGTAAAGCGTTAGCAGTGTAAACGCTAACTAGCTAGCCAACGTAAGGGCAATTCTCAGGCATTTTTACTTTTTTTTCCACAAACTGGCACCAAGACTGTTGACTGTTGACAAAACACAGATACCACGTAATTCCAACAGGGTTATTCTAGAGCCGGAACCAGCAGTCAGAATTCTTACACAGACATAAACAAAACAATCTTTTTGGACCCGAAAAAAAACAAAAACGTTAGAATTATTAATTTACAATCATAAAAATGTTTTTAAGGAAAAGACATACTTTTATACTGCACCTTCCTTAAAGCTTTGTAGATGTATCATCTCTTTAATAGTGAGTCAACTTGATATACATATTTTTACCATGACCTTCAAGAAGAAAGTGACAGCAAGACATAGTAAAATATTTCTCATTAGTCTAAAGACTCACTTTATGTTCCAGATTACCTTGTGTTGTCAGAACTGTCTCTCATTTCTGAAGGGATTCCTGACCGTGTCCTTGCTTTGTCAAAATATTATGTTATGTTTCATCAACATCCATCATTTCAATTTGTATTTTTGCAGATCATTTGTTGTGAATTTCTTTTTGTGTGTGCTGACATTGCGCAACCCCCTGTCTTACTCAAAGTAACTCTCCTTCATCAACATAACCTTACAGACAGATGGACACAAAAAGAGGAGACCAGAAGAAGGAAAACAAAACCCATCATGTTCGAATTATTAAGATTTGCGTCTAGAAAAGCAAATCACATAGATGTGTTAATCTGCTCCACTTTAATGGGTATGGGACATGGGGAGGGCCTCATCTACATGTGAGTGGGTTCCTGGTGTGCAGTGCACTGATAACACTAAAGTAAAATAAATGATTAAACCAACATGGCACACACGCAAACACAACGAAGTAACACATGCATGGCGAGAGAGAGAGAGCGAAAGGAAAGAGAAGAAATAAACTGACAGCACTTCATGTCAATGGAGCATATGGCTGTATGAAATCCTTTCTTTAAAAAAAAATGCATCACACTGCAATTTAATTTCCCCTGCAGTAATGCAAATGGACTGCATTGTTATTGCAAGAATGCAATCTAATAGAAATATGGTAATTATATCTGCATTATGTGTCATTTGTTATCTCTCGCCCCTTTTGTTCACATGGGGCACAATTCAGACTCTGCCATTGTACTGTCTGTGTGTGTCTGTCAGTGTGTGTGCGTTTATGTGTGAACATGTTGGAATCCATTAAAACTCTTTTCACACTATCAACAGGTTTCTCACACCCTGCAGACACTGTTTTTGCCTGTAGCTTCATGTCGATGGCATCATCAAAATGAAAATATGAAAAAATAACAGCAATCCGATTTGCAGCGAGAGGAAAGGAGAGTGAGAGTGAAGGTGAGTTAGGGGTAAGGTGTGTATCAGAAATAAGCTTGCCCACATACTGTGACAAACGTTAAAGAGCATTTAAGTGCATTTGCACAATTTCAGAAATGTGTGATTTTATTATATGATCAGTGTAGACATCTCTACATAATGTGTCGTATCACGTTCACATTACATGCTGATGAATTTCATATTAGGAGGTGGAGGAGATGGTGGTGGAGTTAAAAGCGAGAAGGCAAGTGATTGCAGTGCGAGACTACGTTTCAGTTTTTGTAAGTGTGAAACCACCGGATAGTTTTGATGTGGGGCAACAGCGTTCCGACCATGTTCGAGTGTAGTTTTTACAAAAAAAAAACATGCGTTTCACGAGAGAAAACAGGACATCTTAGACTGTGGTTGTGGTGGCCAAAAAGAGTTTTTAAGCCAAAACATGATCTTTTCGGAGCCCTAGCCAAGTGGTGTTTGTGCCTAGGCCTAACCAGGGCACTAGCACAGCGTTGTCCCAACATGAAATTGAAAATTGCAAGAAATGTAAAGTCACAAAAAGAAACACTAGACACTGGGTCAGTGTTGTAAAGAGTAAAGAATTGCCCATATGAATAGTAATTAAGTATCTGATATTAATTGTACTTGATTATCAAATGTCATTTTCAGGCAATGAATGCACTTAAGTATAAAAAATCCAAGTACAAGTAGCAATTCATATGTATTTATATGTATACTTGGTTGACCAATTATTGGATTTGGTATTCAGATGTTTCTGATTCTTTTCTAAGTATGCAACATAACTAGCAACTAAAGTTATCAAATGAATGTAGTAGAGTCAAAGTACAGTATTTGTCTCCAAAATGTAGCTGACTGTAGCTGTCAGCATTGTCCTGTTGAATGTTGTTGAAGATGTGAATGTGATGCATATAGTAGATCATTGATCCTTTGTCAGTTGATGTTACTGTGCGTTTTATACTAGTAGTATATTTTATTTTTGCATGTTTGTATTGTCACCTAGGCTATGTCCTTATGCATTTTTTTCCCCCAGCCAGTACATCACCATCACTTTTCAACATCAAGCGACATCCTGGTTTCAACACAGAAGAAACACGTGCATTGCCAACGTCTATCGTGTGAATTGCGTTGATTAGTGTACATCATGGGAGCGTGTGTGTTTGTGTGTGTGTGTAATGTACCGTGTGTGTCTACATGTGTACAGTGCATCAACCTTCCAGCTGCCCCACTGCTTACAAACCGTCAGCAGCCATCATGGAGGATGGCCCTCATTGTGTGAAGGACAAAAGCGGCGTGTGCCACCGGTGGGAGATAACGGTGATTTATGAGGTCCTGTCACAGCAGCGGCAGGTAAACATGCACTTTGGGGGTCTGCCTGCAATCTCACCGCCATTCTGTATACATAAGGAGAAGCTGGCAGGAATACACTGCATATTCACCTAAACACTAAATGGCCAGACACAGAGATGCTGCACTGAAACCTACGGAGGAGTGGTGTCATGATGACATGAATAAGGGACTGGAGGAGCGGCAGTCGGGATGTGTTTGTGCATGTCATCCATTACACATCATGAGAGGCCTTCACTTGCAAGTGCTCTTAAAGGAGTGCCCCTCATATTTTCTCCCTCTTTCATGGGAATTGAATGAAATTAAAAGACAACAAAAAAATTGACAAACTGGTGTCTTGAAGTTATTGCCTTCTTATTCACTGTGAGTGACTCAAAATATTTTGACAGCCTGCGTTTCAAAGCAACTAATAGCGCAAAAAAGCATCAACCATTAGAAAATATTACGTTGAAAATTGACAAGCAGTGAAATGAGCACAAGCTCTTTCAAATGTGAAACTTCGATTAAACACAAAAGTTTTATTAGCTGGTATTTTCACCCATATAGTGTATTCATACAGTAAATGCGGAGCTTTTGAGCTGACTGGTACCCGCTGGATGTCAGGGGGCATCATGGAGCTTGCGCTGGCTTCCAAACTTGCTCACTTCTCAGGATTAAATTGTGGTTTCATAAAATGTGCTGAAATCATAAACAATACAACACAATATAACAAAATACAAACAATATCTTAAACAGAGGTCAGTTCTTGGTCTCCTTGTTACATCCCGCCACTGCTCCTCTGGGGAATGATGCAACTGGAATGCAACTCTGAACTGGAAAGAAACCACCAAGTCTAAATGAGATGATTTGATAAACAAAACAGTGAAAACTGTGCCCCCAGGATCTGCAATAGATTGAATAAATAAACATCTCACCCCCTTTGTCAACAAAATTTGACCCTTGCACGGATTCCTCACAGAGATCTCACCCCCCTTAAAGCTTCAGTTGAATGAATAATACACACTGCAGAGGAGGACAGACTTAGTTTGCTGTCCGAGCTAAAGATAAAAGATTTTCTTTCGGTTGGATATTTATGAAAAGCAGTGAGTTGTGCTTTCAGAAGGGAACGTTTTTTGGTGCACATTTTGTAAGCCAAGCTTGGGAGGGAATCAAGAATCTTGAGCTGCATGTCAACCTGCAATATTGTGATGAAATGAATTGTCTGGCCACTACAACCGTTCGTGTGGTGTCTTGTAAACCCACGAGGGTTGAGGCCTTTGTGTGCATGACATGAAAAGTAAAAGAAAAATGGAGGTCGGTGGAGCAAATAGTGTAATGAGCCTAATCAGCAGAGTAAAAAGCGAGGCGCCAGGTTGTAGCGGCCACAGTGAACAGGTGCATAAATGTGTTTGGGTGTTGCTCGTCAGCTGGCGGCCCAACGGCTGCTGAATGGGCCCGTGATGATGAAGCGTGAATGAAACCGTGGTGCCAATCAGCTGATGCAGGCTCGACTTCAGTTTTCTGTCTGAACTAAGGAAAAAAAAAACCTACATGCACAAGGATGTTTCTTCTGTCAAATGTGTGCGTATTAAACCTTGTTTCCGTTCACATGCAGCTGCGTGATGACAGCTACACATTGCCCTTGTGATAATGATTCTAATTCACGAGCCCATTAACCCTAACCCCCCCTGCCAGAACAGCTTCACGGCTGAACTGAAGGATTTGAAGGATTTGGCTACTTCATTTGCACTTGCTATAGTGTGACTGACTCTCACGCTAATGAGCTTGTTGTGCCAACTATAGCACATGCCGCGAATGGAGCTTGTGAACTTTGGTTCTGCTTCGTGTGCATCAGTCTACTGTGCATAGCGTTAAGCCTACATGCAGATGTGTGCACCAGACTGCGATACCGTGCTCGTTAGGTATGAGTACATGAACCGTTAAAGCCCTTGCTTCTAATTTTCTGTGCTGCTGTAGGTAACTAATTATAAAAAGCTATATTATTGGCAGGTGTGTCTTTTGTTTTAGCCACATCAGGGTGGGCTTAATAATAGAAACACCAGTTTGTATAGGCCATTACGGTTCAACAGCACCACAGGCAGCCTTGAAAATGACCATTACAAGGTTCATGAAGGTGGAAGTTATTGCAGGACTGTTGTATAAGACTGCATTAGTGATAGCTAGGTTGACGTAGTAACTTAATCGCCATCTTCTGCTGATCAAGACTTACTTAAATTACTTATTACAGCCCATTTATACATGTTTTCTCACAGACATGATACAATTATCCCGACACATCTCGACACATTCTACAGCTACATTATCATCCTGGCAGTCCCTTCAGTGGCT
Source organism: Diplodus puntazzo (assembly GCA_963678695.2). Classification (NCBI taxonomy): domain Eukaryota; kingdom Metazoa; phylum Chordata; class Actinopteri; order Spariformes; family Sparidae; genus Diplodus; species Diplodus puntazzo. The sequence continues at coordinate 28,509,011 of OZ023164.1, read as the reverse complement.
GATTCCTATCTTGCCTCCCTCGATCCTGTGAAGGAGGATGGCTGACTCACCCTGCCTGTCCACAGGAAGTACAGATGACGACCTGATAAGGACAAAGAATGACGAGTCAAATTGTCACACTAGAGTGAAACCCAGAGGTCTGCACAACAGAACAATCACCAAGAACACCCTGTTCCTTCTTATTGTGTGTCCTAACGCTTGTTATGCAATTCATAATCGCTGAATATTACCAATGTTTTTCTCATGGAGGACACAGCGTGTTCAGTCATAGCAGCGGGAATCTGTACCGCAGGTGTCTCTCCTGGAAAATGAAATGTCAGATTTTAAAAAGGGGTCAAATGGCGACCGTCAAATGGTAAGGAAATGTGATGTCAGAGGGCGTCACCCTGGAGGGGGTCATTTTAGAGTGATTCAGCTCAAGCTTTGAATATGTTCAAAACATCAGAAATCAAAATCGGTATCCGGTGGTTCTTGCTGAGGTAGTTACATGGAATCGGAACAATATGCAATTACCAGCTTTGATCATTTTTAGGCTACTGTCAATAACAATCTAACACTCTTGTGTTTCCCTTTCAAAGCATCCAGTGTGCTTATAAATACAATACAAGATAGGTAGGTGGCAGATATATGGAAGAAGAATGGTTGTTTTAGCGGTATATATTGTGTACACTGGGTGGATGTTTGGATTGTAAATAAATTGGGATTGTTATTTTATTTATTTAATTGGGTGGCAAATAAACTGGGAATAGCTGAATATTACTTGTAGAAAAAAATGTGAGAATTTGTTGAAATAATATGAGTTAAAAGAATAATAGTGAGAAAGGGGTAGGGATATATAAGTCATGAAATGATCATTCATTCATTCATTCGTGCTTAAATGGCGTGACCTTTCCCTTTCCTGTTCAGCTTTTCAATTTGAAACTCTGGGAGCTTCACACTTATGTTGAAATGGAGGCTTGACAGCCTGAAACTCCACCAACATCCCCTCCACCACTCGTGTGACACTCATAAACAGATCATTTGAGTGTGAATAATGTGTTCTTTTAGAAATGACAAAATGGTGTGTAGCCTGCTGACATATCGGTGGTTTGCTGAAAAATCTACCGCCAACATTTTATCCTCGGAAACTGGGCTGGCGCTAAAAAACAGGAAAAGCTTCATTCTATAATCAATGTCAATGTCTTTAATGTGACTAGAACTTTGTCTGATTCGTCCTCCGTCTGAAGGGCAGTCTTAGCTGCACAGATGGTGGTCAAGGTTCCGCTTTTTTATCCAGGAGACCACAGTCCCACAGTACATCTTCACTCAGATGTTTCCAAGTTTAAAGTGTCCTACATAACACTTTATTCTATTACGATATCTAAGTATTATAATAAAATAAAGTAATTATAATCCTTGAAGTGAACTTGACAAATAATTCGACTAGCTCTGACGATAAATAACATAGCTAATTAGATTTGATCATACATGAAACAAGAGCTCGCAAAAGACACTTTCACCATGTAGAAAGGGCTTCTCCCTCGTGTGTGGGAGGGCGCGCTTTAAAGAAAGCCACTGGATCATTCAGCTCATTATAGGAGAAATCGGAAGTCATTTCATACATTCACCACAGAACAGTAATTTACTCCTTTATATGGAGTGAAGAATAATCTCAATCTGCCATGTGCTGCTGAGATATTCCCATGCACACACACTACCATAATGGAAGTCATCAGAAGTGCTCCAGTCCAAATAACTGTGAACCAAAGACATAATAAGCTCTCTAAGTGCACGTGGTGGTCAACCCCCACCTGTTTGTGGCCTCAGTGTACCGGTCCCATGTGTGAATGGCTGCTAATGTGAGAAATTGCACCGCTTGAAAGGAGGCTGTGTGTGTCCAATCGACTTCCCCCTTGATAAAGAGGTTAAAATGTGGCTTTTGAGTGAGTTGCAAGAACAGGGGAGGCCATATCCAATCAAACACCCTCAAGTCAGCGGATGACACAATTATTCATCTCTACTCTATGGCCGTCCCACGTACGGAGCTAAGCTTCAGCTTCTCCACACTTGAAAAGCTTAAAGCCAGAGAGATTGTTGGGTCCCTCAAAGACCCACAATTCTATGGGTGTGTGTTGATGGGGGGGTGGGGGGGGTGTGGGGGGGTGTGGGGGGTTCAATTTACTTAGCCGATTGCAGTTTTCAGTAGGCTTGACACCGCTTATGCAGAAGTGTGCGGGAAAAAGAACCCAGAGGAAGCTTCGTCGTTTCATGGTAAGCCCGGTTAATAACTAAAACAACACTTTCGCCTGTTCAAATGGGGGGGAAGGGGGATAAAGACGCTGGTGGTCCAATAACTAACCTGAGAACAGGCCCTGAAAACCATACAAGGACAAGCAGAATTACACCGCTAAAAAGAAGAATTAACGCGTCTTTGTTGAGCTGCCACTTTCATAAATTCATTAATAGCTCGCATGAGGTCACGTCCTCCACCTGTGAAAGTTATCAGCCACTCACAATTTAATATCACAATGTTATCAAAGTGAACATAAAATAAGCGAAAAAACCCTTTTTAGACACCTTTACATAGGTGTTTTGTTTTGAGTTGTGCTCTAATGGCGAGAATTGGCTGAGGTACAGAGGTTGTAACCATGGCAACAGCGCAGCATGTCACTTCCTCCAGAGGGGGGAAAAAAGATTAGCAGAGTCTGCGGCGACGCCAGCCTCTCTGCTGAACAACAGCAGGCAGGAAGAGATGAGAAGGTCTTCATTGTCATTCATCTTGCTGGCACGGCTGTAAAGCCCGCTCGCCACCATAGCACCTCAAGACACTGATGTAATCGCGAGAAAGGTGGGAGAAAGTGTGAGACGCGTCGGGCCGATGCATTCACATGGCACTGATCTCATTTAAGTTTCGACCTTTTATGTGCTTTTGCTGGGGATTAAGTGAATTTGTTGCTTTGACCCGAGCGGGCTCTGAGATAATGAGATCGTTTGACCGCAGATTTTGAATGTATACCGATGTGACCATGAGGTAAGGATGAGGCAATGATTAAAGCTATTCAGGAGCTGCTGCCCGAAGTGCCGTTTTGAGTAACTCTAATTGTATTTGGCAGCTTTTCAAACACTTCAAAACCAATTGTATAAGAACACTGCCCTTTAAAAAATGGACTGGAGTGCATTTTAAAGTTGCACAATAAGAACTTCTTGTACTCTAAATCCAAAAATACATTCAAATTGAATTAGAAACATTTTAAAAGGACATTCAATAGAAAAACAGTTTAAAAAGTAATAAACACACTTGACTTCAGGCCATTTTTAACATTATTCTCAAACAGTGATCTCACATGCAGCCGTGACAGTCCACAGTGCCACCGTGTAATATAGATATGTCATCTCTCTATTATAAATTTGATTTAAAATCTTGATCGCCAGCTGGAGATATTGGTAATCATTCTTTTTTATTACGATATCACTGATGTTGATATACAGTTTCTGGCAGCGCTGCAGCTTTTCAAGGCCACTCACCTTGTCCTCGTCATAAAGTAAAGCCCACGGGGTGATTACATAACGGGGCCGCACAAACAGAAATGCCAAGACCTGCTGACTGCACACCAGTGGCAAAACAATTGACAAGTGCATCTGATAAACAGATGAACGTGTCAGGCCCTTGTTGCCATGGTTTGATCCCACTGATGTGAAAATACTATGCTTCATTGGCTTTATTCTAGTTGCTCTGAAGCACTATACCGACTGCTGATTTAATACTGTAAAAAACCCAGAATGCAATAAAAATGTCTCCCCAACTCATGTCAGTGTAAAACATGCCCAGGCGGTTGACTGTATTACACCTCTTAAAGAGAAAACAAACAAAAGAAAACCAAGCTGTAAAATAAGTTATGTGATATTTATAAATTATTCAGCAATGCAGCAAATGTTTCATCACCCTTAAAGGGACATACAGGCCGTCTTCACTGCAAATTTTAACTTGTCATAGCAGGAAAGCACAATCAGGGGCAATGTGCATGCCTGCAAACGAGGTTCAATTTCAATTTTGGTTGTGACAAACTTCTATAGCTCAATGACAGAAGCACTCAGAAAGCTTCACATCTGTACTCCAAAAGGTTTGACAACAGCTCTGAATTCACTTCTGGCGAGACTGGGATAGAAGTATAAGGATAGTTTTATGTAGGTGATCATTAATGGTCAAAGGTTAATCAAAATATCCAGTGGCTTCATACATACAAAGATGTTGAAACACAGTCTCAGACTGCTGTCAGTGGCTTGGCAGCCTTGGACCCAATGTGAGGAGGCCCTTACAAAGATACCAGAATGAATAACTGTGTCGTTAATGATGGCTTCCCTCCATTTGGATGTTCCAGTCAGCCATGACAGTGCAGCCAGCAGGAACAACACCAGCGCCTAGCGATTGGCTTACGTTTTTAAATCTGAGAGAGACGATATTAATGTTATTAGTCACACCTGTGCTTTTCATTTTGTGACATGTCAAAACGTCTGCGGTGAAAAATGAATATTGTGCTTTAACAAGTATCCAGCTGTTATTGCTTGGAAGTTACAAGAAACATCAAAGAGAAGAGTTACTAGTCTGGTGTTTGAACTTCATTTGAAAATGTAGTTCCATAACGAGAGCTGCAACACACTGATAACACACTAGACTAACAACTTTTTGACATTTTTTTTGAAGCGATGGTAGTAATTTGTACTGACAGAATGACTTCTTCTCAAAATGAGTTTGGTGCTGCATTTATTGACCGTGTTAGACAGGAAGTTCTCAAACAAATGCATTTGTTAATGACAGTCACTCAGTCCTGATAGCAACACTTACAGTTTTCTAAAGTAAAGTAAAGTCAATTTAATTTATATAACAGAATCACAAGTTTGCTTCAAGGGCTTGACAGCTTGGACGGCATATTTTTAGACCCTCAGTTTGGAGAAGAAACACTGAAACTTAAAAAAACTCATTAAACAGGTAGACAAAAAAGGACCTGGTGTCTGTTTGGACTGCAGCCTGTGGAGACTTACTTCAGATTTAGATTTGTCTCAATGGGAAACACTTGATTAATGAGGACATCCCGTGGCTTGCACTCAAAACATAACTCACGTATCTCTGTTGGTTTTTATTCAATTTCCACACCATTAACAAATAAATAGGGCGGTTTAAAAGATAAGTTCAAGAAATAGGATTAAAATGTTAATAATGAAGTTTTTAAACAAAGTCTTCTCGAAGTACGAGGATGTAATTTACGTAAAAGGGGTGTAACATACTATTTACTATATTTTCTGTTTGATAGAATTTTTAAGTTGGTGCATTGTCTGAAATGTATTGATAGAAGGATTTCTGGTGAAAATTCAATAACTGGTAATAGCTACTGATTCATTCAGTGACGCTGGTAAAATACAGGAAAACTTCTGGTGATTCAAACGAGAAAACTGCCTAGCTTCATCAGGCAGGCTATGCCAAAGTGTTGGTATCCAAACTGAGAATGCACAGTCACCTTGAGCCTCGACCAAGGGACAACCAAGAGTGCCTTACCCAAGGATCTGTGTAGGGAGTTAAGAGGTCAGCAATTTAGGTTGGGGATAGCTGATTCTGTGCTTTAAAGTAAGGAGTAAAATCTTAAAATCAATTCTTAAAACGTATTGGTAGCCAGTTCAAATGTGCTAACACAGGCTAACAAGCTTCAGACGTGTAATGGTGAAGACAGTTGCAGTGATCCAGCCGAGGCGAAATAAAAGCATGAATTACCTTCTCCAGGTCAGCATGATGACTTTTTACAAGTTCCTGAGTGGAAGGAAGCACGACTGCACAACTCTCTGTACCTGCTCCTCAAAGGTCAGGTCACTGTCAAAAACCTCGCCTACATTTCTTTCCACGGGCTTCATGTTCGATGGTAAGTCATCAAAAACCTTTAATATTTCTTGCATTGGGCTGCCAGAATAAGGTTATTTCAGTTTTGCTCTCATTTAACTGAGGGAAGTTTTGCGTGATGACAGGATGATACTGATATAACTTTTACAAAATAGCATCTATACAGTGCTCACATTATGTTTTTTCTGTATTTTACAGTTTCAAACTCTGTGATCTACTGGCTAAAATGTTTACCCTCTAGCTGCATCATGGCCGTCTTGTGAGGCCCATACAGCTTTGATGGATTAAGTTCTGCAGGCTGACTCTTGTTTATTTTTTATTTGATGGACCTTCACCCTTTTTTAATGGATACTTACCATGTTGGAGACAAACACGTCATCACTAATGCCTGAAATCTGTTTTCACAAACATATTGAGGATTTTAACCGCTAAGCATTGTTCGTTATATTGCTCTCCCCAGCATACTTCGGCTGCCAAATGGGCAGAATCTATTTCAGTTGGCATCAGCAGCAGCACATTTTAATGTCCTGAAAATGGACACCCCTTCATCTTCCAGATGTTAAAATGCTTTCAGTAGCTGTAACCATGCAACTACAAGTGTGAGTCAGTGCATTTGTAAACAGGGAGCACGGGTGTAAAACGGAGGGTTTTAATGAGGCACCATTCATGGAAAGAGTTTGACACAAATTAAAAATAATGGCAAGATTGGTTCACTCCCTACAGCTGGTTGTACTTGATCAGACCATGCAGAGAGCCAGCACACTCAACATTTTCAGCCACCGGGAGTTCAATTAATTTCCAAATCCGGTTCATTTGAAGAACCCTTTATATTGATTTTCCCTGGACATGCAGCGCCCCAAACTCAACATTTAAAGATGAATACCAATTACACTTTATTCACTTCCACTTCCACTTTGTTTAGACACCTGCTGGCAAACAGAGCAGGAGCGAAGTGAAAACTAACTGCACAGACCATTTCTTCATTATCCTCAGTTAATGAAGGAGGCTCCGACTAATTCAAGAGCATGAAAATTACATTTCCTCTTTGCTTTCAAGTTTTCATTAAACATTGTAATGCTATAGCGAGTGATTTGTCACACTACAGACGCCTTCAGACTGGAGAGAAGGTTTTTTAAATCTGTTTAATCCCAAATTTACTTTTAAAAAAGCTTTTTTTCTGGCTATCACAGACGTTAACAGAAACAATATGCTCTATGCATCCTCATTGATAATAAATTAAAACTTTAATTTAATATTTCTTTGACAGAATAAAGTTACATTTTCTTAGGTCTATCATTTACTATAGCCATGAGAGCAAGCTGCTGGGAGTAATTAGTTGGAAGGAGTTTTAGGAGGATAACATATTCATTAATACACAGTTTGTGCATTACTGCTGGCTACTTTCCAGTGTTTTAGTGGCAAGGTTACCCTGCTCAAAAAGGGGATCTTAACATCCCAATTCAGAATGGTTGAACATTACGGGTAGATAATGAAATTATTAAATTTAAACATTTTAACAGTCTGTTCAACGGGAGGCGGTCGAGGTTGGTTGACTGAGGCCTGTTGACCGCTGTGATTCTCCCGTCACCCGAGGTTACAGTGCGGCCAGACTCCAGTCAGCTAATACGGTCACTTTGCTTCACGGCTACCTGAGCTGCTTGTTAACAGAAGCTACTCGCTATAGCCAAGGATAGCTACAGCAAAGAGTATAGTGAGCAGCAGTAAGTGGTTATGCTTTGGAGCTACCTTCAAATTACACAAATATACACAAGTTATTTTACGCTCATTCTGGCTGAAGCACGAATGAGCCGAGTTATTTGTCAAGTTGTGTATTTTTTTTAATACCTCACATTGTGAATGTGTTAAATAAATGGTGTTTTTTTTATTATGTGCACTTCTGATCTGTTAAATTTAGACGTAGACTTTGGTTTGAATACCTGCTACTGTGACTGACTGCGAGCGACGTCAGTCTGAGTTTATAAAGCAGGCTTGCTGTGACTGTCTTTCCATATGACAGAATATCAAGTTTCCTGTCGAATGACGTGAATGTCGCACCTGAGAGGTTTTAACCTCCGTGTAGTGTTTGAGGTTTGATGTTTGCTGATACGGGTAAAAAGCCTGTCATGTGCAGCTCTCACTCGTTCTTTAAGCATTCCTACATGAAAAATTCAAAACTTACATGAGGCATTAACAGTCACTATGCTGTGGATATATATTTGCCTCTGCCAGGTTACATTATGGTTCACAATAAGAAGTTTGACCAGGATACAACTGGAAGCATTAATGGATACTACAGCCTGCTCGCCAACTTTTCACTTCTGCTTTTACCACCGACCATCTTCTGCATGAATGAACGTGTCCATCGAGAAGGACGGAGGAAACTCCCTCTGCATTTAGGAGACACACCTCCTCAGAGCTGCACAGCTGAGTAACTGAGAGCTTCCTCACTAAGCTTGGTAATCACTTCATGAACCACAAGGTTTTGTGTGTTTTCATGGCCCAACTGGACCGGCAGCATTTCTCGATGTACATGAATAATAATCCTTCAGCTTCAGCTGGAAGTTTAGGTGAGAGCTCTGGAGCTTTGGCCAGGTTTGACTCGTCCCCCTGTCACGCCCACAGTGTTCTTTGAAGGTAGACACAGTTCATCTACTTCAGTTTCTTCAGGAAAAAGACAAAAACAAAGCTTGGCAGTGCTGTGCTGTCTCTGTAATCCTCTCTGGAGAGGTCAACCAAATCATTTCAATCATTCTGCTCTTCTAGTGTGAACTAAATGAAGCTCTAGTGAAAGTTCAGTTTGTAAAAATCTTCTCTTTGGCCTGTCGTTTATTCCTCACTCCATCCTGTCGTTCACTCCTCTGTGCTGTCTGGACTCCAGGGGGGATTTATTTTGCTGCTGCTGAGGGCAGATGCCTCTTGATTACAAAATCTCTCCGTGGAGTCTAAAGACTCCCCGTCTTGACTTTCCGTTGAGGCTTAATTAGCACATATTATCTGTTATATTAAACAATTATCTATACATCATTTGCTTGTGTCTCCTAATTGAAATGTTATTGGATTGAGTTGAGTTGAAGTTCTTATTATGCAGAGAGTCATTTTAGGGTGTTTGTAACACAATCTATTTACTGTTTTACAGACCTTTTCTGTTTCAGGGCCAGACTTGAAAAAAAAAAATGCCAAGGGCTGATGTTTGATCTGTAAAGCTTGGATTTTAAATGTTTTATAACAATGCATTCTTTATTCTGTTCCCAATTCCCAATTGAAAAATAAACTATATATAAAAGTACATGAAAAAAAGCACATTAAAAGTAGGTTGTCAGTTTGATTCTCATAAACTCCCTCTGCTTAAGCAGCCCAGATTAAAACTTTTCAATGATATAAGAGTCATCTGGTGCTTAGCAACAGACATAACTAATGAATGGACCAATTTGCCTACTAACAAAATGATCAAAGAGCTGGAATGAGGCTGTTAAAGAGCTGCTTTCGGCCCACATGTCGCCACTTGAATAGATCTGCTATAAAGTCTGGATGTATTATTTTTAGTGGAGGCAGAAACACAATGAGCTGGCATCAAACAAGCAGTTTCGCTGGGGTTTGTCACCGAGAAAACTGGCAAAGCTTCAAAATGTGTCGTGACATTCATCCAGCAAGATGTTGGCTGACAAGTTAAAGTAAAACCATAATAAAAAGTCTTAAGGTGTAAGTAAGCATCACTGCTGTCTGTAAGCTCTACTGGAGGGAGAAACACCATTCTTTCAGAGGATATTCCCACATTTGGTGTTTTGATGATAGTGGAGGAGAGTGATGCCTCTCACATCGGTCCAAAATCTCCCACAGGTGCTCAGTTCAGTTGAGCTCTCGTGTCTCATTGAAAACATAATTTTCATCCTCATTAAACCAATCAGTGACTAATTGTGTCTTGCATGAAAGTATCTGCATCGATTACGTTTCTTATCTGATTCATTCAGGCTTTTACTAATGTTTACTGGTTTAACTGTTTCTACAAACTTAATTTCTGCTGTACATGTGACACTCATGATTATTATTCAAAAGCATCTGTTGCAGTGTTTTTTGTTAAGGTCACTTTGACTGATAAGCCTTTCATCTTTAGCAAAAACCTGCAGAAGTCACTGAAGTCTGAGTCACTGGCAGGTGTTGTGCAGACATGCCTCTCAGGCTCGGACTGCCAATCTGGCAATTCCAGCAAATGCCAGATGGGCCGGCCCACCTAGTGGGCTGCAAGACCACCACCAACAATGTGTGGAAAGCAAATGTGAAAAAAAAAGAAATTGAACCTGCCGGCCTAGACCCACTTGATGTTGGAGCAGCACATCTGAGCTGAGGGGTTACACAGTCCCTAAATTGTCAATAGGCTTCCTAAGGCAGGTGCAGGAAGTGGCACCGACCCAGCCCCGCTCCTTCAAGTGAATCCATCCATCCACGGAAATAATCAAATGAAATCAAATGAGAGCGAGGAGTTCAAACTGACAATACAAATGATATGGATGAAGGACGGGCAAAGTGAAAGGGCTGAGTGAGAAAGGTCAGAAAGAAAAATGAAAAAATACTGAGGCTGGTGCTTCAAAATATGTTTCAAGTTAACATATCAACAGCTAGCCGCTGTCAAGATGGTGGAGGTGGCGGTGGGGTAAATAGATCGGTCTTGAGGAAAATTGTCAAGGTTATATTTGCTCCCAGTTTGACCTTGATACCACTCAAGCCTGGAGCAAATTGACCCTTTTCACTGCAGATATTTTGACTTATCAAAGCAGAGAGTGCACAGGTGGAATTTACAACCTTAATGAGTGGTCTGATCTTGTGCATGCTCACTCACTGACATGGCTTTAAGGGACACTAAATAGAATGGAGCCACTGTTAAATTATACTGGTCTCACCTGTGCTGTGCCTGCTTAGGCAAGCCAAAATATCTAATGTGTGAGAGAGCAGAGATGTGGCTGTGTGTGATTATGTCTCTCACGGGTGCATTGACCAGCCTTCACTTCTGAAAAATCAGCATACAAACATTGTTGGCTGCATGTTTCACCTTGACACCTTGATATGGGAAGTTTTTCCTCACTCGAATCGAGAGTCTAAGGGCAGAGGATGTTCGCTGTGCAGATTGTAAAGCCCACCGAGGCATTGTGATTGTGATTTTGGGCTTCATGAATAAAACTGATTTGATTTGATTTGACTCAAGATGTCAGAAAAGATGCCATACCAATTTGAAAACATTCATATGATGCAAATGTATTTTTTTTAATATATTTCGCAAGTTGTTTATGTTCACAGAGATCTTTAAGATTGTATCATTGTTTTATTTTGTAGGTTTCATCCCTATGTGTCATTTCCTTTTTTATGCTTCTTGTCTTTGTTTGTTTCCCATGTTTTTTGATTGCCTTTATTTGTTTCACCTGTTAGTAGTCTTCCCTTCCTAGTGTGATTAAATCTGTGTCTTTTCTGTCACTCGTTGTCGGTTGGTTTGTTTTCGTCCTCATGTCTTAACCTGTGTTTGCTGCCTTGGTTTTGGAGTTTTGCATCCTATTGCCTGTCTTCTGTTTCCATCCCTTTTTGTCGTCTGCCTTTATAATTTGGATTTCAGCTTGGTTATCAAAGCTCAGTTGTTGTTGCTCCTTGCACCTGTATTTGTCTTTGCATCAGGATCCTCAACTCTTGTTGCAGCCAACAGTAGAAACATTTAGGTTCTTCATTTTAAACCTACATAGAAAGTTCCCCAGTGAGCACGATGATCAAATCTCAGTGCGATAATAGTCCCACTTGACAGAAGGACCCTGTGCAGTGTATCAGAATTGCAGGCTGACGACTTCACAATTGCCAACAGAAAGATGAACGTGTTGTTTTTGGAAGTCGGTCTTCCCCCTGACATCACGCACTTCGTGGAAGAGAGCAAGCTTTTATTGGATCGAGAACCAATGTGTAGTCTTTCATGGCTCCCGGTCAAGTCACAGCAGGAAACTATGATTATAATCGCTGAGTCTGACACAGTGACTGTCTCTCTAACTTTCAATCATCTTGCTCATCTAAATGCTGAAAAATCTGACTGAGAGATAACAAGTCAGACATCACAAACATAAATCATCATCCTCCACATTATAACTGCATGACATGTTTATGGACAAATGGACTTTGGGGATCATTTGTATCCCAAAGTTACTAAACCTTTAAACGTGATTTCAACGTAGTCATTTCAAATAAAATTTACAACGGGGTTCCAGACAAGGAATAAAACATTCAAGTCTCCTTGGAGAACATGTGTGAGCCTTTCCAACGGGAGAAGTTTAACTGTAGAACATTATAAAGTCAACTTGAAACAGATGGTTTGTCTTCGTCTAGCCAGCGCTGTAAGATAGCTGGACGTGTCCCGCCACCAAAACACTCATATCTGTTTGGTTGAGTGTGTTGACCTTCATCGCAGGACCGATCTTAACTCCAGAGAGTGTCGGCTCATAGCAGAAGTACGCGACAGCGCTGGACGCGACACATCCATGTGTCTCCGATCGCCTGCAGTCTGTCTGTGTGACTTCATGATGGGCCATTTCTCCACGTCCATGCCCATAAATGAGTTTGGCATGGGTTTGATTCTCCCCATGGATATACAGGCAGGGAGCCTGACAGTGGGACCATTGTGATGAATAGCCTTTTTAAACTATGAAGTACAGAGCTGCCATTGTTTTTTTCACCACCTCCCGACTCTCCCCTCAACCCGCCCTCTCTTCCTTCCCTCACCATTTTTTTTTTTTCTGTGTGATGGATTGGTTTTCAGCCGCTGAGCGTCAACGCCATTAGCCGTGGGAGCTGTCCAATACCGCCACAGCGGCATATGTGTGGAGACACAGATCAGAGGAAGACCCGACATTTCCGGGCAATGGGCCTGGGATGCATGCAACACAAAACCAGTAATGGAGGTCTCGCCTCAGACAGATATTGATGTACCATGGGATTGTGTGACAGAGAACACAGCAGACCGACACAAACATGCTCGTCAGCGCAGTGCGGTCATGAAATGTAAAAATGATCAGACCTAGAACAAAATCTTATGAGGGTTCACACAGAAGTCACAGTGCATCATGATTTTTATTTTAACCTTCATGAGTTTTTGGGTTCAGTTGTTGTTTCCTGTTTTGTTTTGTGCGGTCCATCCTCATGTGTCATGTTGTGTTCCTTCCCGTCTTTCTCTTGGTTTCCCCACCGTGTGATTGCTCTCATTAGTTTCACCTGTCCCTGATTTGCCTCCTGTGCATTTAGGTCCTCGTCTTTGTCTTGCTCTTTGTCAGCTCGTCTCTTTTGTTCTGGTGTCTCTTTGTTGCTCGTCGTGGATTCTTCCTGTGTTCTCTGGAAGAGTTTCTGGTTTGCGCTTCATTTAGTTGTTGTGTTTCTCTTTGGTTCTTTTTCAATTGCTACCAGTCTGTTCATGTCAGTTTTTGTCGCTTGTGTTTTTGTATTTTGTATTTTCTGGATTTTTTTTTGTTTTGTTTTGTTTCAATCCTGCCTTCCTTTAAGTGTTTTGCATTTGGGTCCTAGTTGTGTTCACTATGACACTTCTGGTTTGGTGCAAATTACTTTTTTGTGTGAAAGATTTTCATTGCCTCTGCCGGCAAAAGTTTTTTAAAATGTTTTTTTCAAGCATTTTACAAAAGTGCAGAGGCCTTTTTTTTTTTTTTTTTTTTTTTTGTTTTTCTTTGGTTTGTTTTTGCTGTTTGCAATATTACGCATTAGTCAAACTGGAACACACGGTACGAATCATGAGTAACAGCTAGTGTAAATATCACCAACTGTGACACAGAGTCATATCAAATCTGCCTTCGGGGAAGGAAAAGAAACTTGACTTTTAAATGTGTTAAATGTTACTCAGACAGCTCATTATTTCTCACTATGAATACCAGTGAAATACAAAACTTCTAATATATTTAAATCCAAGTATAATTTGGTCAGCTGAAAAGGTACAATGGCTTTCAGACAGTACTGTCTGTTCTTTATACTGCGTGCAGGTCTTTAAACACTATACGGTGATAGGGGTAAAAAAGCTCGCAGGATCTAATGGCTCTGGTGGAAGAAAATGTCAAATATTAATAGACCAGGATCCATATTGAAAACACAGCTACTATGGAGACCTTAGTGAGACTATTTTTTTTTTGTGTGCTATTCACACAAAACCTTCAAAACCAACTCCACTCCATATAGAGAAGTCCTAATCACAAAACATGAATATATCAAATTTTAAATAAACGTAAAAACAAAGAAATTAACTTGAATACACAGTGACATAATAGTACTTATCGCATGAAATAAGTCTCACTAAATGACATCAATAACCAGACAAATGAATAAGATAAGCAGCAACAAAGTGTATTTACAAAGCACGATGTGTTTCATGTTCACCTTTATTGGATTCATAGCTTTCTTTCATCTATAAACATTCATTGCTATAGCTGGTTGGTTATTTTCTATTCAGATCTGGAAAGTATTTCACTGCAGTTTAATTGGACAAATTCCTTATTTCATTTATTTGACTGTATATGTTTTTCAGGAGGAATCAGCCCAGCAGCCATCAGGCCAGGGACGGACCTCGTATTATATTCCACATTCCTGTACAAGTGATGATATTGCTGCAGCACTGGCCTCACTGGACAAAAGGATTTCTCTTCCAGAGAGTTAAACCTACCAGGTCGTCCCCGCACCGAGGAACTGTGACACCCTTGAAGTCGTTTAACACTCAAATTGCCATGTTTCAGTTTGGGTTATAGAAAAGTATTGGGACAATTGTACCGCAGTCCTCAATGCCATGTGAAGATAATCTTTGCGAGATTCATCAGATCTTCCTCCCAGCCTCTCATTCAAAAAGTCCTGCACAGATGTAGATCAGTCTGTGTGCGTGATTGTAACGGCACTGGCTGAATTCTTATTTTCTAAATATGCTGCATGAGTCTTTGTTAAGTTATGATCAGTCATGAACATTATATTGGCGTAACTGATGATGCCATCTGTAAAAAAAAGTCTCATCATTGCCTTCAAGAAATACTCAACAGAAGTGTTGCCGCTTGCTAGTTTAAAATTCCAGCGCGTGAAGGTTGTCTTGTTTTCACCTCTGCAACATCGTGCATAAAGACAGCCTGTGAACAGTCATTATCACATGAGTTATATGTCTTCTCAAACTGCGCACTGCCTTGTTGAGACCTTTTGGCTCCCATCTACAAAAGATTTTGGAGCGTTGACAGGAATTTATCCTTGCTATTTAAATTCAAATGAAATTTGGTGAGCGAAAGAATCCTTGTCTTGGACCTAAGCTGTCTATGTTATCCCTTTCTCTGTATCTTTTTTTTTTTTTTTTAATATCATCTGCGCACAGGAAACAGAACTTTCAATGTTTCCTTTCTGAAAGAAAAACCTTGAATTTATCATCTGTAGACTTAAATTTATATCAATCACCCACAGCATCAAAAACGACCTAAGAAGTGAAGTGAATAACATTGATCATCTAGCTACAGTTCGATATTCTGCTAGGAAATCTTGGGTCCTGGTATTCATTCGAATGGCACTGGACACACACCATAATACCAATCCATGAAGGCCTCTGCTTTCCCTCTGACCTGTTGAGAGAGAACTCTGGGGTTGTCCTGTGGTCATCACGGCATTGGCGGGGGGTCAGATAATAAGACGTATGGAGTATGTGTGTACAATTAGTGTAATGGGACATCAACACCTGGAGTCACTTCGGATTCTGCTCTGGTCTGGAACGCTTTATCGACCCGAGGAGAGCTCAGAGATGACTTTTAAACTTTTGCGGATTAAAACGTGGATTTATCTTTCACTCTCGTGTATCAACCTGGCTGCAGCAGCGACCACCCATTATCAGCTGTTTACGTTCGGTAATGTTGACTACTGGAGGGGAAATGTACTTTACTTCATGGTTACAGAGAGGAGAGGGGGGGAAACACGACAGATCACCAGAGTCTTCTTTGAGTAATGAATTCACCAGGGTTCTCTTGAACTTAACCACACAGACACATCGGCCTTGGTGTTTGCCGTTGCTTGCTAACATTACCTTGAGTGTAGTAAATTAAAATGGCTGTTAAAAAGTCTCCTTCCTGGACTGCCATTTCCAGAAGTAGTAGCAGGTGCCGTTACTTTGACTAAACCTTTTGGTTTGAACTTTGCTGTTAAACATTCGTGATAATATAAGTACGAAACTCAACAAAATATAAAACAAAGGTCTTGTTTTTAGGACGTTTTGATGCAGAATTCCTGTATATTTCATCTGCGAGAGGTGCCTTGCAGTCGTGTATCAATGAGATAACGCACATCGGAATTATACAGAATGGCCTGAGAAAGACTTGTTTTTCATGGCATGCACTGTAATGTGATGAAATGTTGGAAATATGCCCCGAGTTAAACTTAATCCATACTCATAAATCAATAAATAGTATTCATTCTGTTGTGTTGCTCACCCTCCTGTCGCTTCAGATCCGCCCACTCTCCCCGTGTCCTGCAGTAACCCCCTTTCACACCACTCCCATCACCTGACCTTCCTCACCAACCTGCTCATCTGTTTCCCATTTCTCTCAATGGCCTTGCAGTATACTTCATACACTGGCCCATTTCCACTCACTTCCACTGCCAGGTTGTTTAGTTTGTTCTTTCTTTTTTTTCGCCCGAGCTCTCCAGCCTTTTGTTCTCGCCTGCCTGGTAACAACTGGCTGCTGTTACTATATTCTGCCCCGTGATGCGCTTGCTTAGGAAATGTTCCTAGTGATTTAAGTACAGTTAAGCCTCAAAGTGGTTTTACAGCTGTTACGCCTGCAGTGCAATTGTTACCAATAAGCACATGATGAAATAGATTGTTCTTCAGGTGTAGAGCCAAGACTCTCCTGTGGACGTAGCTTCGTAGCGAAAGTGGAGATTTCACCATTTGCTCTTTTTTAAATTTGTAACTTAACTATCTTGTGCCTTATAAAATAAAGAAGCGTCATACAACTCAGTCATAATTTCCGAGATGCTAATTACAGTCAAATGAGAATAAGACAAACAGTGATGGAAATGTGTCTTTGACTTGGCTCACAGCGGTACGCACAGAATACAAACGTACATATAGCAGAAATGAAATTGTTTTCTAATTATTGTTCCTGTTTTCTTCTGTGCTCCTCACTAACGACCGCAAATACCTGACAGTGAAATCAAACCAGGTTCGATGTGGATGGCAGGACACGACCAACGATGACAATGCCACACCAGGTTAAGGCAAATGGGAACAGACATAAACCGTGTTTGAGTAGCGAGACTGGTTCCCAACTCACTCCTGTGTCCAACCACCTGTTATCAGGTGACAGAAGTTCCGTATCTTGGTAGTTGATTACACCTAAGCTCGTTTAATACTGCTGACTAAACGTCTCGAGTAAGAATCTGCCCCTTTACGCGTCATTAATTAGCAGTTCTATTGTGAATTTGTTTTTCCGTTGTGAAGTCGAGAAGTTCAAGTCGAGAAAAAATATTATTTCTTTCGTTAAATAAAGGGAAAATTCCCTCGACAGCAGCTCTAACACAGCTAGTTAATGCAAACTACGAATAATTACCACATCAGAAGAAACGAGCGTGTTGTATCATTCAGTGCCTCAACCGCTTGTGTTTGGTCTGATCGACTCGCACCACGGTTCACTCTCTGCTGACAATAAAAGCCTTGCATGCCCCGAACAACAATCAATACTTTTGAAAATGAGAACTAGAAAGAATGACAAATGGGCTTCAGTTATCTTTCTCTCTCAACTCTTTCTGTATTCTCCCCCCGCCCCTCTTGTTGAAGCACCTTTTTCCGTCAAGCAAAAGTTCTGATGATGACTCAGTGATAGCTGCAGTACCGGATGATGGACCGCGATGTGCGGGGTAGATATCTATAGTTTAACCCCTAAAACAAGCTGTAGGCATCACAGAATTTAGTTACATCTGAGGTAAAACAGTAGCTTTTGGGAAGAAAGTTCAAATTTTCATTGATGGAATTTCATGACTTAATTAACTAAATAAACAAACTGTCACACGGTTTCTTACTGTTAGTTAATGTTGCTGTGTTTTTTTCTTTGCAGGATCTTTCCAAGTAGCTTCCTTTCCAGATTCAAACTATATTCTGGGTACCTTTTCCCCTCGTGGATTGCTTCTTTACATGGACTTATATTCAATAACTTCTTCTGAGTTTGTATTATAACCTCGTCACAATTGTAAATATCAGCTCTTTGAGTTTGAGTTTCTTTTAAGAAAGGACATCGTGTACCCTTAAATATGTTTCTTTAAAAGTGTGCTATGTAGTTTCGGGGAGGAAAATGTAAATCAGAAGAGAAAGATCTTTTTTATGCCTAAACACCGAACTAAATAAACACTCTTCATTTTCAAAATGTCATACTGTTTCAGTTTGTTCGTTATGTGGCGGACCCTGCCACCTGTCTAGCTTCAAGTGGGGAACTTGTTTTCTTCTGAGAACTGCTTGTTTATTCACTCACAGAAAAAAAGAAATCATTCTGAATTCATATTATTATCTCATTAATATTGTAAAAAATAAAATGATGAATTTGAATTTATTCTCCAAATCTACACAGTGCACCTTTAAATTATTTTGTTGCTGTTGTTGTTGTTGTCTTGTTTATAATTTCACTGTCTTTAAGGTATATTTCTGAGAAGCTCTGCACTTCTGTCAGTTTTCGCTCTTGCTCTCTCTCGACACTGCTGAACATAAATACATGCATGTTGTTTACGTGCTGTATGAGCTAACCTTGTGTCACAGTCACACTCGGCCTGCGCGGCTCGAAGCTGAACCAGATCCAGCCCTCAGGGTCACAGGCTCCCCACACCCGCCTCTAAACCCCTGTCTCGTTAAACATTAATGGCCAATATGAAACTGGATTCCTCTTGGTCCGAATGGGAGATAACTGCATCGGCAGGGCAATATGATAGCATAATCAGACGTAGACAGCTCCCAGGCCCTGACAGCTAGCTAGCCTGGCTACACCGCCGGAGCTGAAGAGACAGACGCCTGAAACTGAAATGAAGGACAGGGGTGGTGGTGAGGGGGACGGAGGGCTGAGGCGTTGTGTGTGATTGAGAGTGTGTGGGTGTGTGGCGGTGCTGGTGGGGTAGAGATAAGGCCTTCGGAAGAGGAAGATGGAGCAAGATCTCGGATAAAGAGCGGAATGTCAGTAAGAAAAGGAGGAAAAAAAACATGAGGGAGGAACATATCAGAGCCGGAGAAGCTCAGGCAGAATAACTGGGTTTGCACAGGGAGAGAGACGAAGGAAAATGGTGGCGTTGAGGGATTTCAGATATTCCTCCGCACATTTTGAAGGTAATGAAGAGTTAGTGCACTCCTGAATACTGAGCAGAGTCAAAAAAAAAAATGTAGATATTTCCTCCACACGTTTCGCCTGTCTCTTACTATTAATGGAAACTCAGAATTGCTCCCAATACGGCCACGGTTCAATGGGCCGCATCGCCTTATCTGATGTAATTCTTATGAGGGACTGTCTTTGAATCCCGTTATTGCAGACCTCACACTGTCTCTCCTACTAGGACATTAATGGAAAGTTGATGTGCTTGTTAGCAGATAAAAACTGGCACTTGCAAGCTGTCAGTTAAGAGCCGCTGCGATGTACTTCTGTTGTCGTCGACCAACACGGAACGCCAGCCCTTGTTGAACGTATCCCTAATGCCTGGGAGTGTTTCGCAGAGGCTGTCAAGCATGCCTTTCTTTCCTCCTGCCTTTCGTTCTCAATATTCCCCCCCCTTCCACTCAGTACATGACCTGCTCTAAAAACAGATGGTGAGAAAGGAGTTTGGGGAGAAATAAGTTACTTACAAGGACGTTGTTTGTGAATTTCAGAGCTGAGGAAAAAAGAAAATGCCAGGGGGGACCTTACATCACTGGAGGAGAGGAAGGAGGGGGATGGATGCTCCCACGACGCTCAACATCTGTTATCTCGGTGTCTTTGAGCGTTGAGTCTCAGGTGCATCACCAAACGGGAACTATACGCATTTCCCAGCAAAACAGGCATTTCTTTTACTTAGCTGTTTGACACAACATATTGTCCTTTTTCATTCAAGTTGGTTCCGGAAGCCTGTTAAATGAGGCAGAAAGTTTGTATTTTAATTGGGACATTAGAGCTTTAATATGCCACATTTGTATCTGAATAATTTCACGTGGGATTGTGTTGCTCAGGAAAAAAAAAAAAAGATTTTTGTTCAGGTGGTTTATTAAAGTTTTAATTGGGATTCAAACAGAAATCCGAAGTTTCTGCCTATTATCCTGATACGTGATAAAGTCTGGTAATTACCAAAAAGTCGGTTTGTTCTATGAGCAAAATTTGTTTTGTCCTCAAGATTTGAAGGGATTTGCAACTTATCACATTCTGTTTTTTTGCATCCAAACTTTTTCCTGTAAACAGATTTGTTCTATCAGACGACCCGTAACAAGTTCCCTCTTCTTTGGATCTATGCTGAGCTTATACATCGCCTCTCTGAAATCCAGCTAGCGAACATCCGTCATAGCGACAGAGAAATTCGATCCCTGGGTACGTCATTAGCTTTGAATGCATTTGATCATAAATCAAAGTATTGGAGAAATGAAGGGTCTCTTTGAGTCAAATGTATAGACGATATGAGGAAAAAAAACAAGTCTTTGGCACAATACGACTTTTTTTTGTTTTACTGATATCAAAATGTGTAGGATGTTGGACCTTTATATTTCTTCTGCAGTGTGTCAGTTGTGGATGCAGTTGCAGAGGTTTTCTTGGGGTCAGTTTCCGTCTGATCCCGATTCCTGACAAGAGAGAGCAGAGTTCAGCCCAGTCAGATCACTAATTAGCAAGAGTTGGAGTCCGCTATTGGTGTGCAACCATCCATATAAGATAACAAGGATGAAGTTCTACTTTTAACCACTGCTGCAGAGCAGTAATGACTTAGGTTGTTTGTACAGTATGTTTCATTAAGGTTTGGTGATTGGCTTATAGCTGTTTATTGATTTCAGGTGTGAAGGTGTAGAAGGTGCTGAAACTGAAGAGACTTGGGCTCAATCCTGTTTTTATTTCGACACCAACCCCTCGTTTTTCAGTGCTCCCTTGCTCCCCAAGACAGAGTCACGATGGGTAGTGGTTGAAATCCTCCCGCTATGAAATGGAACAACCCTCACATATGTTGTCTTCAGCTGTGATGATTTCTCTTGTGAAAAAAATCAAATAAACAGGGCACCAGTTGTGTGCGATGGGGCACCAGGGCACAGAAAGATGGGAATTTAACCCCAGAGGACCACGCTTTGTTCTCTGGAAGAGCATCCTAGGGGGCAATTTATCATGTTTTACCTACTGCAGGAGCATTGAAGAGGGCACTGTATCTGTCTTTTTTCCGGACCTTCCTGGTCCTTAGTCGTGTATCTAATGGTGATAGAAAACATAGATGACACCAATTTGTTTGCAACTTCACGCGGATAAAGAACACGGCTTCAATACCTCACTGCTACCGGTGGTTCATAGGCTAACATTAACAACCCGTGCTCCCACGCAGGCAGCACTGGCATTAGAAGAGTGACACCAGTTATAGCAACTATCCTGAATTAATTTCGGGCACCTTATGCCATCAAACGGGGGGAATGCAACATTAAAAAAAAAGTCAAAATGCAGGACTGTCATGCACAAATCATAATTAGCTAGCTAGTAAGCAAAAGCGCCTCTGAAAAAGCTCTGAATGGCAGTAGCCTCCACCTAGACATGAACGAGCAAAGTGGAGGGGAAGGGTTTAGGAGTGTCTTGGGATTGAGCCAAGGCAGAGGGTAGCCTCTCACATATCTGCATTTTTAAAAACTATAATAACCCGGTCCTGGTCCTGGTCTTTCACTCAATTCTCTGTCTCACAATTTCCAGCTCTACATGTGTCTATTGTGAATTATAACATCTTTCTGCTCTGCCTCTGTGTCAATTATATATTCTTAATAGTTTTTACATATGAATTATCCTCGCCAATTCAATGCTAAATCATTACAATGGCATCATTATACAGCACCCCCCAACTCCGACTGCCATGCTCTCGACATTTATTTGACAAAATGAATTTACAGCGAGCAGCACATATGTTTCATAATGCCTCAGTCGTTTGCACAAACTGCAAATCAAATGTATTATGCATCAGAAGCCGTATGTTGAAAGATAAGAGATGAATATCTTCACCCATCTCACTTAGGAGGAAGTTTTTTCATGGCTGACGAGAAAGCATTACGCACACTGGTAAGAACAGCGAATAGAACTAAATGCATGTTAAAAAGCTTTCCTGTTGCCGGGTCCTAATTAGCACAAATGCAGGCGCATTTAAACAGGGGGGGGATTGTGTTTCCTGTGCATGCCCCATGTTTTATTAATATCAATGTGCACATACATCTCTGCACCGACTCAGTTACCAGCACACGTAATCACATGCATTTAGGTAGTCTTTGTGTGAATTAATTAGGATTAGTGTTCATGGATAATCCTGGTATGTTGGTGGGAACGTAGGCTGCGTGAGCCTGGTTGGTTATATCAGGGCTGAATTGAGATCGGTCGGCGTCGTCAAACTACCCTCATTATTTCAGAGAATCCTTTCAAGTAAGCGATGCGAAAATACACCAACACCAACACAATTAGCATACGAGCAGCAAAAACATTCGCAACTTATAGGAAGAAAAAAAAACACCGTGCCGTTCTTCTTTGGTGTGTTGCTTCGCTTGAGTCTGAACTGCTCACAGATGTATGAACGTGTCACTCTCTGCTTTTTTCGGCGCTTTTCGCCCCCACGACAGCCGAGCGAGCGAGCAAGAAAGAGAGTGACGGAGAGGGAGTTAAAGAGAGTTTCTCTTTAATACAGTGATCCAACCTGTCCAGGGGGCCCCCACACGCCCCCATATCTGCTCTCTACGGTGACAAAATCTTTGAGCAATCATTCTTAAGCATTTACTTTCTGACAGTCCAAACTTGCATTCAGTCTGAGTCTCATTCTGTAGGAGGAGTGAAATACGCCTCGACAACTCGGCACACTGGGGCTCACTGTTGACTCAAGTCGACTGATAGCTACTTCGGGGCTTCTGTTATGGATTACTGTCTCACAGGTGTGAGGTACAATGACGTGTGTGATGGAAGGGGCTCTTCAGCGCACAAGAAGAGCAGCACAAGGCTGAGTTATTATGGACATCATGGCCTGACGTTAAAATGTTTTCCGATCAAAAAAAAAACACCACCTGATCTGGAGCCAGCTGAGCAGCGACAGAGTCGCTCTGCCCCTTTGTGTGTATGTTTAGATAGCATTTGTAATTTGCATGTGAAAGGCGAACAGACAATAGGCTTTAATAACAATCTAACAGACTTTGTAGAAGGCCTTATTGTGACCGCCTCTGACCATATCAAGTAATGAGACTTTATTGTTAACATCACTGTACAGTTCTGTGGCAATGACCAATTTAGGAGCATGTAAGCAAGTATTTGAACCACATAGAGTATGTCTTCTGTCCATACCGTACTCGAAGATTTGAAAAGGTGGTCTGTTGCGATGAACTCAGATTCTGCTTTTGATTACACCAATGACAACAAAAGGCATTGGACTCGACGGCGTGATATCAAAAAAAGAAATCCTCAAGGTTGCGCAACAATGTTTCAAATTTCCATCTAGAGGCCCGCATGTAGAGCAGCAAGAGGAAAGTGCCAGAGGTTGCATATGTGACACTTGTGATGCACAAACACTAGAAAACAAATATCTACTAATGTGGGTTAGACTGTTAGTTATCAGTCCTGGGCCTTCGTCCCAACATCTGATAGCTCACTGATAGAATGACGCCGCAATGACAGATGAAAGCACATTTAAGTGTAAGTACTACGTTATTTTATTCTTTTGCATTTTGTGCTACGGCTTCTACAGATATAGGAGCAAGAGGGTCAGCGTTCAAGGCGCACTGTCATGACGAAATCCAAATTGTGTACATACTGCACGCAACAGTAATCACTGAGTCAGGGTAGCTGCAGTTTGTACTAGAAGTGAAAAGAAAAAGTATGGAATGCTCCCTGAGTTTTGGCAAAATTTGGCAGCTGATGTCGGGGTACAAAGGTAACTGCTGCCCAGGTGTTGCATTTCTAATTTAGAGTGCAGAATTTAGCTGGTAAATCTTGCAGCTGGAGAGCACCAACAAACAGCTACATTTTCTTGTTTTGCTCATTTTGCTGCATTTAATACAAACTTTTGCATCTCTGTATGAGAGTGAGAGAGAGCGATGCTGCGGCTACAATCACACCTCGGTCACGATTATGCGCCCGGGCTTCACTTGAAGACAACGTGGAGATAAAAGATTGACAAACTCGGTTATGAAGTAAATAAAAAAACAAAAGCATTTTCAAACCAGGCCTCCATTCAAAAGTTCAATCGTGACAATCAAATGAGGGCAAAGAAAAACTCAAACCGTCAGACTAAAAGCACAATAAGGCGTAACCATCTCCCGCCCCTCACACTGCAAACACACGGGCCTTTAAATAGCACTTAATTAAAATTGCTAGTATAGGTTCACATCGGTCACACATATCTTTGTTTATACGCTGCTGGCTGTCAGTGTTCTGTCATGTTGGTGACATATCAAAAGAAGTGGAGGATCAGATGGCAACGCTTCAGATTATATCCCCGTGTGGCTGTAATCACGTTGGAAAGGAATTCAGGATTTCTATGTGTTTTGTGTGAACAGAATTGAGTGGCATGGTGACAAGACGTAGAAAATAGTGAGGTTGCCTTGGAAATAACTATAATTATAAGTATAATATATAATGGAGGAAGTACATCACGTAGCAGTGACAGCTGACAGAACACCAAATAGGTGCATGTGCATGTTTGTGTATCTACATATGCTGATAATATATAAAGTTCAGGCGCGTATGCATCTCCACATCAGCTGTATCGTGTTCCCAGCTCGCGCTGGTGCATATCGCTCAGGAGTGTCCTCACCTTCAGCTCAAACAAGCTCCCAGCATGTGTGTGTGGGCGGCACCGAGGCGACCCGGAGCGAAAGATCGGCCGGACAACAGCAGAACTGTCGTGACTTCTGTTTCCCCCCAATGCGCGCTTAATTTCAATGTGTTTGAAGACAACCTTCAGCTTCATGGCTGTATGGATGTGATTTTGATGGCTGATTTGAGGTTTTTTGGTTGTATTAAACTCCAGCTCAGGGTCGAGAATACCATTTGATATATCGGTCAGGGCCAGCACATCATTTCTGACAAACAGTGTTGAGTAGTTGTGCATCACTAAGTAACAGGCCACAGTAGAAAAAATTATTGTATTCCATTACCTGTTGTCGTAGAGGTGGAAAACATGAATCAGTTTTGTGATTTCTTTTGGTTTGTTTCAAAGATTTGCAGTAACTCACTGTGTTGAAGTTTCTTCTCAAACTGAAAGAAAGCTGAACATTTCTAGAGTGCCTGATGTTTCAATGATATCACTATTAATCAAAGAGGAAGAGTTAAGATGTTTCCTAGTCTCTCAAAATGTTTCCATTATCTCGCTTTCATTCAGCCATCATTTTCACTGCAATCAAGCTTTTGGGCACATCTCTACATCATCGTAGTGTTGAACATGAATTCCCTCGTGTGCCCACCACAGTCGTCTGTTGTTACAGCCAACAAGGCTGCCAAACGATTGACCTCAAGTAGCGACACACCACTTCATATTTTTGAGGACACCTGACGATATTTCTATCGTTTTTTGGTCAAAAACTGGTCACTTTTAAGGAGTGATCGTGGCGACCAAAACAGGTGGTTTCTGTGCCTTAGCATTAGCGCAGTGTTGTGACGAGAGACAGAGCAAATTCTACCAAAACAAACATGAAGGAATGTCCAGTTTCTGTTTTAAACACACGTACCACAGTGTCATAAATAACCTCCGAATGCATTTGCACTTCACTTTTAACGTGATCGCTGTAAATAACAGCCAACGGATGAGAAATCTCATTTCTCTCTCACACCTGCAGCCTCGAAAAGCTGTCTGAATGCTTCTGTCAGCGCTCTTAAGAGAGAACATACAGTGCTGAATGTGTGTAGGTGTGCTGGTTACCTGTTTGAGTCTACATTGGAGTCGATACTTAAATGTTGCTGCTTGTTATGCGCAGTATTTGTGCGACTTGTTTGATTTCAAGGAATCATTTTTGAAACAATTTTAGTCCTTTTAAGGCTTTTATAAAGAATAATTAATCATGTTATATGTAATTAGTCTGTTTTTTTATACTTCGAGTGACTTAATTACTTGTCTGTCTAGTTTGATTTCTTTCTCTATGAAGCACTCGTGTGTTCATTATCCTCGTACATTAATCTTTTTTCTCTACATGATTTCTACATTATGACTGACGCCTCTTCTCGCCCATCTTCTTGGTGGTGTTGTACAAACTTATACGATCATCTCAAATAAAAGAAAATGCCTAATTGTCTTTCAATCTACTGCATCACTCTATTTATCTCATAATACAACTGTCATTCTAGATAGCTGCACACGGTTCATGGACACATTTCAATTACATCTTTATTGCCCTGTGACTGAACCTGCTTAATACAATTCTCACAGGCTGTATGGCTGTTGAAAGAGTTATTAGTCACCATAGCATATCCTTTATAGAGCAAATAAAAAAATGCAAAGTACCGGTCAGGGACTTTCCTACTGGTTGTAATGGTTCTTCGTCTGCGGAGAAAGATGGACACACTCAACTTACGAAGTGATCTCGGGTCGAAGAATGATATATTGTTAACACATGTAAGGTTCTGCGACACTTAACTACTTACTTGACTGTTCTGCAACACGCAACGCAACATGCAAAAAAAAAGGCAGATATATTTTCCAGATGCTCTCGCGGTCGAGGCAAAATGAGAAACCAAGTAGTACAAAACAAACAGCGCATTCTTTGATGGCACTTTAATGAGCTTTGACTAAACACTTTCAACATCCAAGAGCCGCATTCCTGGCCTGAAGTCGGCTGCTCTAAATCCCCGAGCAGAAATAAAGTTAGATGATACCTTCACTGCCCCCCTTTGTAAAGGACATGGAAACCTCCGTCTGTAGGAAAAAGGTTGTTAAGCCGTAAGTATGCAGCATTTGGCTCAAACATATTGCATGAATCTCTCGGCCAAATTTAAACACCTACAGCTGCAGTATGTCTGCGTTCATAAAAATCAGAATGACAAAAAAAATGCATAAGAGTTCCGCTTGAGAAACTGCAGAGTGGTGAATAAAGCAAATGCAAAGCAGATGTACATATAGTTACTCCGTGTGTCCTGCACTCCTCGCCGAAGTGACACTTTGCATGGTCAGAGTCCCCGGTGACCGCAGCCAGAAAGAATCCATGATGGGGGGGGGAGAATTTATAGCTCTGCTGACAAAAGGAGAATCAATAAGCGATTATGTGGATACGGCGCAGCATGATGTTATCACCCCCGGGGCATAACACACCACGCATTCACAAACACAATCAACTCACACAACACACGCTTAATGTCTTCTTTTCACAATGCAACACAAACGCGCTTGAAACAGGTGGAGTAGCAGGAGGGTTGTCTGAATAGGAGCGCAATACAGATACAGTTGATGTGGTGCAGCAATCAATGCAAGGTGATGGAACTCACTGTTGTGTGTCATGGAAACCGCCTTGAAACCCCACGACTACCAAAACCCCTGCAGGGCCAGCCCCGGGTCTGTGCACCATTTGCTTTGGGAGGCTTTCCTCAGTCCCTCCCCCCAAAAAAAAGAAAAAAAGAAAAAAAAGGCAACCAACAATGGCAGACTTCTCTTTCCTCCTGGGTACCGATTTCACATTCACGTCCATTATGCATGAATGTCAATGGATGCAGTGAATCAATGCAAAACAGAATAATAAATCATGTATTCCACGGGTTCTTCCTGCCTTAAGCAATGCAGGAGAGAGAATTGAATGCCACTGCCTGCTTGGCAAAACAAGTTATTTTTGTGGGAAGGCGGGCCTGATAGTTTCTATTGAACAAATGTCGATGTTCCCTTTCTCAGATGTTCTGCAGCCTCGGCATGAGCACTGATGGTTTTTGCACAATTGCGACTGCTGTGTTAATTTAGCCCTCAGACCAGGTACGACTGCAAAAAGACGTTATTAACATTCTTGGTTGGCAAAATAACTGATAACATGCAAACACACGCTCGTGCCTCATTGTCTCAGCATCCCGGGTGCATTTGGATATCTTCAATAACTTCAAATGACGAGGGCGTCGGTGCCTGTCTTGTTCGGAGTGCACATCTGTTTCCCTGACAGGCAGAAAACAGAGAAGAAAGGGAGACGGAGCGGAGTGGGTGGAGGATGAGCTGAAGGGGAGGGGGTACAGAAGAGGAGATACCCAGCGGCTGAGTGCTAGTATCATGAGAGTTCAACAAAGCACAGCATGGCCCTCCAGCTGGAGTTCAGAGAGAAGTGTCTGCATCCAAGTTCGTGTGTCTTTTCCTGGACACTTGTCTTTGAGTTTGGAGTGTGTGCGGGTACAGTAGGTGATATATGTATGTGTGTTTGTGTGTGTGTTTGAGACAGACAGACACATCGCGAGGCGGTGGCAGGTGTGAGCTGTGGACCACAAATGAGGCCACTGACTGACGGCTTGTCTTTGTGGCCAGGCTTGCCCCATTTTATCCTCTCTCCCTCTCCCAGACATCAAGCCCCTTTTCACTTTGATGGACAATATGCCCTACTTCCCCGCAACACTCGGCTGCTGTATAATTAAATGTCAAATAACTGTTTCCCATCACTCGGACTCAAACGTTATTATTTGTGGCAAATAGAGCACTAAATCTGAGAATTCAGACTTATTTGCGGCGTCTTTGCTTTCGAATTGATTGAAATATTGAGGACAATTGGATTGCTGCAAACCCTTGTTACAAAGTTAGCGTCTATCCAGTTTCCAAATCAAAGCTTAAACTTTGGTTGCTTGAAGGCAATGTCATGCAGCTGTCTGTGCTTCAGTGCATTACATCTGAAGCTAGAATATAAAAGAGAGTCCACTTTTCCGTGTCACTGACAGAAAGAGTTGGAAAAAAGTTAAAGGAACAAAAAAAAACTTTTGACCATAAACTACAGAACACGAACAACTGGGTGACAAATGAAAGACAAATCGGTATCAGCAAGTATTAACAAGTATTAGAAACACTTATCTGTTGGTAGAGATCGCTGTCTCACGACTGTAAGGGTGAGATAACTGCACGTCGTAGCATATTTACTTTATTTTCATTCTTATCAAACTATTTATGGCTTGACCATCAAGCATTTGGCTTTGCCATGTTTTTCAGCTCACTTGCTGTGTTTCCATTATGTATTTTTATGCAAGTTTTGAGGTGTGGCATCAAAAAGGGTCGATGGAAGCATTAAAATAAGAGAAAAGCACATTCATTTTTAAACAGGAAGTGCAAACTGTTTCCACTCTGAGAGAGGAAGAAGATGTTCCTGCTGTTGGCGTTGGCTTTCCCAATTTTCCCATCAGACTCCCCTTCCCAATGTGACTTCCACATTCCCTGTAGATGACCAGGGAATGTGACCTTGACTCGTTTTCTTGCCTTTTCTTTTTTTTTTTACTGTTGGTTGGCTATCATCTTGTTTTGTTTCTGTTGAAAAGGTTGAAAAATGAAATCATAGGTGAGCTAGTTGAATTAATGATATACAAACCCAACGTTTTTTAATGGGGTTCTTCAGCTGTTTATGATTTTACTATAATTACATCTGAATGTCTGATAATCTAATAAAAAGATATTTATGTTACCATCAATGCTTGTATATGAATGTTAACCATCTTATAATGACTTACAAGTCCTCATTACCCATTAACTAACACTTATTACAAGGACCATAATATAAAGTGTTACCATAGGGGTAATATAAATATACTAGCAATAATTGAATCGTACTCATATTTTACTCTAACACCGTATAGCCAGCTTTTTTTGACACCTTTTTCCAATTACCAAATCTGTCTTCTTTTTACCTCTTTGTCATCCTCTTTTATTGCCCCACAATTTTGTGGGACTTTTCACCTTCATTGATGTGTCAGGTAATATCATTGCTCTCCAGACACTTCCTGAATCTAACACATTGGTGTATGCTGTATTTTCTTTTAACCAGGCCGTCACATTCATCTATTTCAGGAGGGATGTGTGAAAAAATAACATCCTCAAAAAAAACAGCTGGAGACAGAAATCATTTTACACAGGCGTAAATGCAAGGCACGATTTGACAGTGAAGCACTTATACAAAGCACAGTGTCCATTCAGACATCTATCTGGAGTGACAAAGCATTGACAGTTACTTTACACATATCAATAAACATTGACTATTGCTTGCAGTTTGAAACAGCACAGCCCTGTCAAGCGCAGCAGGATGTTGTGACAACTCCAAGACCTCAGAGAATATTGTGTTATTATTCAGCCATCTAAAGCCGGCAGCTTCTCACTATTATAATATGCTTCATATAGACTGTATCATAATGTTTGTTTACAATAATTTGCTGGTAGAAAACCGAATTAACACTAATTTACAAACAATTCGAATGTCTTGGTTTTCACAATGTTATGTCAAAGTGTATCCATCTCATTCATCTAAAATGCATGTTTGATGCTTTAGTTTCTTATTAATAACAAACCTTTCATTAACCTTCGTTTGGAGAGCTAATTTAGATGTTCAAGAAAAAGACAGATTGAGTTAGCCCCAAAACTAGCAGTTAGTCTGAGATGTCATTGTTGTGTAGATATCAAGGGTGAAACATCAGATAGGTCGGACCAATATGTTAAACTGTATGCCATATCCACCGTCCTCTACTCAGTCTTCACACACCTGGAGAATAAGAACAGCTTCATCGAAATAGCTGTTTGTTGTCTTCAGCTCAGCAGTCAACACAATCTCACCCATGAACAGTTGCGTTTTCTTGCAGAGGCCAAGGGAAGCCAGGCTTCCTCACTTTTTTAAGAATATAACCGTCATTTAATAAAAACACTTTTTTAACAGTTTACGGAATCCCTCTGTGTTGTGTCTGTCGTCTTCTCCTCGTCTCTCTTCATTAATTATTGAGCGTTTCATGATGTGTAAAACAGCGCCCCTCTAAATGTTAAGTGGTGAATGAGCGTTAAAAACATGGTACTGCACTCTGTTCTCTGTGAGGAGGCCAAGCTGAGCTGGCCTCCCTTGGTGAAAAAAAAAAGAATGATTGACCAATCAGGTGAGGCTTTTGTCATGACACTGCTCCCCTGTGATTGGTCAGAACAGAGTTAAGTGAAGCCACGAACTCGTTAGCATCACGCCAATCAAATCACAGTACGTTAACGTCATTGAATGAAATGACGGAAGTTGTTGTTTTGTGTCGATACTTGGTAAGCTAGCAAAAATATTAAGCGCAATTATGGAGGGTGGAGATTTGGAGTATTTAGTAAAAAATAATTTTACTAAATTGCCTCTACAGCAGCAACTCCGAATTAAATCTGACGGCAGGCCAACACCAAAACTAGAGCTCTGTACTGAGATGAAGAAAAGTTTTCGGACTTTCAATGAGGAGAATTACGTCCGCACCGAGTGGCTAGCTGGTAGCGCCAAGCTTGGATTAACGAGGCTCTGGACTTGGCAAAAAAATCTGAGCACAAAGAAGCACAATGAGCAGGTGAAGAAAAACCGGGATATGTTATTGAGACTCATCGTTGCAGCCCTGTACCGCCAAGAGCAAGCGTTCAGGGGTCACAGTGAGGCCACTGGCAGCGCAAACAGCGGCAATTTTGTGGAGTTGGTGCATGCTTTTCTGGAGTTTGACTCCGAGGTCTTCAAACTGCTGCAGCGTATGCTCACGATTACGACTACCAGCGCATCAGCAGAGCGCTCATTTTCCTGTCTAAAGATGATCAAAAGTGAGGAACACATGTGGACAGGACAGGCTTGTCAACTTGACCAAGATATCCATTGACTGTTGTTGTGGAGGACCTAAAAGCCAGTGGGAAGACATGGTCATCGATCACTTTGCCACCATGAGAGACAGGAGACGGCCTTCCTCTACGAATAGGGTGAGGAAAATTGCATTTTTTTTTCTGTGCGCATCACAATGATGTGATTATAGTCCTTATTGTGTTTTGCTTGCTTTGATTAAGCAGCATGTGAGTCCACTGAAGTTGTTGTTTATTGTTTTGTTTATGTGGAGAAAATGAGCACCATGGACAGTCCGTGATGGGCCGGGCTGTCTAAATACATGCACATGTCAGGTGTGCTGTTTACAGCCACCGGAACTGGGTTGTTGTGTTGCTGTATAATGAACATTTAAATTTATTATTATGTATATAAAGTGAAAAGCATTTGTGTATCTCACATAGAGCTTACAAGTCGTGTTTGACGTGGACGTAAAACTTAACGGCCTCTGATTGTGTGAATGAATTCGCATCTTTCCAATATCAAATGTGTGCTGTGCATTAAGTAGCTGGTTGTGCTTTTGGGAGGCTGGTTGCATACATTAATGAGATGTTTATGAGGACCGTGTGTGTGTGTGCGTGTATGAGTGATTGACTGACGGAGGGACAGAGAGAGAGAGAGAGAGAGAGAGAGAGAGAGAGAGAGAGAGCACGTCGGTGTTCAAAGTGTCGGTTAGATAACAAGCGGGTGTAAGTCCTGGTAAAGTGATGCTGGGCGCTCTAATAGTTCATCCGACTACATGAAATAGCAACATATAAATTGCAACATACGATTTTTTGCCCCCACCCCCGTAAAACATACACAGCTTAGACGTTGTGTCTCACTTGGCTTCCTCGGAAATTTTCATCACGCCACGCCACTGCCCATGAAGCTGATTGGAAAACTAAACACTCTGGGCATGAGTCTGCAAATGGATGATGACGGATTGAGTTTACCCCAAAACTAGCAGTTAATCTGAGATGCTGCTGTTGTGTAGATAGCAACGACGCTAGCAAAGCAACATAGTACATGAAACAAGCACAGCAAAAATGTCAAATAGATCGAACCAACCTGTTTAACTATGTGCCATATCCACTGTCCTCCACTCAGTCTTCTCTAAGAGCAGCTACATCACAATGCCGACTTCAGCTCAGCATTCAATACAATCTTACCCATGAAGCTTATCGGAAAACGACACACTTTGGACTTGAGTGACACCCTCTGCAAATGGATATTGGAATACCTCACAAACAGCACCAAGACAGTTTGGATTGGCAGTCGCACCTCTACTTAAGTGCTCTATACATCAGCCCCCCAGGGCTGTGTGCTCGGCCCCCTCCTGTTCACACTGTACCTTCATGACTGCATTCCCAGACATCAAGATTTTTTAGTGTGCATCATTGGCCGCATAATGAACAACGATAAAGGTTCATATTGGGAGGAAATCAACAATCGAACAGAGTGGTGCACAGAGAACAATCTGCTGCTGTTTTTACTGTGGCGACATCACCGTGATTGGATTTATAGGAACATTCACTGTAAGAGAGCTGACGTAGAAAGTGTGCTAAACCTCTGTTCTTGTTTGAAAAGAAGAAGCGTGCATCACACAAAGGCGATACAAAAATCCCAGCTTTTATTTTAAAAGGTTGCTCCTGTTTTTAAAAGGCATTACTATTGTCAAATTAGAGTGCATCATTCCGAAGTAGCCTTAAAGATGTGTCCTCCCTTAATGCAAAACATGTGTCAACATCCGTCCTTGTTGTGAGCAAATGCAATCATGCCACAGAAGCTTTACATTTTTAATGCTGTGCATCCTGCTCTGCCGTTAAGAAGCATTTCCCCCCAGCCAGCCTTTAATTTTTGCACTCAAGACCGTGTGGAGAAGTGCAGTGTCTGAAGAGAGATGCTGTGTGTACGAATGCATGTCAACACACAACAGAATAATGCTGTTGCCTCAGTTTTATAGGCTAATTAAAGATCTGGCTGTAGGACAACAGCTGAAAAAAAGCCATTTTGCTGGCACTGTGTACATTTATAGGGATGTTAATCAATGTGCATTGTCCCTGAACACTGATAAATACACAAAACATAAACATGTAAAATATGGCATCACAACACTCACAAGTGATTTTGTATGGGTGCTATTCAGGTACTGAACTCCACATGCAGGTGGAGGTTGATAGTCACAGAATTTCCACATTCAGCTCTGTTATATTCAAAAGGAATCTGAACACATTTTCACAGCATCTCCTCCACACATATACACGAGCTGAAGCTCAATCAAGTGAAGGAAGTGCCATGCGTTCCGTGTCTAATTGAAAGTAAGCAGATGGTTGTGGGCTTTTGTAAAGGGAACTCAGCATCAGGTGCTGAGACGTTTAGAAGAAAATCCAGTCGGTGGGGGGGGGGACACACACACAAAGAGAAATGCGAACAAATTTCAGTTCTTTTAGATCAGACACAGCCAGGCCCACACCCAGGAGGGAGCCCTCTAATCGATACTAAAACAGTGAGAACAAGTCCGGGTCGAGTCACGAGAGAGTGATAATGAGAGGGGAGAAAAAGAGGCAGGGGGGAGAGAATGCGAAGGCGCGAGGCGGGGGGAGCAGGTGAAAGAGAGAAAGAGATAAAAGATAGAAGAGTGGGTGAGACAGGAAGGGGAATAAAAATGCAGGCGTTTGGCAGGGGCGCTGCCTCCGAGCAGCACGGCTGAAGATTCATCTGGCAATTTAATTCTTTTAAACAGCTTTAAACAAGTGTTCTTTTTGCCTGGAGATGTGTGACATAATCAGAGCTGCAGCTCGCTGAGAAAGACTGCAGTGAAGTGGCTGAAGAGACGGACATATGGCTGTGGCATTCTCCCTTTTCTCATCGCTTGGAAAAAATTACGTACCAGATCCTGATGAGCATAAATCCTAAATTCAATCCCTCACTCATTAAAAACATGTGTTACAAGCCGAGATGACAAATGACTGTAGGAAACATGTGGATACTGACACACACAGCCATAGGTTAAGCTCCGGTGCACTCTTCTTTCTTTTCCCTGGAAGCCTGAGCCAGTTTGGCCTTTGATCGTTATTTGGTCTTACATCTAAGCTTGCTGCTGTGGTGGGGTAGTTCTTGGAGCAGTACACAGCTTATTAGATTTTGCAGAAGGAAGCACTCTGCTCCTCCTGAAAAATGAGGATTAAATCGTCCTGCAGGAAAGGCTGAATTGCCCCTCAATTGATGTGGTTACACAGCCGGGAGTACATAGCGTGCCTGGCACAATGCACCCGGTATCACTATGGATGGGTCCCTTATGGGCGAGCTAATGTGGCTTCTTATCAACATTTGATCCAAATTGCATCATGTTCTTTTAATGAGGTTTCAATTCAGCTTGGGGGGTGGATTTCCCAGAGATTGGAAAAATAAGTCAGGCTCACAGATATGTGTGATGTACAGAGAACATATACACTCAGCGCCCATCATAGGTTACAGATTATATACTGTCTGTTTTGCATTCATTATGTGCATCTGCATTGTGCTTTTCTTCATTACGGTCCTGCCTACTGCCTCAAGTGGGAACAATTGGGTTGCCTGATGCTCAGGTATGCGTGACAGCTCCTCTGCAACCTTTAGTTACCTGTGACATCCTTGTTTACTTCTACCTTTAGCAGGGTTAGGGTTAGGCATCTACAGCTGTGGCTAAAGAATGCCTTGACACCCCAGCTGCCAGTTCATCCCAAAAAACTTGGCTTGCATTGGGTATACATCACTTATACACACTTTTTTGTGATAACTACTATTTGTGTCCTGAGTGGAATCAAAAGTGAACGTTGACATTATATTTCCATCCAAACCATGATCTTTTCCTAAACTTTACCAAGTAATGTTGTTGCTTTAACTGAATCAAGTGGGGTTTCTTTTGTTACCTAAACCTAACCAAGTTTTTTTTTTATGCCTAAACTTAACCAAAACACTTATTTTGAATACCTGAAAAGAATTGCTTCACTGAGCCTAGGAGGAAAAAGGTAATTAAAGAGCTCTAACCACACATGGAACAGAAACTCCTGTTGCCCGCATGGTAGTTATGTGCAAGATCCACTCATCTGGCAAGCCTTGCTGTAAACAAAGTCTTTGTCCATCTTAAAACCATTTACTGACTTCCTAAAGGCTTTCTGGCAGGAAACTTCATATGACCGCCCAAATAGTCTTACACACTCTATCCCTGTCCATGTCAGGTCCATTTTCTCTCAGAAACCCCTCGCCTCCCATCCAGCTTTTGGACAAACGTACTCAAAAAAAAGGGAAATGAAAAGTTGTGGCTTGTCGGAAATTGACAAGAGCAAAGCCCTGATGTCCAAATGCAAGTGAATGCAGCAAAACACGACGCTCCTCATGTGATGTGGTGCCAGGAGACGCAAGCAAATACAGGGTTAGAAAGACCAGTTTTATCCAGATGCTGCTCGCTGCGGCTCTGTTATCTCCCACCCCCCGACAGCTTCTTGCACACTCTTCTGCACACAAAACCTGCCGATCACAGAAGCGTAATTCCAGTCCATTCAAGTCACTCAAATATATAACACACTATAACACACACACACACACACACACTCACACAATATTATCAGTTTGTAGTGCATGTAGATATGGCAAGAAAATTTCCAGGATCCATCCTTTTATTCAGATCCACACCAAAAGTTAATGAGGTCTATTCTGGGTCAATCCCATCATCCATCCAATAGAAATACATTCCTTAGTTTTTGTGTAATCCTACTGACAAAGCAACCAACCAAACAAACAGACAGGGGTGGAAACGCAACCTCTTCGATGTTGGTCAAAAAAAAAAAAAAAATAGTCTCACATCAAAGCCTGTCCAGACATCTATTTTATTTACTCCAACTAAGCACATCATCTAGCCTCATTTAGCCTCTTTAGAGAGACACATGGTTGGACAATTACGCCATGCCAACAGTGGGCTATTCATTCTTCTGGAGGATTTATGCCTGAGGATTTTTGGCAACACTTTGGATTAGAGATAAAGAATTGGCGCAGAGCAGTAAACACAAAAACTGAGCAAACAGATTTAGGATTCAATGTGTAACACCATGTTCTGAGCTCAACTTCAAAAGGTCTGCATGAATGTGAATCTGTGCACATTGTACATTTAGATGCACGCATGAGTGTGTGTGTGTGTGTGTGTGTGTGTGTGTGTGTGTGTGTGTGCGTGCGTGCGCCTGTGGGTGTGCATGCATGAATCTGGGCCATTTGTTTATACATATTTATTTGTGTACTAAAATATGTTGGAGCATTATCATGCTGCTACACCTTTTCATCCCACTTGTCAGAAGTAGCTGAATAGTGCGAGGCCCTGGAGCACAAAATGCACTTAGGAGAGCATGCGAGTGACAATGAATTACCTATAAATAACTTTGAATGCACGACCCACTATTAAAAACACCAGCTGTATGTTAGCACTGACTTCAGAACAAGTGTGTTTAATTAAAATAAACGAGATGTCACATATTTGTACTTGTGAGGCACCCACACAACGAGACACTGAGAGCCATGCATATGTTCACCAGTTGATGTGATGCTAAGCCATACCTGCCAAATGCTTATTTCTAAAAATAAGGATGGCTTTCCGATGCCAGAACATAAACAGACACACACTCACCGCCTTAAAAACTTTCTCTGCAAAGGCTCTCATAGAGCCCTGGCTAAATATAATGACTCCCATCTCGGGATAAACTTTCCCCCAACACAGCAGATGGCAATGATTTACATCTAAAACAACAACCTTATCTGCTGCTCATGGCTGCGGCTGCAGGAGCGACTGGTTCAAATGGCAATGCTTTCCCCCCATCGCCTCAGCCATGCCCTGAAGGGAGAATACACACACATCTGTTATTGACCTGCAAGCTGGCTAATGAGGAGCAGGCGCTGGACATGTATCTCAACACTGGAGCGAGCAAGTGTGGGTGTGTGTGTGTGTGTGTGTGTGTGTGTGTGTGTGAAAGCTGCTGTCCAGAGAGGATGTTGCAGCACTGCTCCTCCTCGCAGGGGATTGGCAGTTAGGCTACTAGAGAAGTTGCCTCACATATGGCAGAG
This sequence comes from Diplodus puntazzo, assembly GCA_963678695.2. Lineage (NCBI taxonomy): Eukaryota > Metazoa > Chordata > Actinopteri > Spariformes > Sparidae > Diplodus > Diplodus puntazzo. The sequence goes on along the minus strand of OZ023164.1, from coordinate 28,471,101 downwards.
TTTCAGTGTCGCGTCTGTGTTGTTGTCATGGGAAGTTTACTGGTGACTGGCGAATAATATGCAGTGAGGTAGAAACAGCATTTACATGTACATCACCAGGTTTTCTCGCTTTAAAGCTGCATTAATATCTATTTTATTTCATTTGGAACTGTGTTTCTTGGAACCTGACCAATGTAAGAACAGTATTTACTAAACATTAAGCTCATCATCTTAATCTACGCCATGGAAAAATCGACTGTGTGTTTCTGTAGGTCGCTATATGCTCCACAATTAGCTGTTAACAATCATAGGACTGAGCCAGTAGTTCATGTGGGCCCCATTTGAGTCAAATATGGGGGTTTTGTTAGCAAATTCCATTACGGCCCCATCTGTGTTTGCCCACACAGGCTCTAGAAATTAGCAAACACAGGTGAGGCCTCGGGACCCTCAGACAAACCCACTTTGGACCCCTTTTTAAAGCCCACATTTGACCCATATGAGGCCCATCTGGAGTTATTGGCTTGGGAACTTGCTCTGGGGGTAATATTTTCCACTGACCAAGGAACCTTCGGGGTAGACTTTAGCTGAAAAACTACTTGTTCAACTTGTAGACAGCTTCATTCAAACACTAAGGAGCTGCGGGTGCCATTAGTATAAATATTAGAATAAGGGGAGGCCATTCCCTATAAACAAAGCTAAACAACAAGCTGAGAGCAGGAGGAAGTAAGTGAACAAAAGGAAGGGAGCAGGAGAAACAGAATTTTTATTTTCTATTTGTTTCACTGCAGGTTTCGTCGCTGTGAAGCACTTGGAAGATCATTGCTACTATGTTGACACATTTACTCTGCAGTGCTCAGGCCCCACTTCAATCTCTGCTGTCTCCTTTCTATCTTCTCATTACATCTATTGAACAACAAAGTTGTGCAACAAGAAATAACAAAGAAATACAGAACAACTATTGCTGTCTCACTGTTTATCACTGTTTTCAGTTACCAGAATGCAATTTTTGTAATTCTTCAGATGCACTAGAAATGCGAAAAAAGTGTTAGGCAAATAGGACTAGATGAGTTCAGTGTGTAGGATCTGTTGGCGTCTAGCGGTGTGTTTGCAATTTGCAAAAGGAATTCCATTCTGGGCTTCTGTAGAAACATGGTGGGGCAACATGGCGCCCTGTGATGAAAACGACTTATTTGACCATTATGAAAATACAATGATTCTTGTTTTTCGGCAATTACACTCAAATCCAAACATAACTTTGAATACTATACTTGATTTCTGCTTACATTATATTTCTTTGTTTTCAGAAATATGTAAAGTTTAAGCCAGTAAATCCCTCTAAAAATCCCCCAATGTGTTTTAGACGGAAATGGTGAAAGCTCGTAAAAGGTTTTTCCTGCTCATTGTCTTTCCATAAATCCAAGTTAATGACAACAGCTGTGCTATTGGCTATAGCAATATATAAATGAGTGGTTACAGATATAATTACAGACAGCAGAAGGTTGTCTTCTGAACATCAGTATCGACACAAACATTTGTGACGACGGTGCCATTTTGTTGCTCCTGGTGACAGAGAAGATAACAGCATGTTGGATTTTATGAGGCAGGAGGAGACTATGTGCCCTGTGGTGGAAATGGTACCACTGCAGTAGCAAAAAGCCGTCGGCAACTTGGTTTTCTGGCAGCCAGAAGAGACTATATCAGGAGGATACACTGACTGGATCTGACTGAGAACCCAAGGGCGTGCCGTGGTAGTGACCTGTCAATCGCAACGTAGCCACGCCCTCCCCTGCTGTATCATTTTTGATCTGGGTTATTTTTTCATACTCTTACATACAATTGGACTTCTGGTTGCAGCCTCTGGAGTCGCCCCCTGCTGGCTATTGGAAAGAATGCAGGTTTAAGGCACTTATGCAAGGACTTCACTTTTTCAGATCCCAAAGCCACATCCAGTATTTAATAAGGGTAGGCCATTCCTTATAAGCAAAGTATTTATTGTACAGTCTATGAGTGAAAGCAGAAGAAGCCTTTAAAAGCACCCTTGGCGACTAAACACTCTTACTGCATGTGCTGTCAGAATGAAACCACACATGCACATGCACGCACTCACACACGCAACGAAAACGAGCACCAAAAGGTCGTAAAGGTTTTGTTTTCATCGTGAGTGATGTCGATGCTTTGTCACCCTGAGCCATTTTGAAAGTGTTGCGATACCGAGCCTCTCTGTTTTAGTGACACTTTGGTCCCAGAAGAAGCCTCGGGCTCTCCGGCTGAAAATGTATCTCTCTGTATTCAACCTACAGCTTGCCAGGACAGTTCTGTCTGGAGGCACCGAGGGAGCAGAGTAGGGGACGTCTCTCCCGCCCTCTCTATGTCTTCCTCTAGTTTTTGTATTTTTTACAACCACAGAGAAAAGCTCCACTTGTAACAAAACTATAATTCATCAGGCTGTGGAACCGCCTGCTGGAGGACCTGAGGGGGGCATATCTTTAACTTTGGAGATTAGACATCTTGAAAAGAAAACTTAAAACCTACCTTTCCTTGCCTGGCTTTTATCTTATGTCTGATTTTGACTTGCATTTTTACATTTTTTTTATTCTAAGGGGGGGCACTATGTAGTTTTGGAAAAGAAATTCAAACTCAGAATTTTAATATTTAGAACAAGCTATTGAGGTTATAATACAAACAGTTAATTTTTTTCCTCGACTGAATACACAAGCTGTTTTCAGAGGAAAATAAGGTCCTCAGAACACTGCTTGAAGCCAGATGCTAGGTGGCAGGGTCCGCAAATTATAAACACAATAAAACAGTATGCAACTGTGTTGTTAAGAGAAGACAGTTCATTCAGTTTGTTAAGACATAAAACAAATCAGTCAACAAAGATCTTTCCCAGAACTACATTCTTAAAAATACCTGATTTGATTATTCTAAATGTGTTTCAATTAAACTCAGATTCCTTTTGACTATTTTTTGCGTTCAGCACCTGGAGTTTCATTCAATGTGTGTACTTGAACTCGATAAATCTACTTCAACTAAATTTATTTAACGACGAGGCCTTGTCACGTGAATGTCAAGAGGCAAAACAGAAGCAATAGCTAGCAGAAAACAAGCAACCTGAACACGAGTGCCACAGTGGTTACATTATTTCGTCAAATATTCTGCACGACTGCTGTGCAAAGGTCTGAACAGTGGTGTGTTGACCATGACTTGGATGAGTAAGCGGTGTGTAAAAGCACATTCAAAGAAGAATGTGGAGAACTGTACTTAAAAATGTGTGAGGCATAAAAGGCAGGAAATGATCTAGTAGCTTGAGGAATTCCATGCATTTAGCTCCCTCTGATAACATAGTATTTGATATAATGCCTCAAGGTCAAGTGTATATCGGCATTACAGCATTACATTGCTGGATATAAAAATATGCATTGGTGCCATGCTTACAAATATTGGAACGCTGGATTGGCAGCTTAGATTCAGTACCAACATTTTATCCTGCTGATTGGTCTGGAACAATGTCCCCTCCCAGGTAAAGTCAGTCCATTCCTAAAAAAACAGTGGAAAGTGAAGAAAAGTGCTTCTTCTCAACCCTCATCCATTGATTCCAAGGTCACACTGACATGGCGTGACTGATGGTTTGCGAGACTTAAGGGAGATTCCAAGTAATTGGCAGCGTAATCCCAGCCCCCCTTCACCTCTTTGACAGGCTTTGCGTTCATCACCTATTGACCCAACTTTGCGCTGCTGTGCTGTTGGTATCAGACGTGGATGGTGTGAGGGCATCTGGCAGCTATGTTGTGCTCCAAAAGCAATCAGCCTCAAGTTCAAAGAGATTTAACATGTTACAGGATAATACATTTGCTTGGCAAATTAAAATCCTTGAGATCTATTTAATTCCGTGACACCCATGGTTACAGATATGAACTATGATTTTTAACGCTAGAAAAATTAACACACAATGTTCCAACCACAGAGAGCTGCAAACATAGGCAGCTACTTTATCAAAAATGCAACAGAATCGCAGAAACTGATGTATCTTTCATAGTGAAGCCAAAAAAAAACGTGGTTGAAGAGGATCATTGCATTACACTGTTTAAATAAAGCACAAGTATTTTTGGTGTCGGTGGTTCTCCACGTCACATGTAAGAAAATAACATTTTGAGTGATCACCAATGAACACTAACTTTGGTGACAGATACATGGCGTGCCCATTGGGGGCATTAAAAACCATCCTCTGGTTTTCCCAGTGAATTATTTCAATGCGACTCAGTCAACATGTCCTCATACTTATAAAAGACTGAATAGGTCGATTGTCAGGGTCTCTCAAAATTACATATATCACCATTCCCACCAAAACATGACGGCCGCAGCATAACATTGACACACGGGAGCTTCATCATACGGTCGCTGTTTCATTAGGTTTAGCAATTAAACAAGTCATTTGGGTTTAAGAAAACATTGTAGTTTGAGTCAAAATCATTACATTACTTCCATTGCAAACATACCTACGTTACCTCAGTGACTTGCGTTACCTTATGTGCGTAACGTTACTTCACTAAGTTAGTAAGTCAAAAGAACTTGCAGCTGACTTCTGGTTTCTCACCTGACATAAACAGTGGTATCCTGTAGCGGTATCCTTTTTTTTTACCTGACCGTCCGTCACGCTTTATGCTACTTCAACTCACTTCCTCCATTGGCAAGCAATAATTACAGCAGCAGCAAGAGTTCACCACACATGTAAATATGAGGCAAATTAAGCTGCTTACATTTTCAGCCTTCTGTTTTTGTCCATTGAACGTAGGGAAGGCAATTCTGGAGAAAGATACTCAACAGTCAACTTTATTTCTCAAGAACCCACCATACAAACTTTTAATCAGATTGAATAACAATACCATTGACTATTGTGTTTATAATTTCCTTTGTGAAAAGACAATTTTAAGGCTGCTCAGGAACAATGAAAGCAGGGAACTGATGATTGTAAATACATAAATGACTACACATGTTTTTTCTATTTTTAATGGTCTTGGGTGTCAGGAGGGAGCACCCACCATGACATCGGCCATTTTTATACCAAGTGCACCATATCTGATTTGTCCTTCTCGCCTCGGAGAGTTAACTGTTGCTTTTTTTTCTATTCCTCCTGAAGTCACAGTGTGATGTGTGACGGCTCAGTGACCTTAATTATCCCAACGGGTGATGTCCTCCTACTTTTTACATTGTCTATATCTATTGATCGTACGACCACATTGGATTACATGACAGCTAATTGGACTCGAGAGAGTTTTGTTTTTTGGTTGTTGGCGTCATTTAAGCTTGTTCCCTTTTCCTAATTGGCTTTGTTTTCATCATCAGTTGGTATTGATTCCAAAGTCACGCTGACGTGACCGGTGGGTTCGTTCATTGGGGATGGAGATTTCTATAGGTCGCTGAGCGCTTCTCCCTTTTGTGATCATATATCTATTGATTCTAAAAAAAATTAGCTGGCACTCGTATATCGGGCCTTTTCAGTGAAAGCAAATAATAAACCACATTTCTTCAGAGTGTTGAACTTTTGAATCAATAATGCAATACAGTAAAATGAAAAAAAAAAATAAATCAGAACGCAGCACAGTTCCCCCTGCTATCCACTATCATGTACAATTAGTGAATTGACTTGTTAACTGTATTTTAAACACACACCAACGCTCATGAGGTTGCAAGAGCCAGTAAATACAGACATCAATTTCATGGATTGGAAAAGTGTTAGGGGCCACAGGAAAGTGTCCTCCATTTCACGCATGGGTCGTTTCAAAACCAAACCACAACCCACATTTCCTTTGTTCAAAGTGGTTTACTAATCAGTACAGCGACCCCATTTATACTTAGTCGATTCGTGCGTCTGTGGAGTGTAAATGCATCCACGCAGGATTTAAGTAGGAAATAAATCTGATTGCTTAACCCTTTGAACTCTGTAATAAAAAAAAAAGGCCTGCCGGTGCAGACGTTGGTATTTTTTCTGCTTGTTGCAATGTCATTTCTTGGAGTACAGTCGATTACTACATATCGCTAAAAATCTGTACAATCTAAGGAAAAACAGTTGTGTAAGGAAGACCTTATTAGTTGATTATGAATATTTGAATTGTTTCATATATATTAAATAATACAATAAAATGATATGACAACAAGCATGTAAACACACACAAGCCTTTTCTCTTGTTGTTGATGTGTCACAGGGATTTGTTAAAGGTTGCCGTGGGGAGACAGCAGACATAGTTATTACAAAGATATGTTCCATATAGCTCTGTTGTAAGTATGGTCTGTTTCTGTGTGATGCGATATCGGCGCCCCTGTTTATTGTCGGCTGCACGCTGAGCCGAGCGCAGTTACATAGTGATCTGAGTTCAATTGCAGATGAAACGCGTTCCGAGCACAAAGTGATCTAGCTTGTCGAGGAAGAAAAGGAGCCACTCACACGAAGCCAATGAACCTACACGCCAAGTGTCTTACACAGTTCTAGTGGCTCATCAAGTGTGGATAATGGGATGGAGCCAAGATCAGTGCAGGGCGGTGGACAGGCAGGCACCCTGATGGGGTCCAGTGAACTGCTGAAGAAAGCCAGCAGAGTTTTAAGACACAGGAATTGTCATTTTTAATGTCATGGAATGCTAATATGAATAATACTGCCCAGAAAAATAAAATCATATCATTGTATCTCAATAAATATCATAGAAAGTTGTCTTATTTCTGTATTAAACAAAAAAATGAATACAAAATCTAAGACGAGTTCCACAATCATCACTACAGTTTCCTCTACCTAACATATTCAAATTCAGACAACTTTATTAATCCCAGCCGGGGCAGCTTGTTTGAACATCTTGCCTTGCACACATACTTTAGACATACATTAAGATGTAGACACAAAGATAGATGAGTAATGGATCAAATAAGAATAAATACATTTTATTAAAATATGCCAAGGAGTTCAGTGGAATAAAGGAATCTACAATGAATAGAAAATGTTAACAAATAGTTTGATCATTAATTAATAAAATAAGATTGTATACAGTAAAACCAATAATAAAACATCTACAGAGAATGTAGAAGACGAATCGCAGAGGGAATAAAAGATTTCGAGCAGCGGTTAGTTTTGCAAGCAGGTAAAATGTAACAGCGCTCTGAGGGTAACAGAGAGAATTCACTCTTAGGAACGTGTCGAGAACAAGCTAAAACACTGGACGCTGTCTGGAGGATTTATTGATTGCAAAAAGAGGTCAAAAGAGTGTCACTCCGGTGATTTTAGACTGATTTTAATAACACTGTTCAGAATGTTTCTGCCTGTCAGTGCACAGAGGCTGTGAAACCAGCAGATGAATTTAGTTTGTGGAGAAGGTGAATTCTCCGTTCTCGCATCACAATAGCTGCAGTGTTTACATCAATCTTTAGATGTTCATCGAACAAAACGTACCTGGATATTTATTTACATTTACAGGGCTCGCCTGTTAGCATGCTAACTACATTATATCTCTGCAGCACAGTTCATTAACATATTCATGTTCATTAAGATAATGTGTTTACTTTTGATTGCTTTGAATGAAAATTGTGGGATATTGTACCAATAAAGAGAGTCATTTTAATATAGACTTTTAGATATTTTATTTTTAGATATTTTAACATCAAAATAATATAAGAATTCATATAAATGACATTATATCAGACAGCACCCACTTTCTTTTCTGATTACACTGAAGAAATTACAATGTTTATGAAATTATAAAATCACATAATGATTAATAAAGTGAGGCATCATTCTCCTTTTGTCAGGACTTAACTGTGACACTCCACAGTAGCTGATAAAAACTCATATAAAGCAAAATCATGAATACAATGAGAAATCCACAATAATCCCTGCAGTTTCCTGGACTACATGATGGGATTATTCTTCAAACAATCCATGTTCCCATCATCTTTAAAGTTGGACCATAATTCCCAGATTAATATTGACACTCGCTGACTGAGTTAAACAGATTTATTTGAACTGGACGCTTGAGAATTAAGTGTGGTTCACAGGTAGCTGATGACCATCAGCATAGTGGCTTAAAAAGAAGAAAGGGGCTTTATATGAAACGGCAGGTATTGATATTCATCTCACACGTTTGCACTTAGTCCTCCTCTCCCACTTGATTTGCATTAACATCATTTAAAATGGAGGAGGAGGGAACTCTCAGAGGAGTAAGTTGCACTCGACTACATGATCACTGTGACTTAACCTGCACTTTTTCCTCTTCTCAGGCGTGAAGGGCACGAGGAGCTGAGGGCATTAAAACAGAGGATGCTGGAATAAAGGCAGTCAGTGTGCAGTGGAACTCCTCGTGCCAAATGAACTACCCCGGCAGTTTAAGCCTTTCGGGTTTTCAGATGAGATATGACACGGGGCCTTTTATTCCCAGGGGTGCCCTCGCCCCTAACAAGCTGTGATCCATAAATTAAAAATTTCGCCCTGTAGAACACGGTGAATCTTTTGTATTGGAACAGTTAGTGAGGAACAGCTGCGCTCGTGATGCTTCTTTGGTTCTCTGTTCATAACACACAGGTGTAATCTAAACACACTTCATCACTTCAATACAGCCCGCTTTAAACAGAACAATGCCTCATGTGGCAAGTCAACAGGAGTTTAGAAAACAGTTTCTGAGGGGATTAAACGTGTCACAGGGCTCACTGTCGACTGCAGGTCACCAGAGATCATCGCGGAAAGTTGTCAGACTAAGTACATCCTTTGTAGGAGAAATGTTTACTCATGGCATGAATTCAGTGCAAGTAATTATCTGTCATACTTCATTTACATAAGAATTGATAGAAATGCGGCAATTACTTTGAGATAGCTGGAAACAAGCCTTTTCCATCCCCCTGCACCTGCCTGTGATGCATCCACAAGTTTAAAAGCAACAACAATGAAAGATGTCAGGCTTCCAGCGTCCTGAATGCGGGAGGATCCTCCTCGTGAAAACAATCAATATCAGAACGTGACAGGGTAATGAGGTAGAAAAGCAATCCAAAGAGTCAAGAGTATGCAAAACATGTGGCTGCATGAGTGGGGTGGTCTAATCAGCATTTAATTTATTTAACAGGTTGTCATTTGCAGATGGCTTATTCAGAGAGAATGGAGGGAGAACGGACCTGCCAAAACAGCGTTTGGGCTGCCGGCAAAAAATCTAATACATGGACACGAGAAATGTCGAATCCAATTTTTATCCTCATCTCATGAAGCTTAAATAACCACTTAGAGTTTGATTGGTCGACTGTTTGGTGAATATTGGAATTTCATCAATAATATACTCCTCGGCATCCGCAGCTGCTTCCTATCCATAACCAATTTCAGGCTAGGAAATTACAGTTTGGTCTCTCTTGGATTATTTATGGAGGCTGTGTTGTGAGAGTTTCTGTGAACACATGCCTGATAAGAGAGAATCAGAGCGACTGGGATGAAGATTTTTTATCTTTTTTTTTGATAGATAATTCAAGAATTGATTTTAAAGACATACATGTAACTAAGGACATTGCAACATTTAAGAAATCATGAAACATATAGTCAGTCAGGTATTCCTCTGCATTAGGACTCACCACCACTGACAGATATTTCACCAGTACTTGAAATGTCAAAAAAATTTTAATGTAAATGTTAAAAAAAACTTGTTTTTTTTAATTAGAACATCAAAAGGTATTTCTAGTTTCTAGTTTCTAGTTCACTGTTATGTATTAAAATCATCCTGCAGTGCCTTTCCCAGTCCAGCCCAAGTAAATTCAAAGCTGTTGTTGAACCGTTTGGAGCACAGGCATGGTTTGAGGCTGTTTAAAAAGGTCTAGACGTTCTGAAAGTGTGTCTGTCATTGATTTATAAGAGTCTGAATGCACTGAGTCATTCATCTTTTACAGTACAAAAATAAGCCTGCCAGTGACGTCGTACTGGATTCAATGGGTCGGCATCATGTAGTCTTACATGGTCCAAGTAATCCAGCCCAAAAAATCTAACTGAAAATGAATGCTTAACAAATAAAAAACTAAAAAGAACCCAACTAACAACATTATCCTGCCCTTGATTTCATGGGGACAGTTGGACAAAGGGAGTTTGTAGTGATGAGACACCGTAAAGACGTCACTGTCAAACTGAATCCAAATTTCAGAGGACAAACCACATGTCGACTTTCAAAATAAACCTGCAGAAATACAGCAGTGTAAAGAATGCCTGTTTGATCGAAACAAGGGCACGGTATAGGACAACACAGCGTGGGGCCGCTCAGACAAAACCAATGGCCCGTGTAATGTGCCACGCCACATGTTACAGGAAGTGACTCCTTTGGTCGACACGTGTGACGCCGGCAAGGACAGCGAGGGCGCGACCTTCGGCCCGACGCACCACATTACGGTGTCACAGCCAGTCACGCTCCATCTCCTCTGGGCTTGTTACAGCAAGTCACAGTCTGTCAGGTGTCTCATGAGTGCTAGACTGTGAATGCACCGCGGCAAATGTGTGCTGTATGTGCCTCCTAATTAAGCAGTTCATTAATTCATTTGTGTCATATTATGTGACATGGCGGTGCCCTCTACTGCGAATGCGACTTCCTGGTGGGCTTACCTGAGGGGAATATGTAATAGCTTTGAATTAACATCACGGACTAATCAGCTCTCGTCACCTCAGTGTAACTATCCAGACCAGCTTCCCTCAATGCAAGTGGCACAATAACAGCAGTACGTCAGCCTGAGCATGTAACACTGCAATGGAAGTTATTTATGAAATGACGCCGATTGTGAGTCAAACAATCACATTAGTGATTAAGGTGAGATTTGTCTCTAGTTAAGTCAAAACATTACTGTGGGGTGTTACATACAGCAGTTAGCACCCAACCTGTGAGACGACACGGCTGCTGTTCCAGCTGTCGGGAACAAAGAGTTCATCACAGGTAAGTGACTTCCTTTGTGAATCTGAACTTCCTCCTTCCTGGATTAACAGGGTTTTATGAATCACTTCTGAGACATCCACATGATCAGCTGCTGCTGGTGGTGCTGGTGGTGGCGTCTCAGAGGTACAAGCGGTAATCCTCATAATCTGCAATCCAAAAACACTTTACCTGCAAGGATCAGCCACATTACCCTCACATGAGAACGCTGATGAGTGTTAAGATTCAATCCTGTTGGGAAACACCCCTAACTGTCAGAATATTTTCCAGGTTTACCTGCTGTTATTCCATTGTCGACTGGAGGAACACAGAGTCGACTCTTCGTGTCCTTGCTGATCTGGAAAACGGTGTGCAAAGATTCTGACAGGCAGTGTTGATATTCAGAGAAGTGACAGTTATCAAAATAAAGCATTTTCTTTTCACACTTTGTCTCTTTTCTAGACATTCCACCGAGTAGAAGGCACGGAGACAGTGTGAATAGGTCACAAGTCCATCACAGGGCCAACACTCTCACACATATGAAAGTCCAAAGAGACCAGCTGGAGGGCAAAGGCTCAAAAACAAGAAGAAAATAGGGACACGTTGCATAAATCCAGGGTTTATTACCAGGGACTCTAATTTGCTTGTCATTCCCCACCCAAAACTAATATTTTATGATGCTCTTTGTGAACTAAGGCAAAATTAAATCAGTCCAAAGCAATTATATGATATACTGTCAATAAAATTATATTTTAACCGAACGCCCATCTCTGAGCTCTGGCAAGTGGTTTTATTGTGGACACAGCTGTCGCCAAGACAATCAAATCCTAAAACTACCAGCAACACAGTGCAAAACATGAATTTACTCATTCACTGAGTCTATAATAGAGAAATGACAGCAGATGGAAATGGTGCCAGGCTGCAAGCCCAACTGGATCACCAGTCAGCCTTTATTTTCCCAGGTAATTTTGTGCCTGGTAGCAGAAAAAGTTGCATAGTGCAAAGTGAGTTTTAGGGAACCATTCTAAACGCTGACGGTGTCATTATTCTTTAGTTGTACAATCGACATCTCTTCGAGCTGGTAGCTCCTTCACGTTTTGCTACATTTTTGTTTTTAACTGTTCATTCACTGTTCATTTTTTCAGCATCATTGCTGAAACACGTGAAGGTTTAGGACCTGGTCCACGGCACCTTTGGACAATCCAACCTGACCAGCTGGACCACCGCTAGAGGAGAGGAAGACAGACTAAGAGTGGTACCAATCCAGCTTGAACATAAGGCTGCTCCTGCCTAATGGTCGTAAGAGAATGAAATGGACAAATGTCACTCAGGCTGGCTAAGCTACGGGAAACCAGGGATTGTGTTGCCCTCATCTTTGCAGAGACACAACACCCGGGATCAAGCTGTTGCAGTTGGAGGGCGAACCATGTTCTGAGCCAACAGAGTGCAGAACTACAGCGGGAGGAGGACAGACAGACTCAGTTGATGGGTCGTGTTTCCAACAGGCCAAACTTTTAATACGAAGAGGTCGACCATATTACCATCACCATCTTGTTTCCCAAGAAGGACGTTTCTAACGGTAGCCTGAATGAAAAGGTTCTGGTATTTTCATTTCCTTTTCTAAGGAATCCAGTCAACTGCCAACTGTGAGTATCAAATGAAAATATTTTATTTTGGGAAATTGCTTATTTGCTTTTTTTTTTGCCAAAAGTTAGAGGAGTAGTTTTGGTAACACTCTCATGTTAGAATGCTAAATCTGTATCTGCAGCCAGCAGGTAGCTAAACACAAAGGCTGGAAGCAGAGCAAAACAGTTGGCTTGATTATATTAAGAGTCATTATAAAGTGTTTACTCAGTGAGCTTTAGAGGTGCTGGTGGGAGTTTTCTTTTCTATTCCACTTTGTAAAGAACAAAGCGCTGCTAAAAACATCTTTATATAAAACATATTTCCCCAACGTATTCCTTTAACAGTAAAACTACAGGCACTTTGGGGATAGAGATGTCACTCTAACAAACCAGCACATAGTCTGGAGGTTTGAGTCATCTCCACAGGGGTGATAAGTCAGCAGTGACCACTGCTGCACTCCAAATTTATCTGCCTGGCCCCGCATGAAGCCATAACTCATGCTGCTTCTTCATTACCTGGGCTCCTGTGTGCCTGGGCCAGCTTTGTTCTACAGTGGAGGGCGTCCATTAATCCCACACTGCTATTATCTCCACTATCTTAATGATGCCACCAAGGAAGACAGAGATAGAGGAGCAGGTGAAGACAATAGTTTTTGTTCCCTTAAAACATGATGAACCTTTGGAAACACTTAATCTTGTTATCTCACTTACTGCTTCCAATCAAAGCGTCGGTAGTCGAGACCTGGGATGTAGCTATGGAGCAGCATTGAATCCAATGGCCAAACTACAATTTGAGAATTTAGAAAAGCCCTTTATTACAGTCCTAGCGTAAATCAGTGACTCCCACTATCAGGGGGATTTCAAAGATCTGTCCGATGGTTGGATAATGTTTAAATCAAACGATAAAACAAACAGAGAAGCATTCAGATTTGGCTGTGTGACTGTTGTCTATTTACATCAAGCTAAAGACTAAACTGAGAACTGGCAGAGATTGGGAAACTGTTTGTGGTAGAGGTCTCTTGTGAATAAAGTTATGTGTATATATCCAGTGTTACTATGTTACACTGGATATATGGACTATATATGGACATGGACTGTTTCTCCTGCACGAGGCCATGTTTGCAACTGTAGCTACATTTTTTTCGTCAACTGTCAATAAAACCAGATGCATAACGTCGCCCACTGGCCTGCCTGAAAGCATCAGCATCTTTGTGCCCCTTTGGGTCCCAATTCGCCCCGAAGGAGCAGTTTTTGACGACCTGGGAATGAGCTCCCAACCTTTCAGCAGACCTTATTGGTTGGTGTTTAGAATCATAAAAGGCATGTATCATTGTGTAAGACCCTGAAAAACAACGCTGTTGTGTCTATAAAGGTGCCAGACCAGAAAATGCTCATACTGTAGCTATGTGTCATTTTTAAAGGCACTGATGAATGAAGTAAAACACTTTGTCATTGAGGTATGATGACATGTTTCATGCTGAACAAATAGGTTGATTGGTGAGGTGTCAAAATATATATATATGTATGTATATATATATATATATATATATATATATATATATATATATACATACTTCTTGTTAACTACACCACTTGTCACCTGATTAAAACTGCTAAAGAAAGGCATTAAAGCAACATTACGTAGAAATGGGCATTTTGTGCACCCACCAAAGTTCCTGAGTGCAACGGCATTGTCGTAAATACAAATTTTAGGTCTGTAACAATCTGTCAGATGTAATGTAGGTGCTAACTTCAAACAAAACTCATTAGGTTATAACAATTTAATGTGTTGATAGAGGAGTGTCTGAGACAGAGAAAACATTCACCCTGTTACAAGACACTGTACCATCAACATGAATTTCAAGTTGTTATTTTAAGGTAAAAAAGTTACGCAATGTGGCTTCAAATGTTGGCTGACAGACGCAGATGGAAAGGAGAGAGCAAAATATATTTGAAAAAAAAAAGACAAATATTTATCAATTTTAACTCTGAAGAACTCTTGAAATAAGTAATTATAATTTTCAGCAGTGACAGTGAAGAGGGTAATATTAGCATGACATTTAGCAGCACATGTTGTGTATAAAACATTATTAAACAAGCACACACAGGTTCCTTAAAACACACGTCTCTGCATGTGCACCTGTGAGAAAAAATGCGAAATCATTTCACAGTGGAACAGTTGGCCCTGCTGATCCATAGAGAAAGAGAGGAGTTATGGTCACAAGGTGGACCACAATACAGCAGGGTGACAAATACCTGTGCTGCATTACCCCCTCTGGATCCATGCTAACTCTTGTTTATTTTTTTTCCTTTCTTCTAAAATTCTGGCATTACTTTCTCTCCCTCCTGTAAAGACGCAGATCGATAACATTTGCCATTCTCGAGATCCATGGCTGTGCGAGCGGACGACAGCAGACTGTTCTCTCCGTCGAGGCTGATGCCGCGCTGAGACAAACAAAGCATTAATGAGATAATTATTTGACCTCAATTGTGGTTTCGTTTTCACACGTATTTAATGAGCACGGCTGCGTAAATGTCGTGCAATTTAAAGATGCGCAGCCGATCGCGAGGCAAAGTGAAAAAATGACTCGATATCAGCCTAATTCCCCCCTCTGAGCGCGTTAGATGAGTTGCCAATAGGACCCGTGCCACCTGAGCAAGTTTCTTCCACATTTTTTTTTCTTGCCTGAATAACGTTATTATGACTGACAGGAAGCTGTTGCCAAGCCGGCCATGATTAAAAGAGAGACAGAGAAAGTAAAGCAGAGTGAAACCTCCTTCATCTCTCAAAGAGGAGAAGATAAGCTTTTTTTTTTTACTCAGTTCGGCCTATTCCATTTTGTATTTTCATTTCTGTGGCATGGAAATAGGTGGAAGCAGTCATTCATTTTCATTTCAGATAATTGGATTCTCTGGAAATGGATTTCCTGCTAAAACTCTCGCCTAAAAATAAAATAAATAAATAAAAAAATATGAAATAAAAAAATAAAAAAATCCGGAAGAATTTCTTTTTTGTTTGTTCTTTAATTTGTTCCAAAGTGATAACAAGGCACCGACGTCAGTCAGCGAGTCACTCTGGGTGCAAAATAGAGAGGGTGTATTAAATCGGTGGGTGAAACATTCATTCAATAGCTTGACGTCATCTTATGTCAGTTTATTCCGGCTTTATTCAGATGAATCTAACAGAGTCAGATTGAATGATAGTTGGACTATTGGAGGCTGAGATTGGCCTGCTATTTCAGGTCCATGCTGGCTTTCAATGCTTCACATGACTCCAGTGCAAACCTCCTCCACCTCCCCCTCCTCGCACAGCACGACTCCTCTGTATGCCTTCCATTCTGCTGCACCGCCAAGCCTGATATCCTACAAAGTTAAACACAGAGAAAGGTCAGGGAGGTATTGACTGAGATCTGCTTAGGACGGTGACATTTGAGCCCGAGAGCGTGTGTTTTATTAAGTGTTCGATATCTCCCGGACGTAACACGAGGGGGAGGGCGGGTGGTTGGCGCACACGGGCGAGTGTAACATATCGAGGATAGAGGGGTCAGCTGACGGGCCAGAGGAGATCAACCTATAACAGGACACGCATGGCTGACCCGAGGATTACCGACCAGCGGACGGCGGTTTGGTTGCTGAGGCCGTTGTTAACAGATTGTTGCCTTGCAGAGCAGCACGATGATCATAAAAGAAGATCCCTCTCCCGAACTGTGCGCCAAGACTGTGACCTTTTGAGACCACGTAAAACAAATGCTTTGTGAGTGTAATGTGACACAGAGGCTCTGTTTCACATCAAACCCAATTCTCTTCTCAGCAGGATTCTCATCGATGTTTTTTTTTTTTTTCCTCTTGGGATCATGTGGTGATTTCATATGAATGGTCTTGTTATTCTTGTTGCTCACTTTCTGTTATCTTGTTATATACAATCAGAACTCAGTGGATCTAAAATGTAAATCAATCAGTGACATTGGAAAAGGTGACGCTTAATTTGGTTATGGTTCATGATGATTGATTGATTTTATTTGTTTTACAAATGATTCTGCAAAATGATACACGACAAATTCAATGAACTTTAATGAAAATCCTCCTTTCACTTCCTTAGACAAGTGGAAAAATCTGTCATAAGATCGGACTTTGGCAAAAAAAGAAAGACGTTTGACCGTGGCTTTCAAGTGCCTTCAAGTAGTTCTGAATTACTTTTCACAATGCAAGTAAATGTTCCCACCATCTGCCTGCTGGAACGGGAGAAAGAAAAAATCACTTCTTTTCAAATGCTGAGAGGCTCGTGTGTTTATTCATCGCTTCTCTGCTGCACAGTTTATGCTCATCGCCCGCACAAAAGGTCACGCTGTACCTGACATTAAGAACATACATTTTAATGACCACTGCCTTTTGTTCCACCAAATGAATGAAACAGCTAAATGATTTTTGGTCCATACCAAACACCGTAATAGCGTTTTTCTTTTAGTGTCTTGCAGAGACCGTGGAAAGCCTCTGAATGTCACGCTGATCTGCGAACCCACTGACTTATTTTAATCATAATAAATTCCTCGCTCCCACAGTCTCTCTCTTCACAACTAATAATGGAGTCCAGTGTTGTACGGTCAAATTACAAGCTTGGAATACATTGGTTTGATTATCTGCTGGGGTGCTCAGAAAGGATATTAGATTTCTTATGTTGAGTTTCTGTAGGCATACACATTAAACCCACAACAGAGCCCAGCGTGCGCTGGCAATAACATAATGTGAAAATCTCCAAACCGAGGGGCATCGAAGGGGATTAGGTGGTTCAGAAATACATCACGAGGGACCTTGCATTACAGTCCCCACAACCAGGCTCAGAAAACAGGTGAAACTATCGCAGCAACCTCGTACCAACAAAGAAAAGCCTTGAAGTTTGACCCGACTACTGTAAGCGATCACACATGGGAGCAGCCGCTTTTGTTTATGAATTCGTAGCCAACAGTGGAGAGCTTGAACACATTGCATAATGCCTTTGTGAAGAATCTTGAATGCCAGGAAAACAGAAAAAAAAAACCCACAAACAACAGATGCTAATGCAATCGAGCACAGAGGTTATTCATTATTAAAGAATGTTGATCATTCCCTGGACTTGAAATGTGTATATTCTTATCTGGTAAAATGTGTATTACCTGCGGAAAGACGTGGGCCGACCAACACACTTAAATGAAGGACTGCTCAGCATTTAGCCGTGGCTGTTTCATGTGCAGTGTACTAAGAAAACAATGCAAAGGATCTCTACATGTTTTCTACTTCTTCTTCAAGGTTGCTCTTGTTTCTCTGATGAAGGCCACTGTGAGATGAGCCAGAGGGCGTATTGTAGTTTCAGTGGACCAAAACATCACACAAAAATAGAACTGGAGTAATTTTCTTTTGCATAAAATAGAGGAAACATGTGATTAGGAGTTTTCAGAAGAGGAAAAAAAACAACAACCTCCTTCAGTTCTTTTAATGTGAAATGAATGAAAAAATTATCCTTACTGACAGAAAGGTTTGAAGATATCCTAAAAAAAAAGGAACAACGACACACAAATGTGGTCTATAATTTGTGATTTAACACATTTTTTTCTTTTTGTTCATACAATCAACTTTACATTATTTTTCATTGTTTCTCAGAGGCTTGAAGGAAGAGGTAAAAACTGAATTAACTCACCTTTGCAGCTGGCTTCTAATCTTGTGCAAATAAACATGAACAACTTGCTGTTTTGTGTGGAATGGTGATGCAAAAAGGTTATATTAATTATTTTTTTATGTTGACAAATCATCTACAGAGCCTGTCAAAAGGTGCAGAACAAATGTATCTATGTTCGTTTAAAACAGTCTTATGACTGTGATTAATTCTCAATTTAAAAAAATTGAGTTGGGTCAAAAACGATTGTTTTGACAACCCAGATGGTTGGTTCCATGTTCTAACAAGGTTAGTAATGTTAATAGTAGTTTATAGTCTTATGCTGTCGGTGTGTTTCGTCAACAGACTTGGGTAGGTAGTGCAACAAAATGGCAAACACACAGCGTGACGTGAATTCAATTCTAAAAGGGGAAATGGAGTTAAGTGGCTGAATGTTATCAATTACACCTTTAATTCTGCAAGTGTGGAAAATGGAAGCTGTATCCATGTATGATATGTGGTTGACAGAAAGGTAAACTCATTACATCTGGAGAGATTTTTATTATGTACATTGAGGAGAAGTGTTCCAACATGGCACCCTGCACCGAAGTCTTTTCAGGGTGATACCTAATGTGCATAGTCTTCTTTGTTTTGTTCATATTCCTGTTCTCAAAAGAAATGAACATATGGTGTATGTTAAAGAAAAGTGTCCTGTGACTCTTTAACATCATTTCGATATTGTTTTTGTCACATGTGGGCGGACACTGAAAATTAAACTCAGAGTCTCACCCTCGCCTCGAGTTTAATGGTCTTAGAGTCTTTACAGCGCCTTCGCTCCTGAAAGAACAGAGCCATTATTTGCAATACTGAACAAGGTCACGGCAAGAAAATGTAAACAAAGGCCATTTAAAGCGCTTTAAGAGACCAACGCTGTTGTTCTCCTGTCGAGTCGCCCGAAAAGGAGCATGTACCACCTCTGTTGTTTTTTTATCTGGCTCCTCTGTCGCTTCATCCCTATTCTTTGAGTCTGAAGGAGAATCCTCATTCAACTCAGCTGGTGCGGGGAGATAATATGTTATCATCACTCACATCCTCAGCATCAGTCTCTGCTGGATTATCCGCTACAAGAGCCAAAACATTGTGCAGCCTTCTAACATAAATCCACCTGATTGCCATCAATTGTTCTGAGGCACAAAAAATGAAGATGTATGAACATAGTTATACCATAGTTAACAAATGACTCAAGCAAATTAATCACCTTTACTTTCTCTGCACAGATATGTATATATTAGGGATTAGCCACCATGGTTTTATTAGTAATCATTGAGACCGATGTCTGATATTTGGAACCAATATATTTTAGGTAAAAATACAAATCTTAGTGTCACAATTTAAAATAACCAATGATGGAAATCAATGCACTGTGCAGTTTTGAGGCTCTTTGAGTATTTCTGCTATCTTAAATTTCCAGTTTTGAGTGAACAGCCTGTTTTCACTTCCTACGTGGGAAATTCAGCAGCCTGGTCAGCGGCCCTACGTTTGGCCCTTGGGCGTCACTTCTTGAAGCTGCCCTCTAGTGCAGTATTATGAATAGTGAGACAAGACAGGAAACGGTTGGGGACAGATGGATGGCTCATACACTAGACTTTCCCTCTGGGGAAATTTTCCTAGGAAACTTTAGAACCTAAACCTAACAAACTACCATTTGGAGTCTAAACTCAACAAAATAGTTTTGGAGCCTTAACCTTACAGAGCAGCTTTTGATCTTAAATCTCACCAACTAGCTTTGAAGCTGAAACCTAAGAAGTCCAGAAGTAATAATATGTCATACTTTGTGAACCGTTATGCACAGAACACTCCATTTTGAACGTCTAACCAAATGTTGCATGTAACATATAAGTGCTAACTTGACCACAGAACCCTTTACATGAGAAAGTGAAGCTAGAGGGTAAGTAGATCATCATATTATAAACCCTAAGGCCAGCAACCAAGCTGCTTAAATTGAGAGTTTGGGATTGGTTATATGAAAGACGCTGACAACCGACATATTTCGTCCAATTAGGTTTGAGGGCATGTTGGTATATTGGCATATTAAAATGAAATTTAATCTGCATACAAAATATATGATATAGTTTAATTACCATTGAGCAGCCACGACAGATGCATTAATATAGTTGCCTTTTGGAGAAGGAGGCTTCTTCGTCAGTACTTGCAGTTGCCTCCAACATGTGAACATACAAACACATAGACTAGAAAATCCTGGGCTGTATCTGTCATCCTGGTAAAATGGAGAAGATTTCTGCGAGAAGTCAATACTGCAATCTAAATTCCCGGGGTTTAACCCAACATGTTATTGACTGAGTCGTGTGATTATGGATCACGGCTGCATGTGTGCAGTCTGACAGTCTGACTAAAACAGGCATCCTGAGTTCTAAAACCTATAGCAGATTATAAAAGAGAGCGTGTCAGTCATATATAGCACTGCAGTGGGCCAACATCATAAACACCTTCATTCATTTCTCGCTTAGAGTTGATTTGGTCATTCTTGAATTTGTTTCCCTGATAAATGTTTTAAAGAAATAGATCAGATGGAATCATTTGCTTACACCACATGCAGGTTGCTGTGATTAAACGAGTTGTCCCAGAATTGATTGTTTTTCTCTCCTGACTCTGTACAAATGAATCTTTTTTTCCTGTAAGGGCTGCCAAGAAAAGTGACAATTACTGTCAGAGGGAGCAGTTATTCCATCATGAAGCTGTTGTAGAGTTGTGCCGGAGAGCTGCCACCCAATAGTGAAAAGGTGTTGCTCCCTCACAGGCATTACTGCAGCTCAGAGATTGGACACTGATTGGACTCTGAGGCATTACATTTCCAGAAAGCAAGGTGTCCTGGACACTAAATGCTGTGTAGCTCTCTGTAGCAAGTCCAGGATCAATTTACCAACATCTACAACTCTCTCTCTCTCTCTCTCCAGTGAGCTCACTTAATGCCCAACATGGCTTAATATATCATGCAAAGAAGTGAAAGAGATGTGCCAACTACAGCACTCTTTCCACTTATTCTCACAAGGCATGTATGAATGATCGCATGTTTGAATAGATGTGTTTTAACACAGTTGTTTGCTCTGCAGCGAGCACATCTTAAAAAATGAAACCCAATAGCAGAAAGGGAAATGTGAGAGAGAGAGAGAAATGGATGGTGATGGAGAAAGAAGAGGAGTGAGAGAGTGTGTTTTCCATCAGAGTCAACCTTGCCAGGCAATTTGGGCCCCCATTTCAGAGGCCTAATGGGAGATGGACAGTGATGGACAGCGCGTGTGGGTTACTTATTAATCTGGGAGAGGCAATTGGAGAACCTCTATCGACCTGCAGTAAATTAAATAAGGCCTATCCTGAAATGGCATTATTCTCCCTCAACTCTCCCTCTGCTCCTCTCCCCTCTCTTGACCCTGCTGCGAGGGATTAGAGCAAATAAAATGGGAAAATTTAGACACTGTGAAATGATGATGGATATTTACCACACAAACAGTAAAAAAAAGGGACACACGATGTGTGAGGGAGATTAATCATCCAATCATGAAGAAAAGCTCAGAAAATTAGAAAATGCTCAGTGTCTCGATGTTCATTACCTCTGCCAAAGTAGGTATTTTTTATTTTCGGCTTAGTTTGTTTGTTTGTCAGCAGGATTACAGAAAAAAAATATTAACCCGATTTTCATGAAACGTAGAGGTAAGGTTGCAGACAGGCCAAGGAAGAAGCCCTTTAAATTTTGGATCTGATCCGAACCACATGATGGATAAACATTTTAAATGTTCACTTTCCCTTACCTTGTGGGCTCGGGCATTTGGCCTTAGCAGAATAAAGGCCATACATCCTTAAATCTAATATGTAGTAGTACAGTTAAATGGTGGCAAAACATGTGCAACTCAAGAAATACAATGACTCCACATCCTAATCTAAATTCACCAGTACCAGCATTCCTCTGGGGTAGTTGCACAAACTTTGATCTAAAAGTAGTCATTATGGAGAACATTAACAGTGAATTCATCTAAGATCCGCTACAATTGTAACACGATCTTTCCTCAGGTTGAGGTGTGGATACGAAAACCTAAATACACACATGTTTATCTCTTAATACCACTTCTGATACCTGAACTTTGTGAATCAGCTTACACAGTGGACCATCTGGTACCAGTTATTTTAAAATTAAAGAATTTGTTAAATAAAAAAACACAAGAGTCCAATTAGCACATCTGTCAAAAGGCTGTCTTGAAGTGGTCTTGGAGCAAACAAGGCCAAACACTTGAAGAAATACCAGAATCTCACAGTGAATGACTGGGAAAAAAAACAGATGCATCCAAGCTTGAGATTAATAGCAGGTGTAAGGGACGCTTGCTGGGAAATAACGGGGTCCTGCTTCTAATAAATCGGTGCAAAGACTTGTTTACTCACTGATATCCAATCCAGCATTTCAGGCAGTCTCAGAAGCATTTCTGGTATCGGTAACGATACAGTCCTACCAACTATGCTCTTACTCACATCCACATGTGAGCTGTCTGCAATAAAATTTGCCAGGGATATGAAAGAAAATGTTTAAACTTGACAAGAACAAGCAATAACATCAACTGTGAGGTTTGTGCTTACATTTTTGCATATCTAAGAAGAGCGGGGGTCTTGGCGTTGACGGAGGTCTGTGCTCTTCAAGTACTCTTCCAGTTTCACAAAACAAGACAGTTTACGTCAGGAAGGGTTATTGTTTTCTGTCGAGTGAACACTACGTTGAGTATTTGGGGTTGAGAAACCTTTTTGATTTAGATATTGCAGCCATGAACTTCTACTTCTTGAATTGAGTTAGTTGTCGACTGCTGTTTTGTATAGAAACAAGGATATCAAGCGACGTGATTCAATTAGGATCCAACGTCTGTGTGCTCGTGATGCCCAGCGAGCAACGTTTCAACAGAGAGCTATTTTTTGTCATGCGAGCCCTTGAGAAACACCAACCCACATGCTCACGGCGTCACATTGGCATCTCAGTGCCCTAGAAAAGAATGCTCACCCGGGTTTCCTTAAGAGACACTTCACTGCCTCTCTCTGCAGGCCTCAGCTTCTTTGATTGGGTGATTTTCTTTGCTTCTTTTTTTTCCCCCCAAGCGACTTCAGTGCTAATCTTCCATTTGAGCCGTTTATGGATAGCCATCTCAGAGGTTTCATCTCCTCACTCCGACAGATGAACCAGATATGAGAATACGCCCGTGAAGAGGGCTGAGAAAATAGCCCTGCAGAAGTCACCTTGTGTCCAATAATATACCCTGCTCTGTTGTACATCCATCAGTCTACTGTCAGTTATTTAGGGCAACTTCACCCTAAAGTCTTCCCAAGACCTCAGGGTACCAGATACTTTGGCACTAGCCCTTTCTGCCCTTTCCCTCTCCCTTATGCAAAGTCACTCTCCCAGAATATTACTTTTACTTCTGAAAGGCTCCGCAGAAGTGAATGCATGGTCCACTCTGTATCTAATTACTCGCTAACAGGGCAAACAAAAGCATTTTACTTTTTGTACTTTGTTACGCTAAATGAAAAAGAGCATTGTGACCACTGGGTTGGAGAAGGAACTTTTATTCCTTAATGATTTCATACATTAAAATCCCCAAACAGCTAGTAGCCGAGACGTCAAGTGTACAACTAGGGACCATATCATTTGAATCACAAAAAGAAATTAACACAGAATAAAGCATCTGTGTGTTATCGCTGCTCTGAAGGAAGCATTTACTTGTCCTATTCTTGTCCACGACAGTCTTGGCATGCTCCTTGGTTCAGCAACACCCCTCTTGCTCTTAGGCAGATGCGACTTTCATGTACTGATGAATACAAGGCTTTCAAACACTGAAAGTAAAGATTTAATGACAGTAAATTCTTCATTGCTGAGTAATGATGCTCAAAGTAGTAGGACTATCTTTTCCCCTCACCTCTCTCTCCACCTCCTGTGATCAGCTGACCATGGGGAACTTTGTTTTCTCCCTTTTCGTTGAACAATCATCAGCCAGTCATGTCACTGCCATCAATCTTTGAATCTGTTCTCCTCTCTGCTAAGTCCTATATGACCAACGCGACACCACCTGCTCGACATATAACAACGTTTGGATGGAGTCTCACTGCCAGAGACTTTGGCATTCCCTCATTATGCACATGCCAATGACAATTTTCATGTTCAATCTCTCCTGATTGATATATAGCAATAGTATCGCAACCTCTTTTTGAAACATGGAATCTTGTTTACGGTACAAGTAAATATACAGACATCCCCTGAAGTCGGTTGGCTTTCCTGAGGGTGTCAAGTGGTCAGATTAAGGTAGGACTGGCTTGTGAAAAGACCAAGAGAGGCCATTAAGAAAATAAAAGCATCCCTATTTTTAAAAACAGGAACCAACTGTAAATGTAACAAGAAGAAGACAGACTTTATTAAATCAACAGACGATACACAGATGCACAAACAGGACCTATATACACGCATTAGCGTATGGAGAAATGCTTAGGAGTTTTGTGTCTTGCTCAAGGGCAAGGGCAGCAGCCAGGAGGTGAACTGGCACTTCTCTACAAGTCCACACTGCGCACTGGCTGGTCTGTGTGTGTCTTGAACTGGCAACCCTGTCTCCACAGACAAAGCTTCTGCCTCCCCCTGACAAGCAGCGATTATCAATCTTATCCTCAGCTCGGTATTCCGAAGAAGCAGAATCGACCGAGTCACCTCTTTTAAAGCGATAAGGCAGCGATACAATACAAGCTCTGGGTGGTAATCGGCTTTGGACGTCACAAATTCTGATTTTCATGATGTGATTTTGCACATGAATATTTAATATTGACCTTTTGGGAACAATACACACTCTCAGTGCAACTTCCAAGGGCTGCCAAGAAAAATAATAATCAGGTTGCTTTCAGACGGTGGCACAGAGAGGGAAGGCAGTTGTGCATTCTGAGTTTATGATGGTTCACCTTTTTCAACTTGTGCCTCCATGTAACCATGGCAGCCAAAGAAAGTACTGCAATGAAAATGATACAAAAGCTGATTGTGCTGATATCTGCGTTCCTTCATCAATGAAGACAAACTGTCGGCTTCAAAGTCTGATTATTCAAGCATTTCAGTCACTGTGCTTTATTACAGGAGCAACAGCATGGCTGTGGACTCAGTCTTTTTATTTGGGGGCATACTAACATAAAAAGTTATGCATTGTAGCCCTCGTTATGTGAGCACAGGCAGCACCCTCTAACAGGCTGAATGTGCTTATCCCCTCACACCAGCAGAGCAGCTCACTGAATTTCACATGCATTGGTTTTGCCAATCAGGGCAGTATTTGATGATAAGGTGAGAAGGCTCTAGAACGTAGATAGTGCAAGCATTATTCCGCAGTTTCTCACACAGTTTATGCCTTCTAATTTCCACAGACTACTGGGAAAAACCAGATGTTTTTTTCATCCGCTTACCTCACACCAATATGAGGCAAAGCTAAATCTATTATGGCCTGGGGTCATGCAAAAAAAAAAAAAAAAAAAATTGCAAGTCATTTTCCAAAGTGGATGCTGGGTCTGTCACAGTTTGGCTTCTTGGTTAGTTGTTGTTTATTATGTAGATGTGTGTCATGTTGTACTTGCTGTACACTTCCTGTCTTTGTCTGTTTTCACGCCCTTTCTCTGTGTACGCCTCTGATTAATTTGTTCATTAGCCCTCGTGGATTTAAATTTGGGTTTTTCCTTGACTCTTTGGAAGCATGGTTTGTCTATTTTCATCCTGTGTCTCCTGCGTCTCTTTTGTTTCCCTGGTCCTCGTGTTCCAACTCTGTTCTATGCGGCATCTAGTTTGTCTTTAGTTTTGTATTTGTCTTTAGTTTTATCCTTGGACTTTGCAATACCTGCTGGGTCAGGGTACAACGCCTGTGATTTGGACAGCCAGTACCAGGCAAGGTGGATGGGTGCATAATCATTAGCCATGCGAGCAGTGGTTAAGTCTATAGAACCCATTAGAAAGTGGTGCCCATCATAACATCCAAAGCACTCCTAATGCCCTCTAATTTGTTCGCAACTTCTCATTAGATATAAGGAGTTGATAATGTCTCCATCGTGTTCCACTGTCCCGGTTTCAGGAGCTATTATGATTTCAGCTCATGAATGGGGAATAGCCAGGTGACAGGGCAACATCTTGTGCAGAACTTGAGAAAATAAGGTCAGAATATACACGAGCATTTGGTCAAGAGGCTCTAAAGACCCTCCTGAGAACTGGGGAGCAATTACGGGAAGAGAAAAAAGTTCCGGCTGTCGAAGGTGACGCACACAATGCTGCTTCACACAGTGGAGTGGTGTTATGGAGTGGTGACAGAATGACAGTTGTATTTAGTATGGAGAGATTTATGAGGAGAGATGAGCAGATATTGAAGCCAACTGCCCCCATCAGTGTTGTCATTACCACCACTAGCAAACTCCTCTGGGTGTGAGAGGCCTACTCAACTGGTCGTTCAATGGATCCATTACCAGGGTATTAAGCATGCAAGATGAGAACAGTAAAACACACGGATGTGTGAGTGCGAGTGTGTCTTTGTGCATCTATAGTGGTTGGTATATACTGTACCATATGCAGTCTTGTAGTTCATCCAAACCCGTTGAAAACAACGTGCCAGGTACACAACTGTGCCTTCGGTCATCAGCAAACCTGCCACTAAAAGCTGTTCAAGAGCCCTGTAACATTTCCTCTTTGATGAAACACTGGGAGAAGGTTACTAATAGCCTTTCACACGCAGAATGTGCATGAACACACACAAAATCCCACGAGGATCGTCAAATGCATGAATGCATTCTCACGAACACACACACACACACACACACACACACACACACACACACACACACACACACACACACACACATAATTTCAAAGGGGATGACACACAAAAGCCAAGGTCCTCATAGAGACCAAAGTGTCTGTCTAATGGAAAAAGCATTTTCTTAAGTACTTTGTTGCACCATCTGCATTATATGTGCAGTAATTGCTTCCGTAGCCTGCAGGTTAGAATCTGCGACCTCTAGGGCAGTGTAAGTGATGGGGAAATGGTAATAGCCTTTTATCTCTGCAAACGCTTGAGTGTGTTTGGAAATATCAAAAAATCTGTGTTATATTAGCCGTTAATGTTTTGCAGATCCGACCTTCTATTTTTCTTCCTCTCCCCTCTCCTGTCCTCTATAAGTACACCTCGACATCATGAAAACCAAAAGTGCCATTTTGTGGACACAGTGATTCAAAGTGACTTACAGCGCAGTGCTCTTATTTATTTGACTCGCCAAGCAACAGTCCAGAGAGTGCCGTTTAAATCTCATGAACAGATGCTGGCAAGCCTTAAAAAGCATAAGCGTATTACGATATTTGTCCCAACTGTACAAAAGATTCACAGTGTCCGTTGGCGAAAAAAGCATTTAGTAATCGGAGATGAGTATAATCTTCAGCTGGAAATATTCTTAATTGCAGACATCTTGGGCCTTGGTGATATCAAACCCACCCAGGCCATCTCCATTCCATCAAATCCAACAGAATGCTGTAGTTGTGACGCACTGGAATAGGAGATGTTGGAGTAATCCAATAAAGGCATTAGTGTACCATTAGGAGGGCGCTTCCTGGCTTTGGAGGGACACACAGAGCCTTGTTTAGCCTAATAGAGCGTCCCTGTTAGCGTTTATTTATGGCAGCAAGATGTCAAACCACTTAGAGGTGGAATGTTGCCTGTCCATTAAGGCTGCCGTCCAATGGGAAGCCTCAGAAAGATCTTAGGGCTTGGCCTTTGTCCAATCTTCTTGTCTGTGCCCCTTTTTTTTTAAAAAAAAAAAATATCGCTTTTGCCTTTTCAGCCAGCAAAACAGAGTAGATGTGTAATGTAGACGTTCATATTTACAGCAAACATACTTATTTTCTGACCGCGTAGATAATAAAACAAACTGTACTTCCACTCAACAGATACCATATTAGTCCGAGTTACAAAAAAATTACATTATGTTGTTACCAGAGATCCAGTTTTTATCTCTCCTACCCTCATTGTGCTCATTTGCTCTCTCTTGCTTTACCATGCACCTTTTGTTTCAACCTTATCACCACAATAAATGTTGACTTTGTAAATTTTTTTCATGTAGCAACTTTACACTTCTTTAGAATAGAGTTTTTTTACATTTTGAATTTGGATTATACCGTCCCTGGTTAGTGTGCGGGAAAAAAATCACATTTTTTGGCTTAACGTGAATCTTCCCCATGTTTTGACTTACATTACGACAATTATATGTTTTTTTTATTGCAGGATTTCTTAAATGATATGATAAAGTAAACACCCAAATGTGCATTTTGGATATTCTTTTTAACACTTCATCGAAAGAAGACAAAGAAGGTTGCAAAAGGCGATTGGCAGGTGCTTATCGCCTTATTCAAAGAGGCCCCTGAACAAATTTGGGCAAGTTACTTGAAATCCATTACTAAATGCCCTTAGTTGGATTACTTATTACTTTGCTTTTTTCACACAGCCAAGCTCTGTGAACGATGCCATTAAAACGCTCCAAAGCTGCCTCTTCTTCCTCGTCTTCTTCTGTCAGCACTCTCAGACTGTGCACTAGCAGAGAGAAGCACTCAGCTGTGTCTTGGCTTTGCCAGAAAGCTGCTCAAGTCCATCCTCAACGACCGGCTACCTCCCCTCAGGGAGGAGCTCACAGGTCGTCAGAAGAGGAGTTCAAACAAACCGACCACCGAGATGTCAAACTGAGAGGTGCATGAGATCACCAATCCCCCAAATGTGCAGACTCTTAAATGATAGGGGAGGTAGTTTAAAATGTTGCTGTGTTTGAAAATTCTGTGGTCTGTTTATTAGGGTGCTTAATCATGACAGCAAAATGATTCAGTGTTTTTGATCACAGCTGTCTCTATGAATCTGTAGTAATGCTGAATGGTCAGTAACCAATAAAAACATAATGATCGCACATCTGTCAAATATTCTGTATTCAAACAGAGTGTGTCACTTCGGAAGGCGGGGGGGGGGGCATGCAAAACAATGAAACAATGTCCTGAAGAAGTGTGGGGTCATGGGAGTTAAACAACCACCATTGTGGATGAAAATCTATCGGCTGTGAGGCAGAAATGGTCAAGGATGAGATGATGTATTGAAGTTTTATTGATCGGCTCTTATAGTTATAGCGACAGACAAACAAAAATCAAATCTTGGTTACCTTGAATACAAGCGCTTTACAACATATGTCCCATTCACCTATTCACACACACATTCATACACTGACAGCAGAGGCTGCCACGCAAGGTGCCGACCCAGACACCCTGTGCATAAGATAACTTACTCATCTTTAACAAATGTAGAAATCAAAAACAAGACATTGCAACTCAATAAGAAGTCAGCCTACCATCTTCCGTTATTTCCTGACCATCAACAGCTAGCTTAACTTTAGCCCCCGGGCTCTAGAGGGCCAGTCCTTGCTCTCTGAAAGAACTCTGACAGAACAATCTGCCGTTAGAGAACTGTTGCATTCACAAGTATGAACACAAACAGATGAAGCTGAGTTGCATATGAACACAATATAGACGGATAGACTAAGCCTTTCATAGATTAACATACGCAACAATTAACTTGTAATTGTTGAATCCGAGACAATTTATTGCTGTGTTTACTTCCCGTGTCCTGCAAACAGAGGATGCTAAGGAAACTCTCTCTGTTCAGCATCCCCTTCTAACTGATAACCCTCATAAGCTCTTGTAAGCTCTTGTCAATACGTACATCAGAACACTTCCGTCTTTGCTTCACTGATTTCCTGGCTTGTTTGATCTCGACGCGGCGCTCCTTTCTTTGATGTCATCATGCACAGAGGAACGAGTAGCCTTGAGAGCTGAAAGGAGCTTGTGTAATGCCAATCTCTGTAATGCCTATGATATTTGCAGGACAGGCTTGTCAAACATAATCAACACCGAGCATCTGCCATTTGCAGATTTTAAAGTAAAGTCACAAAAGCTGTGGGGGGTTCGACTTTCTGATGGTGGCAATTCAAGGGCAGTCGAGAGATGTGTAAGAAAAGAAGCAAGGTGCACAATAGAACAGCCTGCTATTAAAGTCAAACATCACATTCAAGGTGAGGATTTACTAATCATGTGAGAGAGGTGCAATAAAAAAATATGTTTTGTTGGAATATTTGATGCATGTGAATCTGGGTAATGGTGCACTTTGTGAAAACCTTAAATGAGGTATAGACTTGAAAATATCAAGCATATTACCAAAGTGAAACCTCGCCTCTGCGCGATGATACAAAAGGCAGATGGAAACACATTTAGAGAAAGTAACGGAGCTGTCAAAAGCAAAACAGAACACATGATTACGTGTTCCCACTTCACAATTTGTGTATTTTAGCACACATTTTGTGTATGTATAATCATCCACAGCTACATCCATAAGTGGTTAAAACAAAAAACAGTTGCCACAAAAATTGGCGCCACCCTTGGATTCACAGAGATGTTCGAGTTGTTGTAAATCACCTTGGCAGATATAACAAGTTCGAAAAAAAGGGTTTTCATTGATTTCCATTAAAGATCTCTAACTACTCCCTCAAGCTGCTACCACAGCTTTCTGTTTCTCACAAGAATATGGCGACCATGAACAGCTAATATATCAGTAAATGAATGAAGCTAAACAGACTCTCTGTCCGATGAATTAGCTCAATCAACAGAAAAAAGAAAATGTTGTCAGTGCACATTTCTGTAAACCATGGACAAATTATGTTAAGATTGCATGTATATGAGCTTACTTAGTCATCAGGGAGAAGAGGAGGGCATGGTAACCTTAACCCTTTGAGGTACGCACCAAGAAAAAAGCAAAGGAAAAATTATTTCTTTGCATTTTTTATTCAATTATGATAACAATAAGAACAATCAATAGTTTTTTTTAAATTAAACCCTACAGTATTTCAGATATAGTCCTCTACCAAACGGTTGAGACGTCTGTTCATAATAAAAGAAGGTTTTGACCTTGAAGGTTTTTTAGCATGTTTGCAGTGTATAGTTAGTGTGTTCTGTGGTGTTTTGGTGTAGTGTGTTTAGTGTGTAGTGGAGTCGTTTTTTTGTTTAATGAGTCAAAACAATGAGGAGATGCTGAATGTGGAGCAGGCAGTGCAGCTCTTCATTCAGCTGGAGGAGTTCAGGCAGACCTGAGCCTGAGGCATTGCCTGTATTTAAATGTAAATAGTTGCATATAACTTTGTAAATTTCAAAAACTTATGCACAAATTTAGCAAACAACAATCTATATTTGCATTATAAGTAATAAAAATGGTTCGTTAAGCATATTTGTGGTTTCCACAGTGAAAAAACTAACATTTTCCTACTCGGATTTTATGTTTTTTTGTGATTTTAGGTCCATTGTATTATTACAGTATGTCAAAATTAAACAATAACTGTACAGTCACACGTGTGAGGTTGGGCTGAAAATAATGACACCAAACAAGGCAAGGTAAATAGTTTTTACGGTGAGATATAATGGCAAAATCAAAAATAGTCAAAAACTGCCAATTATACCCCAGACCTCAAATTTATTCTTGATATTTACCATATACAGTACACAAATGGTGAAAAAATGATATTGATAAAATATTGTTCATCAAATATGTAATTGAATAACATTAAATTAACTTTTTAATTTTAACAACACTAACCATTTTGTTCATTGTAAATAGCCAATTTATTATAGCTAGCTAGCTAATTAGCTAGCTTCTCTACCTTTACCATAAAATGACAACTCAACCGTTTGGTCGAGCACCTTTTGAAAAAATTATTTGATCCTTATGGGACTTATTTTTGTTTAATTAAGTTACATAATTCTGTTTAACAACTCATCTGAAATGATAATATGTCAACAAGATAGTCTTACATTTGCAAGTCCCGCCGATATGCGTCATCGAAGGACGAGTGAATTTTTGCTGTGAGACTTAAAAGGCATACTGCTCACAGACACAGTGCCATCTAGTGGATTTTTTTTAGCATTGCACAACTACACCAAATGGTAGCGATGGCTCATTCAGGTTGAGTTAAGCTTGATGCATTTATCAATGAAATATAGCGTCTTAAAGTGTCGTCTTCCAAATGGTTGAGTAGTACCTTAAAGGGTTAACCCTAGCCCAGGTTTAGCAGGGTTACTTTGATAATATTCTCTGATACAGTTACTCATTACTTGTTAGAAAATGTAGTCAGTAACCTAACAGAACTCTCACTATAACTTAGACTATTCCAATACTCTAATAAAGACTAGCATTGTAATTTGATGTTTTATTTTTCTCTGCTTTGAGATCAGATTGTTGCTGTGAGTCTTGCTAAGTGTTGTGATGTGCTCATGTGTATGGTAGCATCATTCTTTACGGTAAAATGTATCCTAATAAGGGCTGCCAACTTCTCAATTTAGTTTGCAGTGAGAATCGATGAAGTCGATGCATTTTGGCAGGAGTCCATTTTTGACATTACCCACTACAGGGCTCGTGATCATCATAATCATGTCAAGTCAATAGTTGGTTATCATGGTTGATGATGATTAAATCTGGTTTACAGAATACCTGCCAACCTTCAGACACCCGGGTATCTGAGGGCTTCATGCATGTTCATCGCAAGAAAGTGTCAGAGTGACAGACAGCATCCAGGTAACCATAGTAAACCTGTTGTTTCACCTGCCTGCACCGTAGTGCAGACGAGAGGGAGGGATAATGCTGCTACAAAAGTCACTGACTCAGTGTCCTCTTAAAGTGCAAATACCAATTATACATTTGTTGTTTGCCGAGAGAAAATGAACGTGTGGTGTGCAGCATGTGACAAGTGTTAATTGAGTGCCGGGGTCAGTGCAGGCCAGCCTATTAATTCCTATACATTTTTTAAAATCTGATTAAGTTTGTTTTTCTGTAACTTTAACTCTTTTTTTGCATCCTAATTATGTAACACCGTTAAATGTATTCCTTTACACCCCGAGCTTGTTCAGAGCAACTTGAGGGGACATCTTCCAGCCATGTTTGTATAACCAGGGCAGAGTGGAGGCAGATATCTCAGAACAGCATTTATGCCAAGGCACAAAACACATTGTTACAACATGAAATTAAGAATTAGAATGTACAGAAACATACATTTGAAACATAAAGGAACAAAGTTTCAACATATCTTTGGTTTAAACAAATGTGTATTGCCAACATTTATTCTAGCGATCGGGAATTTCAGGCTCTGACAGTGTCCTCAAATTCCAGCATTCCCTCTGAGCTCACTGACAGTATTTTTTAAGCTCAAATATGAACTATGTTGTTTCAAGCAATCTAAATGGACTGGAAAAAAATAAAAAGGTTATTTCTCTGACTCGTTCTCTCTTTAGTCACAGCAGTTTGCCTATAGAGAATTGTCTGCCCGAACCCTGCATGGAAATGGTATGTCTTGAATTATGACCACAGCGAGCATATGGATAAGGATATTGGCCCCAGCAAGGCTCAAAGTGGCTGCAGCAGGACGCAGTGCTCCATCAATATCAGATTTTAAATTGGAAAAACGTTTGTGTGTCACAAGGGGGCTGGACCGACGGGCTGCTTGATGAATCGGCCGTCTTGGTGATTGATGGTCAAAGGGGAGCGGTCAGGGGAAAGTTATGCCACACTATGTCAATATCAGGTTGTTTGCTTCTAATGCATAGCTCTGCCAGAAATAAAAAAAAGCGTGCAGTAAGTACCCTTGACATGACCATTTCACTTTTTGTAGGTTAGACTTGCCGTCAACATCAACATCATAACCCTGGTTCAAATTGCTGTTCCTCGACGGCAGAAGAAGACAGAAAACAGGGCATTCAATCATCGCTGCATTCAGACCCCGCTCTTTGGTAAATGTCTCCGCTGCTGTAAACGAAAAACACATCAACCCTAATACTGTATCATACTGACCCTAACCCTTATTCAAAACCAAGGTTGCATATCTATATTAAGCACAATCGAGGACACAGACACACACACACACCCAGAAGCACATCTAGTAGCAACAAATGGCCTTGCTAATTAGCTTTAGTTATGGGCATTCACACTGCCATTTGACATTCTCAACACTTAATACAATCCCGGGAGTTTAGAATAGCATAACATTGGGGGAAGGCTTTGTCATAGGAAAGGGGGGGCAGTAAATCAGGCACCTGAAACTCCATTAGCAATTCCAACCAGCAGGGAAGCCTGCGTGATTACTGTGGGACCGGTTGCTCTCCACTTGCTGATAATGATGACTCATTCAGATGCAGGCTGCCTAACAATGCTGACACTGAATCACAAAATGAAGCTTGTGATGGAATCCAAACTTATCCCATTAGTATGTTCAGTGAATGTTGGTGTAAATGATGAATGTGGATATCAGTTTTTTTTTCTTTCTTTCTTTCTTTTGTGTTGCATGCTGAGATAAAAAGCATCATTACAAAATGAAAATGTGGTTTTATATTTGACACCCTTCTTATGTTTGCATCAAACTTGACTCACGATCATCTTTGTTGACTATTTATACCTGTTTTCTCCTTCCCACTGTGTCAAATACAGCAGACTTGTCGGTGGCCCTGTGCTTCTAATTAATCCCTAGAGTGTAATTTCTGGAATCTTCCCTCTAGTGTTGTAGCATGAAGAGAAAGAAAAGTCCTCACTAGGTGATGGTTGGGGCATTCTGGTGGTTCACATTGAGGACTTTCCCCAAAGGAGACCAGCATTCATGTATTGTGTGTGACCAAGTGTCAACATTGATGTAAGTCTAAGATAACATTTTTAAATTATGTAGCATACGTTATGTAAGTGTTGTGACTGAACGTTGTTTTTGACACAAAGCGGGATGTTTTCCTTACCAAGTTTTTTTTTTTTTTTGCCTAAACCTAATCAAGTAGTTTTCTTTCTTAAACCTATGACGTCTTTTTCCCCTAAATCTAACCATTTAGTTTTATTGCCCAAACCTAACCAAATAGTTTTGTTGCCTAAACCTAACCAAGTAGTTTTGTTGCCTACACCTAACCAAGTAGCTTTGTTGTCTTAACCTAACCAGTTAGTTTTGATGTCTAAACCTAATCAAGTAATTTTGTTGCCTGAACCTAACCAAACCGCAACCCTTTGACAACGAAAATAGTCCAAAAGTCATAATATGTCATAATGTGTGATTTTTTTTTTTCAGCTAGCTTTATTTTAAAAGTCTAATCAGATGCTGCAAGTAGATTCTGTGCCTAACTTGACCATGCAACCCTTGATGATGCAAAAATGACTTTAGCAGGATAATAGTTTGAGGCTTAAGGTCATTGACCGAGCTGCTGTATTTGTCAAGTTGAATCAAATGCCAATTAGAAACATTATGATAATAACAGGTGAGTTATCAAACAGTAAAACAGATGTTTCCCACATCTATTCCATTATCCATTTTTTTTATTATTTTCTCTTGTCAAGCTCAAATATTATTATGATGCTGAGAAAATAAGATAAGTACCTAAGTTAATGAAAGCCCTGTATACGGCGGCTATTACAATGTGTGCGTGCATTGATTCTGTCGGTCACAGCTGTGGTGCGGTTAATCAATGAATAATAGCTTCTTTTTGTTTTTTTAAAAAAAGGTTTGGCCTTCAGCTAAAATGTGCAGATGCATGTCCCCTCGGTTTATGTGAGATGGATTGCTCCCTGTGTCATTGGCAAAGACAGTCTTGCACATGCAACCTTCTTTTGTGTTCACTCCCTTTTCGCTATGTGGAAAATGTGCAGCCTCTTTCTTTCTGTCGACAGATTGCCTTTCTTGGAATTTAAAGCGGACTCTTTTTGATGCCTATATTAGACTTGACACACTTGGAAAGGTTTCTCTTCACAGGGCTTTTGTGAGCCCGAGACCAACATCTTATAACTGTCATTTTAAAGAGCCTGACCCTATTGTTGGTCCAACTCTATTCTCATCTACACCTGTGTTTCCTTTCTCTTTTGCCTGCATCTATTCATTCCTCTATTATTCCAGCTGTCCTCCCACCTTCTCTTATCCTATTCCACTTTCTTCCTTCTCCTGCCATTCATTACCGTTCACTGTGACACTTACCTGGTGGCAGCCTCTCATCCTCTATTCCATTGGGAGGAAGGTATAGCGACAAAGCGCAGCACGGCGGGAGCTGCGTTTCTTTGTATGTGCTCATTCGCTCACGTTTAATCATCCACAATGGCAGTGACCATCATTCCCAATTTCTGCCATCAGTACTGGGCTGACAGTACAGGGATAGTAAAGCTTCAGCTTTGTGCATGCTGATAAAAATATTACAGGACAACAATGCCTTCCATTCTCATGTCTCCCTTCTGCAGCTGCACTTGCATTGTACTTTGACAGAAAATTCATTTTCCTGTGAGAGTTAGAATAACAGAAATAATAAATCCCAAAGCAACACTTGAGCTGCTCCACTAACAGCTTATGAGAACTGGATTTTGCGGCATAACACTTTACAATGCATAGTGCAAATGTCCAAACAGCCACATAGGTAATTAATTTGCTTTCTTCATGTGTTCAATGATGAAAGTGAAGTTTTGGTTTAGTTTCTGAGAGACTTGTTTGAGGAATACAGCAAAGCAGTTTTGTAATTCTTTCATGACATTTAATTGGATTAAGAATATGCATTGGGTGGATTGGATTACAAAAGAATGGAAGCACTCTCAGCTTGGCTAGGCCCCTCATTGGCTGACAACTTGTTGCTGTTTATCTGTAGCCCTGCTGGCAGGATGTCGGCCCATCACTTTGGTTCGGTCTGAAATGGGAAGAACTATTGGATGGGTTTTCATAGAATTTTGTAATTACATCCATGGTACCCAGATGAATCCTAAATATATGGGTGATCTTTTCACCTTTCCTCCGGTGCCACCATAAAATTTCAATTTATAATTTTGAGTGAAATGTCTCATTAACTATTCAAATAATTGCCATTGAACTTGGAGCACACATTAAAAGAAATCGATGAGATAAGATTTTCAATTTGCAAGATAATTTTGATTATTGGCCAAATACCTGCAAAGCAAATTACATTACGTGTCACCATCATCAACTTTTGTTGCAACAGTTGTAATAAAAGTCAGCATTTTAGTGAACAAATGTATGTACTAATTGATCGAGATGGTGATGTACAGTAGCTCAAGGTCTCTTCACTCACCAAATACTGACACACTAGGCTGGCCTCCAATCAAGAGCATCAGTATTTGACAACTAGGTTACGAGACTCAACAATTAACTCTCTTTCTTCAGAAAGTTACATCTTGTTGCTTTACATGGATCTGTTGCTGTATTATCTAAGTCATTAGTTACTTTTGTTACATTAAAAAAAATACAATTCATGATTCTGTATAATTGTACAGAGTTCAAGATCCTTTCAAATAACAATAGTGAATAACAAAATTCAAAATAGCAATGTGGGACAATTTGTGAATTGGTTGCAATCATTGTTTTGCAAGGCCTTCCTAAGGACTGACACAATTAAGAGCTATTTTATTTTTGGAAATTGGTTTCCCCAAAACAGAACATCAAACAAAATATTTTGTATAGCTCCTCTTCTCTATCCATAACCATTTATTGAACTTGAAAGTAACAGACATTTGAATATTAACTGATGAGCAAGACGAGGAGGAATCATACAAGGGTCGAATCATAACTAAGGACTGAAACCTCCCCCTGTGGTGGAGCCAGACATGGAGGATGTACCCAGGATAGCACTGCACTGGTCAAGCTCATCGGTGAGTCCTCACCATTAAAGATTTTTCACTGTAGAAGTGAAATACATTATTGGCAATCCAAAAAATACAACACAAATCTACATGTCGCTTGTTTAACTACATTCTTTTAGTATCCAAAATGGGTTTGACATTTTTCCCAGGACATGTGGACTTTAACCTCAATCTTCTAGCATAATATTATATAATGTTGTATTCACCTCTCTTAACTCTGCTTCAGCCAGATTTGGTGATTTCAACAAACTTACAAACTCTTTTAATCAGCTTTCTATCTAGCTACAGTTTTTTCAAAGTTTGCCTGGAATTTCAGTGCCATTCCAGATAATAAGGCCTACGAGGCAGAGCAACAATATCTCAGCTTAGCAAAGGGTCAGTCCACGTCTTATAAATCCGTATGGCATTTGAAGTGCCCTTAAATTGAACTTTAACTGGCAAAAACTGTTCTTTTTCAATGCATTTTCTGCATTTGTCGACAAAACATCATGTGTCATAATCAGTTGAAGCAGGGTCAAATACAACTGTCAGTAACATCTGCATTAGGTTAAAAAACAAAGAGAAGGGATGACTGCTGCAGCTAAACTCCATTGTTTTCAACCATATATTCTGTCACTGTGCCAGTAATCTAAACAAACAAAGCTTGACAACCTGTCCGCAGTGTCAATAACCTGAAATACATCCAATATTTGTGCTGCATGAGGTCGCTTGTTTGCCATAGGCCAGGTTAGGCCTGATTGAACTTGAAAGGTTTGTCATTTGTCTGATGGGGTGAGGAGTGAGACAGTGAGACCCAGATCTATTTCTGGATGAAAACTGTGCCAGGGAGCACACAGAGTGGCATTTGTCCCCTCGCTGTCTAACTGCCTCATATCTTGGCTTCGCTCCGTTTCAAGTATTTCATGAAAGATGCCAAAAATGTGATCAGCCAGTATTTGTTTCCAGTGGAACTTTTTTCTCAAGTTCCCCTCTGCCCTGAACTTGATCGTCCTCAGACGTCTTGATAACATTAGACTGAATGCCTTTAGCCTTTTGAACGCCTTCTTTTTAAACAGCAAAGTTAAATTCACAAGTTCAAGCAGCCAGTAATTGCAGGTCTTTCACACCTGTAAATCTAATAGAAAAGTTTTGACATATTGTTGAGTGCAGAGAGATGAGAGCTGATGATCTCCAGGGCAAGTCACTTGTCACAAAAGTGGCTCAGTCTGAGATACATTCAGAGAACCACTTAAAAACACTCTTTAAGAAAGCAGTGAATCAGAAATGTGAGACAAGGACTGATGACTGAATAGAAAAATGAGAAATGTTAGATTGGAAATGATGAAAGGAGGATGTCAGTGAACTGCGGGGCAAACCAACCAGCTAACGGCACAACGGACGCAGCTGGTATGACACAAAAACAACTCAAATAAGAAAAAAGGAACAACACGGACGAACGATCCACTCCAGATGGGGAAATGTATTCAGATTACCTC
Source organism: Diplodus puntazzo (assembly GCA_963678695.2). Classification (NCBI taxonomy): domain Eukaryota; kingdom Metazoa; phylum Chordata; class Actinopteri; order Spariformes; family Sparidae; genus Diplodus; species Diplodus puntazzo. The sequence goes on along the minus strand of OZ023164.1, from coordinate 28,431,726 downwards.
TCTCCTCACCTCCTCCTATAGACTCCACCTGTGTTAACAATGCACATAATATAAATCTATACTCCTCCTGTGCCTCCCTCTTTCCCTGCTGCTTATAGTATGATAAACCAGCTCTCTCCATGGCAGAGTGCTTGTGTAACACGGCTTCCTCTTGGCCCCGAGGCTGTCAGGCATTAGCCACGGTAACATGGATACTGGCAGGAAGTGGAATTTATTGCTTCAGTTCAGTCCCTTTTGCCGGCTTCATATTCCCCACTGGTCATTTAATGGGAAATGGTGATGAAAATGGTGAATGACACAAGTAAATACTTGTAGGTGGTTCTACTTCAAATATTTATGGTACAGGGCCCCAACTGTGTTGGTACTGAAGCGGAAGCATTATGCATCCAGAGGAGAGAGACGGTAATTTAGAGCCAACGTTGTCATAGACGTCGCTCAGCCTGTAAGAATCCTGCTGATCAGTTTGATTAAAAAACACTTGGTTCTTAAATATATCATTATGGAACAGTCAGACATTGCATTATGGCCACATTAAGTGAGCAAATAACTTACTTTTTGTGAAAAATATAGAACAGTTGTCTGTATAAAACAAGAACGAAGCTTCCAGATCTTAAAAGTGAAGTGACCTTACTTTTCACTTGATTTATCACCTTACTTTCTAAATGACCTTTGGGACTCAGTCACTAGTTTCAAGTCTTAAACACGGCATGATGCTCATTTTGCAGATTACGGGGCCCTATCTCGTCTCCATGAGTGTGTTGGGTATAAAGAATTAGGTGTTGATGGGCACATTGCTGGAACGTTGCTATCTTCAGGCAGTAGGAAAGCGATGGCACCATAGACCAACAAAAAGCCTGGTATGAAGTCAGTGGTGAAGTATTGTTTCAAGCGTGCATTATTCAGACAGTAAGATGAAATGATTAGAAAGGCTGCTTCCAGTTCATCTGAACGTTTCCATCCGCACAGTGATGTCACTGTAACACAAATTTTCCCTTTATCCCAGAGGTCGTATGAACATTTGTATATGTATATGTTTTGATTCCTCTGCGTTACCTGCATGTGTGTAAGATTGGCTGCAGGTGTGTTTGGTTAAATGAGTGGATGACAGTGGTAGTGTAGGCTGTCCAGGGAGCTGATGGGCCAGAATCCAAGCCAGCAGTTTAAAGGCCGGCTCCTCCCAGTTCCTGCAGGCTCCCCTCTCTACCTCAGCCGCACTGCCAGCATTTCAAGTTTCTGTGATTTTAAATAAAACCTTTGAAGGAGGGAGTCTTAATGTCATGTTGCACAGAGGTTGTTTTAGGGCAGAAGAAACTCTCCAGAGCAAAAATAAATATCCCTGAACAGCTCTGATACAGCCCAGGAGTTATCAGGAGGGTGGCTGCTTTACTCCAAACAATTTCCATGTATGAACCTGAACTGTGTGTGTTATCTTTAGGATGTGTAGAAGAACACAGAACATTAATTAACATTAGATCCTCGCTGATCCTGTTGTCGCGTCCGGAGATTTAAATAACCAATGAAGTCAGGATGCTGTGTCTCATGCGTGAGTGCACACATCGTCTCCCTTACTTCACCCAGCAAGTATCGATTGCTGCTGGGAGATTGCTGCAGGTGATGTAATTGATATTTTCCTCATAAAATGTCTGCTTCCTTTTTTATTAATCAAAAAGTACATTTAAATTTTCATCTTATTCTGCGCTTAAATATCATCAAAGTATTTTCTCATGACATTCCTCTGCTTCCGTTCCATTCCGTGGCTAGCAGGGAAGATAACGAGTGTAATTACTCAGGAGTGAACGGCGCTCACCTCTTCAGTGAGGAGAAAATCAGCAGTGCTGAGTTAGTGGGAAAGTTCAGCTCCCCACAGAGACGAGGCCACAGCCGGCGTCGTCTATTCTGCTGACCCACGCCACAGACAAGGCACCGAGCACACAGGAGGGACTGTGACTATCATAACAGCAGACTATGGTTTATTAAGGGAGGGGAAAATCTAATAGTAACCTCTGCTCACAGGTGCTTTGTCCCCAACTCCCCCAAAACAACTGCAGTCTGCACTGCCTAAATGTTTCAGATGGTCCTTTTTTTGTGTGTGTGCAGAATCTGGATGAAATGGACACTTTACTGTTCTATTACGGGTTTTAACTGAACTTATAAAGGTACTCCAAAGTGTGCATTTCAGCTTGTGAAAATGCAAAAGTACAAACTTATTAAAAGTGTATATGAAAGATCATTTTAAAGCGATCATATGAGAAGAAAAAAAAACTAGGGATGCACTGATACATCGGCTGAACATCGGTATCGGCCGATGTTTGCCTCGTTAACTGCCATCGGCCATCGGCAAATAAAAATGACATTCGCCGATGGCCGTGGCCGATGATTATATCTTGATTTGCGGCATGAACGCTGTGCTCATGGAGAAACTCTTTTTTCCCTCTTTTTTTTTTGGAGAAATCCGGAAACGCAGCCCTCCCGTTTTCATGTGGACAGAGAAACCGCATACTTTCCGAAACAATGACGCCATCGCCGCATCTCGCAACGTCCCATAACAACAACAATGGCGGACTACATGCTCGTGTTCGTGCCGCAGAAGATATCGAGCCTTTCTCGCAACTTACCCGCCTTGTAGTTGAGTGTGAGTCTCAGCAGCAGTTCGACCTCATTAACGGTCCGCACAAACGATTCCGGTTTCCTTGCACTCGCCATTTTCATCTTCTTCTTCTTGTTGTGTTCGGTTTCTCCGTGTACTGTCTGTTTGTTTACAGCACGCAAGTTTACTGTGCATGCTCCGTGTCTTCTTCTCCGTGTTTTATGAATGTCAAGCGCCACCTAGAGGCCTGGAATATGAACTACAGTGTTTTTCGCTCATTTTCAGTGGGTCCATGTGGACGCAAATATTCTTAAAACGATGACGAGGAAGACGGAGATAAAAAAGATTGTTTTCACCCGTCTGGACGGGACCTCAGACTTCAATTGACACAGCATTTAAGGAAAGCCAGACAGCGCCAAAGCAAAACAAATAACAAACAAGGTGATGGAGTTCATTGCTTTAGATGACCAGCCTTTCTCTGTAGTGGAGGACGAGGGGTTTCAGAGTCTAATAAAGTTTATGGAGCCACGCTACACGCCGCCGAGTCGACGTCACATTGCCAAGGTCTGTCTCCCCAAGGGCCGTTTCTCAATACCAAGTACGCCAAGTTTGAACTTGTGAACTCCGGGAGTCTGGACTTGCGGAGTTCAGTTGGAAGAACGAACTCCCGGAGGATGGGAGGACGGGAGGACGGGAGAACCTCCCGCCATTGCTATCACGAAGTGCATTCTGGGATACATAACTTTCCAAAGTCCACACAAGTCTCCACCGATGCATCCTTGATGAAATGGGCGGGGCAAGAACACATCCGGGGTATTCGACTGTACTTGGCCAGATGCGAACTTTGAATTGGAACAGTACTTGGTCCGATGCTGATGACTATTCTCAAGTCCACAAGAACAGAAGTACAGAGAAGAACGCATATTGAGAAACGGCCCTTGTCATGTGAACTAAGGTTATCTTAAATGTCAACCAGAAAGTGACATTAAAGGTTGTTTTTGTTTCATAAATTGGTCTCATTGGATTTGTGCTCATTCAAGGATAGTGTTATGAAGAGCTGAAAGACTTGTATGTTTCTGTGGCACAAAAAAAAGGAATAAGTAACAAAAAGAAAGAACATCTGCATTGGCCATCGGCCAAGTTGTTATGTTAAACATCGGTATCGGTATCGGCCCAGAATTTCACAATCGGTGCATCCCTAAAAAAAACAAATATGAAACAAATATGGATAGAAATGGTGACAACTTGACAGAGAATTGTACAAGAGCGCATATTGATTTCTGTTCCTGCTCGTCTTCCTTGTACCTGTGTATAAACGTGTCAGCTGTCTCCCCTACAGCTGCAGTAAATCTCTTTGTTTTGATATTTTGAAAGGGAATTATGCAAATAATTGTAAAATGACGGTACAAGAAGGATGCCAGATTTGCAACACACTAAAAGCACACGCAAGCAAGTTCCCTCGTTGTGCCATGGCTCTGAATCAGCATTCAGCTTTTTAACTCACTAACTAATGTGTGTGGTTTAATAGTGTGAGTGCAGACTGTGTAATTGATTCCTTAATCAGAAATCCTGCTTCGATTGGAAAATAATTTGCTAAAAATCTTTTTCTTTTTTTTTCTTGCATCCAAAAACCTGTAATGATTTCCAGAAAAAAACAAAGCTGATCAGGCAAAACAGAACCCTAAAGCAGCTGGATTTGGGTTTTGGCACTGAAACTTTTTTTCCGAAAACAGACTCCAACTGAGAGATGGTGGTTTGTCACTTTGTTCTGTTGCCGGATAAACAAGGAAATGAATAAAGATGTATCTTATACTCCATATTCTTGTTACTCTAAAACTCATTACATCTTTGAGCGCTCTAAGTGTTTGATACCATCTGTGTTCAACACCTGGATAGGGTTTAGATGGTTTCCAAAAGAGATTGATGAGACAGGCAGTTGCCGGGCTGGAAGAGACGGCATGAAATTGAGCTATGTGCTCCGTCAACACATTCTCACTCCCAATTCTTCAAACACAGGAGCTCGGTCTTTGGCCTTGAGCTTCAAACTAAAACGATCTACCTACCTTTTGCACATGAAGGGCTCTGCAGTCAAGTAAGGAATAATGAGTAATACACACCGTCTGGTTAAGCAAGCAAAGCTTGCTGACAAACACTCTCATGGAGTGTTGTTAACGTCTGATTAGGTTTTAGGCACAAAAACTATTTGGTTATAGTTTAGTATAGTTTATAGTTGTTTTGGTTACGCCTCGGATAAGATCACAGTTTGGTTAAAAATAGCACTTATCAGTTTTGTCGTTTACTACATGACATAAGTATTTCCCTCACTTCACATAAGTGATTTATTTACGTTAACAAATCACTCTCGAATGTTGGTCACAAACCCAGCTCTCCAAAAGAAAAGTCCAGTGAATGACCATCCAACAATCCCAACCGACCCCCAACTCTGACTTTTTTTGCTCTTTATAATTTTTTAAATTTTTTTTAACTTTTAATAAGCTCTCCACAAGCCTACAGTGGCACTGTCTGTTGGTTATATCTTCAATGGCAAGAAAAAATTACATTCTGGGGACTTTTAGAGTTGAGACACCTTTATTCTAAATCTGGAAATTATTGAAAAGAAAGTAGAGAAGTAGCCAGATAATCTCAGCTCACCTATGGGTTGATTACTCTGGCGCTGATGTTTTCAAAGGCCCAGTCACACAAGCATTTATATGAGCGATATTTCTTACTAAAGTTACTTTATTTCTATGCAATTGTTGGTTTAAGCATTGAATTTGTGCACAAAGGGAAACAAGTTGACCAAAGCAGAACTATTGAGTTGACAGAGTCTTCAATGGAGGAAGCTAAAATGTGAAAAATCTTAATTTTGGTGTGCCACTTTTTGGTCTGACCAGGCGCTAACACTGAGAAGTGACTGTGCGCCATGCGTCCGTGACACCCTCCTCACACTGTGACAGTAACTCAGACTCTCGAGTGGAGCGGAGGTTTGGTGACAGGCTTGTGAGGCTGAGATGGAGGTGGGTGTTGGGCTGAAGCTGTCGTGTTCGCATTATTTGCGACTTTGTGTGCCACAGCCACACTGTCAGTCGGGGGGATTGGATGTAAACTGTTTGGGTGGTTGAGCAGGGTGATGCGCTGGCACCAGTGCTTCCATGCAAAACTTGTTGAAACACACAGTAAACGTACTCAATCTGTCCTTTTTTCCCCATCATTTGGCTTTAAACCTTTTACCCAGTCATCCTTCTCATCTTACTCAAGAGCTCCTTCACACTGTTTTGGTACTTAGTTTTCAATCACTTTGCCTGAGAGTTTTTCTCTTTTCCCCGTTCATCTCCCTCTGGAGAGGCTTGACTTGCCTCCAGCAGTGATACCTCCCTTGTTATCTGTTAAGAAGGTATTTAAGCTTTTATTTTTGGGAGAAATTTAACTTTATAAAAAAAGTGTTTTTTTTTCGTTTAAATGCACTAGAGAAATAAATACGAATTGGTACAAAGCAGCAGAGGCTTTGATTTCTTGGTTATGTCAACCACAAAATAGCAAAAACCTCCTGAAAAAGTCGCTATGACCCCTGACCAACTGCAAATCAAATCTTATAGAGAAGTAATAGAGAGTTGGGGCCTCTACGAAAACTTAAGGGTTTTGTGAGATTATGGTGGCAATTAGAAAAATATAGAATATCACCAGATTTATCCATTATTGTTGCTGTACTACTAGTAACGGAGTTACCTTTCTTTGAAACGCTTGTAAAAAATGAGTTCAAAACACTTCACGTCCCATTCAAAGCTGCCGTTGAACCATTTGGAGTACAGGCACCGTGTTGGGCTCTTCTGAAAGGTTGCAGTCTGAAGATTTCTCCCCAAACAGAGAAGCTGTGTGAATGCCTCTGGCATTAATCTATAGGAGTATGAAGATACTGAGTTATTAATTTGTTTTTGTCACTGTCCTTATTGGCTGGAAATCTCAATGGGTCCATATGTTTTTCTGATTAAATATCCAGGTGCCTGTGTGGAAAAATGCCATTCTGTGACCTCAAAATACCTCTGATTAAGAGTAACAGGAGCATTGAACTCACTATAGTTATTTATCTCCTTATTTACACCAACTTTGGTCATGTGTTATAGTAAAAATAAAACTGCTTATATAAAGATAAGATTGCATAATATACATACTGTGCATGCAGAGCCGTCAGCTGGTAACATGTTCGAACAACCCGCCCTGCAACCCCCTCACCACTATCATACAATGTGCAACAGTAAACTTTTTCTCTTAAGTACGCAGAATGCATCCCTGACAGATAAACTCTAATTATCTACACAATGCTACACTATAAGACCCACTTTTACATTGATGGTGACAAGGGAGTACGGCTTTATAAAATCAGTGTTGCCTACGCACATGAAATTGTCACAGTGGTGTGATAAACTGTTAATAGCAGGGCGGACATCCCTTTGAACACCATAGTATGCAATGATTGGTGTCATTATGTTCTTAACTAACATTGCGGTAATTGCAGTAACATGCAGTGGACGGATGATGTATTTTACAGTCAGTGCCTCCTGGACAATTATTCCAACTAATGTAACTTAATGATATCTAGGAGCACTGTAACACTGGTGATTAGACTAAATGCCAATCTATCTGAGCTAATAAGGCCACATGAGAAATCCATAGCATTTAAATGTCTCTGCAATGTCACACGGACACATTGCACTGACAAAACACAGCCCAGGATTGGGCTTTTAATCATCATGCAAAAGATAGATGATGGTGTTCAGTGCAGTGATGGAAATGGTAAATAGAAATCAGTGTCACTTTATTAGGCAGTGGTTTGTCTGCTATAACCAACCCAGGTATCTTGGGGTAATGTAGGATAGACAAATAATTAAAGGGATATTGCAATGGAGGGGACTGAAATATGTTATGTTATGGTAAAATTGAATATATCAGGTGGGGAAATATTGTACAGAAAAGCAACAAGGAAGATGTTATTTCCACAGTTCATGAACGGTCGGTAACATACGTTACCTCTGCAAGCTCTAGATACAAACAAGACCACCTCTTTTTCTCACATCCAGTGGGGTGGACTGATGTGCAGCTGGGCAGACTCATCCCACTAGACTTCCTTAGGATGCACTGCTGCGTGATGGAGTGCTCGTCCATATTGTTGAGTAATCTCAGATTCCCCTTAACGATGAATAAATGGTACCATTTGAATCTCCCTCACACCGGCGGTCATGGCCTCTCTTTCTGCTTTGAGGTTAAGTCATGCTAAAGATTCTCTGATGCCAGGAGCACCTCGGGGTGATCAGGTGTTCACAAGTGTGGGAAAGATCTTATCCAGATCTATTTAAGTCCTGTTGAAAGGAGACATGAAAGCTCTGCGTGTTTTCAGGACGCGAGCGCTGTGAAAAATGAATTGTAGAAAAGAATACAGATGCGACACCTGGAAAAGGCTAACCTCATGCCTATGTCGACGTGTGGAAACACAATGTCTTTTTGTTTATGCCATAGGGAAGCAAAAGTGATGCTCTCGTTGCGCGCTCTTTATGTTTTCAAAAAAGTTTTTAAAAACTCCAGCGCAGCTACACAAACAGCACCATGTTGCACTGGCTAAATCCCAAGTTACCATATCAAAAACCCAAAGAGACGCTGGGAGAATTCTTTGATGGATCACAAAGGCTCAAACCAGGATGACAGTGCAGAGAGAGGAGCTGTGGCTCCCCTGGATCCCGTCTCCTTCTCTTCATCAGCGGTTGCACCATGAGCCTCTTCTTTGGAGGACGGACTTCGCTTATTACTTATTTACAGATATCACCGCAACAACAGCGAATGTGCAGACAGTGCCTCATCGTTGAAATGAACCGAAGAATTACAAAAAAAAAAAATTAAAAAAAACTGTTGGACAATCTGAGTGGAGAAAGCAACAAACACTCATTTTTACAGCGTTGACAATGAAGTAGCCCACTCTGTTATCAGTGAGGTTGGTGTGGCAGCTGACAATGAAGAGAAAACAAGGATCCCAGCCTTGACAACTGGCTCCCTTCTAAGATGTGAAGCCTGTGCTGGATAATGAGCCTGCAGCGCTGAAGGCAAGAATTGAAAAAGGGAAAAGCTCCAAGTTCTATTCATTAGTTATGAGGTTAAAATAAACAGCAGGTTAGATGTTAGAAATATATATTGCCACATCATAAACCTCTACTCTGTTTTCCTTAAAGCTCTTTAACAACACGTTTTGTTTCATGACATATTTAAAAGGGGTTGAGGTTGACGTTTGATTTTATCACTCTACCATTTCATGTGAAAGGATAAAAATGTCTCCTTTTATAAATGCTGTCATAAAAACAGAGATATCCATGCCAGATGATATATACAGATTATTTCTCATAAGATTATTAAATGTATATATTTTTAATACGGCTGTGACTTTAAGTACACACTGCTTCTCTCTCTGAAGCATTCATTTCAGTGTCTCACAGTGTCATTACCCCAGCCAGCGCTGTCTCGCAGTCCTGACGCTCACGACAAGAAGCAGCCAGATGCCTTTCCTATAACAGGTTGACACAGAGCCAGTGGCCTCATCCAAATTCCATTTCTCACTGCACTCACAACATTTCTGTCTCTGACTGCTGCCACAATTGCTTAACAGCGCGACGGAGCAGGTCGGACGCTATCACGGCAGTGTTTGCCATTTGCTTGTTTGTCGTTTAGTTTCTCCTCACCGTAGAGCAGGCGTTGCTGTCACCACACAACTAACATGCCGCTGACCAAGCTAATGGTCTTATAATGAACACCAAATCTGATGGTGCAAGCGTTGCCCCCCACAGCTAGGTCCACATGGCTTAACTGCCTGGCCCCATTAAAGTTTTGCCAAACATGCCTGTGGAGAATGAGTCTCATTCCCAGGTTATCAAACGCTGACGCTTTGGGTTTTTGACCAATTGGAAATGAGACTCAAAAATCATATATATTTTTGCCCAGAATCAGCTCCTCCACCTTCTAGAATAGGCCTCTGGTTAAAGGCACGGCTCAGGCTGCCGCAGCACAATATCAGGTTTTGTAAATTGGACATCCATGCTCTCCCTGTGCAGACTGTCCTGATTGATTGAGCGTTCAGTCAGTCTGGAGTCTGCGTATTCCCAGAGTGAGACACTGACAAAAAATATCAAAACAGGATGCAATGTGCAAAACCTGTAACCCCTGTTCTCTGACAACTTAGATAATAGAGTCCTCTAAATTCAGCAAGACAATGTGCTTTGTTTGTCCATGTCCAGGGACCCCCGGGAGTCTGTGAGGGGGTTATTTTCACAGTAATGTCACTCTTAAGTAACACTTTGTCAGAATGTATGACTATTTGGTCTTCTTATATTTCAAAAGCTTTGTCAGATGAGGGATCTGTGGTCTAATCTGTGTCCGTTTAGGGTCCTTGATGTGAAAAGTTTAATATCCAATGCTCTGACATCAGCTGTCCATGCCTTACAAAACCATGTCATGATGTGACAATGGTACTGCAAAATAAACATTTGTTAGGGTTAGGCACTGAAATGACTCGGTTAGGAAAAGGTCATGACTGTGAGCTAAAATAAGTAGGCTATTTTGTTAAGCTCAGGGTTATTGACAGTAGACAGGAGGGGAAGAGCGAGGGCCGATTGTACATCAGGTAATCTACTGCTGATGCCATCATTCTCTCAGGGCGGATCATTTACTTGAATATATATATATATTTTTTTTTGAATGTTCCCGTTTGCATTAGGAATGCTTGGGTGTCAATCTCAAATACAGATGCTTTCATGTACGTGTCATAACTGCAAGGCAATACAGGCTGTGAGTCATGATATTGGTTCAACTGAAGATATTATTAAGAGAGCATCTTCAGTAGTGAAACACCTAATTCATAAGTAACTTAAAGTATTCATCAGCCCAGATTTGACAGATACAAGTTAATTTCATCTGGCAAAATCATAAACATGCTTCGTCTTTGCTGTATAGAATAATGTTGGTTAAAATCTATTGTGAAACATGGTATAATGTGTTATTTGTAAATCAGTCATATAAAGATCAATCATTGTCGAAGCAGCTAAAAGACATAAGTAATTGCTGCTCATAACAGAGTGACACAAGCAATATTGTGCCGCCTTCCTTCCTCCTTTTGGTTTTCATCACGATTTCAGAATTTAAAGCAGTGGAAAGAGAAGCAGCGGCCATATGGTGATGCTGAAGGACGTATTGCACAGACTTGAAAATAAGATTTGCAGAGCGTGGTGCATCTTCAAAGGAAATCTGAAAATCAGGGCACAAAAACATGCAACACACTTAATCGTCAGGGGGTGTTCTGCAGGCAGCGAATGCATTTGGATCATAAACCCATTTTCATACACACAATGATCAGCAGTGTTATCGAGGGGTACCGTAAAATCCACGCTTGAACTGAGCATGTGGGGAATAACAACACTCTCATTGTGCACGTATAGTTGCAGTCCAAAGTAAATTCTGCACACTAAAAAGCAAAAATACAGGCTTTTTTTTTTTTTTTTTCAGCTACACAAAGTATTTTCCTCAGTCGCCACTTTGGAAACGGCATGAACAAGAGCCATTGGTCACAGGGGGTTGTTTATACGCGGTACCATTTGGCAGGTGAGATTATCCTGGAGAGTGTTTCAAGGCACACCGTGTTACTTACTCAAGCCAAAAAGACACAGTAAGAGCCTCAGTGCAGGCACAGCTGGCCAGCTTTCATGTGCCTCTGGGCTTATGTAAATACCCTCTATGGGCTGAACATTGGTAAACAGCCTTATCACCTTCCCCACCAGGTTTGCACGTTGCATGTTTCTCCTTTTTTCTCTTTCTTTTTTCACTTTTTCCTCAAAGGATGTTAGACAAGTGATCGTGTTGGCCTTGTAGCCCACACAGATCCAAAAGGGAAATTAAGCATGTAAAGGGAAGGCTTCTTTTAAGCTCTGACTTGTACCAGTGAAGGTAAAAATGACTTAAAGCATCAAAGTAAATTCAGATGAACTAAAACTAGTGTGGTACTAAGAGTGTTGAGGTTAGCTGACCCATAGAGACATTCAGCTAACAACAATGCTGATTTCCATTAAGACTATTACAGTAAATACTGAAGGAGACATATTATTCGAATTTTTAGGCTCATAATTCTATTTTGGGTTAACACTAGAAAAAGTTTTCATGCTTTAATGTTCTAAAAACACTATCAGTTCTCTCATATTGTCCAGTACTGCAGCCCTGTTAATCTCCCCTCTGTCTGAAACGCTCTGTTTTAGCTCCCGTCTCTTTAAGGCCCCCACTACTGAATACCTGCTCTCCCATGATTGGTCAGCTCACACACGCCTGAGCCAGAATGAGTCTTACAAAAGAGCAGCTGTGCTTAATCAGTTCTGAAATGCTAGCCCCCTAGATACAATTTAGGCTCATGTGTGACGTAGTGTGATGTAGTGTGATGTCAAGAGGTCACAGAATAAGAAGCGGGACTACTGACGAGGCGTTTCAGGAGCCGTATTTTCTGTGGGAGAGTAGAGCTTCTCTTGACCTTTTTGTCTTCCCAGATGTTCAACTTGCACAAGAACACTCATAAAGCACTGAGAGGGCGGTATGAGGTCTCTAAATTTCTAGAGCAAGGTTATACTTGGTTCAAGCTCTCAAAGGAAAACTGCAATACCATCATTTGGCCTTTATCTTCCTACTTTTTCAGATAGTATTCAGCATTTTAAACTGTGAAAATAAAGGACAGGTGTATGGTTTTGCACAGAAACTACAGGAAGATACATCTGCTTTAAAGGTGGCACTGTTATTCATGTTTATGGCCATATGATGAATATTGCCGATGTGTGTGAGGCGCTGTGATCAATGCTTTAGTGATCAGTTTGACATCCGTTTAGAGCATTTAGGCTCAGTGACAGCTGAAAGAGGTGCAGACAGATGGCTTCGTCACATTGTTACATTTATAATTTTTGAGAAAAAAAAATCAATCAAGTCAGCGTGCAGTGAGGCGTTTTTATCATCCTTTTAGTGTTTCCACAACTATAACACGTCTGGCGTGTATTCAGTGTCGCGCATGTTTTGATGGTGAGCATCAGGATTTTCTTACATGCTTATGACAACAATTTTCTTCTGCAAAACAAGTTCTGCGCGCTCTACTTGGGCAGCAGACAAATGTGCAGGAATTTCAATGCGAGCATTAATGTGTGAAAGGGGCTTCTGTGCTGCTAATTCACGCTGCCAGTTTACGGTTTAGTGCACACTCACACACACAGACACACACACACGCACACACACACACACACGTGTCATTTAACATTGCCTGTAAGAGCTACTCTGTTCGCCCTCCATTTACATCATCATGAATATCATTATATTAGAGCTAAAATATATAGTCCCTCCCTGGAGCCGGTGTTAGGTATGTCTCTTCTGGGCTTCTGTAGAAACATGGCGGTGTGACATAGGAGACTCCACGGAAGGTCATGGAAACACAGCATTACTATGAATATAACATTCAATATCTGCTCACAGATCCCTTTGAAGCCTACACATTGCACCTTTAAATAGGTTAACTTGTAGCTTAACTTGTTCAAGTGTCATTTCTTCAACTATCCATGAGGGGATTCTGACACCTGACAAATGTTATGGGGAAAAATTAGTGATGCTCTGTCTGTTAGTGGGTAATGTCATGTTTTAGCAGTAAAATGAGCATCACATCAGTGGGAAATATTTTGACCCGTTTTACTTACTTACAGGAGATCCATTAATGTAACAAATCAATTCTCTTATGGAAAATCTGTTACCAATGAACAGGTACAATATTATTAAATATTAATTGTAAATGTGATTCCGAAAATAATCGTGTGTGAAGTTATGCATAATAATTTATTTTTACAGTGTTAGTGTGACTTAGTGTGAGCCCAGAAAAAAACAAGAGTGTAAAGTCATGTGAGTAATTCTAATTGGCTGGAAGAGAATGTACTGTTTCTCTAAAGAGTGTTGACACAATTAAATAAAGAAAAGCATCAAACTGTAAAAAACGAAACATCGAGGGAAGAAGATATTGGTGTCACAAGGACAGAAACAGCCAGAGTTGGGGTATAAAATGAGTGTGCTTTTCCTCCTGATTGAGTTGCTCTATGGAGATTTGATTTTGCTGCACCTGCTTTTGGCAATAAATCCTCATCATCATTGAACTCTGTTTGACTTTATCTGCTTATACAACCAGCGTGGCTGTAAGTCTTAACCCATCTCTCTCCGATCTGGCCCAGGTGCAGGTTTCTTCACACACTTATGAAACAATTAGACAGTTCTGATCTTGGGAATCAGTAGAAACCTGCTCTACTACTGTGTTACTGTTTAATAAACTACACGTGCAGCTCGTTACGCAGACACTCGTAAAATGACTCCACTGTACTCTACTGTAACTTCCCCTTACAGTGATTTTAGACTTTAACACAAAATCATTAATTATGCTAATCCACAAGTTAATAAACGACCGTTGCATCCAGAGAATCTAACTTATTATCGATCATCTGCCCAGAATTGTAGCATTGTCATCATTAGGCAAGGCATTAATTTATTCTATTACACACTGGAATGTCATTACACATTCACACTGTGTGACTAACTGGAAAATTAGCATTCTTGAAGCTTAAACACATGCCTCTCTCTACTGATCAGCAAATGTTTGCCAATTACTAAACTTGTCTCTGTCATGCTATGTCTCTGTCATTAACCATAGTGGAGAGAGGCTCTTCACAGAACAGTGGAATCAAAAGCCCATTAACACTGTAATCACAGTTTAAATGTTCCCATTGTAAGTAGTGGGGATCGTCTTTGTCCACACACTTACTGTTTGGAACACTACACACCTTTGATCCATGGCTGGGCACAGTGTTTTTTTAAAATCATCAGGCAATTTAAAGCTGCTATTGTTGGCCAGCACGCATGTAAAACCAAGCCAACTCTCCATAAAGCAGTGGGCACTGTCAACAAATGAACAGCGAGCACATGGGAATGCCATCGTAGAAGATGGGAGAAAAAGCTGCAGCTCTGTTTAAAGCCCGAAGCGAGCCTACGACGGGATCCAAAGATGAGGCATGTGCATTACTGTTCTCACAAATCTATCCTGTGATCCGCTTCATTGTAGCTTTTCAAAGCATGAAACACACAGCTTCGCCCCATGAGCTTCATGAAAACAGACACTGAATGCTTAATGAAGTATTGACCTATTGATATATTGACATTTAAGCTTCTTACGATGCCAGAATGCCGCCTCTTCAGGAGAGTTAAACCGGATCAGCACATACACATGCTCATGTGTGACTGTTTCATGTCCTTTCCTGTTTCACTGCAGTGTAATGTAAGCTGGGTTACGCTTGTGCTTTCATCAGTTTGGACATTGCTGGCAAAATGGCTTTTCTTGTCGTTTAACATATGATCACATTATATTGGCTGTTTTTGGACCGTATGGAATCAAATCAAATAAATTGTATTTATATAGCCCCTAATTATTTTTAAATAATTTCCCAGTCTGGGATCATTAAAGTATTTCTATCTATCTATCTCTAATCACAGTGCCTCAGTGGGCTTTAAAACCTGTACAGTAAGTCAGTTGGAGCATTGATTGGAGTGAGGAAAAATTTGCCATATTAAAAAAGTTAAAAAATAAAAAAGGTTCGTCTGAGGCTCGTCCTATTTATTGGAGTGGTGAACAATAGTTGCGATCCATAGAGACATTATGGGAAACATAAACACTCCACAGAATATTCTCCAGAATACCCTTAAAAGTGTTAGGTATCTGCATTAACACCTTATTATCACATTAACTTTGACAGCCCTTATATATATATATATATATATATATATATATATATATATATATATATATATATATATATATATACATATATATATACATATATAGACATATATATATATATACATATATATACATATATATATACATATATATACATATATATATATATATATATATATATATATATATATATATGTATATGTATATATATATACATATATATATACACATCGATATCAATCATTTTAACATGACGGAACAATCTGATCTACTTCTGCCCACCTTCAGTTATCACCCCACACTTCCAATGTGCTTTCAAACACAGACAGGAACACATATTTAACACACACAGCACAGACTGAGACGGTAGGATACCCACAGTTAGTGGTGTGATGTTTGCAGCTTTTATGTAGCAAACTTGTTTTTTCACCACCTGTACTGTTCGTGTGAATAAAACCTGAGAGATGTTACTTTTGTACCAGTCGTTGAAAAGCCCCTCTTTAATGGCACCTTCAGAGGATTCTATTCTTTTTTTTTTTTTTTTTTTCACTTTGAACGCTCCAATGACGCTGAGCAGATGAGCATATTTCGCTTGCGTCAATCCAAATATTATGATGAAATTACCCGAAGGTTACAGTGACATATTCTGTGCTTTTCTAACCGATGTTGAATTTTCAGACAGACAAATGAGGTCAAATTAGACCCGGTTACGATAAAATATACATCTGTCTCTTATTTGTCAGGTCACATTTTGTCATAACTAACGTTTTACTTTGCTTCTGTTCCCTTAATTTATACAAAATGTCCGACACAAAGCAATTTTTCTTCTAGTCCAGGCTCAATTTAACTGTACTTGACAGCCGACTGCTCCTTGGCAGGTATTAGACTATTAAATACCTCGGATGATAAACAGTATACAATAAAAAAGGAACAAAAATAAATCTCAATAAATTAGTCAAGATGACAAATACTTAGCAAGATGGCAAGAAAACACTACATACAATGAAAAGGAAGGAAACAGGCTGCCTCTTAAGCAACAGTGGGATAAAGAGACTTATGCTTAAACCTTTTTTTTTATCTGTCTTTCACAGTCGCCTCCTCACCAATATGACACCGGTACCTGAATGGGCCACAAGCAGAGAAACTCAAAACGATCATATTATTAAGTTATAATGTCACCGGAAAGAACAGCTGTTTCACATAAGTAGGTTAGGACGACTGTATTTGCAGCTCAGCTCCTGTTGTGCAATTCTGGCAAACACCCACAAAGAAGACATCAACTGCCAAAACCAGCTTTGTGTTTGTTCTGTGATGTATTGAAATATAAAAATACAATATTAAGGTTTAATGTCTCATTGTCATTTGCTCCCTGTATGCTGACATGTTAATTAGAACATATATTATTTCCTTCTCTTATTCGCTGCAAGGCTTTTCTTTGTCTGCAGATCTTTAACTATGTTAGTTATAAACAATAAACAATCATCTGTTTGTCTTCCAGAATGCATGCTCTATGCAATGGAAGGGTGCCATGTTTTATACCTGACTTGTATTTTGTCCAAAAAGTGGGGGAAGGCCTTCTCAAACCGGTGCCTGTCTGCCAGAGCTGACAGCTTGTCAATCAGTTTTCTCCCTGACATGTGAAAAGCAGGAAGGTCAAGAAGGAGATTGGTGGAAATCAATTTTCATTCATCCCCACTCCCTCTGCAGATACAGTAGATCTACACAGGACTTGCATTTCACCTCTGATAAAGAGAAATAAGATAGCGTGTTTGATTTTGTGCATGAGAGACCCGTCTTATAGCTTCATAATGACAGACAATGTCCGTTTTTTTTTTTCTAGAATCAATGGAGCGAAGTTGTAAAATCTTTTTGTCTCTGTCAGAAAAGCGATTGCTAATCTGTGTAACTGACTCAGAAGTCGGCAGCAATTTTTCAGGTGTACCATTGCACATTTCATGTACGGCATTACATCATCCCCATCTTCCCACAGAGCTTGTTAAATTTTGTTTTTCTAATTTTGGACCTCGTGTACAGCCACTCTCACTAGCCGCTTCGCATTGCTCTAATGCAGCAGCTTAGGTTGTAATTATCCACATGGACAGGTTATTGGACCGGCGTCTGTGAGTAGCAGGCGTCTCGCTTGGACTACGAATCTTGATCTCACATCGCCAAACATGTCGAATTAAAATATGATATTGGTTTGGGGATTTCACAGGATGGTGCCCTTGTAATCTAACTCTGCCTGAGGGTCTCCTATCAATCTCAGTGTTGAATTAATGTATGGCATGATGAGGATAGTAATGACTTTTCTGTGTAATCTGGGATATTGGCCCTGCGCAAGTTCCATATCAAGTAGCACAGCAGCTTTTTCATTGTCCTTGTTTGATGTTCAGATGGAGACTTGATCTTGATGGACCACAAAAAAAAAGAAAAAACGAATTTAAACCATGCCTGATACAAGATTTAAAAAAAAAAAAAAGTTCTGCATGTACAATTTATTTTTAAGGAAAAGTTATGAAAATGTTGAAATTGTAAGCAAAAATACATGATAATAAAAATGATAAGGTGTGTGTGTGTGTGTGTGTGTGTGTGTGTGTTTTACTGACAAAGTGAGCACTTGCATAGAAAGAGAGGACATCTGGTCCCCACAAAGAGCTGTTTCAGGGTTAAGATTTGGTTGCAGGGTTTCGGTTTGAATTAGGTTCAGGTGTGCCCCGGTGGCTCACTTGGTAGAGCAGGCGTATGGAGACCGTGTCCTCGCCATAGGGTTCGATTCCGACGTGTAGACCTTTGCTGCATGCTGTCCTCTTCCTGTTTAATGTTGCCTGTACTGTCAAATAAAGCACTAAAAGGTCAATGCATTCTGTTAATGAGGATCCTCACGGGTATAGGAGGACAAGTATCCGTGGTATTTTTAGGTGTGATTGTCCAACCCATATCAGAAAAGTTCAGCTAAATCCCAACACACCCCTCACCTCTACCACTTAGCCCTAACCCTCTGTTCAACGTGTTCATGCCTAGGGGTACTATGTCTTCATTCTTGTTGTGATAGATGGGATGGGTCAGTTGTTCAGCCTACATGGACCTCAGAACTGAGCTTTTTAGAGCTGCATTCAAACTGAGGGTTATGAGAAATATGTTGTTTCAATTTGTTAAGGTCCTTTTCTTGATAACAAGCACAAAAACAACAACAACCAATTAGCTGATATCCCAATGGCTAACTAGATGGCTAGCTAACACTAAATTGTTGTTGTGGATTCGTAAGTGCCTGAAATGTAACAAAAGTCCAGCAGTGAAGTTGCTGCACTTAGTCCTGTTTCGCTAATAGTGGTGCAGATTGGGAGGGTAGAAGCACAGGTCGCTAATGTTAGCCTAATGTTAGCGGCCAGTAATGAAGCAGTGTTATTTTTTATTTGATGACTAGGTTGTTAGTGTAAAATTGCTCATCAGATGTCATTATGACAATCCTGTGATTTCAACATAACATGAGAAAAATCAATAGGCTGAAGACGCCATATTTCTAATAGATGTATTCTTTTTCGCCAGAGTCGCAGAGGCATGACATTATATAGCGTGATTGGTCAGCTGTAATGATGGTCCTGGAGCAATACCAATGTATTGATATCAGCTCTTACAGAAATGAGTGTGAAATTGTGTCATAATTAGCATGTTAAGTCTGGGGTTGTGACTAAAAACTTGTTGTGTGAGGTCACAGTGACCTTAATGTTTTACCAACAATATCTAATTAGTTCAGCCTTGAAACTGAATCCTGTAAAGACCAGCAGAGGGACAGCCAAGCATGAGGAAGCACTGAGTTGTGTGCGTCTCAGAAAATCCGATGAGCTGTGACACACAACAACATGAAATGAAATCCAAACACAGCGCTGCACTTTGCAAACATTTCTTCGACATCATTTTAGATATTTTTGTGGAGGATTGGATTTCCTGTTTATTTCTCGTAATGGAGAGTCATTTGTGCCCCTCAGATCAATCACACACATTTCCTCAACCAACATGTTTACTGCTTATCAGCATCAGCATTAAAATGTCATCGTCAGTGCTCTAACAATCTGCAAATCATCCCAGCACTGATTGGATACCACATCATCAGCACCTCAAGAATTGCCCAGCGTTTAGGCGCAGGAGCTCATATCTCAGCAAATCGCATTAGCCTAACACTCTCACATTGTGCAAATGGATGTATCATAACTATGTTTTTAGAGCGCACTCCAAATGTTGTTGTGCTCAAGTGGTTGTGTACACACATCTACCTGCATGAAATACAGATCTCATGCATATTCAGTAGTTATGGAGATGATCAGATGAGTGGATGCGAACAGGAAAACAAGATTCAGAGACGGGTAATGGCTTCCATTAGCATAATCTTAGCGTGGACACTAAGATTGTGAACTTTCATCAAAGCACAGGCAGCTCTGTCTTCTTTTGTAATGGGAGGCCTGGCTTGATTGAAAAAAACACAAAACGCCATTTTTTTAGAACCTCTTAAACTCCTCTTCCTTGACAACTACAGAGCGCCGAACTGCATAAATGAAGTGTTTCAGACCTTCCATGCAACTGCTCTAACTATTAAAGGATTATTTTCACACTGTGTTAAATCAGCTTGCCAGCGTATAACCACATAAATACCTGTTGTGGCTCTGTAGAACAAATAACATCTTTAACAAATAAGGACCATCCCCTTGCTGTTTTTGTGGGGTTATTTACTATGATTGAGTCAAGTACACTGCTTAAGTTCATAGAGTGGGATGTGCCACCTGTCTTAGCTTCCAGTTTTCATCTGTCTTTGTGGGTAGGTTGACTTCAGTGTAAATCAAATTGCTTCTCGAACAGGAGTTTCACAGAGGTCCCGGGGCCTTGGGGTTTGTGTTTAGACCCAACACCTGCCATGTTCACTTGGACCCCTTGACATACACCAAGTATGCACAGTAAATCAATAAGTAACAGCCACACAGCAGATCCATGCCACACACTAGCTGACTGTTACTGCAGCTTTTTCTTCTTCTTTTTCCATTGTTTGGCATTGGGCAACCAGTGTTAAAGTGCCACCTACTATAACAAAACAAGAACAGACAGAAACCACTGAAGAGGCGTTGGATTATCTGCACGATATTGCCAGTATTTCATTTTTCCGAAAATTACAGTTATTGTTAATACCAGTTATCGGCGACATTCAGGCAGAGCAGCCGCAAGACATTAGAATGACAACCAGGAAACATTGTCCCAATAAAGTATCAGTAAATAAAGTTATATATATGTGTGTGTTTGTACAGCAGTCAATGAGGCCTGGTCCCAAAAACAATCTTCTCTCTGACAAAAAATCTTAACTCTGTGCCACTCGCTCACAACTTAAAGCTGAAGATTAATTGACAGGTGTAGGGCAGGATATTATTAGTTGAAATTAGTTGGAGCAAGCTTACATATGCACACATGACATTTACTTTTACAGGAATAATAAATAGATGGATTTGTATATAGAAATACAAATAATTGGATTTTTGTAACTTTCTTTGACATGGTGTGATCTCATATGGTTGTAAAGGCCTTTTTTTCATTGCAGCTCGACTTTAAACCCTTGAAAGTATCGTCTCCGCTTCTCTCTGCTGGGAAATTTCTTATTTCAGAGGGTATATTTTTACATGCCATTGAACTTTGCTGCGAATGAAACAATGGCTTACCAACAGCTTATTGGCTGAAGCCTCTTTTTATGAGGGCTGATAAAATCATAAAACCGATGGATCGGTTCTGACGCAAGCACTGGCTTATCGGGACTCTCTCATCATTTCAATGCACAGACAGCACTGGTGAAAACATAGGTGGGAGTTAGAGGGCCTGTCTCCAGATACCCATACCCCCCCACAACATCTCTCATTATACGCTTATGAGCTTCCAGCCCAATGGGAGACATGTATGTTGCTCTTTGAAGCTACCAGCGACACCTTCAAAGCTATGCCTCCTCTTTGAAGATTTCCCTGCCGTTTTCCTCCTCCATATGACATCTTTATTCAGAAGAGGAATTTAACTA
The DNA here is from genome assembly GCA_963678695.2 of Diplodus puntazzo. Taxonomy (NCBI): domain Eukaryota; kingdom Metazoa; phylum Chordata; class Actinopteri; order Spariformes; family Sparidae; genus Diplodus; species Diplodus puntazzo. The sequence continues at coordinate 28,410,279 of OZ023164.1, read as the reverse complement.
TGCTAATGCACATACATCACAGGATCGCGGCAGACATATGATAGCAGGTCTTGACACTTCGCGCTTGACACCTCCGAAGGGATATCAACTTTCCCTAAGATGTAGCTGATGGATCGTGAACTCACCTTGTCACTCAGTGTCTTGATAATAGATATAGTCGGTCGGGGAGTGCAAGATACGAGCATTTTACACCAACATAGGCGTGTTCTGATACATTCACTGTGGTCACTGAGAAGACACACTGGAGGAGACAGGGCTGAAATAAAACTCTGTAAGTCAGCTCTCAAGTCGCAATCACGCAATCTTGCCCTAACCCTGGCCAAATGGTTTTTGTGCTCAAACATTACCTGAATCTACAGAAATCTAAAGTTTCAACATATCCATGGTGCAAAAACTGACATTGCCAACATGTACTCTGGAGAGGTTTTGGGTACTTTGCTGTCTTTCTCTCTGTGGACAGATTTTGTCAACTCGATAGTGTAACCCCTAGATTCCACCAGATACATGTCCGCTGTGTTACGTCTCCGCCACTTTAGTCTACGTGTTAACTTCCACCAGGTCCAGCACAATTACTGATACACACCATCTTGCTTCAGAAAACTCACCTAGCTCATGTTGTGTACATTTGAACCATTCACACCAATTTGGCATCACAGCTGGTGTGATCCTCTAGTTAGCAACACGGCTCTAGGGATGTCAATCTGTTGGTCTTTCCACCACTTCTGAGGATGAATCCGGGCGGCTGATGGCTCACTGATCCCCTGATATTTCCTGTTGTGTCTCTTGCAGGTTAATGTTTTAATGTATCCTGTGATAAGCTAACGAAAAAATTTTGTACAGACTTGTATAGTTTTGACAAGATGAATCTGAACGTCTTTGGTGGCATGGTGGCACAGTGGTTAACACTTTTGCCTCACAGTGAAAAGGTCTCAGATTCCACTCAAGATTCTCAGATTTCTCTATGAAGAGTATCTGTTCTCTGCCTGTCTGCGTGGGTTTCCTATGGGTTCTCTGGCTTTGTCTCACAGTCCAAAGACATGAAAGTTAGATTGGTGACTCTGAGTTGTCCATAGATGCGAATGTGACTGTAAATTATTATTTGTCTCTATATGTCAGCCCTGTGATGAACTAGCGACCTCTCCAGGGTGTAACAATGTCAGCTGGGATTGGCTCCAACCCCTCGCAATCTTGTAAAAGATAAACAGTTACAGATAATGGATGGATGGACTTTGGTGATCCCAAGGATTAATTTTAACTTTGGAAAAACCCTTATTTTATCCCTTTTTAACCCTTGTCACCATCATCAACACTTTTGTTTCTGATCGCATACCTGCAAAACTAATGGCCGTTCCATCAGCCTCGGCTGTATTTCATGTTTAGCAAATGGCAACATGCAAACATGCTGAACCAAAATGTGTAAGCATTAGCTTTGAGAAAGACTGCGCCTACGTCTATAACAGATATTCTTCTTTCAGTATGCTTATTTGAAAAATGACAAAAACAGTGAAAGAGCAACAAAAAAGATGGTCTGGTTTTAAATTAAACCATCCGTGTTCTCCATGAACCTGCCCTTCAGATGGACTCAGCACTTATCCAAGATAATTAAAAACAGCATGCAAGGACAGAGTTAAATGGTCACACTGTATTCACCCTCCTGCAGCAGAGACAATCCCCTTCACCTTTCGACCCCTGGAAGAATTAGAAGACACAGAATGAATTTGTGATTACATGAAGTGAGAAATAGTCATTTGGTCCTTAAATCTGTCACAAGGCCATGACTCCATTATCCTAGGAGTGGGTATACTTAATTGTTATTTCTTTGGTGTTCTGCATTCCCATTATGTCTGGTTTCTTTGCTGCTTATCTCTTAATTGTGCTTTTGATGCTAATCAGATCGGAAATTTTCATTTGCTGCATCGCCGGGATGGACCTCCATTGATTGCTGTTCCTCCAGTCGTCGCCCAGCCGGTGCTTGTGAAACTTCAAAATTGTATTTTTAATGCAGTCGTGCTCAGAGTGATATGGCGATGCATTCAAATGAAACACACAGCAAACAAGAATTGAAAGACACAGCTTCAAGTGCAGTTCGTAGTTTGTGAGATGAGTTTACTGCACATGCAAAGATGATCGACTTTGGGTTATTTGAAATGTAGCACTACTTTAATCTGAGCGTCAACTGTGAAGAAGATAAAAGATATTATAGAACTATGAACCAGTATAAATACAGTTTTATCAAATTATCTGCGTAATTATGTTGTGCTCATGAAGGTGAAGCATTAACTTTTTAAATTAGCTCCCAACACTGCTGTTTATAATCCTTTCCAATAAATAATATTAAATCATTAAGTTAATTGTTTGATATTAAACATGCACCAATGAGTTAATAGTTTTCTTATGAATTTATGCTCAGGACTGTCATTACCAACAAGTCTTACTGCATGGAAGTGCGTACGATGTGTAGTACTACTGCAATCTACCAACAGTGGAATCAACATGTCAGCATGAAAAAAGAGAGCCTACAATTACAGAGGGATTCTTTCTTCTTGGATAAAAATCACTGTCAAGTTTGCATTTGCTGCACAGATACGCCTCTCCTAATAAAGAATGGCACCTGGATCATAAATTTACTGTATGTCATCTACAGTTATGTTTAATGATCAGTTGCAAATACGAAGTGCTGTATCGCGAGCAACTGGACGTGTTCCAGCATTACTCACCAAGATGTCTGCATCCTTAAAGCCATATTTCTTCTGTCATAAAACATGTGCTTCCATGCACGTATATCATGCAGCATATGCACAACACAAACTCAGCAGGGACCAACTCGTAAAAAAGCATGAATCCAAAGTGCTGCTAGAGGTCAAAACCCTCAAGTGGTGACTTTAAGGCAGGTTACAGTTAGGCCATCGTAGCAGGGCGGTCCTAGACCATTTGGTGCCCTAGGCAAGCTTTACTGATAGCGCCCCATCCCCACGAGAAAAGACCAAAGACCATGTCCAAAGAACTGCTCATTTATTTAAACAATGATAATCCAAACAATGTAACAATATGTGCAAATGAATGAACATTCAATAATAAATACACAAAAAGGAAAAATGAAATCAGCTCGTACATGATACTTCTACTGCAGCATAAAGCATAACCTGATATTTTTTTAACATCCTTGAGCCCACTTAGATGAATAAAACTGGTCAGTTAAGTTATTGCTAAAATTCTTTACATTCATCAGGCACACACCTGAGACACACCAAGTGTGGAATCAGTGGTGCAATCAAGATGAACAGCGTGCACTCACCTGAACATCCAGGCTCAGTGGTTAGAGGCAGGGTGAGGTTGGCAGGAAGAGCAGCATGCTCTTGTAGTGTCTCCTCTGGTGGCCCGAGGTCCATAAACATAGAGAAAACACATAAGTGCAAATACATTGACTGGATGAGACATGGCACAACACATTGTCATTTTAAAATAAGTCAATACATTTTTATCATCACAAACATTCACTGACACATTAAACTCACCTGAGGAAACAGAGCAGCTGAGGTGCATGGCTGTTCCTGGTCTGATGAATCAGCTGCAGGCGGTCCTAAATATTTTAATCGTGAATCAAAAATGATATAACAAACAAGTGTATTATCAACATGGAGTAAATCATTTCCAGTTTTCAAATGATATTATTATAAAGTTGCTAAGCATTTTAATTTTGACATTCATTTTATGTAAATGTGCATAGTCCCATATGCTCACAGCTTTATGTGCATATCTCTCTGTATAAACATAACTCTACCTGTAATATAATGTATTCTTATTATGCTCAACTTTTACAATACAATATTCCATCAGAATGCATCTTATACTTATCTCTGTTCATCAGTATATAATATATGCTCATCTTTTGCACCTCTCTCTACAGCGTCCACAGGTTGATATCCTCATCTGCACATGAGGCACTGACTCACTCAGCACTTTACTGGTTTGCACTCTGGTTAGATGTTAAACTGCATTTCACAGTACTTGAACTTGACAGTAAAGTTAAAAATAATTAAAAACTAATTTTGCTATATGGACAGTAATAATGTTCATGTCCATTCAAGTTTTAATTTCATAGCACACAATGAGATGCAAAGTGCTATTTACTGCAGCTAGCATCAACTTGTATAGTTTTTGTCGAAAAACAGCCAGCCAGTCAAGGCCAACCCAGGCCAGCAGTCAGAACCAGTCTTATGACAGTCTTATTTTGACAATTTTGCAGCCGACTGCATGTTAATAACACCAAAGCAAGCCGAACAAAGCAAAAAGTTACACACCTTCATTGCTACTTAACATTAGGTTACCAGTAAGATGACATGATGCTACTGCTAGCTAGCATGATTATATCATTAATGCTCGGTGAATTTAAAAAATATATAATCAAAATGACTTACCTTTCTCATTTGCAGGTTTCTCCCGCCCCGGATGGCTTTTGCCGTTTCATTTTCCATGAACTGTAGCTGCGACGCGTCAACACACAGCCGACTGTGCATCAGTGAATCGTCATTTCTTTTACTTATGTTTAATTTATTTATTATATCAAAGTATTGTTGTAGATAGAGGGATGGCAAAATTTACATTACAATTTTAGTCACATATTTTTTTTTCTCGCCGCATATTTGTCGCCCCTCACTAGGTGGCGCCCTAGGCAAGCGCCTATGTCGCCTGTAGGAAGGACCGCCACTGGGGTCGGATATTGAGCGTGGTTAACAACAAATCAATGCTTGAGTGAGACTCACACAAACTCTTGTCTCAAAGTCAGACAATGTTACGTGACCTTCAACCTCAACTTCATAAAGCACTGAACTTTGAAATTATATGTAAATTTTGTCTTGTAAAAGTCTTGAAAATGAGGGTAATTTCTGTGCTGACATTTTTGGTAATTTTGATATAATTGGGTCACAAAGGAGTGTTACTCTTAATGAATAACCTTAGCAATTAACTGGTTGCCCTTTTTCCAAGATATACTTGTATAGTGATCTATTTAACATCATAGTCACAAAATCCTAACACCTTTAATGTTGTGCCATTACATGCAACTGTGAGAAAGTGGTTTGAGACGGGTGTTACTTTGAAGATTGCCTGTAGAGTATCAGTATTCAGTGCACTGCATCAAATACTTCAACAAAAATGTTTGCGATTTGGTTGGTATTTGAGGTTGAAAGAATATTTACCTCTGTTGAAGTTTTGCTGAAAAGCTGCTTGTGAGGTAAAGAAATCAAAGGGAGGGAAAACAGACCATCTTCCCAGCGCGCCCTGGGCCCCCGGGGCAGACGCTGCTTTAACAAAAATAGATGCCGGTGCAGTTTGTTTAGCAGGGAAATGGCTTCAAAACACTTCTGCTAGCTAGCTGAAAAGCTTCAGTGAGAACAAACTGTGACCTGTCCTTCTGAGGAAATTTTTTTGTTTGTTAAAACTTTCAAGCTTTACAAATCAGTCAACATTACACATCGTTTACCACGTGTAGAATTGAGTAATCTTAACGTCTGGAGCCAAAGCAACCCTCTTTGGCTTACATGTGGTGAGATGTACAGTCAAGCAGGTGGTTGTACAGATCATGTACTGCCCGTTTGAGTCACTGATGGGACCAGTGCCGAGCTAAACAACATGAATCAGACAGATGGCCCTCCGCCAAGGGTGAAAGTCATTTTACGTATGGACACACAAGCACACACAAACTCAAGAACGGGAGCAGACCGTCCACATTAGTTTCGCGGCCGATGCTTTCCAGCACCTGCTGATGAGCCCGAGTGGAGGAGACATTCAGGCTGGATACCTCTTGACTTATGCATGGTTTTTATAAGTGATGGCGGTGTGCTCACTGCTTGGAATAATTGTAAAATGAGCAAGTCTTGTTATAGCAGCCATCCGATGCGTATTACCGTTGACATTTCTCGTCGGTGTATCATTTATGCGATGCAAAGTTGGAGCCCATGCAGTAATACATGTGAATTCTTCCATTCAGGGATGCACACCATTTAAAAACTCAGCACCGAGGTCTTAAATATTGTAGAAGGTCCAGGCATTTTCAGCTTTCTCAGTTAAATTCTTGCAGTAAACATGAGATGTGCAAATCACACTCACTTCAAACATTTCTTCAACACCAATAGTGTTTTCAGTCCATGCGCATGGTTTGTCGGTGCATTTTTGGGACTGTGCATCTCATTCATTCATTCATCACCTCACAGTTGTCCCCGGTCTCAACTCTCATCTCTTCTCTGTCTGTGTGAATGGTATATTTGAGTTTTGCCTTGTGTGTGTAGTCTGTCCTCTTTTCTTGGTCTTTGTGTTAGAGATGAGGATGTGCGGCCCCAAATCAACCCTGTCATTTACATTGTACTACTCGGCAGCAGCAAAGTTTGCTGACACTTAGCAATGCCCGAAATGTTACTATCCCAACAATATTGTTTTACACTACAAAAGGTTGGTTGAGGTTAGTCTAGTTTCCAGGATAAGATGCTGGCAATTAATGTTTCTTGGAAACATGGATGCATTAACATTTGTACGTACCATAGACTAGGTACTAAATTGCCATTTCTACTAAACCTGTTCATGTTACATGAGTGTAACCCAACTTTCATATCAGCAGGTCAGGCCAGTGATCCCACTTCAAGACTCTGATTCATCATTTTCAAGCGTGACACAACTGGAAATCTTTAAGGAAATTTTGGGACCATTTTCGACCAAGCCTTGAGCTTTTTCCTCGCCCATGTGTCTAAACCTTACCGGACCATAAACACATTGTCACGAGATGAAATTGAAAATTGGACCTAAAGAAACGAACACTGACAACATTTATTCTGCTGACATGTTGCGGTTATAGTTTTCTTTCTTGCCAGGCTGTAATTCCTACACAGCCTCCTACACTCTGTGCAGAAATGTCTCATATCACGATGTGAACCCGTCCACATCCAGGTCCTGCTTGTTTTGCCGACATGGTGCTTGATGCCATTCAGGATCCATCCTTCATATGTTTTCTGCCCCGTGTCTTTACTCAATGTTGTCCTTCTGTTTCTCACACCACATCTGTTACATATCTTTCAGTCCTTGAAGAGGAATCCTTTCTCTGACTCTCCTGAGGTTTCCTCCTATTTCTTTTTGTTAAAGCAGTTCAACTTCTTGTTGGAGAGAGTTGAATAGAGGGTGTCGTATGCTGCACAGCCCCATTGAGCCAATGTATGATTTGGAATTAGGGGATATATATACCAATTTATATAATAACATATATTTCTGTATCCATCTTATGTATAGAGCTTATGCAGAATGTAACATGTAGGATCAACAGTGTCATCATATCAGTTTGGATTTGCCCACTTCCCTGCATGAATTTTCACATTCGCATTCTCAAAATAAATCTGTTTTCACAATAATTTGGGTTCCCAAGAATTATGTAATGCAGTCCATCTAAAATTAAATTGTCAATGTTTGGTTTGTCTTGCTGGCAAATGTTACTCCTCCAAATATGAAAGGATATTATGATTTGTTCCGTTCGAGCTAAAGTAATAACAGATTTTCCAAAATGAGCATAGTATTTCATCATATTCCATCTGTGGTGCATTCAACAGTGGAAATGAGCTGTCAAGGCTCTTCCAGTTAAGTAGAGAATAGCCCACACCTCCTTCACATCCCATTTGAAATCCTCTGGAAAGGCTCAGGTTGCAGTAAAGAGCTTCTCCATCCCCTCCCTACGTGCTGCCGCTAATGATGGAGATGAGAAGTGTCGGGGCGATCTTCCCACCCTTCCCCGGCAGAATTATCATTAGCATAATGGGCTTTTTAGCACAGCCTTTACCTGCCACAGGCCCTCCGGAAGCTCGCTGTCCAGGGCCATTAGTGGCTAACTGGCAGTGAGCCAGCGCTCACCTTTCAATTGAAGGCAGAGGGCAGCAGAGGGGGTGGTACACAAAGGAAGAGGTCATCAATTTTTCATGCCAGGAGAGAGTTTATCAAATTGAAAAAGAAAAAAAAAAAAAAAAAACAAGACAATGAAAGAAACAGCACCACAGCAACAGAGGGAAAATCACAGTTAAATTCTGAACCCGACACGCATCAATTTTTCATCAACCTTCAGGCGTCGGATTGCTTGAACCAGTGGCTTTTTAATTATGAAGATTCTCAGCACTTCTTTAACCAATGAAAATGCTTCAAAGCCGCAGAAAAAAACATTTTAGCTTGTTATGTAAAGGGTACAGATATAATCCCGAACAAAAGCAGTACATTATTCATCGCTCACTTTAACCATACAAATTAATTTAAGAGAGAAATAGTGTCCATTTAGAATAAATAATTCTTCCATTGGTTTAAAATTAAATAGCTGAAAGTATCCAAAATATGATGCTAAAAGGAGTTTGCACAGCAACTTGAGAAGAAAGCCTTCATTAATGCTGATCCCTTTGCATCATATGCATCACTGGTACTTGCTGGGAACAAAGGTAACACTGATTGAACTCCACTCTGCCCTGTTGAAATGAGCAATCGCCAGAGGATGGGGTTGTTGGTTAGGTTGATGTAAAGTCTGGAAAGTTTGGAGAGCTTAATCGGCCCCAAGGACACGTTAAAGGTGCAGTCTACAAAATTGCTACATGCTATGTGTCACTCTTTAGTTACCTCAATGACTTATGACATTTCAAGCATTCTTAACAAGCAGAGCCCCACTCTGTATGTGTGATGAATGCTCCAGCGCCCTCCTCAATATAACAGATGCTAACTTAGCTTTGCAGCGTTATTATGGATCCCACTGGTTTTCTTGCCATATTGTTTCAACTCCGCCTCCGATCGGTTGCCTTTCTTGGTTGCGCTCTCTACGCTTGACATAAACTGTTAACACATAGTGTAGAAGGCTATGTCTGTTTAACTGACGTTCTGATGTGGCGCCAATTAGCTCAGTTGGTAGAGGCCTTGTCCTCGCTGCAGCGCCACATAGTTTCGAGTCCCAGCCTGGGGCCCTTCGCTGTCTTCTCTGAAGCGGTCCTATCAATAAAGCCATGAAAAAGCCCCCAGAAAAACTTGATGTTCTGCTACGGTGGTTTTTTCAATGATTTTTGAGCTGTATAGGCTTCGCTGCTGGCTGTTTGTTGTACAAGCCAATCACAAGAAAAACACAGACACAATCCATTAACACCATACAACCACTGGACATACAGTTAGGATAGGGCAATCTAGCTAACTAATTATTGTGTAATTTGTGGAGTGATTAAACCATAAATTCATCGAAGCCCAGTGACTTCCTGCAGCCAAGAACAGGCACTCCGCCGCGGGAAGCAAACACAAATGACAACGTTCAGTTGTTGTCGACCTGCAGTGAGTCTGTATTTGGCTGTGTTTTCTGGATTCAAAGTATTTTTTTGCTGAATGCTGCACATGGGTTCACAAATTGGTGAAGATGTTCTCCTAATTTGCTTGTGTCTTTTTTACGTGCAAGTGTTGTTCTAGTGTTGCAGTGTGTTGGACTTTCAGGGACACCTTATTGACCACCTCTCCAAACAACTGCCAGATTCGCTTTAATTTGGCAGGAGTGCTGATGGCCCTGAGCTGTTTTTTTTTTTTTTTTTCTTTTTAGATCTAGTTCTGTATGCCATCGAAAACATTCTCCCTTTAGTCTCGTTCGCTGTAAATCTACACTATATGTGCTTGAAACAGCAATGTGCTCTCAAGTCAGTGGGCTTATAGTCAGGTAGTTCCCTCTAATGTCACGTCATTGAAGTACCTTTACAATGTCAAGGACAGGTGTCAGCGGGACTGTTCTCTTTATGAGGGTACTTTATATGAAAACAGTTGACAGCAAGGTCTGTGGACTATCAGACAGACTGGGACACAGTTTGTAGGAAGGCAGAGTTCAGCCTTTTTAAGTCACTACTGTTAAAATGTACCACAGTTATGTTGGAATTGAAGAAGGTAGGAATCTGAGATGGAAACAAAAAAAGCTCTCCATGTCTGCCAAGTCACTGACTGCAGTTTGAGACTGTGTTTGGACATTTAAGAGGACCTCGGGAATATTTCTATCTGTGTGTGGTGACTAAAATCTATATGTTCAATGGGATATTTTTGACATATAGTTGGGACATCTCCAGATAATGTCTGTGGTGACCAAAACAGGTATTTTAAGCCCAAAACACAATCTTTTCTTCATTGTAACCACATGTTCCTGTACCTGGACCTTACCGCAGCATAAGCACAGCTTCGTCACAACATTTACACTAAAGAGACAAAAAGTTCAACAAACAGAAATGTAAAGTTTGGATTGCAGAGACAAACCTTAACAAGTTGCACAAAGGTGAGTTTTTTTCTACCTTGAGGAGTATTTTTTCATTTCCACTAGACAAAATTCATGATATGGACTAGCTGGTTGGTTTGGCAAACCGTCTGTCTTGTTAAGTCCTCCAACTCTGATAAAAAAGCACACAGCTGCTTCCATGAACTTGTCTGTGGACTCCTGGGAGACAGTCCCAGATGGAGCTAGAACTCCTGATACAGTCAGATAACCTTCCCTGAGTGAGGAAGCTTATAAAATACTGTAATAGTGCCTGAAAATAAGACCGAACTGTCTTTGACTGCAGTGCTTTTGGGACAATGAGGACCCACTTGAGATGTGTAATAAAAACACTACAATGGCAAAATTCAATATAAAATGCTGTTGTGATAATAATGGTTTGAGGCAGAGCATTTGTTGAACTCACCACATTATCTGTGACCTTGTTCTCCTGATTGTGGCTTCATTAGAAATCTCTTTTGTGTCACTTACTAATGAACAGTTAGCTGAATTATTTCTTTGGAGCACAATTAATATCACGTTGAGTGGGAGAGACCCAATGTGAATTTTATCAGAATAACAGGCTGTTCACACTTGGTACCGACATGCATCCTGGTTGATCTGATCACAAGTTGTCTGCTCTGAGTACATGTGTGGACACTCTGAGACACATCTGAGATCCGATCACTCAGACCACCTTAGTCTGCTCAACTGACAAGAAGAAGAAGAAGCCACAACAACAGGAAGAATGCATTACTCACTGTCTGACTTCCATCACTGTGAAGTAAATTAAATGTTAGGGCTCTTTTAACCTGCCGATGTGAGCCACAGGTGTTTGCAAACTACTGACTGCAATATCACCAGACTTCCTTAAGAAATCACATGATTTTATCACAAGCTTTAAAAAGGTGGCCAAGGCAAAAATCTAAATCTTTCATGCATTCTTGTAAATTCGGCATGAAATGCGATACATTAAGTTGTCTCTGCACCGCTGCACCAGCCTGTCTGCTTCTTTGTCTTGAGTGTGTCTTACCTCTCAACAATTAGCAGTTAAGCATTTTGAATACATTTGATTGATACGTGTCTCTAAACTTTCCTTAAAAGAAATCAAAATTCTGTTTGTAATAAATACCATATCCGTTGGTTCCAGTGACAGATTCTCCTTAAATATGATGGTTGAGTCTTATTCAACACAAGAGGGCGAGAACAGAACTGCTACATAATTTTCAAAGGCATTTTCTTTCAGCCCTTGGTTGCAATACATGTTGTGCTCTGTCTCTCGGTAATAATTTAAAGAACGCGAACATTTGTGGGTCACACAAAGCAAGATCTACAGCATTTTGCCTGCCTCAATAAGAAAATTGAATACCACTGAAAGAAAAAAAGAAAAACACGCCAGTTGGGATATTTTTGAGGGGGTAAGCAAGGTTAGACCACTGACAGATGACAAAATACTTTCTGCCAGGTCGACACCCCAAAGAATTTCTCATCCACTTTGAGCAGTGTAGTGGACTGCAGCTGTAGACGAGGCAATGAAGCTTGGTGCTCTAGAAATATGCAAAGCGACAGGGGACAAAATGGCCCAAAGGCTTCACCTTGTAAAAAGCTGCTGCTGTCCCATCCAGCAGTTTGTGTGTGTGTGTGTTTGTGAGTGTGGGTGTGTATTGTTATTATGAATAAAAGAGAGAGCACTGCCACCTCACTCCTGTGAGGTGGCAGTGCGCTGGTATCATTAAATCCATCCTGACACCAGTCGCAACCTCACCCTCCTTTGACCCGTCCTTTCTTTTAGTATTTCTAGACTTTTCTAAAAGACAACAGTTCCAAAGGGCTCAGCTCATCACACCGGCTCAACTGTGTTTTTTTTTCTTCTTTCCGTTGTCATGTATGGACAGTGAAAGGTAACATTTATTTTTAGAGGTGCCATCCCCAACAGATAACGAGAGCCTGGTGCTCATTACCGCCGCTGGAAGATAGTGAACTGTCACATATGGGTGAGACAAATGTAGAGCAGCCCCCCGCTGTCACCCAAATGAAAATAATTACACTCCAGAGGCCCCTCACCTTGTTCTCATTACTCACTCAGGTTCCAGCAAGACACAGGCGCAAGGCATATAAATAGAGATCACACCACAGTACAGACAGGATTGGGAACCATCTTGTTGCCATTTGGTTAGTGAGTTTGAAGAAATTTGGGGGATTTGTCTAATCACAGTTGGATCCGATTGTGATGTGTTTGACAGATGAAGTGAAAGTGAGGTTGAAAAGGAACTTTTCTAATTGCAGTGTGAATACAATGATGAAAAATCTATCTTTCAGAGATAATGACACACAAAATTAGAAAGACTGCTTTGCTACCACATTACCTTTTAATTAGTTCCATGTGTAAGAGAATCAGTGTCACAGATTAATTTTTTTGTCAGCAAAAGGCATGTTCATATCATAGTTATAGATAAAAAATGTTACTGCCAATTAAGGTCGGGAAGGTACGTGTTGTCCAATACAGATAATGTGCTTTAAGATTGAGAATCATTTGACTAAAATATGTCCTCATTAGTGGTCGACATGAGTTTATTAATTTAGTTATAGATAATTAACATTGAAAAAAGATTGATCTGAAGCTCATTCTAAGGCTGTAATGTAAACTGTTTAGTTTTATTTAACACAACAAATACATAAACAACTTCTGATTTGCTTCTGATCTACAATTAATTTCAATTTCAGTTTTTTGAATGAATAAATATTTAGCGCAATGTGCACATCAGATGAGAAATAAGAGTCGTTTGGGCGATAAGGCTCCATTGTGGTGTTCATTATGTTACAAGAAGGAGGCTGAAGCCGTGAGCAGTATGGGAAACCCTCCTGGTGGAGCTTAGATGCTGTGGGTGGTGATGGGATGGAGAGAATGGTAAGTAAACTGTATGTGATGAAGTGGAGGTGAACGGGGCGCTGACAACAGAAAGGAGAGCAGATTTAAAGTTTGTTCAGTTGTTTTAATCAAGGAAAAATCTGGTTGGTTTAAATGAAAGAGTGAACGCTCATCAACAATTTTGTTGGTTGATACAGATAAAATTTTCCCACTCAGCTCTGTGAATGCTTGCAATTGGTAATTCTTACAACATCCTTACAGTTTTCTTCTTTTCAACAAATGCCACAAAAAGAACAAAACCAACAAATACACAAGTCCATCTCATTATGAACCTCTTGACATCTCTGCTCTTTCTACTACTAAACTATTAATTCTCTCCAAAGACATGAATCTTGAGGACGAATCTCTGATATCTTTGTTTTGTCTCTGCAGTTTCTTAAACAACTGGTCAATGTGACACTTTTAAAGCTGCTTAAAGCCGCTTTAATAGAAAAGTCTGGCAGGTGTATGACACATTTCACGCCCTTTCCCTCCAAACGTCAATTATCCGCTTTATCACAGCCTAACGAGAAGCATATCAGCTAATCATGTTGTTGGTGCACTGGCGCAAGGGTTATGACCGTTTCACCCAGTTTGGTGCGCCTGCAGATGGAGTTCGAATAAGCATGGAAGACAAGGATATGATGCTTATACACATAATTACCAAGGAAGGTGAGGGTATTAAAACCTGAGCCATTAAACTCTTCCATTTGTCCAAATGCTGTGGTGGGATGAGCTGATGGCGTCTCACAGCCATAAAAATAAGTTCATAAAACCGTGCACATGTGCAGGAGTCATAAAACCTGTCAGAGAAAAAAGTACATAACTATAAATCTATATTCTATACATTAAGATTTTATGTCGCAGTGACCACTGCAAGGGAAGTTATGGCTGTCTTCCCATTCATTCTGATGGGAGCCTGGTCTTGTTAGCTTGAAGTAACTGCCTGGGGGTGGTGCCAAAGCAGCTGCTGAGTTGCAAGACTTGCCTACAAGGTTTTTTGGCTTTAGCAAAATGTAAGCAAACTGTGCATTTGTTGGGGACAATTCTGTAACTGCAACATGTAGCATTTTGTACACTAGCAGGAGGGTGTGTGTGAGACTGAGTCACAGTAAACTTCAGGGCCCATGTTGATCTTGATAAAAAAAACATGCCACCTCACAATGTGGCTCAACAAGGGAGGTCTATAACAGGGGCATTGCCAGACACTTTTTACCGGGGCATGTGCCCCTATAAAGCTGCAGGCCTAGCAACGCTCCTGGTCTATAAGACACGTGAAGCTTGGGCTGTACGGATAATATTTGTTAATAAGGCGAATCCATTGTTTGTTTATGCTTTTTCATGGAATTCATTTACAATCGTTCACTCTATCCTTCAAAATCTGATTCAATAATAATAAAGTTGATTGTAATGCGAGAGGCAGAGCAGGGATTTGGGTCTTAAAGACAATCTCCACCATCTTTAGATTTCATTTCATTAAAAATACTTCCTAGTTTGGCACCAAACACTGCCGTGACCATAAACCACAAATGCAAAAATAATTGTACATACAGTGAACTTAATTTCTAAGAGAAGGTGCTGCTGGTGAGAAACAGTATAAACAGCCACGAATTACACTGTATTTTACCAATCATTCAAAAACGTCCAACAACATTAATGATAACTGATATAAAAGCAATAGTTCCATATGAATATATTCATCTTTTTTCTTTTGGTTATCTGAATTTAATTCTTGTCTTCTGAATGCGTACTGTAGGCGCCCGTCATCTCCGCTGTGCAGCTTCTCCAAAGTGGCAGTGTAATTTCCTGTATTATGAATAAAAAAGTTTCTGCCTCGATGACTCGTTGATAAAAGATGAAATATGCTCAAAAAGGATGGTTGCATTAACAGAATCTGATGGTGGTTTTCGTTGTTCGTAATCACTGAAGAATTGCTTATGGATGTATCGGATTTTAATATTCAATATACATTCAATTGCTCATGCATCAATTTATCCAATTTCTAAACTGATTATCCTCGGCAGGGTCACAGCAGACTCGCTGGGTAATATGCAGGCTACGTCCTGCGGTGGTGCTCCCTTTATTTGAATAATGGGTCAGATATTACAACCATAAATAAGTGCTATGCAGATAAAATTTAAATAATTTAGCCTGTGGAAATGTTAAATCTTGGATCGCAACCGTTCTCCAGCTAATCTGCTTATCCCAGAAACACAGCAAGGGCATCGATCACCAGCACTGAGTGAAATAGTAATGACGCTGTCCTGATTCTCTTTTTTTCCTTTACAATGATCGCGACAATGAATGACCTTAATTCAAAGACTATTTCCCCCCGTTCAAAATTTGTCAAAGGGGACACTGATACTGCCAAGAAGAAAAGAAAAAGACTTCTCAAACCTCAATAGCTATTTTTTTTTCCCCAGCCTCCTCTCTGCCAAGAAAAGAGAACCTCAGCATCAAATATTGAGCATCCTTCTGAAGATGTCCTGGTGGGTATTTTTTGCCACCATTAGAGCTACCTAAGTGGCAAAGGTCAAAACACATTAAGAACCATGGCTGTCCTTATCCCGTCACTGCAGCCTGCCAGTGAAAATTTTCTTTTAAGAAAATGCACCTGTCCCGTGTCCCTTGAATGTAAAAAGGATTTTAATCCCTCGGGACTGAAACCTTTGTCTCTCGCACTGCTAGCCGGCTGTCAGAAGCTGAGGGAGTCATTTATTCTGTCTGAGAAATGGGCCCTCAACTGAGTGTCAGAGGCTCATGAGTTATTAAGAAAAGAATCCATTGATTATTGATTGCAGATCCTTCTGCACTTACTTTTGCTTAATGTCTCAAGAACTTGCTTCTTGGTCCCTTTGGCTCTTGAGATATTCATTTTGAAATATGGGATGCAACTAAACAAAAGACACATGAAAGGACTTAAGGACATTAAAAAACAAAGCAGTTGTCCAACCAAACAGGCTATTGGCATTTCACTGACCATGTCCATTCAACATAAACTCTTTTAATCTCTCACACAACATCTAGAAAGAATTTGGATTCGTAATTAAATGTTCACATATAAATTGTAAATGAATCAAAGTAACAAGGTAAATGGTAATGCTGTTTGCTGAATTAGATATATTAATCTAGTTAAATGGGTTTGCGGTTTAGGAGCAGAAAATGTGATGGTGCCCCATCATTTTGGATTCATTTCTCATAGTAAAATCAGAGACCTGTCTACATATATAGAGATTTTATTTCCAATCAGCCAATCAAGGTTTCACTTAATCAAAACTTGGATATATATCTGAGTCAGTATGATTTAAATTGAAACTAGTGGTCAAACACACTATCACACAGAGCCATAGACTAAAGTCTCCTCAGTATCCAAATTAGAAACATAAACACATCTCCTGTCCTGCACCTTAGCTTGAACAAATATTAAACAGGGAAAAGGGCAAAGCCAAAGTCATTTTTCAAGCTAAACAGCTAACTAACACATGTGTATAGTCTGCAACACATCCTTATACCAAAACAGCTGAATAGGTTGGTTGCCAGCAACTCCCAAAATGACCTACATCACTGTTACTTTACTGATATAGCGCAAGTTCAGGCAGCTAAATCAATTGGTTAGGTTTAGGATGACACTGTAGTTTGGGTTAAAATCACTATGTCACTTTACATATTTGACACAAATTAACACTGGACACAAACACCTGTCTCCTGAATGAAAGTCCTGTGCTTGTTTTGTTTTGCTCCTCATAATACTTCTCCTCACCTCCTCCTTTGCAGCCGAGTCTACAGCCATTTCAGTGGCTCAGTTATGCTTTAGGCTCAGCAATAAATTAAATGCTACACTCAGAGAGCTGCTACTGTGCTGACTGACGATTGTTACATGTTATTGTCCTGCAGGCAAATTGATTATTGTGTTAATTTTCTTCGCGATGTATAAAATGTCTACATGATAATTAGTACTAAAGACAATGTAGAGCCGCTGCTGATCGAAATTTCATAATTTTTTGCAGGGATGTGGAATCAAGGTTCATTGTCTGGGAGCCATGACTTTTTTTTAAAAAAATTCCCAGACAATCAAGTAAAAGATGAGATATTTCACTAAAGAAGTAACACTTCCGACCCAGCTCTCGCCTGAGCTCTGATGTCTGTACCAGATTTTGTGGCAATCATTCAAATAGCTGCTAGAATATTTCACTGAAAAACAAAACTGAAACCTCAGCCAAATGAAAAAAAATCAGATGATCACCAAAAGCATTCAGTTTCATTCTCCAGAAAGCATGAATGAATCATTTTGTGGCAATCCATCCAATAAATGTTGGGAGCTCCAAAGTGTTGGACCAACAGACCTACTGAGCCATAACCAGACTCATGCTGCTGGTGTGGCCAAAAATAATTGTTCAGAGTGCAGGCTCATCTTTTGTTCAGTCTCCTATCCATTTTGCAAAGAAAGTATGACTGCTTTGAGGCAGGCTGACTGGCTCCTACAGCAGGTAAACAGACACTGTGGGGCATGGGGGAGGTGCTCGAAGTGCCAGCTGGAGGCAGAGAAGGAAATAGTTCCCTCCTGCCACGCCGGCTCAGACACCTGTCTCGAGCCAGATTAATTGGCGCAGGATAGGTTAAAGTGCACACACTCAGTGACAGAGGGAGAGACGGTTACACGGTCACTCTCTCCGTTTCCCATTCCATCCGAGTCTATGTATTTTATAGCCTACTCTGAATGTGTGTGGTAAAGTCAGGCTGATATATGTACATAGCTGAATAGTGTGAATTTGAAGATGGTTTCTAGACTGTGTGACACCCTGTTTTTTATGTTTTGTTGTTTTATTTTGTTTTCCCTAACATAATAAAAACTCCCAAATTTACTCTCTTTTCTTTCACGTAGCTAGTCCCATTCTATTCAAATCCACTAATTTTTCTCATTAGTGCACTATTATATTCAATTATTGTGATTCCTTTTTTTCTTTACCACTTGATCATATAATCCACCAACCCTTTCCCTACCTACATTCTAAACAATTCTTCCCTAACCAATTTTCTCTAACTCCAACTTAATTACTTCATCACATCTTAACCCAATAATTTCAATTTCTATCTCAATAAAATTTATCCCCCCTTCCTATCCATTTCATGATTATTACATCATTTGTTTCTTTTAGTAATTTAACTCTTATATTTACTTATTTCTCATACAAAAAACTTACCATATCTATCTACCCAATTCAACCCTCACACCACCAACAAAACCAACCTTCTCACCCCCCACCCTCCCCACTTATTCCAACATATACCAACCCCAATATCACATAACCCCATCCACACCCCTCCCATCACATTATTACCACTCAACCACAATACCACAACTAAAATAATCCACATCAACCTAAAAACAAACCGATATTACCATTAACATTAAATCTTTATTATATCAATTCCATCACAAACCTCTTTTATACCCTCATATAAATAATTCCAATTATTGATAAAATTTCTCTACATTTCTTACTTCATTTATTCCACATCCCCTCCATTGCTTCTTTCTGATACCACCGTCAAAAATCTCATTTCAATAAATATTTATCTCAAAGCGCTCTCTCTTTTCCTACAACAAAAAAACTACTCAAACTAACCCTCACATAATCCTCAATATTAATTAATCCATAAACAAATATATTCCATCCAACATATTATCCTCTAACCAAACAATTCATAATTCTAACAAATTAACTCTTACCAAAAAAATTTACATGCAAAACACTGAAATTATTATTATTTATATAAAGTAGCAGATCTAGCTTCATATATTCCATCAGTAATTATAACCATACCGTATTGTATTTATTTTGCATTGCACATTGACGTGCTTAATACTCTCTGGTACCAGGCATGTGTGTTGACCTTTTCTGCAATGTTGATGCATGTTGAAGAAAACAAAGCATGTCGACGTCAGTGGCGAATGGGTTGAGATAGAAAATAACTGGCATTACGCCGTGTTTCCCCTTAGGCTCAGGATGAGGGTGGAAAACCCTCATCACGGTAACCTGAAGAGACACAGTGAGAGAGAGGGAGAAAGGAGAGAAAAGGTGGTGTAAGGATTCGGGGGGATAAGCATCTTTTAGAGAAAGCCCTCAGCATAAAACCAGTAATTTGTGGTAGCAGCTCGGTCAAGCGGAATCCTTCCACCTGAACCTGATGCCTCTGTGAGTGAGATTTTTCTAGTTTTAAATAAGTGCTAAATAGCTCTATATTCCAACAGTAATCACTGTTATAGAGTGTTTGGTCAGTAAACCATGTCTGTCCTCCCCCAGCTCATGCAATAAAAAAGTACACAAAATATATATTGCTGGTATCCCAGCCTACTTTATCCAATCAGGACAGAGAAATCTATGAAGAGGTGATCCTGTCCACTCCTCTGGTGATTACCGCTGCCTGTTCACGTGGTGATGTAGAGAGCAGGAAGGGGATTGCTGATTTCAAAACAGACCGGAAGTTAGCTTCAACGGCAACAACGCATATGAGAGCTTTAAGTTATTATCGTAACTGTCTTAAATTTCAGTTTTTTTTGGTGTTTCAAAAAATTCAGTTGTCAGCTTGTCAGTTAGTATGTTTGTCGATCCAGCATTTTGGATGGATTGCCAACAATCTTTTGGGCCAAACATTCATTGTCCTGAAAAATTCAAGTGTCTTTGCTGAAACCTTTAGCATACTTTTGGGGATTCCTTCATTTTGTATCCATTGCCATCATCAGCTCCACATTTGACCTCATCCAATATCTGGTTTGTGACCAAAGTGCCTGCAAAACCTAATGACACTCTCGTTAGCAATAGTTGTAAATTGTGTTATGTGCTGAATGGCAATTGTTTGGATGCTAAACCCAGTTGGTGACCTTGACGCTGCCTACTTAATATCAGCATGTTAGCATTGTGTTAGCATTTAGCTCACATTGTGTTAGCATTTAGCTCACAGCACCAGTGTACAGCCACACAGAGCTGCTAGCATGGCTTTGAGGCACCCTAAACACCATGCAGTTGCATGTTTGGCAAGCTACACTTGGAAAATCAGACTTGGGGTATATTGATACATTTGTAATGATGTTGGGTCAGGAGAGAAAGAATAAAAGTAGAACTGTCAGCTGTTTGGCTCTCTTACATGTGATTTGTGCATTCCGCAGTCCTACAACTTCAATACTATATAAACGTTGCATCCTTTCTGCCACGTTTTTGCAAGTAATCCCCCCATCTGATGCAATTCATATATTTACTGCTTTTATAAGCCTCTTCTGACACATCACTTTAACTCCACCAAACACAATACTAAAGGAGCTGATCTCCGTGAGTAAAATGAGACATTAGAGTCGATTTATTTTTTCATTAAGGTTCATTTGGCAAGAGGGGCATTCTGAAGACAACATAACAACTCATTGCACCATTAGGGCTGAATGCTATCATGGTAATATGCTCAAAATTCTCTTCAACACCGGCTGTGTCTGTTTAAACTGAAATAACACGCTTTGGTGAATAATGAAACTATAAAAATAACATATGAAACATCAGCAGTAGTAGAATAAAAAGAGGATCCTATTCTTCTACACAAGACTTGATGCTTTGTGTTTCACCCACTCTGGGCAGATATTTTGCTGTATATTTAGTGTGTGATCATCTACTAACAGGTGTTACTTCTAACTATGAGTCAGTTATTGTTTGTCAATGGAAAACCCATCATCTTTGATTGAGATGGAAAAAGTTGGCAATGATCCATGGGACACTAAAGCAACAACAGAGGGGGGAGAATTGTTCACTGCAGAACGGACAGGTAGTTTGCTAAAAAGACAGCAATGCTTAACGCAGCTGTAAAGGGCTTCAAATGAGGCATAGTGTTCAGACCGTTTCTCTTCCTTGTCCCTTAGAACTAAATTCTCCAACATCAATCCACAACAATAGTCACAAGCAACATTGGCCACGTAATTGTAGCACTCAGACCAATGGGTTGAGCTGCAAAATAAAAACCAAATCCAAACCCTCATGATTTTTGCATTGCCAGGCCTCGTTGAGAAAGCAGTCCAGAAATCAGTGAACTAGTGCATTGTGCATAAGCATGAGCTTCAAGTTGGTGTGGGAACATTTCCATCAAGAATAAAGACAATCCACTGGGTCTTCACTTCTGTGGATTGTGGGAGTGGATGAAGACATTTGTGTTGGGTCTTACAGACAACAACTGAGAAACTTGGGTTCTTTACCTGCAATGTTTGAGCTACCGAAGTCAGCATTAGTGAGGAGGACAGTAGTTACTGGGTGTAACTTTAGTTCTGTTATGTGTTTAGCCCTCTTGTTGGGTGTTATACAACCACAGGACAACAAATTATTTTTAGTATACTAAAAAATGGAAGGAGTTGCAAATCCATGTCATGGCCAAATGTTGAGATGTGACTAAACCAGAATACCACCCACCCCTTCTTCAGACAGTGTAATCTTGATTGATTATAGCTCATGCGTCATGCAAAATTATTGACAATTGGTTTGAGAATGTTTGGCAGACTTCGATAACCTTTCCTGAAAAAGAAAATCTAACTTTATCAGTTAGACATCCCTGTGACTGCTTGTTGTGACCCATTCTTCGTCCCATTCATCTGACACTAATAGATCATTTAGAAAGATGACTCATGCCAAATGTGAACGCAGAGACTGGCAGACACACTTTTACGTGAGATTTTTTCCTCTGGAGAATTGACAAGATCCTGACAAAATTAGCTCTGTATTTCCTTTGCCCTTCTTCGAAAAATCTAATTTGTGTGACAGCACAGAGCGAGCTGTGATTTGTAATTAAACTAAAGACTGGAATATAATTGGTATTTCCTTGCATGACAAGCATGCCAGCCTGAGCTATCCAAAGTGAGCAGGTGGATGAATCCTGAGCTAATCTGTCATGTTTTAGCTAAACAAATCATCCAATATAAAGGGAAGATAGAGAAGCAGCACTCTCTCTGTTTGTCTCTATCTATCTCTTCTTTTCATTTACGGAGTTATTGGAATGTCACAAATAAATTGAAAACGTCATTTCACCTTTGTCCTCAATTGGCATTGCATGCCCACAGAGCAGCTGAGGATCAGTGCTGGTGTCAACAGACATTTTGTTTACAAAGGGGTAAGTGGACAGGTCTATTTCCTCCAGTCTAAGGCCATGATACCAGAAAAGTCAGTATTGTTCACTTTGGGGTTGAAATCAGTTATTCCTATGTCATGGGGCTAACTCATTAAGGTGGAATTTGAAATTTGAATGATGATTTGTGTGCCATTGACAGTCATGTGGGAGTGGTACCCAACTGTTGAACCTATACACAAAGATGAAGTTCTGTGTTTTGAGGTTTGAAGTACTGAAACTTTGGGTTGGTGTCCAACCCTGGCTGCCAATCTTGGGATAAGACACAACAATCAATAATCTTTCTTTACGAAGTTACTTTTTCTTTCCTTCTGTCTGTCATTCCTTCATCTTGAAAGAGGTTCTGGGACAGGTCTAGAATACAGTCGTGGGACTACACATCTGTCCTGGAAACGGTTCATGATCCCCAAGGACTAGAATAAATAGTCAAGAAGATAACTTTTCCATATGAGTTCCTGTACAATATTCTAGAAATTACTATGCACATCAACCCTTTCTTGTGCAAGTCCAGCACCCTGTATTTAATGTAGACAGTGAACAGAATGTCTAGTTTTATATTCGATTGCCTACACACATCAGCTTTATGTCTCTTACTCTGATTAAAATTTGTATACCTGTGAGAAAAAGAATGTCTTTCAGACTGACCAAACCAGTGAAAATGATCCTGCATTGTGTGGGATTATTTTCCTGTAAAAAAAAAAGTCTGGTTTAGACAGCTCTCAGGGGACCGAATTTATGTCACGGGGGATTTAAATTGCTGATTTGCAAGCATGCAAGCTTAATGGATGCTTCCATCATTTGGTTATTTGCAGACATTCCACATTACACACTGCACCAATTATCAGCCTTATGGGACTCATCTGGAAATAATACTGACATTAAGACGACACTACTGTCGTTAGCATTAGCATTTTCTTTAGAAATGCATCCCACACGTGTTCCCACTGTTAACGATGCCTTGTTCACCCTGACTCTTGCCTTTGCCCTGCAAACATGCAGTTGTTAAACCCACAAGGTATTGTTTTCCATGGTGCTTTCCCATGCTGTGCCTGGCAGAGCTATAGGGGTCATACAGCCTCAGGCACTCACCTGTAAGCACTAACCCCAACGCCTGGCTCCAGGAGGAGACATTCTCTCTCTGATATAACTGAACATGAATCATCATCAGTATTAGCCTCATTGATCAAGTACACAAAAACCACAACAAATGTGACTCTGGTTGAATATACCTAAAAAGGACAATAAAGCTGAGTCAGTGGTGGCCCTGTCGGGTCTTGAAGTCATTGCTCCAAGATTCTCTGATGGACACAATATCTTCCAACATGATGATGTGGTATATGGGATTGTGTTAGCATATATATTGCTGCTCCTTTGCAATAAGAGGGACCCGATAAGGTTGGAGCAAGGATGCTTTGGATGCTGGTAGGAGACCACAGGGAATAACCTGGACATACTGGAGGCACCTTTCTGCTGGCCCTTGAGCAGTGAGCAAGGCTGGAGTACACGGTTGGATGATAGGGGGTCCTAGATCAGACCCAGAACACACTGTCTGCCTTAAGATCATGAGGAAAGACCTACAGGATGTAGGGAGGATGCATATATTGTCCATTCTGCATAACAATGCTACCACCTTGACCCAGATCCAATTAAGCCTTGGTTTGGGGTAATTGTGTGTCGCATGGTGGGATTATAAGCAGTAAAAGAAACAATCCCTGGATCCAAGACTGGGCTGCCCCAAGAACCAAAACCAACAACTCTAAAATGGATGGATGGACAGAGGCATGGGTTGTTCAATTTCAATGGCATACAAGTACTGTTGTGCCATATAATAAAATGTGTATCTTGGATAGAAGGACCTTAAATTCACATAGAGAGCTACACTCAACCAAAAACAAAAAGGCATCTTATGCTGTAGCATTTCTCCCCAGTGGAACTAACCATTAAAACAGCCCCTTTTTGTGAAGCTTGTTTTGAGCCATAAAGGTTTCAACTTTAAAAATGACTGCATGGCCATTTGATGACAGATTTATCACATCTTGGACATCCCGAAACAGTTTCCTCCTTAACCTTTATCTGAATTGTATTTTAATTTCAGAATAGCCTGACAGAGTGAGACAAAGAGGTCAATAGCTATCTGAGATAAGCCTTGTGTGGTTTAATCCAATCCTGATGTGGTGACAGTTACTCTTCCTGATGCTACCTGTGCCGATTTTTATCTGTCATGTCAGGGTTTGCTCTGAAACATACATGTTTTAAAAAAAAAAATCCAGCCTGGTGGACTGTGCCTAGTGGAAGACATTAAATCTATTTATCTGGATTCTGACATCTTTCATTACTCCGTCTCTGTTCTATAAATGGTTCATTTTCAGTTATTGAACCATTGGTAAAAGTGTCTACCTGGAGAGCGTGTTAGACTGTGAGCACACGTGATTGTCTTCTATTTTTAATTCAGTAAAGTGTGAAGAGTATCTTCTCTCTCTATCTAGTCATTTTGAACATAACACTCATCTCGCTTTATAATTGTGGCAAACAAAAAAAATTTCCTATTATTCGGAAGGGTGCCTGCTAATCTAATGTGTGAGACGGGACGCTGCTGAAATAAAATAGTGTATAATTCATGCCATGGGCATATCAGTACAAAACCCAGGAACTATACATCCATTTTTCATTCAGCATGGACCAGATAGACAAACAGTGAATCTCTATATATCAAAACTGAACCAACAACAGAATTTAAAGAATGGTTACAGGCAGTGTGTGCAATACCTGTCAATATTCGGGGGGGTCCCCATCTCCCGGTTGTTGCGCGATACCGGTCTAAATTTTCTCAATATATGCAGTAGGCCTATAACATTACGATATTTCATGGATGCAAGCCAAGACAATCAATCTATAGCCTACATGACAACACACACACACACTTAACAATTTTTGATAATCCAATATGCTATAGCATTCGTAAAGCAACACTGACATAGGAGGTTGCATTAGCTAAAGTTGTTTGGATGCACGCTATTTTATAACAAGGAGAGGCAAAGTTGGGCATTACAATGCAGACACGACAATAATTGACACCAATCTGGTGCACTTACAGGAGCAAACAACAGAATAAATGTCAGGTATAGACTATCGGAGACTGGCACGCAATTAGTGTACTTGCAAATGAGAGCCTGCAGTATGACCGATGGTTTGACATTATTTAACCATCCATCTTCAGACAGATACATCACTGAACATATACACAAAGCACAATCGCCTAACTGTGCCAAAACAGGCCATCTCTCAAATTGAAAAAGCCAAGCCAAACATCACCATGGCGGGTGCTCTCTCTCTCTCTCTTTCACACACACACACACACACACTAGCACACAATCACTCCAACTTCTCCAACTCCAAGGCTAGGCTGCTTCACTGAAGACCACAACCAACCACAAGGCTTCTTCGGTAGCCTCTTTGCTTCAGAGCTAGTTACATCACCGTTCGGTCTGCGAGCTGTAAACCTGCTCCCTGAGAGTAGCAACGTTTTTGCTTTTCTACACACTAAACACCCCAATTTTCCTGCCTCAATTTCAAGCCAAGGGCTGCGGTCTTCCATTCGCCCACCTGCTTCGTTGTCCAACCCGCCGGCAAGTCACTTGTGCTAGCAGCAGTAGCAGTAGCGGCTAACGTTACCTCAGCACCTGCTGCGTCTTTGGAGCACTCGGCCTCAACTTCACGTTGTTCTTCTGGGGAGTCACTGAGTGGGAGAGGATTCTCTGTTCTGGTAGCGAGCGGGCCCACTGTGCTAGCTGCACCAGCACCGTCTTTCGGTGCGTCTTTATCTCTGAGTGCCACCTTTTTTGGTGTGAACCCTTAGTGTGTGAGTGATACACTTTGGTTTAGCTTTCGCTTGCTAGCCATTTTTAGTATGAATTAGGTCTTTCTTCTGTTTGGTGCACATGGCTAATTTGCATACGTGCACAGGACTGGCTGTGCACTTGTTTATAATTCCACAATTTCAACACGGGAAAACAAGAGAAACACTTCAACTTAAATATATCTAAAAAACTGTAAGATAACTTCCACTAAAAGAAAATCTTGGAGTAGTTTTACTAAAAGCAATGCTTTCTTTGTCAGCGCTACATGGTTTCACAGATTCACACCTTAAGGCTGCCCCGGAAGAACACAGCCTGCACTAAATAGGGTGTTGCTCAAAATGGCCGACCACTTTCCATTACTTACTCAAGACCGTGTTGACAGGTGTAAGTAGGCATCTTTCTATCATGTTCAAATATCGATCCATGTCCCTGGCTTCTCTTTTGAGCGGAGCACCTCTCAACACCCATTACTTATTTTTGCTGAGTTTGCGGTCATGAACCCTTCAGTGTGTGTGTCTATTTTGTAGACACAGTTACTGTAAGTGAATATCACAGCTTCTGAAGGAAGTGCAGGAAATGACAGTAAAAAAAAAAAATACAAAAAAACAAGACCTTTTGTTGGTTGAATTTCTCTTAAGATCAAACCACTGAGCGTTCTCCCCAGGGAGTAGATTGTTCTCCACCATGAGGATGTGAAATGCCTGTAGATGCAGAAAGCCTGTTGTCATCACAGTAAAATGTCCAGCGTTTCAAAATGAGTTCAACTAAAGTGCTAACATAAAAGCTTTCTTCAGTGTAGCAGACACAAATGAGGCAAGAAAACTGAGTGAGCACAATGGCCTCTGACACTTTATCAGATCATTATCATCATGGATTTTGAATGAGGGTAGTGATGCAGTTAATTACATCATCCATGCATTTTTTTTTTAACGTGTATGGAAGGTATTCCAAATTACATGAGGGTCTCTGACTTGGCCAACGATGATCACACATATATGAAACTGACATTTATCTTCTCTTCTCACTTTGGGTGAGATGGTTGCTCAGACGTATGAACTTACATGAGTGTTGGCACCTCAACCTGATCAAAAAAGTTCCTGTAACTAAACTGTGTTTTTGCAATATTGAAAACAGTCCAAAATTCATATTTTGTGACCTGTTTGTCTGCAAGCTTTATTTTGAAAGTCTTTTCGACAACATGCAAGTAGCTTTTGTGCCGAACTTGACCGCAGAGCCCTTCATGTGCAGAACTGATGCTAGAGGGGCTGGTAGAGCGTCATTTTCTGAAGCAAAAAAACACACCAACACCAACCAAGCTGCTGTATTTGAGTAGTGAGTGAAAACAAGTTGTTATTACCATTCAAAAGGTGTTGATGAAGGTTCTCAGTCATCCAGGTCATGGTAATTCTAAGTGCAGTATCGTAGGCAACTGGACTTTTTTCAGTTTTTTAAAGATGTTTTAACTCCCATCCAAGAGGCTTCTTCATTTCTAACTAAGTGGAGGGGAGTTGCAGGCTTAAAACCAAGTACAGCATTGTAGGTGGGTGACGACGACACTACTTATCACCCACTTACAATGCTGTATTGAGTTCTCTTCCCAGACAGCTTAACAACCATTCACACCTGGTCTCATAGCTCTAACATCCCACATGAAGGCGGGTTGGGTCAACAACTCACAAGTGGCCCTAACATCTCTGAAACTCAGAGCTCACGCATGGCCTTAACGACTCTCTAAGGACACTCCCACACAGGGTTTAAAAGCCTGCAACTCCCCTCCAGCTAGTTAGAACTGAAGAAGCTTCTCGGATGAGAGGTGAAACGTCTTCAAGACACTGAAACAAGTCAAGTTGCATAAGATATAGCACTTAAAATAACATTCAAAGATGGCCCTCTTCGAACGCACCACCAAACACAGTGTCTGTCGTGTCCACATGGTTCTCCACATTTAAACAACAGCGAACAGTCAACATCTGCAGGGCAGAGTGTGGACCAGGTTTCGACCTCTTTTTCCCAGAAAGGACCAGAGGCTTGTGTTTTTGAAATATTGCCCAATATCCCTCTGCACGCAGTTTTAAATCACAGCCACAGAGCTCACTATAATCGAAGCACTGAAGCTATTCTGAGGAGAGGCTTTATTCAGTATATTGTCAACTTTTTCCATTATTTTGTCCACACATCTAGGTCCCTGGATGCCAGCTGGGCACTCAGAGTGAAAGGCATCATTGTGTCTAGACTTGTCAGTGTGTAAACCTTTCTGTTTTTATTTTGACCGCTGTGGGACAGCATCAGTAGAGACGTCCAGGAAGCAAAATGGCATGTCACATCATCTGTGATTAAATTAATGGAGAGAGAGTTTTATTGATGTATCAGCACAGACTGAGTTGGTATTTATGGCCCTTTCATTATGACTGCTTTTCAAAGTCGGCTCAGGCTTGACTCGCTGACACTAAGGTTTTGTTGATACATGCTCAAAAGGGTTCATCATTAAATCTCCAAACCCTCACAGGAATTTCACAGATTTCAACATAGACAGTAATCTGTTTATCTGAAGACTTTTCGGTGTTCAAGAGGTAGGTTGACATTTTGGGATAAACGCTTATTCGCTTTCTTGCCAAGAGTTAAATGACAAAATCGATACAATTCTTAATTCTGTCTGGACATGCGAAGCTACAGCCAGCAGACGATTCGCTTAGCTTAGCAGAGACTGGAAACTCCTTTAACACATAACACATATAACATATTCATTATCACAATACATATGGAATCTATTGTACTCCTTTCCTTGATGAGGAAGCTGTAGAGACAGCTAGCGCAAATGTGTAAATTGAATGTCATCAGTGAATTGTTTATGCTATTCAGTTAAGCAAATCAGACTTTATGAGGCTTGAATTAAGTCCTTCTTCTTTATCTCAATCATAAAGAATACGCATGTCTCTAATGTCGGACGCTGAGCAACAAGCCCAGCAGCAGCGTGTCTCAGCCAGACTCAGGCAGGGACGCGGTGTGGCCATGCTGTTTCATCACCCACCAAGCAATCTGCAGGGTATATTAATGATCCAGTGGTTGTCTGATGTATTTCAGCTCGAAGGTAAACAAATGGCCACAGACGGCATGACATGTTGTGCTGGGCATTAATCCTCGCCCGGCCTCCTGGGCAACTCTACACAAATCAGAAAGACGTGACAATTACAGCCCATTCCAAAGGCTGTTGGCATGCTGTCTAATGTATGTATTTCTATTTTCTAAGAATCATCCTACTGTCCCCAGGAGTTTTTTTTTTTTTTTAAATAAGTCAGTAAAGCACACCTACAAATTACTGTCAAACACTTCGCAGTGGGTGAAGTGACTGGTGTTAACATCAGTTTCTGACAGAGGGAACTCTGTGTTGTTCGAACACGTCTATGTCAGGTATTAGATTAGTCTCCACGCCTCGCCCTTTAGACAAGAGCGCGTTTGTTCCTGCTGTAATGCCGTTATCTGCCTTTCTTTCTTTCGTCTAATCTGGACACCGCAAGTAAGCGGTTCTGACAAGGGCTGTGCACAAATTGAATTTTTCTTCCCCTATCCGTTTCGATTTATAATTCCCCCTCTCGCCCTACAAGCAAACTCAATTTCTGACCCTTTAGACAAAAGGCACAGATAAAGCAATTAGTTTGTGATTCCGTGTGAGCTCCCGGCTCGGCCGACCTGACAGCGAGTGTGAAGCACTAAAAGCAGCACAAACAGGGGTGATGACGGTCACTGGCTGACAAATTCAGCTATGCCGAGATGAACTCGGAGTCACCGGCAACAAAGAGATCCAGCCTCTGGAAAGAGTTCAGTAAAAAGGTAAACATACTTTAAAAGCGGCGAGAGCCCAGACAGCCCTGTCAATATGTCTGGCCTGCATGTCTTGGATCACTGTACCTTTCTCTTTTGACAAGCTTTTTTCTTCGAATACCATGAACAGGGTTTGCCTTTATTTCATTGCACTTTCGGGCTTCAATTTGAGTTCCAAATGGCACCGGTGCCCCATGTTTGAAAAAAACATATTGAAAGTGCCCTCTGGGTTATGACTTTCAGTGGACAAACCAAGATGAATTGCCCTCTCTTCACAATAAATATATAAAGACTTTCTGCACACTGGTGCCCCCCGCATTCATGAGGTGCCCCTTAAACATCCTCAGTGCACCACTGCCAAAAGGCATATGAGGTCCTGAGATGAGGTACTCAGAACTGAGGCTGTGTGTTTGAATTTACTTCTAAGAGGCAGCAGAGCGTGGCACATATAATCATCTTAGAGCAGAGAGAATTAAAAGAAATGTCACGTTTGAAGATTCTGATATCACACTCCGAGAGACAACGTGCCTCACCGCGGGTTCTTTTACTTTGATAAATTCATGCACGCACTTGTTTATCTTTTCCCTAAATGAAATTCTGAATCATCTTAACTTTTTGATGCTTGTGTTTCCTTCTAGCACTCCAGTTTTCATTTCTCTCTCTGCCCCCCTTACCCCCTTCTTCCGGATACAAACGCTGGTTGAGCAACACAGAGCTTGTGAAAAGTAACAGCACAGGCTATTTGAACTTTGGACAGTTTTTTAAAGTCACCCTGGCCCTATCTCCAGCGTAAGAATTCAATTTGGCCATTGCAGGAGAAAACTGAAAACCGTAAAGGAGGATTTAGAGTGAAATACATGGCATGTGGGATCCATTAAGAAATATAGTTATCTGGCAGTCTGGCCGGGGAGATACGGATGTGGCAGAACTGATGAGGTTCTCAGTCATTATCTTCTAGGTGATAGCGTGGTATATTGTATGCAATTTTTTTTTTTTTTGAAAACCTCTTATCACTATAATTGCCTTGAGGATTTCTTTTTCCAACCAGTTCTGTAGTGTTACACAGGTATTTCACATCATTTTGCCATGAGATGATGCCACACCTCATACATGTTTCAGTGATGACAGAGAGGTTTTTTTACTTGTATGATGCAGTTGATAAAATAATAGGTTTGGACGCAGCAGCTCTAAATATTTGTTTTTGTTTGTTTGTTTTACTGGTAGCATTCACTTCTGTTTAACAGCTCACTGTGGTTCAGGGAGGTGTCGGTCTCAATGTGCAGTCGAGTCAATAGGAAACATCCATGCAGACGTTGGCAAGTGAACCGCACAGTGCAAATCCTGCTGGTTCTGTCCTATCTGCCCTGGCAAAAAATGAGAGTCAGAAGGCTGGGCGGAGGGCCACGCTGGTTCCCCTGCCAGAGATCCAGGCCTTGAACGGAGAGATATCATGAATGAAGCGAGAAACCCCCGCAATGACCCTTTCGAACGGATCCAATAAGACAACAACCTGACGGTGCATTTTGTGTACTCGATTGTGTAGTTAAAATGAGCCGATTCTTTTTTTTTTTTTTTTCTTTTCACCAACACGCCTGCCTCAGAAAGGCTATCCACACGGTATAAACTGTTTGTGTTGCTCCGTGGCCCAGCAGCCTGTACGCCGGGAGTCTCCTGAGCATAAGCAAACACTGAATCACTGTGCCTACTCAGCGGGGAGCAAGAGGGAGAGTACAACAGCCAAATCCCTGGAGCCGGGCTATCAGACCTGCAGTCAAACGGCACACAATATCTGCTGAGTGGAAGTCTGTTGGTGTGTGCCCTCAGCACACATGCATGTCATGCTGGGTGGTCCACTTGGAAATGCAGCAACAAACAGAGCACATCAGCAGTACTTGACCGCTCAACTTAATCGATCCGACTTGGTTTTGTACGTTGACAGAATACCAGATGAAGGGCCCTCAGAGGTGGAAGCCTAAAAAGACTCATCACTGTGAACTAGAAACCAAACTAGGCCCCCATCTGTGTCTGTTCAGGATAAAGTTATTCGTAGCTTTTTAGCCTTTTAGTCAAAATGTGCTGCCGCCACAGAGATTGCATTACAGTTTCCACAGGCATAGGTGTTTTTCACTGACGTTTTTCCCAATTACACGTCGTCTGAAGGATGTGAGGGTGTGTAGCCACTAACTCTGCTTGATTTACATCTTCCTCAGTCACTCACCCCGTCAGCGGTGTAAGTCCCAGTTTCACGTCGGCTCTTTGAGCAGCTGAGGCGGATTCATTTACACCATTGCATTTGTAACTGCGACATGTCAACAAGTCAATTTACACCTGTAGTGTTCTTCTTAGCTCATGGAGTTTGGTGACGCAACGCCCATTTGCAGCAGTGTGCAGAATGATGTCTAACTGAAGCCCTGAGGGGGAAGTGAGAAGTCTTTTTTTTTTAACCGTGATCATCTGATTATTTTCTCTCCTGTCTTTATGATTTGCCATCTGGTGGGAATTATTATTATATTTTTTTTTCCAGGTGTTGAAACTAGTCATTTTTTCCCACAAGAAAAACAAACATTCTCGTGTGTTGAATTGAGTATTTTTTTTATTTTTTATTTTTTTAAGGAGAATATTTTTTTTCTCGTGTCTGAAACTGCATTAAAAAACAATCATGACAATTTCTTTGAGTACAAAAAAAGTTTTTTGGAAGCAATTAAATATAATAATAAATTAGACACAAGAACAAATACACACTTCAGTGTGTGGTAATGAGTTAAAAAAAAGATTTCAGGGCAATATTTTTTTTTTCATGTGTTAGACCTTTTTTTTCACATATGGAATTTAGAACGATAATCCACCAGATCGCATGTCATTAACATTTGACTTGCAACCGCAATGTCTTCTGGCTCAAATAAAATTTAGGTTGAGCCTCTTTATACTTCAGGTGTGTATAATATAAACACAAAGAAAACATATAGAAAAACATTTTTCATTCAGGAAATCACTTCCTTGGTACTTCAATAATCCACACCTGACTTGCTCCAGGCAGCTTCAGCCTAATTAGAAATCTAATTAGCCAGAGTAATTGGAATCACCTGTGAGGATTCGCCCGGCCTCGTAGCCCAAAATATTGATATGTTTGATTAACAGTTTGACTGAATACTAAACAGATGTGAGGCGCTGTTCCACTTTTATAATTTTTTAAGGAGCAAGACAGGAATAATTTCAGTTGAAAGGAGGGCTAATGCTGTGATGTCACAGCCCTAACTGCCCTCAGCTGTGCCCCAGTGGATGTTGTTGTAAAAGCACCATGGAGGATCACAGTGGGCGGTGCCTGCTCAGGCCTGTGAGAGCTGACCAATCAAAGCAGACTTTTCAGGAGGGGGACCTTAAAGAGACGGGCACATAAGATGAACAGAGGTGCTGCAGCAACAGACAATTTCAGAGGAATGTGTATTTTGAATTGTGTAAACATGTTTCTTGTAGACACCCAAAATAAAGGTATCGATCCTGAAAATGAGCACAATGTGCAACCTTAAAAAAAGGACGACAGGAAGCCCTCAGCCAGCCCCTCCTCCCTGCAGTCCTAAACTAAAACCAAGGTGATCCGTGAATATATAAATGATATAATGCAAGCTACAATATAAATACTTCAAAAAGAACTAAGTCAAATGTGAATAAAACTCCACATTGCACCCTGTTTGTACATTGGTGAACCTCTGTAAGCTATCTTCAATCACCTGACAGAATAAAAAACTCCCTCACCTACTTTGGTCTCTGGCTCCTGTGCTCCTTTTCTAAACCTCTACGAAGGAAGCCAAGTCCATGTCTCTTTGCATTGAAGGCCGGCACTGATGGAAGCGCACAGCTGTCAAGCTCTTCACTCGAGGCCTCGCAAGTTCTTCTTTTGACCTGAACCTTTTTAGTCCAGGTTTCATGTCCGACCACAGATCTCCCCCTCCTGCATTTTGCTCAAGTCACGTTGGGTTCCCCGTGGCTTTGTTTAGAGCCGGTAACTGTCCCGGTCAAATATAATATTCAATCAATACTCTGAATTGCAAATCAAACATTAAAAGCTGATGTCGACACAACAGTAGTGAACTTGTATATCAAACTTATTCAGCAGAGGCATCTTGATCACAGGCATTTGAATACACTCAGCCAGCTGGTGAAACATTCAACATGACCCGAAACATGATTTTGAGAGTCTGGAGTTATGTTAGCTTCCTTATTCTATATAATGAAAGTCGAGGACAGTTTTCTTTTTCCCAGGCAATCTTTAATAATATTTTTTTCCATGAGCCATTTAAATTCCGTATTGATTCACATTTTAACATTGATATTAATTTCGTTCAATTACATTCCATTTTGTTCTTTTCATACACTGTGATAAATTCATAACTTCCATTAGATTCTGTGTAAATCAGTCCACACACAGATTCATTTCATCCTATTATTGTATGTAAATAATAAATAAGCTCATTTATCATACGGGGACTTTTTATATTTCTTCCTGTGAAAAATGTAATCCTCCAGTAACACTTATTGTATTAGCACACACGCCACATGACATCACAGCAGAATTAGGTCCCATTAGGTGACTGAAAATATGAACAACATGCAAGTGGGATCAGCTATCATGCAATCAGGGGAAGGAAACATTTTAATGCAGCGAGCATAGTTCACTTAGCTTAACAATGTACTCTGTTTATATGCAAAAATATATTTTCACCTATTATGGGAATGTTAGCAGATGCACTGGTTCATCAATGGATTGTTAAGCATTGTTGTGTTTATTATGAGCCATGCCAGTGACAGTAGGAATGTGTGTTTGTCTACCACTTTCACCAACCATTGGATAGCTCACTGCCACAGTCTGCCACCCTGTAACTCCTCTCCAGCCACTTTTGTGTTTTTCCAAGGCCCTTCGGCACCATGGACCTTTTTCACAGCAGCCATTTTGACATTGAACAGAACAGGAAACACAGGTGTTACCAATGATACTTACTCAGATTCTGTTCAGGTCAAACAGAGTCGAGGTGCTGCTATTGTGCATGTTGGTTCACTAGAAAGTCTCTGCTACACTGATTGGAACAGAACCGGCACTAACTGTCATTAATTAAATTGTTGTTTACTTTCTATTCCGAGTCAATATGGCTGCTTTGAAAAAGGTCATCCACCAGATGCCCCCTCCTTTCCTCATCACCCGTCCACACACCTGCTCCCACTTCCCATCAACTCTGCAGTTAAATACTCTGCCCACTCTCACTTTTTTCCACGAGCCCATTACCACTCAGACTCTACCAGTTTTTACCCAGAAGCCTTCCTGTTTTTTTTTTCCAGTTTTCGAGTCTCTGTTGTCTGGACCTGTTTCCTGCTTATCTGCCTGCCCTACTGATCTACATGTAACATTTCTGCAATAAATCACTGAAGTTGCCCTGCTGCCTCGCTGTCCTTTGCTTTCAGGTCCAAACCTCTTGCTCAGCACCATCAGCCATGACGGCTCTCCAGGAACTGTTGCTTGTGAATTGGAATAACTCTGGTGATCGCTTCGCTTTGCCCTTTATTGCATCATCAGTCAAAAACCTGAAGCCAAAATATTTTGGTTGATGTCGAAATATCTGCAAAAGTAATTACATTCCCATCAGCTCCCCCCCCCCCCGTACTACCCCCCGAGCTGGGGCTGGAGGTTGGATTCCATCTTGTGACATCATGAAAACTTTGATCCTGAGCCACAAGAAGCTGCCCTTTTTACAAGAAACTGTCAAAACTATCTTTTGAAAGCCCGTAAGGTTGTCACCTTGAAGTGACACAAGGTGAGAAAAAAAAACGCTCAGGAAAGATGTCACAAAAATCTTCAATGCAAGAAACACGTTCAGTTGACTTCTTTTTGATGTGTTTGTTCAGTGCGTCAGCTGAACTTAATGAAGATGCCAAACCCAGCACATATCGCCTGCTTATCCTCAGCACACTAACATTGTCACTGTGAGCATGTTAGGCCGAAGATAATCTCGCTTTTAAAAAAAACGCACTGAGAGCTTGATCACATATCCTAGCGTTGGTTGTGGACATCCCCAGAAAGTAACGCTACGTGCGCGCATAAACAGCAGGAGCAGCGGAGCATCAGTATGGAGATGTGAAGGTTCAGAGGTTAGAAAACACGTCAGCAGCAGCAGGGACAACAAGCTAACGTGCCATCTATCATGTGTAGCATATAGGCAAGTACGTGGTCACGACGTTCACCACGCAGCCAGGTGTCGTGTTCCGTTTGGTTTCAGCAGCGAGTCTATCTCCAGAATTTAATGATTGTAATTTTGATGCGTGTTATTTTTAGTTTCTCTTTATTATGAATTGAGCTCTCTTTAATCTGCCATCTGGTGAGGCAGAATTAAGAGAGAGATGACAAGTGTTTTGTTGTGATCTGCTCTGTCTGACATGTTAACAGGGTGATTACTTTGATATCCTCTAAAACATTAACCATTCACAACATTATTACCGCGGTGAAAGAAAACTGACAAGCGATAAGAAGTGATGTGGTAAAAAATAGTTCTGATCAAAGAGCACATCTGTTTAACAAAGGAGCTACTATTTGAGGAGATAATAAAAAAAGGACTCCGAATATGCCTCGCTGCCCGTTTGTTGAATGTACTGCGGACACGTTGGTGGGAGCTGGGGGATTCAAGATGTTCTGGGGTTTGTGTAAAATGCCACTGCGCTCTTTAAAATGTGGTGTGAGAGGACACGGACCTCCATCTACCAGCCTCCACTGTGATTTTCTTCAGATGAAAAAAATGCCACTGCTGACTTCGCCTGCACTCGCATGAAAGACAAGTGCAATTCAGGGGATACAGCATGGCTTTTTGACAGTCTCTAGACCGCATCGAAAAATTGCTGTCTTGTGGTGCTGGCACCGTTTAAGAGCCATTACTTTCTCATTCAGCACATGTGCCAAGGTCGTCAGGCAGGATAATGAGGTTTTAGCATCCAGTGACTCCCTTCAACACTGCTCTATTATGTAAAGCAGACAGACCCAAGTTATTGTCTTTACTGATGGGCTTGTGTTAGCTTTTGGAAATTGCATTTTTCCTCCCATGCTCAATTGGGGAAAAAAAGACAAAAAAAACATTTGTCATCGATGTCCTCCCCTGTTTTTTCTCCTGATTTCAGTCAGTCAACTAATGTGACTTTGTGAAAGCATAATATGTTCATCATTGATTTATTTCACCTGACTGGCTGTTGTGATGTTATTTTCAGTCTCCTGATGAGTGCTGTGTAGTTGTGGTTTTGGTTTTGTCTGACTATGTATTCGCTCTCCCTTCTCCCTCTGCCCTCTGTCTCTCTCTGCAAACCGGCTCATCATCAGTGAGCAGCACAACCACCTACCATCAACTCATCACCTCCCGACTATAAGAAACCTGCAGTGACAGCCAGTCTCTGCTGGATCATTATGCCGCACAGGATTTGTCTGTAAGCCACATCTCCTGCTCAGTTATCTGCTTGGGTTTCCCTGCTTGACTAGTTGTTTGCCTGCCTGCCTGCATGCCTCTGTGCTTTTCCAAAAATACTTGTCCTCCCTGTCTTCAAGACTACCAGCCACCTTAAGCTGCCTCGCCAGTCTGCCAAGCCTGCCATCAGCTCACATACCTGGGATATTCTCTGCCCAGCCCCCCCCTCCCGGATACCCTTCCCCTCGCCTGCCAGCCATCTCCAAATCCTCGAAGCCAATTTCAAATAAAGACTTGTATTTTCCCTTACCTGCTCGTCTCTTGTATACAAATGGATTGCGCCAAAGTTTGTAAAAGATTTGCTCACACAAACATTGGCACTTACTGTTTCTGCAAACCAGTCACACATTGACATTTACATGTTTATGAGCTAACCTTCATGTCTGGAGGTGGAGGGGATGGTGGTGGAGTCAAGGTACGTGTCCACAGGAGCATTGTTTCAAATGAAAGTATGTGAACAAAACAGGCCGGAAAAACTTTCTGGCTGCACCCAATTGGAAGGAACACCACTCGTGGGCTGCTGCTCTGGGATTTCTGCTCCAACATGGCAGCTCGTTTAAAAAGTAACAAAAACACAACCCAGCAAACTACGTTTCTGAGGGTATTTTAGACGAGAAATAAGCCATGTAGTTGCAGGATCTGTCTTCATTTCAACTTGGCAGTGCGTAGTTTTCATAGTGTTTTTGCGGGTTTCTAGGGGCCTCGTGTCAGACGCCACTGGTTTGCATGAAGTAGCCAGAACTCAAGAGAGTCTTTCACAAAGAAATCCACAGTCAGGATTAGAAAACGCTGACAAATCTCAAGGTTTCATTTTTCACGTAGGATTACAATCCACCTCCATATGGACAATAAAAATTTTATTCCAGAACCAGCGATGGTTGTGATCTGATGAGGCGATTTAGAGATGGACAGTCAGGGGGATGAATGATGAAAGATCGGGATGGAGAGAAAGAGAAAAGGCTGAGTTTTTCGATAGGAGGAAAATGTGACAGTAGAAATGTTTGATTATGTTTTTCTTTACCTTCCATTTTTTTTTCGTATTAATATACAAAGAAAAGAAAGATTATTCGTAGAATGGGGATTAACTATCAGAGATCATTCATGCTGTTGAAATTATTCAGTATCTAAAGTGAAATTAGTCAAAGATTACAAAAGCATCAGCCTGAGATACATGACTAAGGAAAAGAGCAACTCACCGTCTGAGTACCCAGTTAGCTGAATTTCTATTTGTGTGCAGAGTATTTCTGACAGTGCCTGTGACAGGGCTTTAAGTTGATCTGAGTAATGTTTCATGCCTAGCTCTGTGCCTGGAATTTAAATGCTGCACTCAACCATTTAGGGTTTAAATTGTCTGTGCAATAGCTCACCTGCGAGTGCACACTGTGTGCTGCATAACAACACGGAGGCTTGCAGGTGCAAAAGGCACACGAATTCACGACGCGTCGCAAGGTCATTTGGAAATCGGCGTGGCATCAGAAAAGGCTAAAAGTTAAAAAAGCATTTCCTGCACTGTAGCACGCGTAATAAACACAGTTTGCCTGTAGTGAGCTCTGTATTACTTGTGTCATCATACATACGAGTGCTGATTCAAAATCTCTTTGGGGAGCTGAAGCCTGCCGCAGGCGTCCATATAAGCCGAGCACTGAGATTAAAGATTGGGAGAGTAGAGAACTAGAAATACATATTTGGCTGGTGTTTCTGCCTGCGCGAGTTTACCGTTGGGAGCTATTAAGGAGGAGTGTTTGAGTAGGGCCGCCTTTATCTTAAGGATACAGTAGCATCAATAAGATAAAAAGAACTCGACTGAGAGGGGAAGGTCCCGTTATCGTTGCGCAAGATGATACAGAGTTGAGCGAGAGTTCAGCTGAACGTGGAAAGAGTTCAGGGCCTTCAGAAAGACATGACGTAGGCAGAGTGCGCTTGAGTAAACTTCCAGGGGGATGCAATTACATTTGCTTACGGAACGGGTGGATATTAGTTCATAAACAGCAAGTATGCAGAATCCAGCAATATATTTTAGAGGAGGGATGAAAAAAAAACATCCAAGAAAAGATAAGAGAAAAGTGCTCCACCCAGGCGAGCAATATGAGGAGGGAAAAAGATTTAGCAGCAAGTTTTTGGAGCTCGGGAATTAGTATTAACGCACATTAAAATTAAGGCTGTTATATAAAGAATTATAATAATGGCTCCAACAGCGGCATCAAAAACAGGTGCGTCGGTGTCGGTGGGTATATTTGAGATTGTGCTCAAAGCTCTAAGTCAAGCAGTGGGATGAGACTATATTATATTTACAGTCTTGAGCATTATTAAATAAGTCTTTTTAAATGGCAGAGGAGTCTGTTAGAGGATAATACGATGTTCGATGCAGATGATGAACCTCCAGTTTAAAAAGTCCTTCAGTTAAGTGATTGATTGCGGGTACAATAGCTCCTTTGTTCCTATAATCAACATAGCCCAATGTGTTTATCTTCAGTCCAGCTTGTAATTGCCTGGACTGTATGCAAATGGATATGGCATGAAACTGTAACATTGCCTGTAATGCCGCTATTACTCTCATGTCCCCTGTGATTGCTGTTGGTACTAGATGAGACTGATGTGTGCTCTCTGTGCTCCATCATCGGTGGATGTTTTGGTAATTCTCCTTTCAAGGGCCGATAGTTTAAGCAGTGTTTCTGCACAGAAGTAAGCAATTAGCAGTGTAGTAGAAGCTAATGAGATGCAGTGAAGAGCCCGCAGCCAATAGGGGGAACAAGCTGAAGGGAACCACAGCGGCCCAGGGACAATAAATGAAGGAAGCGAATGCCTGCGAGCTTTAGGCAATCAGCGCCAGGCCGCTTCTGGACTCGCATTATAATCTTCTGACTGTAACATACATCCAACACTGCCTTTTAATTATGACAGTGTACTCAGGTGATTACACTGCTCACCTGAAAGCTAAGCCCCATTACCACTAAAGCATCCACCTGCAGGCTACGAGTTGTTATGGTCACTCCCTGCTGTGCTAAGTTAGCGTGGTTAAGGGTTAAACGGTACAAACAGCCATCGTGTTCAAGAAATACATGATAATCCACTTGAGTAACTGTAATTGTGAACAGGAGGAAGTGCTATTGTCACTCCTTACTCCCTGCTGTGCCAGAGTTGATGTAAATTTGTTCCTTTACCATTTCATAAACCCAACCTCCACCCTCGCAAAACACCTGTAGACTGTATCTCCTAGGGAGGAAGTTACTGTCCTCACTCCTCTTCCTTTTGGGGAGTGACAAGGTCAAAGCCTAGACACCAAATACAGAATCCACTAAAGTCACATGTTGAGTTGTGGGTATTGGAGGCACACTGGTCACAGTGCACATCTTCTGTCATGATTCTGGTTTTTAGGTTGTTTGCTGGTTTTATTTTGGTAGATTTATCCTCATGTGTCTTGTTTTGCTTTCCAGCTCCAGTCTGTGTCTGTGTTCCTGCTCACCTTTGTTCCATTAGTCAGTCTCTACCTGCGTTCCTGTGACAGTTCCCAATTCCTCCTGTGTCCTCTATGTTCCTGCATTATTCTCTGTGATTCTTGGTTTGTCCTAACTTCAGTATTTCTCATTATTTTTCTTTTTTTCCTTGACTTTCCTTTGCCTGCCTTTGGAATTTTGGGATTTTTGGACTTTGCATCTCAGCTCATCAAAGCCTTCCTATTTTACCTTCTTTCCAATATGTGTGTCTTGCATTTGAGTCCATTTTGTAAAAAAAAAAAAAATTGTGATGCTTAGCAAGTCTGATCTCAAGTAATTTGATCTGAAAACCAGCATTTTCTACTGATCTCAAACCTGTGAAAACTCTTCAGAGCCCAGTTATTTCTAAACTGGAAGCAACGTTTTCTGATATTTCTTGCCAAGTAAAACTATCTTACTGCACTAGCTTGTTTTAAGCCTGTACCCTCTCAAATCAAGCATTTGTTTCTTATATTTAGACAGTTAATCTTTGCAGTGTATTAAGTTTCGATTTCACAATTGCAAATGCAGGACAATTATAAAAGCTAGGCAATAAAGAAATATAAACCAAAACTAAATAAATTAAATTATTGTAGCTCAGTGGGTAGAGCAGGTCGGCTAGCGATCGGAAGGTCGCTGGTTCAAATCCCAGCTCCGGGCTGAACTGAGCTGCATGTCGAAGTGTCCTTGAGCAAGATACTGAACTCCAAATTGCTCCTGATGTGCAGTTGGCACCTTGCATGGCAGCCTCTGCCATCAGTGAGGGCCCTGCGATGAGCTGGCGACTTGTCCAGGGTGTACAGCTGCCCTCCCCCGGAGGCAGCTGGGATTGGCTCCAGCAACAACCTACGCGACCCCATAAAAGGGATAAAGCGGTTATAGACAATGGATGGATGGACGATATGCAAAATGGTAACTATGGTTAAGGGTTGAAGGTCAACAGCATTATCAGCTTTGTATTAAACATAGATCAGATTAGAGTGACAAAAGTGCGACTCATGCAATCAATGGATCATTTTGAGTTGTGTTTGTGCCAGAAATACTGGCGAAGAGAGCAGCTTTTATCCACTCTTTTTTTTTTTACTTCACTTTGTTCCAAACAAATAGCAAAGAAAACCAAAAAATGTTACGTTAACTTTTTGAAAATAATGATCTGTTCGGACTGACACATTTCAAAGGAGCCTTTGGAGGTATTACAAGGAGTTTATACATATAAGTGGTGATATATCCCTGAAGCGAGATACACTGAGTGCACTTTTGCTGATGGTTGTGGTATGAAAAAGGCCAGTTGAAAAAAATAGTTTAGAGTGTCGTCTCAGAGGTTCTTGGTAGCGTATTACTGCACCATGCTGTATCTAGGTCAAGAGAATTTAAATTAATTCTGCTGTAAACTTTGGAGGAGATTGCAAACAATCTCTTTGGATTTAGATACTCTATACTTAAGAACAAAAATAGAATAATAGACGCTCTCTTTAAGACGTTCTGACTCCGTCTAAAGCTAATAAGGCCCATTATTGTCCAAAACATAACCAAAAAATGAAAACAAGGATTAAGGCTACTTTGATTTTTGCCTGTGGCGATACTGACCTGTGGGAGCAGAGTGAGGAACATTGTCAACACTGCACAGGTGATGGCCATTAAAAACCCAGACACCTCTGCCTGTCAAGTTTCTGTCCACTGTCTCCCTGGACGCAGTGATATTTTTGAGTGTGGAAAGCTTTTCCAGACAAGTAGAAATGGACAGCTAAGAGAGGTTTTTTCCCACATGGATTCCACCTCATTACTCAGTGCGGCCTCTGTCTTAGTGAATGCAAGTAACATTAACTTTGCGTTGACTTTAGTGCCCCGCTGTGGACACAAGCAGATGTGTGTGGTGGAATGAACATGGGCATCTTGTGTCATAAAGATCCTGACCTAGCTAGCACCAAGTCCTTTGAGCCATCTTGGCATTTATGCCCTCCGGCAGTTATTTTGGTGCCAACAACACCAGGTCACCATTTGAATGAAAGGGGAGAGAGCCAGAACTTTATTTAAATTGGGCAAGCGACATAAACCTGAGTACAGAATCACCAAATAACGTGTAAAACTTTTTATTATAGCTACAGCGGAAAACTATTGTGAGTCTCCGTGGTTTGCAGGATGCATGGCGATGACGTCATGTATATTTGTGGCTATGTTAGATTAAGTGTGACACAATAACGCTCTACGTACTCATCTAGCATCAGTTTTGCATTTGAAGGGCTCTGAGTTCAACTGCAACATCTGATTACACTTTAAAAATAAAGCGTGTTTATAAAGCAGTTTATATACAACATATTATGACTCTTGGTTTGATGAGCTTTAGGCACCAAAATGTTGTGTTAGGTTTAGGAAAACATTATACTTCGGGTTTAAATAACGAAGTTCGGTCTTGCAACAGCAAAGTAAATTATGTAAGTAGGTCACTCATATAACATGATATCATTTTTTGTTTGTTAACGTAAGTAACGTAACTTTAAGAACACATCACTCTTGA
This sequence comes from Diplodus puntazzo, assembly GCA_963678695.2. Classification (NCBI taxonomy): domain Eukaryota; kingdom Metazoa; phylum Chordata; class Actinopteri; order Spariformes; family Sparidae; genus Diplodus; species Diplodus puntazzo. Next base: position 28,366,788 of record OZ023164.1, on the reverse strand, counting down.
TTCTTAGTCACAGTGACCAGTTCATGACCTTTCCAGCCGCCCTCTCCTTGCTCTTTATACCACTGTGCTAGAGGGGCTCGTCAAGCGGTGATGCAAGAGAGGCGACTACAGCATCAAAGTGTTGGGCCACTCACCAAGGACACGTTGGGAATGAGAAAGGACTGCATGCATCTTTTCATCCAATCTTGCAGGGAGTTCAACCTGGTGACAGGCATTAAGAATGATTAAACTACATTAATAACAAGGAAATGACCATCGTCATCTGTCAAGTCATACAGAGTCACATGTGGTTGTTTCTCTCTGGACGGTCGTTTGACCAGATCCTCCACTGTTCTTTGTTCACCAGCGTAATAAAAATGTCTAGTTGACAGTTCGCCCTGAGTGAATGTAGGATTTGAGATGAAGAAATAACTGTATCACTGACATTCACATCAGTTTCTAAGGAGCTGCCCTCGAACCATAGCTAAATAGCACGAGGTGGTTATATCAGATTAAGCGTAAATGCACTAACAGAAGTGTGTTACATCATCCGTCCTCCGTTGAGCCCCCATGTGTCTTTATGTCTTTACATCTATAATTCAGAATTACAAGGATGAGAATGTGGTTTCTTTAGTAAAATATGCATGCGGGACACAGAGCAGAGCAGAACTCCACGTCTGTGGCACGAGCCTGTTTGTGCGTCAGGTAAATCTGCACTGCTACTGTATGTGGAGTTTTTGACGTCTCTTTTAATGAACTAGCACCATAAACAACACATGCAGGGTCACTTGAGCGGGTAAATTAAAGTCCCATAATGCAGTTTTGAGCAGCCGCATTTGTCGTTTAAGCCTCAGGTTAAAATGGCGCTCTTGTAATGGAGTCTACCCAGAGCACGGGGGGGGGGACAAAATCACCTCCTGGAGTTAGAAACGATGTGTTGAGGGAGCATGATCATTCACGTTGAACACAAACCTCTGTGTGTAGATGACACGAGAAAGCGGCTGATGGATGTCATCCGTCATCCGACACGTGGATTCACAAGCAATTGAATTGGTCGATTGCCTGCAACCTTGCCTATAGGCTACAGCTACAGAGCATCTGTCCTGGACACATTACTGGAGGCAGTCAGGAACGTGTGAAAGCATTTCACTGGGGAGACATTTCACATATTTGGCATCGTCATCGAGCTAATATGCTCAAACCGGCTTCCAGTAATTATTCAGTAAAAATATGTCAGATGCTAATGTGGTAATTATCTAGAATTAGCAACCTTAAGGAACCTTTTCAGGTTTTTTCAGTCATATAGTCCCAGATTGAAAGGGCACAGTTGCTCAGTGGAAACGTTATGGTGGGTCTGTGATCAGTTCTTACACAATAAGAAATTATTTTTATTACATAATTGTTCAAATGAAGCTCTTGCATTTGTTCCCTTTTGATGGGTAAACAGCAAAAATTGTTAAAGTTACAGTCTGATTTTAGACGATGGTTGTATCCAAATTTGCAAATTTTGATCTGTAATCTAGGAAAAAGACACTTTCACTTGCAATTAAGTTTATAGACCACAAAGTTTCGGTACTTAAACCATCATCAGGTTATCTTACAAGACATAAAAATAAATAATCATCAGTTTTCATTCATTGGATTTGTTGGTCCAGGTGTGTTTGATTGGATTTTGAGGGATGTCTATCTGCGGTGTAGCCTGATGGGGCCACGCGAGTCCACAACCGTACTCAAGACAGCCTCCCCCATCCTCATGTAACATAACCCGATGAAGGTCCAAGTACCAAAACATTGTTGTCAACAGACTTGACTGCAAGTAAAGTGGACAGTGTGCGGGAGTCTTTTTCCTGAACTTGTTGACCTTCAGCACCTGACAATATTAAGGTGTGCAAAAGCTGTACTCTCTGTAATCTGTAATCTTCTGGAGGAATAAAACACCTGCAGCCACTACAGATTCTGCTCTGAAGCTAAAACTGTCAGCAAACAGCTGCTTTTCATACCACACACCAGTGACGCGCAGTATAAATGCCATATAAGAATATCATTTCCATATTTGTCACACATCAAGAGCACAGAAGTGAAGTTGCCATTCATGAAAGGTCACAAGATATTTTGAGCAAGGTGACATTCCTGCAGTCGTCTCGTTGGTGAAGAGATACAGTGCATGCAGACAGGAATGACACACGATGACACACAAGTGGGCTGCGTAGTCTGAACTCTGGAGCACCAGTCGAGCTTCATGTTGAAAAGGCCAGTCGAGGTTGGAGAGGTTATATTCTGGATCAGCATACGGAGCACTGCTTTATGAAAAGTCTCAGATAAAAAAATAAAATTAAAAAAACACACTGTGTTTCTTCACCAGGGAACAAATTAAATTGCTTGTTTGTGTCCATATAATACATATTTTACAGTGTTCCTAGTTTGGGGTACAAAAATAAGGACAGGCGAAAGGGAATCGCACACAACTAGCTGTCGCACATGATTTATCAATGCTGGTGTCAAGATGTAAGGTATTGGGATAGCAGGGCCAAGAGAGGCCGGGCCTGAAGAGAGAGACATCCGACTTTGGTCTGTTTTCAGCGATATTCTAAATAACGAAAACATTACGGCAAAGAATCTTGCAGGAGATTTAAAGATGCATCCAAGGTTACTGTACAGGAGCTGTCCATTCAGCACTGAAGTACGTTCCCTCCCTGTTCCCCTCAGTTGCTTCCTAATGAATATGTATTTTTGTTCCTTTTAATGGCTGGCAGCACGTCTAGAGTGCACTTTTTACAACGCTGACTGTAATTCATTTAAATGTAGAATTTCCATGTAATTAAATTACATACGTTCTATGTAAAGTGTTTCCATTATGTTGAGTTGATATGAATAAATCAAATAACTCAGTCTGCTTAAAATTAAGTCAATGCAATTTTTTAAGCGCTATACTTAAAAGTAATGCAGTACATATTGCAGTTTTATGGTTTACAAATGTAAGGAATATATCGAGGAATGGACACAGATAAGGACTTTATGAGCACTTGTTCTGTGGTTCTGATTGTTTCTGTTGTTTCAAGAAAACTAGATTTTTGAGTCTTATTCCCAACCCCTCAAAAGCTGACGCTTTGGGATTGTAGGACGGGTCGGCCACCATCCGAAAACATCAGTTGTTGATGTTGCTCGCCTTTCAAACAGCCTGACGCCCGCAGGTTTTCTTTTGTTTTGGTTATCTTGATCTTATCCGAACCCACTGAAACCCGAGCCCCCCTACACAACTTTAGTGTCCCACTCTCAGCGTAAATTAGCTCTGGGCTTTTTTTAATGCACTCTATCCCCATTTAACCAACCAGATTCTGGCTTGAACGCCATCAGCCAATCGTGTGTCTGCCATCAGACTTAAAAACCGCTGTCCTGTCTCATGTTAGCTGTCATTTCAGGCACAGGCACGACCCTCCTCTTCCAGCTCTTCAGCCCTGGGTTCTACTCATAAGAATCAACTGCCCCTGACGTCAGATGTCCAAGATCCTTCTTCCTCCATCACCACCACCACCAGCATCTAGACTCGCCTCCCTCAGTATGACGTCGTCACGATGGAGTCTATATGCCAAACTTTCTCATTCTTTGGTACACTAGCAATAAATTGAAATTTCATTTGGGACTGGAGAGGTTGTGAAACATATTTAGTTTCATTATCCCCCGAGGAGGCCATTTTTATTACTGTAGTATCACTATTTGTTATTCTCTGAAAATATATTCATGGTTTTTGCTCATATTTTTACGTGTGTTGTGGCTGGTTTGTGCCGGTACGGCTAAAAAAAAGTGAAGTGATTCCCGTTCAATGGCAAGTAGAAAACAGCCACAGCATACCACTGTCACTTAATAGTTCAGGGAGTCATTAATGTGTTTTTTTTACTGACAACTTAAAAGACAAATGAGGTTGGTTGGTTGATGACAGCAAACTTTTATTTGTTAAAGTTGATCTTACTGTGCCAATTAAAAGAACTAATGCGCTGATAATAAAGAGATACTTGTGGTTCTTTCTGTGCCTAGAGCTCATAAAAAGTAGTTCAACTAACTCAAACATCCAATTTGATAATAATGCAAAACAATTATCAACCTGCAGTCAAGGCTTGCAATTTGTCTGACTTGTTGGAAACTAATTATAGTGTTTGTGGTGTAATCAACCGGCAAATATCTGTTTTTGTTTCCAAATGGTCCTTCAGTTTAAATAAAAAAAAAAAACAGCTCTTGATGTTTCAGTTTTCACAGCTTTCTTTGCGGACGGATAAGAAGCGACAGTTTGACTGACATGATGGAGCACTTGAAGGCGCCGCCATGTGCCTCATTGTCCGCTTTCCCAGCCAAGAAGCAGTCAATTGTTTTTTAGTGATCAATAAAACTCAACAGATGCCTAATTAGTTTGCCAACAACGTGATGTCACCGCAGCTGGACACATTGAGATTAGTTTTCCTGCACCTCAAACACTTGGCAGCCTGAACCACGTCGATGAAGTGAATTCAAGAAAGGTTTGTGTTAGTCTCTGGTGATGGAGGCTGAAATACTTCACTGCTCAACGAGTGTTTACGACTTTAGAGCAGATTCCAAAAAAAAACCCCCGCCGAATGTGTATCCTGACAGCCGCAGCTTTGCTCCTGTAGATTTACACTTCTGTTAACAATCAGTTTTGGGAAAGAGCGGTTTGCAGTATTTTTTTTGTATCTTGATTGACATCTCAATTTTGGAGAAAACTCTCTTTAGGATAAGATACAATGGCTGATAGCAATTTATGTCTGTCAGCTGCACGTTCAGCCGCTGCTGTTCCCACCTGTCTCGCTATTGTTGACTGGCTTTTGTAAGACGGCCGCATATTAAATAAAGAGCTGTTTAAGGGTCCAACTGGAATTTTTATTTTTTATTTATTTATTTATTTAATTTTTTACAACTTCCTGCGTCAATATTGCTAGCGTGTGAAAACAGGCAGGAGAATAAAGACGGTGCCTTGCAATACAGCTGCAAAGTGGGGGAATATATGGAGCTGGATATGGAAGTGTACTGACCCGTATGATAGGTTATTGTTTCAAAGCCAATAGGGTGAAATGTTGTACAATTTTAAATTGAAGGTCATGTTTTCTTTTCATGACACGTCTGAGTAGACCACTGGTGGTTGACTTGCATTGCAAAGACATGTGATATCGGAAAAAGTCATTATTTCTGTCTTCATTTTCAGTCGTAAATGTAACATTTAAACACGTAAAATTAAATACCGTGGTCCGACAGGGCCAGATTAAGCCTGCTGTATTAGGCTGGGCAATTTGGGCAGTTGGTTACCCAGAGGTTAGTGAAACTGACAAGTGGCCCAAAAGTTGTCGGTTCAATTCCCTGGCCAGAAAGCACAAAAACTGGCAAAATGAAATCAAGATCAGGTGTAAGAGTCTATCTTTGTGTCCTCAAGTCCATTCTATAGCTACGTATTTGTGTTTTGGTGAGTTAAATACAGCTGATTAATTTCCCCATTGGGAGTTAGATTCTGATTTTTAAAAAACAATCTGAGAGGAGTTAGTGAAGCAGCCTTTCTAAGTTCACTGCTAACGTCTGAGTTTAGTCTGTTTTAGGGCAGAAAAAAATCCATCATCCAGATTTATCACAATCGACTCCATACCATTTCATTTAACTGCGCATGTTCTCAAATAACGTTAAATCCTAATCAAGTGAGGCTTCTCAGCATAGCCAATATTTCCAGGTAGATTGTGTGTGGAATAAAGGCGGATCAGATTGCAGGGCTGCAAACTGGCGGACACAGATATTTCTCCTCAGTCTGTCCTTCTTTCATTCAACAAAACAGTTTAGCAAATGGGCAGCTAATGATGGAAATGTGCTGGTAGGGTTGGTAAATCTAGTACAAAGCATCTCATCTCTCTGGGTTCACTGTTTTTCGTACATGGTCCCTGTTTGTGTGGACTCTGAGACATGCCCCTCACCATGTGCCGGGTCGGCTTCAGAGCTCTGTGTGTTTGTGCTTGAACAAGATGAGAAGAAGTGGTGGGAAGTGGGCGACTTTAGAAACGGTCCTGGTACTTTCTGTGTTACTTTTCCATTGGCTGAATTCACTTTTCCTAACTCTTGATTGGGCGGCCAGGTATGGGGGTGTTCAGATGGGTCATAGCTCCCGTCGGCCCAGTGGCTCGTCCTATCTGATGTTTCCTCCGCTCTTATTTGTGTCGCCTGTAGCGTCCTTGATATCTGACTGCTTTTCGGACCCACTGCTAGTGAACGCTGCTTCATCTCTTCCACTTTTACCCACACAGTTTTTCAACTTTTGCTGTTTAGCAACAAACCGAATATTTTCAAGGGTGTCTGCTCATATATTAATAATTCATCCAGGAGACTTTCATTGCTGTTCAAGCCTTGGTGGTGCATCTATCAGTAACCTTACTTTAAGAACCCTGACCTCCCAAAATACCTTTCCCATTTTTGTATTTCTTTTTGGCTCTAACATGTATTGGCAGCTGAACCTGCCTTTTTTCATTCAGCAATACCCACAACCTTTTCACCAAGTGAGTTTCAAAAATGCACTATTTACACTCCCAAGGTCGGGGACAGTTCCGTTAGGCACAGAGCATAAAGTGAACAATACAACAGCAGCAGAGAGTACAACTGGCCTTCAAATGAACGCATGCATGTTGTACTTGGTCAGTTCTGTCAAACAAACAATTTTCTAAATCTATCCGAAATGTAGTTATCACAAACCTAATGAAAGAGAAACAATAGAAGCACAAGAGTGCTCCAAATTTATAGATAATACATCTTCTGTTTTCCACCCTTAACTTTGGAGAACTCCTGTAATTTGTGATTTTCCATGTCCTTTGTGACATTGTCCACGGAGGATTGAATGTCAGAGCTGTGCCCCTGGCTTCAATATCTTCATTTGCATTTGTGTGCCTCGCCATCTGCATCACTGATTGGATGGGAGTGAAAATCCTCCTTAAAGGTCAACATCTGGGGAAAAAAATACTGTCAAAATTATTCATACTGGAAAGAACACTTTGTGTTTCTTTCAGCACATGAACACTGTGGTCAGTTTCTTTCATCACTAGTCAAATAGTAGTTTAGGGACTAGAATATGATGCCCGTCCTCTCAGCAGCTGTCATTGATAGCCTGACATATAATTTAGCCTGGGTTCACTCATATATTTTACAGCCTTTCCACTCCACACCCTCTCCCCACTGAAGGACAGCAAACAGTTTGCAGGGCTGCAGAAAAGCTCCCTCATGTCTTTATCTTAGCACTAATTCACCGCGCCCTTCACATTCTACATCTTTTCCTCCTGCTGCCTGTTTGTTATTCCGCTCATGCAAGTCTTTCTTCATCTGTTTCTGCCTCTCTTTCTCCCGGAGCCTGGTCTGACCCCCGAGACCCCCATCCCAATCTGTCCCACTTGTCTCTGCCGCCTTAGTCCCAAGGTCTCTTTTCTGAGCCAAGGTGGAAGTTATAATGAAGCCATCACCATTGGAATGAGCAATGTCTGTATAATATCTCATTTGATATGTGCCTCAAAAAAAGAATCTACGTTTTGTCACGGATCTGATAGTAGTGTACGGAAGCAACCGTAGGCCGTGTTAATTTAAATGTTTTACGAAATTCAAACAAGACTTTACTTAATTTTTCTATTCAAATATGTAAATCAAAGAGGGGAGGCGAATCAGAAAAATGGTAATGTTTTATTGCTATAAATTTAGTGGGATTTAAAGCAGACATAGACGACTTCGTCTTCTTCCTCAGCAACCTGGCCATCGTTAGCAGTCTGGCCGCTGCCCCAAGTAAAAAACAACCATTAGAATCCCAGTTTTGGCCTGAAAAGGCAGTTGAAAACTTGAAAGTATTTATAACAGGCAGGTTTTGTTACATAGTCGAAATAATGTCAGTTTTGCACTGTCTTCAGTCCCAGTTGTAAGGGGATACACAGGGGGGACAGATTTTGATGTAACACCAACATTCTTCATCGTTCTTCATTGAGGGAACGCCAGTCGGTCACTCTTGTTTTACCTCTTCACCTTCTTCGCCTTTTCTGTCAGCTAGGTTCATTTTCCAAAGCATTTATTCCAGTTTTTCCACCATTACCTGGAAAAAGCAACCAGCGAAAACAACGCCTCTTCCTGTTTTGGTTGTGTAGAAGCAAACATGCTTCCTTTGTGCCGTGAATCAATCTCAATTTTTTTAATTACTCAAGGAGAAATAGAGCCTGATAGCAGACTGCGACTGGCAGTTTAATTATATCAGATTTTTGAAACAGCTGGGTTAAATTCTGACAAGAACATGTCATACCATGCATAGACCCAAATGCACAGCTCGCACAGAGCTCAGGTGTTCCAGAAAGACAGTTTTTACTGAAGGCTGGTTCAGTACATAGGAAATCAATCAAGGTGGCAGCCAAAACACAAAGGGCTCGGCAGAGTCAAGGTAAGGTCCAAAAAACAGGGTCAAAAACACCAGGAGGCATATGCACTAGGAAGAATGCGGAACGCTTGCTAGGAAGGGCGAAGACGAGCTGGCAGAGAGAGAAGGGAGCACGGAGGCTATATACACGAGGGAGGAAGGGATGATTGGACGCAGGTGAAACATATCAGGGAGGGGGAGACAATCAGAATGGTGGGAAATGCACACGGGCAGGAGGGAATCTGAAACAAGATGAGAGTTAGAGCCCAAAATAAAACAGGAAACAGAACTGAAACAATAAAGGAACACAAAAACATGACAGTTTTGACAACTGACAAGTTCAGTCAAGACATGAATCGATATTCAAATCCTTATGGCCTTTCTTTTGCGCCCATCGTTTCTTTTCTGTGCAGGAAGAATCGAAACTCAGCAGATCCTCGTTCTGCTCCACATCAATTGACTCCACATTTCACTGCAATGCCATTTTCTTACACGTTTCTGGGATGCTGAAAGGCAGAAACTCGTCCTACTGCACAATATAATCGTAACTAACATTTTCTGGTTCATGCATTTATTTGAATGGCGGATGATTATCTATATTCATAATCATATTGTCCATCCATTTAAAGTTTTAATACAACAGCACACACTGATCCGTCTAACTACATTCAGGACATTTGCTCCTGTTGAGTAATTTGGTGCCTCCAAAGGAACATGATTGTATTTTTTTTGTATTGCTTCAATTCACTACCCAGCATCGCACATTTACAGTCATCCACACCTGGAAGCTGTCCTGTGCAGCCGCAGTTTGATATTTTGGCCACCGAGCAGCATCCCTGGAGCACATGGAGTTAATGGCCTTGCTTCAGGGGCACTGCAGCAGTGGTCATGAAGCCACCAAAAGTGCTAACCTTTAGCTTAATGCTTTTCTAACCTTTAGGCCCATACTGCCTCCCAACGTTTATACTATTATATAGGTGCCGGAGTGCTCAGACACATTGGCGAGCTAATGCATTCCTCAGACTCCAAGTGTGTACAGTAAAAGGTTTGAGGGAACAGCGGGCGTCCTCAGGATGCCTCCTGAGTTCCAGCAAAAGATGTTGGTACAGAGCGCACAGCTGGCGCAGTGGCAAAACAATCGCTCACCACCGCAGGGAACAGGGTTTAGTTCCAGGCGGCAGTACCTCCAGCTTGGTAATGAATAATGAGTGAATGAGCACCAAAATTACACTGCCCACCTGAGCTGCAAAAACACAACTTCAGACGTATATACACCTCCACTGTGGCACAAGCTCACCACTAAGTTTGTGTTGGCATGAAGATGGAGATAAGTGTGTGGAGGTCATATCACACCAGTGTCATATTTTGTCCAGTGTTTCCTTTGATGAATGTAAAAATGGCGCGGATTTGCACTTTGCCATTAAGTTAGCTAATAATAATGAATTTTATTTGTAATGCACTTTATATTGACCAAACAATCTCAAAGTGCCAAGAGCTGTATCCTAAACCAGTCACAAGGTACGTTTCATTATTAGTTTCTGACACACAATGTGGGTGCTGGGTGTTGAAAACAGGTCCCTGATTACGTACTTGCACCCATCTGTGCATCCATGGGCGTGTAGGTCTTCAAATGAGGTGTGGTCAGGCGTATTGCTAATTCATTGCTATCTTGAGACAGCAGAAATCAACTGACCAACAAAAACACGGTCTAAAGTCAATGCTGCACTGTTTTTCCTGTTATTTAAAGGGTGCATCATACAAATAGTATGGTGTGCTTGCTGTACATACACATTCACAACAGTGCAGCTGTTTAAGTGGCAATGACACAGGTTCAGACACACCTGGCTTTTAATGGTAATGAGAGATGACAGTCTGGTTTTATCTATGTCACGCTCACACCTGTGACTAATGTCTAAATATAATCAGTTGGCCCCTTGAACCTTACTATATTCCCATAACGTATGCCATTTAGCTAGAAAAAGTGTGTTGGACACGTCCCACATGGACTTGTATGGACTTCAAACTCAAATGATCTAAGGTGCCCAATCTAAAGTAGCTACATGTCCCAAGATGCTGTTAAGTATTTTTATATCCATGTGAGCAGTGTGACTACACGGAGGTGAATGTCGGCCTGTTTGTCTGTCCAACACACAAGTTAGAACTGAAATATCTTCACAACTGTTGCGTGGAGCATGATTGACGAATGATTAACATTTTGCAAAACTACCAGCTTTCCTATCAGCCTTAACTGTATACTGTGTTGGTTAGATGTTGGCATGTTTATACCTATAACTGAGACGATAAACATGGGAAACAGTATAACGTCAGCATGCTAGCATTGTCGTAGTGAACACATAGCTCGAAGCACTAAAGTGCAGCTTCCACAAGCTGCAATCAAGGCTTGGTGTTGACTCCTGGTGTTGTTTTTAGATTTTATCAGAAATGTTGCACTGCTAAGAAAACAGAATAGAGAGCAGCAGAAAGAAACTCTTGCATAAAGTACTTTTTGCTGTTGGGAAAAAACGGCACCAACTTAAAGAATTGAATATTGTTAAAAAAAATATGAGTGAAATTAATGGTAAGTCCACATAAATCCCACAGATGGGTCAGTGAATGTGCTGCACAAAAGTATGTATCAGATATGACCATATCCCGCTGAAAGCTGACTGGCAAAGAGAATCCGTAATGAATCCATTTAAAATGACCTTGTACCCCACCGCCAGGAACTGATGTTTAAAACATCCAGACCCTAACTGACACCGGCCCCGCTTTGTTTGAAGTTCTCTCACCTGCTGCTCAAACCGCCACCTGTGCTGCTCACCGCTGTCGGGCACACTGGCTGCAGGGTGGACAAAAAGGTTTTTAGTATGTTTGAAAAAACATGTAGACTCTCCCACGTGTTCACCGGAACTCATTTCATGCCCACACATGTGTTTGATGGCAAGGTGAGGGTGGATTAATTTTACATCAGCGCTTGAAGCTTCAGATTATCACTGTTTGAACTCAATTAAATTTCATGCATTCGGGCTCGAGGGCAAATATCTTATGGATGAGGACAGTACTGTTATCTGTGAGCAATTAAAGCATATTCTCATCTTCACATCAATAATCCTGGTACTTCTTCATAAGAGATAGAGCACTGTTTTCATCAGGACAATTTGTGGCTGCAAAAAACAGAGCATTTTAAGCAGAGACATGATCTTTTTCTAAACCTAACCAATTAGTTGTTGTACTTTAACCTAACCAGACTATAAACACACGGATAGTCAAAAGACACATCTGAAAATTGAACCTAAAACAACTGCAGTATCTACATGATCTTGGTTTGCAGAAAAGTACTTACAATAAATGATTCTTCTCTACTTTGCCAACACTGTTTTTCTGTGAACTGGGCCTAAAAAGGAATATCTATTGTATACATTTACGGCACACAGACACATGTTAATGGGCACATTCACGCATGCCTTCACACAAGCAAAGAACAAGTTGATCCGTCAAGCAGCCTATACATTATTCAGGCACAAGTGTTGTGGATCAGATGAGGACTACAGTCAACTGTCTTTGCTTTCACCAAGTAATTATCTTCGTTCAATAGCCCGCGAGTTCACGGAAAACAAAGCATTAGCACTGTCTCAAAACGCTTTGCCATGCTGATAAAAGGAGATTTCAGAGGAGCGCAATAAAAAAGAGATCAAACATAGTGACAAAGAAGGACGGAGAGAAATGAGAAGGTAATTTTGCCTCGAGACGCGTCCAAGTCCTCGCTCTGTATGAATGTGTTTATGGCTTGAAAGTCCGGAGACAAGTCCTGTTTTGTATTGTTTTTTGAAACAATGTCCAATAACAACAAAGGTGTTTTGACAGGTTGTCAAATTTATCCTAATGTGAGCGCCTATTAAAAGTCCACTGCGTGGCATTTTACTCACGCTCAAACCTAGCAGCACAGTTCAACATTACATTACCACAGCTATATTTTTGAAATGAGTATAAATAACAAGTGATCTCATTTTATGTGCTTACAGTTTTATTGTGGTTTTAAAGCATAAGACACATGTACGAGAAAGTTTGACATTGTGAATCTATAAAAAACTGCTTAAAAGATATGATCATGTGCTCAAAGTTGTAATATTGTGTTTTGAAGGATTTATCACTTGTTCACTAAGCTTTGCAAGAGCAGTTACACATATCAAAAAAACGCAGTGCTGTATTTTTTTCTCCTCCTCATCACCTTTCATGTCTGACAGATGCCCTTGAATACTCCCAAGATAAAAGCACCTGTGAATGATCCTCTCAAACCAGGGAAGCGTGGCTTTGACACGTCAGTCAGTGATGCAAATCAGCCAACGTTCACTTGATTAGCGATGAGTCGTTCCTAAATTATGGGTGATGGATGATTCAGGTAATTTGTCTTTGATTTTGTAGTGTTCATAATGGTATTTTTTCCACAGTGTTTGCTCATATTGCCAACTGTGTGCTACCTGCATATTCTTCTTTTTTTTTTCTTTTGACTGCCTGTCATTCTCCCCAGTGCCTGATTGACGTTTCCTCACGATCCATCCGCTACTTGGCTGCAAAGTAAGTGGTGGTGATGCGCTGTCGAAGTGAGTCACATTCAGACCCTCCGCAACCCGAGTAGCCATGGGTGGGCCTGGGTGGGCGTGCTATTGTCCCCTCAGCAGGTGCTAGCGATAAATGTGCATGCTAATCCACTGTAACACTAATGCTGAAGCAGCCATTGCACAACCTGCTTGCAACTACTTCTCAATCAAATGGAGGATACAGGTCAGAGGAGAACGTTTTTTTTTTTTCATGCATCTGTCGAGCACCTACATTTGTCCAGCTTATGTGTACCAGCAGATAGCACCTGCTGAGGGGAGAAAACAGCACACCCACCTAGGCCAATCCATGGCTATGTGAGTGGGCTGATATTAATAGCCCAACAACATTACACCCGTCACAGCTGGTTCATTGAGAGGTCTTTAATAATATGTCAATCAGGCTAAGCAGATTGACAGGCACACGATGAACACAAAGGAGAATGAAACATGGAATAAATGTCCTGGTCAGAGGTGTTTGGACTGTACTGAAGCAATACCAAGGTAAAAAGTCTTAATGTTTATGTAATGCATAATAGCCCATTTCAAAGTTATATGTTCATTTCAGTATAATTACTGAAACATCGGTGGGTAATTCTGGTATTTTTTACCGCTGCCCTATTTTCCAATTTGGGTTTGGGTAGAAAAAGTTTGGCAGCTGGGAAACAAACTGTCTGCGATGGGTCAGGGTTAGTGCTTGCTTTTGTCACTGGTGGGCTCAGACTGTTATTCAAAGTGTTTGGCAACAATATGGATTGTATCCCGACAGACAAAGAACTTTTTGTTTCAGTAAATAAGTAAAAGTATGTAAGTAAGTAAAATCATTTCTGTTTAACCACAAGCAACTGTCATATCATTTTCTAAAAGGCACCAGACTCTATCAACAAAAACAGTAATTTTACCAGGCAGAACACGTAGATTGTATACATAATTCAAATATTTGCAAGTCTACCAAAATGCCCCAGATACTTCAACAATTTAGTGACTGCCACTGCTGGCATAAAGACATTTTGGCACTGTTCTTTAAATTTGTTGTACTGATATATCTTTTTAAGCCAGTTAAATGGATCACCATTAGAGCCAGTTGAAGCTGCATTGACTTTAAACTGTGCACACTTCAAAAAAGAGCAGGTTTAAGGGTAACTTTTTACTGCCACCTTTTAAGCCTAAGGACACTGAGTGTTTGATACTTTAATTGCGTCTAGTGCAAAATGTAGGTGAGAGAGAGAGAGGAAATCAAAGTGATGCGAAAAGCCTTTTAGCTGTTCTGATACCAGCACGCCCAGTGCTGAAACAAACTGGCCCTGTCAGCATTAAAAGATGTTACACACTCTTTATGCAACATTTTTGATGGCAGAGCTTCGTGTGATGAAATTAATATACCTTTGAGATGAGACAAGGGACGTTTTTTGTACAGCAGATATAGATTAATAGCATCAACATCCAAATTAAAAGAAACCCTTTTAAAATAAGTACAAATACTACTGACGGAAAATGTGAACTATCAGACTAGAGAGATTCAACAATCACATATAAAAACAAAAGGAAACAAAAAAAACAAAAGCTGTCTCATTTAGCTTCCAAACGTATGGTGACTATAGTCCTTTTTCTGTTCTGTCTCAGCTTTTAAGTTTAGACACCAGTTTGATGTTTTGTATTTGGTCTTGTTAGGGTACATCTGTTTAAGCAGTGTTTGTTAATTCACAACATGACCAACTTGAAAGATCAAGCTTTTCATAGTTTTGTCATCAAAGAACTCTTTCAGCATCACTTCCATTTAATGTGACACAAAAGGGACACTTAATCCCCAGCTGGCCCTCTGTGGCCTTTGCTCTCTGATGCGGTTACTTCTATCACGTCTAAAAAGTGAAACTCCTCCTCGGTCATTGAGAATTCTGCTGCATCATTAGCGGGTCTTGACCCGCGATCAAACCTGCTCCTCCCTTCTGTCCAGCCGTTGACAGATTAGGGCAGGCCTTAGATGAAGTGTCCTTGGAGGGCATGAGGAGGCTGTGGAGAGCCTTCAGAGATAAATAAACTGTACAGTCTTTACTGGGAAAACTCTGAAGCATGACATTTCTGGTTCTCGAGCAAAACATGAAAGTTGCATTTGAAAAACTAAGCAGAAACAAGACTTTCCACAAACACTGTCTCAGTTAATAAAATAAATAAATAAAAAAACTACCATTACAGCACAAAACATGTAAATAATAACAACCGTTGGCAGTTTTTGCAGTTTCCCAGGCAACCAGGGCATCTTCTCTGGTAAGAAACATACCAGCGAGTTGTTTATTTCTCCTCTTTTCCTTTTTTTCTCCAGTGTGACTTTGCAGCGGGTGGCATCGTGGTGCAGGGGTTAGCACTGTCGCCTTGAAGAGAGAGGGTTCTATCTGTGTGGAGTTTCTGTGTGGAGTCAAAAGACGTGCAGGTTTGATGTTGGCTCTAAATTACTGAAGTTGTTAATGTAAGCATGAATGATTGAATGGGTTCTTCTCCCATGTCAAGTAGGATTAGCTCCCGTCTCCCAAGACCCTGGAAAGGATAAGAGGTTGGTTTACAGATGGATGGTTTATGGATGAAAGTATGGTTTATGGATGGATAGATGGATGAATAGTTTATGGATGAATTGATGGTTTATGGACTGGTAGATGGACGGACGGATGGTTTATGGATGAATGGATGGAAGGATGGATAGATGATCATGGATGGATGGATGGATGGATGGATGGAAGGAGTTCTCTTTGCCTCCATTGTATTGGGACGCTGGAAGCTACAGCAGACATTTTAACATTAGCAAACAGAACTCCATGGCTGGATGCCACTTGGGTTAAGCGTATTTCCCAAAATTGTCCAATTTTTCTTTTAAAAACATTTGCCCATTTATTTGCTTTCTTGCTGGGAGTTTCATGATCAAAGCCATGTCACTATGTCTGGATGCCAACTATGAGGCACAGAGCCAGGAGGCGGTTAGCTTAGTTTAGTGTTGAGACTGCAAACAAGGGGAAGACAGAAGCAAACAAGATACGATGTGTTAATTAGTGAGACTTCGAGGTGTTGGTAGGCGTATTCCCCCAATTCCGGTCTTTATACTAAACTAAGCTAATGGCCTCCTGGCTCTCGCTTTGTAGTTGGCATACATGCATGGGAGTGGTAGTGCTCTTGATCCTATCATACTCTTGGGTTTGAAGTGTATCCTACAAAATATCAAACTATTGCTTCAGTGAGATTCGGATGAACTAACACTTTTCTTTAAGATCAGGGCCTCATCTTCTTCTGCCAGCCATTCTCATGAGCCTCCAGAGAAACCTCAGAACATCTGGTGCATTCTTATACACTTTATATCAGGCCACATGGCTGATGTTGTTTATGGCCCAATGTGCTGCATTTTCCACCTCTTTAAATGTTGGATGGTCAGTGTTGATGTGATGAACTGGAGGGTCCATAGTGGGATGTCTGATGGGATAGTCAACTGATCATACTGCCTTGGGTTCGAGTGTGTCATCTTCAAGTGATCTTAAGTGTCTTTTCCAATGATTTTCCAATCCAGCGATCTTTGTGGAACTGTGTAGTTTGTTCTTTCTTCCCTCTGCGCTTCTGTACATGTTTTGGCTTTAAATACCTGTTTTTGTCACCACAAAGAAACGCCCGGAGCTGGTCCGATATCCTGTGAAAAATAGCAGGATTTGGTTTCCACTAAAACAGCTTCCAATGTCCCCACAGACTTGACCTGCAGCCATGACGCCCCCTCCTCCATTTCCACCTCCTGATGTGAAAGTCCGTTAATAAGCATCTAATGTGAATGTGAAATGCCATGTCTGGTACAATTGTCGACTTGGGACGTATCTGTGGGTTTCAAAAAAATGCAACCTGTTGAGTGGGCTGAGTATTTGATGCACTAGAAGTGATAACTGACTCTATCTGCTACATAGTCCGGATCACTTTACACATGGTACAGTGGTCAGTGTTTTGTATTTTTTCAGCTTTGTAGAACTGACTGGAAAAACATAAAGTTAGAGAACTGTGTGTCTTTGTTCACTACATACAACAGGTTTGAATGGTACTGTACATAAACACACAAAAGTATTTAAAACAACACTTATAAAAACCTTTTTAAAACTCCAAGAGAAAAATCTATTTTCATGGCAAGTTAACAATTTGCAACACTTGACTGTCCAACTCTGAGCATTCAATCAGTGCTTCATCGAAGGTCTTGTGATTAGAGTCGTTTAGAATAGAGTACTATAAGAAATATCCATTAGATCTGTTCTGGTGTTGTGCTTTCAAGTTTTTTTGTTGTTGTACAAGCATGGGATCCAACATCCAGTGCTTTTATTCCACTGTGATCTGGGAGGAATGCAATTAATCCTGCATCGATCCGTCCTTCATTTAGCCAAGGCTCGGTAGTTTGTATTATTTGTGCTTTGCCGTGTTCTCATTCGTGCACTCAATTCATTTTTGATCAATATGCTATTAAAAGCCTTGTTCCTGAGGCAGGACTGGTTTTCCTTTGGAGGTTGGAGAGCTCCAGCGAGGGGCATATATGTTTTGTGAAGGCCCTCCCACGGGTGTCAGGATGACTGACATGAGGGTTAAAAGAAAATTAGTTTGCATCCAGGTAAGCAAGCGTGATGTAGAGCACTGTGTGTCGAGTTCAAATCATTGATTCCTGTTATAACTGTCGCTTGGTGGCCTTTGGCTGGTGGGAGGTGAAAAATTAGTCACCCTGAGGTGAAAGTGGTCTGTTTCAGGGTAGAGCGATGGACTGAGATTGGTACTAAGTGAAAACCTGTAAATCAAGTTTCTTTCTTTCTTTCTTTCTTTCTTTCTTTCTTTCTTTCTTTCTTTCTTTCTTTCTTTCTTTCTTTCTTTCTTTCTTCACAAGGGTCTCTCATTGATCCATAAATGAATTGCACAAATGGGGGTGGAATAAGTAAAAGACCATTAAAAATTAATCTGAGTACACTTCCTCATTTCCTATCAACATGTTTTATGCTAATAATAATTCCCTCCTCAGCCAAACCGTTCAGACTGGGCTGCAACTTAAAATAGAACCTCCTTTCCAAATTATACACATCTACTCAATTTCAGCTCTAATATTACAATAATAATAAATTAGTAATAGTACCATTTATCAACCATTTACATTAGTGTTGGTGAATTATTAAAATCTTGTGAATAAGTTTCCAAAAGGAACATGTAATACCAGTTGAGGATGATTCATTTTCATTCACAGGGCACTATGATTGTAGAAGGGCTACAATGTTAGGAAGCAGTGGGATTGTTATTAAGATAATGCAGTACCTGATTTATCACTTTAGGGAAAGATGTCTCTTGTTAATCTAAATGAGGGTCAGAGTGCAGGTCATGCACGGCCGAAAGCCGGAGCTAACTCTACAAGTGGTGCAGGAAAAGATTGTGCTAAATTCGTAAAAAACAATTTAATTTAAACCAATATGCACATTTAATGTCCAGTGAGTAGTATTTACTGGCATCAAGTGGTGTACACCCCTCGTCCCTGCCCTACAGTGGCCGATGAAAATGTGAAAAAACTCTATTTAAATTTGTCCATTCTAGGCTTCTGTTGAAACATGCCAGTGGAACAAGGTTGATAGAATGGATAAGAAGTTAAAATTGGCTAAAAGTTATGAATAAATGTTAAAATTGGCTAGAAATTGCATGTAAACCATTGAAATTAAAGGATGGGATTATATAGTTATAGATAGGATATGGATTGACAGTTGAAATTACCTAGAATAATGGATAAGCAGTTACATTTTGCAGAACATTGCGGCTAAACAGTTCAAATCAGCCAGAAGTAATAGATAAATAATTGAAATTAGTTGATACATTAGTTGATTATTAGTTGATACAAGCGCAAAAATTCATGGATAAACAGTTGACATTTTAACTTTACATATCAAAAAACTTTGGAACATGAGGGATGATGTTGGGGTAATTCACAACGCGGGTACATTGGACAGAAAAGGCTGGAAACCACCGACCTACAGCACCGTTAAGTCACCCTCAATAGCCTGTTTAATTGAGTGCACATATCAGACAGAAGGCTCTGCGCCTGCTGCTTGTTTGTTGTGTGCATGTGTGTAACTCTCACCACAAGCTATGTGTCATAAAACATGTCTGAATATGTAATTTGGCTATAAAGAGTCATTATGCCGTGCTGGGTTGGCATACATGTCTAGTCAGCTTTGTTTCACAGCCGTCATTCTGTTTGCACATTTGGGTTTTTATAGTGTCCATTATTTCAGAGATTGCCTGTTTAAGACTAGCCGTAAATGAATAATAGAGCACTGATTTTTATGATTGCTTCACAAGATGATGTCATACAGTCTGCTTCATCTCTCTCATCTCTGCACCCCCTGGTGGAAAATACCGTGAAATGTACTTTTTTTTTCAGCATTTGAGATACACAGGCATAACACCAATCAGGAATTCATAACTTGCTTGATGAGTGAATCTTCAGATGGTGTATTCTCTGAAGCCAGTCTAGGCAAAACCGTGTTTCTTTACAGTCCCCTACATTTGCCCTACCATCAAATGTAGCAAAAGAGTCTGTCTCATCACTTTGGGGAATTACAGGTTTTTTGCAGCACTCCTGTGGTCGGCGGGTAAATTTTCCAAGGGAGACTGTGAATGTGATTGAGGTGTCAGCAGTTGGCATCTTTGGATTACAAAGATTGTGGGAGCAGCAGGTGGTGCCACAGCCGGTAATGGAAGTCTCATTTTCCTTGATGTAGAAAGGCGAGACCCACTGCCTGATAGCCCTCAGCTTGAAAAGGCCTGCTCTGCTGGTCGGGGAGTCTGCAAGTAATAGAAGCATTCTGTCACCAAAACTAGGACATTTCGAACTCAAGATGGAGATGCACAAATTTTTAAATTACCTTTGCAAGTAAGAGAGAACATGAGTTAGGACTTGTCGTCCCTCCCTGACAATGACAAAAGACTGATGTACATAGTCATGTACAGTTTTAGGTGTCACTCTGAAAAGGATTTGATGCAATGAAGTATTCACAGTGATTATCCTCAGATCTCCTTCCTGGATACAGCATCGGTGGCTTATTGATGCTTTAGTATATCTCTAAAACAGTGCACGGATGATCTTGGCTTATGCCTTTGTGCTTTTCACTCTCTAAAGAAAGGTCAGCTGTGTGCATTTGGAGAGCAGAGGGTATTGAGGTATCTATCGTTGAAACTATACTGACAGCAGTCAATGTAGGGATCAGCTCCATTGATCAGAAGATAAAAAACTCCATACTTATTCTCATCCATCATGATATTCAGATAACGGTACAAAACAATCAAAGTATTCTAAGAATACAACAGATTGAATTAATTAGGATTAATCCCTCTTACGTTGCTGCCAAACATCATTTTTGATTCAGCGACCACACAAATTGAGGTAATTATTTCAATATAGAGTCAATTGATGTAAGACTCAAGTGTGTGATAGACGAACCGCTCCACTAGAGGTCACCGTACCAGGGTGAAAGTTTCGCTCACTCATGGCATGGGAAATCTGAATGGTATGATGGTGCGATACCACCAGGGGGCGATGATAATGAGAACAACACAATTCAAAGATCAAAAACATCTCATAAAACTTTTATCGAGGTGACCAGGGATTGAGTCCCGTGTGATGCAACATGTGAGGCTAGTCGTGACTGTTTTAAGGAAGTAGTTATTTTAAATTAAACGATTGTCTTTATCTAAACATAACCAAGTAGTTTTGGTGCATTTATTTTGAAAATATAATAGGACATAGCATGTTTGCTAATGGTTACTTGACAGTGGAAGAGACCACGTAGTCTAGCCTAATAAAATGATCACATTCTGTATCGAAAGTGTGTTAGCATAATCAAGAGTATCTTTGCTTTGTGATGCTTTCTGATGTGTTCTTGAAACAAACCCACCATGATTTAGCCTATACCACATGAAACCACCACCACATAACTAACTACTCGAATGCAGCTTTAATCTAAAATGAAAAACCCTGAATTAAAAAAAAAAAAGAAAGAAAACATTTAATAACTTGCAATAACTTTGCACAACAGATTGTGACAGGAAGAGCTCAGTGCAGAAAAAAAAGCAGAAATGCACTAATCTGACAACATACGTACAGGAATTAGTCAAGCTATATGAGCACAGAAATAAAGCAAATTGAAAAAGACTTTCATCTTGATGTCGGCAATGCTTATTAGTCGATGTTCACAGTATAGTAGATTTGGAGCAGTGTGAACAGCAACAGCAAAGACTTTTTTCAGTGCTGTAAGTTGTGCATGACTGCTCACACCATAAACTCACACTGTGCAGTTGTTTAGATTGTGTTGCCTGTGATGTTTCAACAAATCTGATAGTAAAGTAGTTCATGCCGGTGCTGCAACTCTGAAGTGTTGGTCAAGACCAGCGTTGATGAATCATCTCTGGAGGGATGGAACATTACACTCCCAAAAGATATTCCTTTATCTTTAAATGTTCATTTAGGTTGCCACACCCATGGATGGAGACTGTCTGACTTCTTGAGAGGTCTTTTGGTCTGCACCAAATACATTGGAAATGTCTGCAGCTCTCATTGGGAAAAAAAACAAAAAAAAAAAACGATTTTGACACCATATAACAGATGAAAACGTCTCAACAGCTCCTTAAAAAACACCCAGTTTTGGCCACAGCTATCTGTAAGAAACACCCAATTTTGATGCCGCAAAAAAGGGGATTGCTACGTTTCTGCGATGCACTAAAATAACACCTGGTTTTGTTGCCAATAAAACTGCTGGAAATGTCTGCAGGTGTCCTTAGAGTTATCCAGCGGTGTGACTCAAACTCTGGCTGTTCATTTGGCAGCCTTGTTGGCTTGTAAAATCACCAACACCTCACCTCAGGCAGTTAATAAGCATATCATGTGAATGTGATACAGTTATGATACGGTAACCTAATACCTAGTAACCTAGTACCCTGTTGACTTGGAGGAGGAGATAACCTGATGGCTTGGTGGTCGAAGGCGGGTTGCCGGATGAGTAATGATATCTTACACTTCGGCTGAGTCTGAGATCTGGTGACTGTCAAGGCCACAGCATATGATTCACATCATTTTGCATACCCATCACCCGAGTCAGTAACCCCTTGTGCCCTTGTCATCCTGGAAGAGACCACTCCCATCAGGGAAAATGGCCTCCACAGCATAACAGAGCCACCTATTGTTATGTTAATATTGTGTTGGTCTCTGCACTCATGTATTCATGTTTTCTGTTTACTTTGTCTGTATATATTTTCCTTTATTCCACTGTTTTGACAGCTAAGAAGCAATAGAAGAGAGAGAGAGACAGGTGTGACATTCGTCAGAGCTCACTGGCTGTAATTGAACCAGCAACGATGCAGTTATGTCGTAGGCTTGGTAACCGCTCAGCTAGCAAGGCACTCAATGCATATTATACACTATAAGAGATATGTTTGTATCTATGCGTGTGTGTATTCCCCGGCTGCTCTCTTCATGCACATTCCACAAAGTGTCTCGCTCAGACAAGCCCTCCGGCAAATTGAAGGCAATATGTTGTTAAAACTGCACACAACTGTGGAAAAACAAACCAGAAAACTGCCGCCTCTTACCTCTCCATCTGACTCTTAATTCAAGTTACTGAAGCAGCGGGAGAAACTCAATTGTCCCACCAGTCCTCAAGCTGTTGAATGGGCAGGAATAAAACACAGCACGGCCGTTTAATTGAAAGCCAATATTCAGTTGTTTTGCAGCTGTGTTTAAGTATCAGCGTTGTTCAAAATGATAATGTGACAAACCTTTTGTGTTTGACTTGGTTTTAATGTGTATTCTGATGTTAATCTCAGTGTAATTGGGGCGAAAATCCTTTATATATTTCTATATATATATATATATATATATATATATATATATATATATATTATATATATATATATATATATATATATATATATATGTATATATAATATATATATATATATATATATATATATATATATATATATATATAAATACACAGAGTCATCTGGTTAGCTGGTGCCGGGGGGGGTGTTGATAATGTAAGTCCATAGGTCAACAACCATTGTTATAGCTGAGGTTGGTGAGCTATAATCAGAGCACTTTTTTGTAAATTTGCCAAACATCTCTTAACATTCCAACAGCAATAAATAATCAAATACTATGATAGAAAAAAGCCACTCAATCATCTCATTCACTGTAACCCGAATGAAAAGATTAGACAGGCTACCTGTCTGTCTGTATGTCTGTCTACCTGCATACCGTACCTTTCTGGATTGAGGCATGTTCAGAATCAGAATGAGAATCAGAATTCCTTTAATGTCCCGCAGACATTTTAGATTTTAAATACAGATAATAAATATGGAATAAATATGGGTGTTAAGGAAATTGACTAGATAGTGCAAAAACAGAAGTGACCTTTGTGCAGACATACTGCGCAGTGCAGGGTACAGGGTGAGGTCAATAGGCTATTGGGAGCAGTGCTGGTTGTACAGTCTGACAGCAGCAGGAAGGAAGGACCTGCGATACCTCTCCTTCACACACTTGGGGTGTATCAGTCTGATGCTGAAGGAGCTGCCCAGTGCTGTGAGAGTGTCCTGCAGGGGCCGGGACTCCTGCACCAGCAGCGATGACAGCTTGTCCATCATCCTGCTCTCTCCCACCACCTGCACTGAGTCAAGAGGGCGTCCCAGGATGGAGCCGGCCTTCTTGATAAGTTTATCAAGTCTCCTCCTGTCTGCTGCCGAGATGCTGCTGCTCCAGCAGACTACTGCATAGAAAATGGCTGATGCCACCACAGAGTCATAGAAAATAATATAAATATATATAAATAAATAATCGTGACGGCCATTTTGCATGATTGTGGCATTTAACAGAGATGTTTATTATTTATATATTCGTGAGACTAAAAAAAGCCAAGAGAGCTTATTTTACACAGGGAAGCAGCCGTTAACTCACCTCCCTGATGTCCAGCGAGGGCTACATGGCAGTGTGTGTCAGTGTTGTCAGGCACAGTTCAGAGCCGGACTTTCTGTCGGATGCTTTCACAACTCAGCCTGCTGTTGTTCGTTTCTACACTCCTACCGACCCCGGCTTTAATCAGTGTGCAAGGTATAGAGCATTTGTGGCCATTTTATATTGCGAATAAGCATGATAATTCTTTGGAGGCAGCATTGCATCTGCAAAGCGAACGCCTCTTGATACCTTTTGACAAACCATCCTGTCAATTATTTTCTCTGTCATACACTCTACACACTGTTGAAGTTATTTGAAAGTGAGGTGTTTGGATGATTTTTTTTCTCTCTCGCCCCAGCGAGCTCGCACGTGAGCAGGCATGCGTGTTTGTGTGCAGTGCGTCTGTGAGAATGAGTACACAGGCTTGAGTTTTCACACTGGAGGTGCCAATTAGCTCTTGGAGATGGCAAGAGAGCATGAGTTGGCTCAGCAGTAACGAGCTGCTCCAGCAGAACCTTTCTGCCACCTTCTCACTTTGTCTCTCGCTATTTTTCTTTCCTCCCCCCCTCTCAGAATCTGCCCGTCTTTTCCCATCATCCTATTCCTTGCTCTGTTCCTGCCAGCCCATTGCTTATTTCCACTGTCTTTTTATTTTTTTCCCGTATTACCCACCGTTTTCATTTCTTCGCCCCTTGTGCCTCTGCTCTTGCTTTGTCATTTTGTGTGGGAACCTAGCTGTCTTATTATAGCACTCGGCTTCTGGCAGACTTCTCCCCTCTCTTTCTTGTTCTTCACCCTCCCTGCTCTGCCTCGCCCCTCTCTCCTCATTCAGCCTCTTTCCCTTTTATGTTCTCTTCTTATCCCTCTTGCTGTTTTCCTGTTTATTTCTTAGACTTTTTGAGTCCCGGCTGAAATTGCTCTTTTATTTTTGACAGAATTATAATGTTACAAAGGATCTGTGGTCTTGTGCAGTGCACTGCTACCTGCTCTCAGGAACCCTTTTGATAGAAATCTTAATTCCGCTTAATGAATTCATCCACATGGACAGTCATAAAGAGCGGTCTGTGCTGGTGCGCCGAGTTTGTTCGGGGTGAAACTGACCTCTGGGCAATGACTTTCACTCCTGTCTTATTTTATGACTTATGCTGTATTAATTTTCTGATATTCTCTGTCACTTCGTGGATGGCTGGGTGTTCCTGGTAAGATTTCCGTCTGGGCGACTGTCGAGTCAATCAATCCGCCAAAGTGTGGCAACTCTCGTCTTCAGGAATCAGGAAATTGACTTCGTTCGGAGCTATTTGGTGAAAAAAAAAAACTGACACGTGAAGATGGAGGAGTCTGTCAGTGAAGTGCTCTTACTGATTCTGGAGGTAATGATGGTTGTTTGTTTGATCTTTGGACACAACCCAAGTATGACTTGCAGTTACAGGAGCTTATAGCAGGCCCAAATTACCCAGTGAGTCAGAAGTGCGCTCTGTCCTGACCTTTAACCACAGCCATCAGTGTCACAGGGTCCTGGAGCTCAACCTTAGAGGTTTAACCACTGGACATCGGTGGACTTTTCATGGGGTTGTGAATTGATTCTTCAATGCAGAATCACAGACATATTTTGAACCATTTGGCCATCATGAGTAGAGCCTCCAAGCTACTACTAGGCAACGATGGCACATGTAGATCATCAATCAATAATCGATCTTTGTTCATATAGCACAAATTCACAACAATCTCATAATCTTGTGAGACTTTCAAAATTGACTAGGTCTGAGCAATTCTCCTTGATTAATTTATTTACAAAGGCCCAACATTTCCCCCATGAGGAAGCACTTGGCAACAGTAGGGAGAAAAAACTGCCTTTTAACAGGAAGAAAGCTTGGGGCAAATCTGGACGTGTTGCTGCGAGCATGGGAAAAAAAATTGGACGAAATGGATTTCTGCCCAAACGACATGAAATCGGAGACTGTTGTGCCCGCATCTTTACAGAGACCTGTCTCCACCACAAAGTCCTGGGTCAGGAGGTGGACTCTGTGTTAATATCATTGATGCTCAAGACTGATGGACAGTGTTTACCTGATATCGAAGATTTATCAACATTCTTGAATGTTTTTTTAACGGATCATTGGGTATTTTGTTAGATTTTATTCGCCCATTATTTTACGTAATAATTAATGATAATTTCTGATACGTTCATGTGTACTGTTACAAAAGATAACAAACTGTCATGTGAAAAGAGATTTAAAATTAGAATGGGATGAGCAGCTTTCAGGACTTCAAGCTTATTTCCAGTAGTTTGCACCGCTCCTGCAGAGACCTTCACAAGTATGTCTTTACATTGAGGCTAACTCAAGGAACTGGTCACGCTGTATAGATTTGTGCACATAATGTCGTCATACATAAGATGCCTCCCTCCTCTCTGTTCATTAAAGTATCTGCGGCCATCATCCCCAGGACCTGATAAAATACAGTGCATCCTACACATGCAGAAAGTGGAGCCGCTCCCCACAGATCCCAGATTTTATAAAGTCAAGTCACGTCCAGCAAAGATTAAAACAAATCTCCATTTCATCACAGCATCCTTCCTGAATAAATATCAGAGATCCCCTCCAGACATATTTAAGGCATATGAAAACTCTGTTGTTAATAATAATTAGTCTAATGTGGGGGTTTTTTTTCTCCATAAAATAGTTCAATTACCTCATTAAAACGTCTTGAAATAACATGTAGTCCTCATCGCTAATTAACAGGAATCGAGGCTGTGAATTTGCAAATACTTTTCCATTTCAAAGTTCAAGTTTAACAGCTGGATACATCAGATGCTCTGCTGAAAAGCCCAACAACAACAGTGTAGCGCTACAAATCTGTAAATGATTTGTGATGTCAAACTCTTCTTGTATGTGTTAAGATGAGCACAGAGAAACTTGCCCCCAGCCAGCAGCAGCCAGACTGCTTTTTTCTGTCTACAATAGCCAAAGGCCCCAAAAAATATAGTAAATAATGGAATTAATCACTCACTGCATATTACTACTTGTCAATATTTGTCTGTGAACCTCCAGTTTGCTGCACCCAGAGACCAGCCTGAACACCTCTGCTGGCCAATTAAAATGTCTCCTATATTTAAAGTAGAATTGACAGTGCTTATCCCCAACCTCATCAACAGAGGTCGTTTTAATAATTTAATCAGCTAAAGCGTACTTGTCTCTGTACATTAATGATCCACGTTTTCCAATCTCACCTGCAAACAGCGGGATTTTGAGGGGCCTGTCATTCATCCAGGTTAGGCAGTAAAAAAAATAAAATAATAATAAGTGGATGTTCATTCCTACTGATCCACCCATGGTACAGTATTAGACTTAAGCATCTTTCCGCAATTCACTGAAAGCATCCAAGCAAGTAATGGAGGAGCGAGTGAGTCACAGGTTGTTGGTCATAAGAGAGACAATTCTGCCGTCTTTGTCACGCTGGCTGAATCTGCAGTCGTGGAGGCTTTGACTGGAATGCACGGATTCAGAATCCCATTAACTGACAAGTATACAAGAACACTGAAGCTAAAACTTTTAATAAAAAAAGAACAAATCAGTCTTAAATACTGCCAAGCCTTTAGTGCGTTATGGTAGACAATATGTACTACTATAAATGAGAGTTGCTTATTACATATTATCAAGAAATCTGTGGTTTTATGAATCTAACTTGTTGCTCAGGGCCTTGCAACAGTGTTATTTCTCTAGCACAGCTAATTTCATATTATTCATTGTGTTATCCCTTTAGGAAAAAGGTGTCAGACGTGTCTGGTTATGCTGTTACACAACAACTGGAAGAATTTGAATCAGAATGGATGACCCCACATTTAATATACACTCAGGAAAATGTATTTTTCTCATATTAATAATGAGGATCACAATGTGCAGAGCTGTATCGTTTTAGTAATGAGCTGAGCGTCAGCATTGGACCATCCAAATGAAACAAGAAAGAACATTGATAAAATACTGTGATGGTCAAACTATCCCGAGCGAACATCACCTGTGCTGAAGTGGATGAGAGGTTTCCAAAATGGATGAATGGACGGATGGATAGATGGACATTGTTAGAAATGTTTTTTTTTTTTGCAGCGGCTGAGAGTGAAATTCATTCATACACATTAGTTTACTTTAGCGCTGTCCTTCAGCGCTGAGCAGTTGAAAATGTTTGTGGCAGGGGGGCACAGGCAGGGAACGTTCTGTTCCAAAAACAGGCAGGGCCACAAAATGAGTTTTGAGAGCATGAAATCTCTCGCAATTGGCAGAGCAATCAGCGAGTCGCTCGTACTGATCAACAGCCCACATAGATTTATTTTGGTCATTTTGAACTATGGGCCATTAAAGCTGCATTTACTGGACTCTACATTATGCAGTGCAGGTCTAATGACTCACCACGTATTGAACCGCTGCGCTATTAGATGGTTGTAGTGTGTAGAAGAAAATGCATGAAATTGATTTTGAGCTGCAATTCAGTAGTGTGTTGGGCAATCAGTGTCATGATAAATAGTCTCTGAGGAATCCCAGAGCTTATACTGAATAGAAGAGCAGCAGGGGTGATGGATTTTTGTGGACTAAGACTTAGAGTGAGCATCGCCCTGGTTCTGTCGAATTTATGAATTGGATATTGGATTATTGCAGTTGCAGAAAACACCAGTTTATGATACTAAAACTTTCTGTTCAGCAAGATAATCTTCACTAATGAACCACTTTTATGATTTTTGAAGCGTCAATGCGATCGTGCCTTCATGTCACCGCCACTAAGCTTCCCATTACACTATATCAATCTACAAGTTGTCAAGAGAATAGTTTGTAACTAAAGTCGGCCGTAAAGACGGACTAGCGAGTAGATGAGTCTCCGTGTTTAGCATGATGATGCTCTGAAGTTTTATTGAGCTACTTGTTACCAACTGTTTGTTAGATATTTAAACTCTGTAATTTCCCAGTTTGGGATCAATAAAGTATAACTATCTATCTATCTATCTATCTATCTATCTATCTATCTATCTATCTATCTATCTATCTATCTATCTATCTATCTATTTGCAATTAGGATATTGACTGTGGAATTTAATGCCATAGAACAAAATCTGAAAATCTTCTCTTTCCTAACTTTTCAAATAGTGATGTTTTGGGATGGCAGTGAAACTGACCTACTATCCGAAACGAGGTGAGACGAGTTGGGAATTAGCTCAAAAATCAATTTTCCCAGACCTTCTTTTAGGCACTTTACCAGAAACAGATAACAAAAAACAAAAAAAAAACACTGACTTCAGGATGAGGGAACATGAAGTGCAAAAATATTAACTTATTTTTAGGTTGAATTTCTGCCTCACTCCATGTTGGGTCCTTAGCATGAAGCCACTTAATGGCAGCCTAAAGTCTTCTCTAAGTTTTATAATGGGTCGGACTCAGCAAATTTAGAAAAACATTGCTGCAGTTAAATTCAAGTACAGTCAAATTGTTTTTCCCATTCTTTTTAACATTAACAGCTCTAAACAACCCTCCCAGCCCCCATAATGGTGACACTAACAACCTACATAACCATTTACCATTTAAGTGCACTCATATGTAACATTGCATATCTGCTACTTAAAAAGAGGTCAGTGTGGATGGCTGGTGTTAGATTTAATGTATCTGTAAAGGTTGTTCCAAAGAAAAGAACAGGAAGGCTGCCCTCCTTAACAATGTTACAGAGTTCTGGGGTTTTTTTTGTATTGAGTGTTAAATGCCCTGTAGTTGTGTGTATTCCCTGCCAATGATTCTAGCTGCTGTCTCTACAGCCCTTTTTAGTCTTTTTACAGTTCCGTGCAGTCATGCTGTTGCACCACACACTGTGATGCAACCTGCCAGCACGCCCTCAATGGTACGTTGGTAAAAGTTCACAATACTGAAGCTCTCAAGGCACCTCAGGAAGCCCAGCCTCCGCTGTGCCTTTTTGAGAATGCTGTTGGGGTTGAGCGACCATGTGAGCGTGTCTCTGATGTGTGTGCCCGGAAATTTTAAACATGGCAATACTTTCAACAAATAACCCTTTGATCGAAAGTCATCAAGGATTTCTTTTGTCCTACTGACATTGTTGTCATGACACCATTGGGCTACATCTTCCATTTTTGCCCTCTGATCGCTGTCACTGATCACTGTGTTGGCATCAGTAAATGTTATGAAATTATTCTTGTTGCATTTGGCAGCAGGATCAAGTGATCACTGGCTGTATGCAGCAGGGTACTCAGACAGCATTATTGCATGCAAGTATTTTCCTTTTCAAGGGTGACTAAAATATTTTTTGGAGCAAGTGAAGAAGCATCATTGAGAAGTCTTTCATTGTCATTAATTATTGTTATTTGAAAAATGTCATTGTCAACAACAGCTGCAATTTTACATTTATTATATAATATAACCAGACTCTCCAAATATTCCATGATAACAGAGGTCAAATCAACAGCATTATAGTAACTTAGGCAACTGTTTCGTAACAATTCATCAGCAGTATGTTTCAGGCCCAGTCAGCTGTTTTTAGAATGTAGCTAATATTTAGCTATTAAGCTAATAGCAAATTGTTATTGTGCCTTGTTTGGCCTAATCAGGGTGTGTGTTACCTCCCAGTAGCTGTTTGAACACATTGTTTCATCTCATTTCACCATTTACAACAAAGTTATTAACATATTGACGGCAAACATGCCAAATTTTACAAATCTACAATCTTCTTCTTCTTCTTCTTCTTCTTGTGTTTGGAACTTTTTTTAGCTTTGTGAAACGCTCTTTGCATCACATTCTTAACTAGTTAGGCCTACTTGTTCATTCGGCTAATGATATACATGAAGTTATTTCATTCTGCTATTATCCTACGCATCTACCCCCGCAATAACGTTTGTTAAGGTTAAGGGTACTTTAAGAGACCGACCACAAAGATCAGATTATAACTTGAACCCTGATATCCAGGTATATGACGAATGCACAGGATTACCAGGATATTTAGATTATTCAAACTTTAGATATTTAACTTGATGAATTTGAAAAGTGCTCTTTTGGGATGACCTAATGGCGTCACGTGGTGGCTCTCTGGATTGAGCCGTAAAAAGAGAGGTAGCACGTAACTGAGAGAGAAGGCGTTTTAGACTTAATGTTTCACCAAACTTTTAAAACAGTTGTCATCAGAGTTCTAAAGGCATTCAATACATGAATCTTTTTTGTCCCGGTGACCATTAAAAGTGAAGTTATGGCTCTCTCCCCATTCATTAAGTTAGGGGCTTGGTCTTATTAGCCTGACATAACTGCCTGGAGGCGCTGCCAAGATGGCTGCCGAGTGGCAGGATTTGCCTAAAAAGACTTTGGCCTAGTTTGCCACAGATCTTGATGTCAAGTAAAATCTTGTAGATGTTTCTGGCTGACATGGCAGACTCCGCTCCCTAAGCTGCCCACTCGCCCTCAGCTGGACCTGTCCAGCTGTGAAGGCACATCAGCAGCACAGAGGGAGGAAAACAGATGTTGGACGAGTGTTTGTGACTGATCTCAATGTTCTGATGTCAGGAATGTGTAGTTTCTGGGCTTTGTTCATCAAAGATGTCGGTGTGTAGTATGTTGATAAAAGAATTCTGCGGAGGCAAGGCTGGTGGAATAATAGAGCAATCTTTATTGAAAACAGATCTCAATTGCCAGCGTCCGTCCAGGCACGGCCGTGACCTGGGTTTCTCAAATTTATGATAAAGGTCTGCCCAATGCTTTGCCCTCTGCTCTATTAGAAAATCCTTCGATCTAGGAAAAATCTACAAAGTACCACCGTGGCTTCTCTGCTTGTGCAGGCCTTTTTAAAGTCTAGTTCCTCGCATCGTCCCACTTCTTCCAATTGGTCACTTTGGTGGATTAAGGGTCCATCTATCCGATAGTAGAAAGAGAAGTTAACCTGCCTCCTCCTGTACATTACCTAACGTCCGCTGAGGTCACTTCTTGGAACTTAAAGCCTAAAACGGACCAGCTGGCCTCTTCATGCGTATAGAGAAATGTATATCTCAAATCAACTCTAAACAACTATCATAAGAGATAAATTCAGTTTAGTGCTCCATATGGGCCTTTCCTCTCGTTAAACTTTTAACATACACATGGAGCGCTGTTTACCGGATCCGGGGCCCCTAGATATCTAAACATCGCATCGGCCACCTCTCTTGCCTCACAGTTACGGAAAACAACTATCACTATTAAAGCTTGGCTCTGAATGTGTGACTGTGCAGACACCTCAAATGTTATCTATTTTATTTGGATGTTACATTTGTTGACAGGTTGTGTGTTATAGAGTTCATATATTTATGGTATTATATGTATGTAATCGATTTTTTGACATCTTGCTAATGAAATGAACCAATAAGCGTATCGATAAAGTGAATAAAGTAGAGCATTTGTACTGGTATTTAATGCCTCTGGGTCTTTGGAGTTTTAGTAAGTTATAACTGTAGTTACTTTACAAGTTTAATGCTAAACACAGTGTGTAGGTTCACTAAACAGCTCGAAAGCATTCGCATTAAATAAGCGGATTCAATGGTGGAAAAAAACCATAGTCTAAAACGAATCAGTAGACTCTATTCTGTTAGAAAAGGGACGCATTCAGGAGGCACAATGAGTCCCTGTCCTTTGTTCGCTCCCAGGTACATCTTATCACCTAATAATCTCCTACTTCTACCTCAAAGTGGTGCTTCATAATTCTATTCTCAGAAATGTCACCTTTTTCTTCATCCCACTGAGTTTGCAGCCCTGTCCCTGCAATTTGACAGTTTCACCCTCACGTTCTGATTTAGTGAAAACTAACTCTTTCAGCCCAGACAACAGGCTCAATCAGCTCATATATAATCATTTACTAAACAGTAAAGCAGTAAAGCAGTTACCTGCAGTGCATCAGTGGCTAAAGGACGAGTTAGCTGCATGGCCGGGGGCTTTACACGCAGATAGAGTGCAGCAGTCTGAACCTGTTGTGGTCAGGCTGATGTCACACAGTGTACGAGATGAGAGGCCAAAAGAAAAACCTCAAGGGGCTCGATCGGTCTGATAAAATTAATGGGAAATCCAATAACTGTTGTCGTGGTTACCCCTGAATTTGATCTGTGGCTGGTCAGAGCAGCTGCAGGTTCCTGGGAAATAAAGGTAATGTGATTGCATATGTCTGTACGTCTGCATGGGGCTCATGCTTTGTGTGATTTTAAACGTCGCCCCGTGTGCTGTCACATCACAACACACTGACGTCTAAAGTGTAAGTGACAGTTTCCTCAGTTTGGCGATGTTTTTTAGATCAAGTGCCACAATCGACTCCCCAATTGGATTTCATTTTCCTCCGATATGTGATACGGAAATGAAATGATAGACAGTCGAACCCTTGAAATGTTGCAGCGCCGCTTTTACAGCTCTTATCGCTGGCCTTCAGTGTTGTTTAAAAGCCATGAAAATGTGATTAAACTTTTTTTCTCTTTCCCCAAAAAATTCAATTAACTTCTCATCTCATCCACTTTGATCTCAAAATCAGGGTGTTTTTTTTTTCCGACTCTGATCTGAAGCGGCTTATCGGTGCACTTCATTGATACGCCGCGCTCGAAACCAACACGAGAACATGTGTCTGTGTTTCGTTAAAAATGGAACTGGAGTGAGTTTTTCTCAGCTCCATCAATTTGATTAACAGAAACAAAGAGATGAAAACTATATTTACCCTGTCATTGAGCCAGGTTTGTCACTTTTTTAAATTAGACTTGCTACATTTTTTTTTTTTCCGTCATTCTAATATCCCAGAAGGGAAACTCGGCTCGCAGTCAGGGGCACGAGAAATAGACCAAACAAGTGCAAAATCTAAAAAGGGTGAAAATGCTGCTTGTACATTAAATCTAAAGAACACAATAACACAAACAAACAATCTCTTAAGAAGCTAAATGACACGTGCAGATCGAGCAGATGAGTCATGCACACTCTAAATCTACACCCCGAGGGAAGAGAAGTTGTGAAGTAGTGATGTGTGACAAGAACATGCTGAACAAAAAACATGAAATCAGACGAGACCTGAGTCTTTGGAGGCCGAAGAACAAACTTCACTGGCACTTTGTCTGAATCAATTAAGGTATTTCGGTGTTTTCAAAACTCGCACACTGTCAGCTGAGAAGCAAACTCCGGCTCCTGTGGAGACGCCTTCTGGACTTCTAAGAGAAACGTCTCATCAGTGACGTACATATCTTCTTCATTCATCCCCAAGCGGGGGACATTAAAGACGGATACATGAGCGTGCAGCAGATGTGATTCTGTCTGATTTTTTTATTTTTGTTTTATCTTAGTCCTGTGTCAAAGTTGTTTTTTTTTTATCATTTTAGTCAACCAGTCAAACATTTAGTCAAGTCTGGACCTTTGAGTCTCATCTGGACAACGAAAACTTTACAGTTTAGTCAAACTTTTTATAGCTAGATTTAGAGTATAGTTAATCTTATTATTATCTGATGAAGAGCATCTGTTGGATGATTCAGAATGCATCTTTGCGGACATTTTTTGTCCTTTCGATGCCAAATCAAATAGATTATGACGGTAATTTGAAGTACCAATGAACGCAGCATCACCAGATACCTTCCAGATAGCTTCTCAGGTTCAAGGTGCTGTTGTTTATGACTGTTAAGATTGTTGCTGTTAGCTTGTTAGCTCACTAGTTTTAGTGTGAAGGTCTGTACTGCTGAAACATCAGCATTTAATATTTTGTCTGCTCTTTTATGTCAACGAAAGTAAAACACAGTTTCATGTTTGAGATTGACCTTCCAGCTCCATCGTATCTGATGTGGTCACTTTGTGTTTGTGTTTAATCACTACAGCGCTGTCGTCTTGTCTTCGTCATGGGAAAAACATGTGTTGACAGTTTTATTGAGTCATGGATTTTGCAAATGAAAGAAAAGAAAAACATTTTGTGCAGGTAAAGTAAGTCAAGGTCAACACAGATAACTTCAAGATTCAAGCAGTGTTTGTGTGAGATAACCAGGTGTTTGCAACAACTAAAACAGGTATTTGAAGCAAAGCCATCTCCTCCTTACCCTAACCAAGTGGGTTTTGTGCCTTTTGTCACAAAGTAAAATAAGAAATTTAACCTACACAAACATGAAGTTGCAGCAAATATAACTGTAAAGTCTCAACATATTCTTGGTTTGCAGAAATATTCTTGTTAAGGCTGTTCTGTATGTTTAAAATTAGCTTTTGTTTGTTATTTTGCTTCTTCACATGCGGTTGCTTTGCATGCTGGGTTACCTCAGCGCCGGCTTGATGCCATTTCAAGGCAGACGGCTCATCAAGATTAGTGACAAATGCTGGTAAGTTGACCAGCGGGGAGAAGGTCACTCTATAAAATGCCATTTCAGCCTCGAGGCAAATAAAGAAAAAGCCGCATATTGCTTTAAGCAAGGAGCAGTTGCTTGTGTTTGAGTGCCACATGGCATTGGTAGGAATAGGCACAATCTTATCTTTGCTATGCTCTGTGACTGATTCCCATGTGGTACACAGATTGCATTATGAAGCTGGACCGTGAAAACCCACAGATGTTATTGTGAGCCACACTGCCAGCGGTTGGCAGGAAGGCCCGCTGCTTGAATGGTGCTACAATGTGTTTTCTGTGTGTGGGTGTGGGATGAGCGGGAGAGGAGGAGAGAGAGAGGGAGAGAGAGGGGGAGAGAGAGAGAGAGAGAGGGGGAGAGAGAGAGAGAGAGAGAGAGAGAGAGAGAGAGAGAGAGAGAGAGACGCCGAGGGAGCCTACTGGTTTCAATGTGCCGTGGCATGTGCTGGTAGGATGGGGGGTGCTTTCTGCTGATGAAGTGTGTAGGCAGGTCTGTGCTGGTGCACTTCAGGAGGTGGACGACCTGCGCGTTCCCTGATGTCTGTGTTTACCCGTTCTCCTATCTCTTTGATACTTGCGCAGGGATCGCATCGTCAACAAACCATTTTCGTTTTCAC
Organism: Diplodus puntazzo; assembly: GCA_963678695.2. Taxonomy (NCBI): domain Eukaryota; kingdom Metazoa; phylum Chordata; class Actinopteri; order Spariformes; family Sparidae; genus Diplodus; species Diplodus puntazzo. The sequence continues at coordinate 28,330,863 of OZ023164.1, read as the reverse complement.
ATTTTCATTTAAACCAGGAGGATTTTTACATTTATATTTAAAGGATTTAAAAGTCATGTTGATCAAGGTTCTCAGTCATCCAGGTCAGTGCTAACTAACTGGGGGAGAGTTGCAGCGTTTTAAACTCTGTGTGGGAGTGTCCTTACAGAGTCATAAAGGACACGTGTGAGCTCTGAGTTTCAGAGTCATCAGGGCCACTTTTGGGCAGTTGACACAAATGCCCTTCATGTGGGTTGCTAAGGCTAGGTGAGCCCAGGTGTGAGTTGTTGTTACTCAAACTTCCTGACCTTCTGGTTAAAGTACAATGGAACGCCGCTCGTGGCACATGCATGTACCCCAACTTCATGAGGGAGCAGTTGTCTGACATCACACAATAATGGCAGTTCCCTTAGAGTGGGTGTATTTGCAGGCTACAGGATTTGAAAAAGTTACTAAATTAAATGTTTAGATATGTTTCCCGAGTATTAAAGTGCAGCAAAATAAAATGAATAAAGCGTCTGTTCCTCTACGTCCTGTTTTCTCTGCTCTATTTCATTTAGAATGCACGGCGGCTGAACTGCTCGGACTTGCCAAAGAGATTTATCGTCAGCCCAGATTCTTGTTTACTTTTAGTGTCTTGCAGCTTGAATGCTTTGAGGTCAGACGTTGCAAGTTTCAATGTTGCCTGGGATGCAGCACATATTCAGCTGCCGTCTTGTGCTGGGCAGGAAAAGTACGGTCAGTTTGCACAGAAAAGATGTTGACATTGAAAAGCGAACAAAAATTCTTCATTAGTTCAGCTGTCCCGAGTGAGATTTGTCTTGTGGGCGATAAAAAACAAAACAATGAGCAAAACAAGATGCTTAAATGCTGCACAGAGCCGAGGGGAACATAATTATTATCACTGTGTTCATTATTGCTTTTCACAGTGGTAATTTGAACTTTTGCCAAAAGCCACCAATGGTTTTCCTGAAACGGGAAAAAAATCATCAAATGGCATAATGAAGCACACTGCTCCAAAAGAGTGAGAGTAAGAGTGCACAAATGTTCACTTCGGTCTTTATTTAATTGAGGTTCTGAATTGAATTAGAAAGAGCAGCAAATAAACATAGAATGGTTTCTCAGCGGAAATCAGGACAACTGACGGAACTTAAGGTGTTGGTGGGGTGTTAAGGTAGGTAAGACCAACATATAATGGGTCAGTGAATATCCTCATCTCTATTTCTATCATATGTAGATATTAATTGTGTCCACATGTTAATAATAATGCAACAGCTTTTTATTCATTTAATTTCTTCTGTGGTTTAACACATTCTTAAATAATCTAACCTGCCTCTTTCAGCAAATAAGTAATTTCAGTCCAGTATTCTTGCAGTGTGTGTGCGTGTGTGTGTGTGTGTGTGTGTGAGAGAGAGAGAGTATGTGTGAAAAGACAGCGAGTTACGGATAATTTGGACCATCTGCAAATCGCACAATTGGAATTTTCGAGCATCTTTTTAATGAGGTGTTTCCAGCGTGGCCGACCGCGAGCCGCAGCGTCGGATCAGCTTGGCCGTCATTCCAAGACTTCTGCCGCAATATGCTTGAGACAGCGCTGACAGCTTGTTATCCCATCAGTTCCTATCTAATCTCACAGCTCACTTCCTATCACTGTGAAATCTTTGCAGTGTTTAATCCTTCATACCTGACTACATCTTTCAGCGAGAGATGATTCTGCACGTGATTCCGCATGTTCATGTGGGATTTTATTATCGGATGAAAGTTTGAGTTTAGCGCTCAAAGTGTGACTTATTCTGAGAGACGGCTCCCGAACTTTAATATCATTTTTACTTGTCGAGTAAAAGATAAGTAAGAAAATGATATGCTTGTTTCACACCCATATTTACAGACTTTGAACAGTATAGTAACATTTTATGATAGTGTTTTTCGACGTATAAGAACGCGAGTCTATTTGTTTCGGGGAGATGTCAAGACTCTCCTGTATTTTAAAACTTTGTGGTGGTGTAATTCTTTTATTATGACTTTTATCTATATTGCGTCTTTTTTTTTTTTTTACCTGATCAAAATTGCTTTCTTCTGTTCTTCCTTTTCCTTTGATTACCAAGTTATTGTATACATACAGACGCTTCCTGGTTATTGTCTCTCTGTAATCAAAGACAATTACACCGTCTAGACAGTGATTTATATGTGCACCATTAAATCCACTACAGATGAAAGCAAAGACTGGATTCTGGACAATGCTCTTAAATGAATGTCAGTGCTTCAGTCCTGATACCTGTGGGTTAGTCTGATGATACCATGCCGTTCGGGCAATCAGACCTGAGGCTGTAGACGACTGTGGCGCTGCTGTCTGATGCAGGAGTGCCTTCAATACAGGTGATATTAATAGAAAGAGCAGGACTGCAGGCTGTGAGGACAGTGATTGTCTCATACATTGCTAATGTGTATAAATAACTGCTATTATTGTAAAGGTGATTTCGAAGCATTCATCCGTGATTGTGAACGTTCCGTCCTCCATCCTGTAAATTATAGCCATCAGTCTTCACACTATTACATATTCGCTGATTGCCAGTCCACATAGACGGTGTTTGTTTTATTTGTGTTTTTGATGGAAGTCTTTATTCTCCTTTATTGGCGCATTTACTGAAGCTTTGTGTGGACCACTGTGTGTCATGGTTTTGGTTTTTGGTTTGTCATTTCCTGTTTTATTTTGTAAGTTACATACTCATATCTCAAGTGTCGCTTTCCACTTCCTGTCTTTGTCTTTTTCCCAGCATTTTTCTGCATATACTTGTGTCCTATTAGTTCACCATTCCTGTGTATTTCCCCAGATAGTCAGGCTATGAACGCCTGACGAAAACAGGCTCCACCCTTTACACAACCACGGACACACTCACTGGCTGCACCTGATTGGACGATCTCTACTCCTGGGCTGCTGCTCCGCGATTTCAAATGTGGAAACTGTCTCATATATTATAAAAATAACTTCCGCAAAATGTGTTTCTGAGGAAACCTTAGGAGAGAGTCTTCATTTTATCTTGACAATGTTTAGTTTTCATAGTTGTTTTTGAGTTAACAGAGGCATCCCATCGCGCCGGATGAACCTGATTTGCAAGTAGCCTAGATTTGACTTATTTGCAAATTCGGGGCAAGAAACTTGATGCCCTGTCTCTCAAAACACAATGGCGTTGCACATCCAGAATACATTGTGAAGCCTAATCCATAGATAAATGAATGGCAGCCGTGAAAACGGTGGGTCCTGTGGACACATACTTCCACTCTTCATTGGTTTCTCGTCTGTTCCCTGGTGCTGTGTTACTTTTGCTGCCTGTGTTCTCATGTTATACTAGTTTGCACTTGGTTTTGTTTTCCGTTGTTACTTTGTGGTTTTTGTTCTTGGATTACTGCTGTTTTGTTGCCAGCATTTTTGCCTGTCTTTCGTCTTTGTTTCGTTTTTTGACCTGCCTGCCTCTGTGTTCGAGCATTTGGGTCGTCTTAATTGCACAATTTCATAAAGCTGTTGTGACCTGATGGGCACAAACGTTAAATTCCTGTTCAAAATTTCTGTGAAAATTATCTCCATACACTGCCACTGTTCAAACTGAAGATGTTCCCACACAGAACACATTACATAACACCACAAACGGATTTTGTTCTGTTACAACGACAGCTTCTGTTTCTCCGCACGATGTCACTTCAGAACCCGTCGACCCTCTCCAGCTGCAGCTGTTACATCAATATGCTGTGCAAGCCGTTTTTTCAAAAGGCGTAGAATACAAACTGGTGAGTCCATGGCTGCTCTTATTCTGATGAGCACAGAAGAAAGTACGTTACTAATACATATTAATACATTAATATCCTTGGATTTGACTGGCTGTCTTTGAGGGACATTCGCCTACAGGTTGGACTGCTATTGTACTTCCTTGTTTCAATTCGAGTCTGGAAGGACCGTGAATACAGTCTGTGGGTGGGACAGAAGGACTTATTTTACAGGGTATGTAAATAACTCAAGAGGAGAATGTACCAGAGAAAACCTGAAAATTATTGAATAGCTGCCAAAGAAAAACTTAACCAGAATTTAACCTACCGCAGCGATCGGCTAAAGGGAGATAAAAAGTCGTAGTAAGCTACTTTCCAAGTCAAGTCAGTTGTATTTATAAAGCCCAAGATCACAAATCACAGTGCCTCAGGAGAGATAGTGAGGGCTTGAGCTATAGTCTTAATGTGCAGTAACACATGTCGTGGTCATTTTGCATCAAAAGCATTTGTTGGCCTGCTTGTGTGTATCGATTAAAGTGTGTCTGGGTGCGTATAAAGACAATGTGGCAAAACTCCATCAGAATCAGGCACCACTGTCACGTCTGTTCAGTTTTATTCAAGAGGTTTGACCTTCTGTTCAAAGATTTAACAAATGGCTCGGTAGAGCTCACAGCCTGACAGCATACGAGTGTCCAATGAACCGTGATGCATATTTAACAGGATCCACCAGCCTGCAACATCTCCGCTATAAACTACACCCTCGTCGAGCCATTCAGTCACTCTCAGTTGCAGGTCCGAGCGTACAGACAGCCTCGATTATACGCGCCATTGGACAATCCGCGGCATATCAGACATTCTACTAATTATAATGAAGGACGAAGTACTTCTGTCTCCCTTTCCAAGCCTCTTGTCCATTACTTTTTAACTTGCAAGCGTTCTTGTTACAACATATCTCTCAAGATCAGTGCAGGTTTTTGGGTTTTTTTTTTTAAACACAAGATTATTCAGTCTCAAGCATTCACAAGCCCTGCGGAGTTGTTATGATTGCTTTCCCTTAAGATTGGGCCCATTGTGTGATTGAGAAGGTGCTGTGGGCTGCTGAATAGAATTTAACCTCAACGAAAGCTTGTCTAGAAAAAGAAGCACTCAGCAATCAGACTGGGTCACAGGGGCACCGTTATGTGTTTGCCATCTGACATCGTAATTAAAGCAATGAGACTAGGTTTGTGGAGCGACGTAAAGTGAATGCTGTACTGAAAAGTTGCCAAAGCTACAGGAGTTTGTCAGGTTTTCGGTTAAAAAAAAAAAAAACGGCTATCTCGATATGGGAAACTGAAATGCCGAATTTAACCTTGGACCATGCATTACATTTAAATACATTGAGTCCTTGTTTATCTGAAACAACACTTTCCGGTCTCTCAGTCTCATGTCAAAACTCTTCTAAGATCAAAGACAGCCTATCTGCTGTTCGTGGTCCAACATTTTAATGTGCCACTAGGCTTACACTTTACAGAAATAAATCTTTACCCCGTCTATCCGGTTGGAAATAATAAAAAAAAATAATGTGCACGATCATGATGTGGATAAGAGCTGAAGAGGATTATGGCTGTCACTTGGAGATACAACACACACTAGTAATGTTAACAGCCTTGACTTTGTTGTTGTTTGTGAACGAAGGGCCAGCATGTTCACTTCCTTGTTTAATTCAATTGTAATACACTTATTTGAGCAATTGTGTTCAATAAGTGCTTATAAACTGTGCGCGGCAAATAAAACAGACAAGCTGCAGTGATGAATGTCCAGAGTGGCAATGCATGGGATCCATCGCTTATGTCGCAGATGACAAATCGATACCATGCATTCAACTTTATTACAAACTGGAGGCAACTTTCTGAGCTGTACAAGGATTTTCTTACATCTGTCCCAGCGGTTAAAACAATCCGAGAACCTGTCTGTAAGGATCATTAAAACCTGTTTTTTTTAGGTTTTAGGTTCTGGACTCTTCACATTATTTCTGGTTTGTACTCTGTATTGCTTCGGTATCTTAAATTTCTCCAGTTTTGTCATCTGCTTTTTGCCTGCCTTGATTCCTTGCTACATTTTTGAATTTCAACTCTGTTCAACTTTTGTTATTATTAAAGTTCGCCTTCCGTTCAAATGACAGTACTTGCCTGCCTGTGCTCCTGCCTTTGGGTCCCCTTTGTTAAACTGTGACATACTGTATTTTCTTCCGAAAGCATATCAGATAATTTGTTCCCTGAATCACCCGTAAGCCTTGTAATCTCCCTGCAAGACAAGTTAACAACTATGAATCTCTGACTGGCTTAGCTTTGTGCAAACAGGCTCATCAATTTACAGTGCACCCTGAAACCCTTGTATATCAATTCTGGCGATCAAAACCAATCCCATACATAGATTATGCAATCAGTGAAAATGGTATGATCGTCATAGTGGAGGAGATACAATCCCTGGGCGGGGATCATGATAAGAACCATCAATTATGGAGATAGCGTGTACAGGAAAGACACTGTCACTGTTGACAAATGTCACAACTCATATAAAAGTTGCCCTGAGAAAGCACCCGGAGATGAAAGGACCCTGTCGTTGATGCTTAATGGGGGACCTGCTGTTGTTGCCCGCCTGTACTGGCACTGACCCTGAGCACACTAAGCCCCGTGGACTGAGCCACGTCAATTAGCTAATTGCCACTGATGGTAATTCACTCTGCTGTGTCACCAGAGAGGCACGTCATGTTGATATGGTTAAGTGAGTAGGCCGAGCTAATTAAAACTATGAACTGGACAATATGGCAGTGTAAGATAGGGCTCATTGATTGTACTTTAAGGGCATCATAAGTCCGTCTATGATGTTTCGGCTCCGTCACTCTTGAACGCCGAACTCCAAAGAACAAATAAAGTATTTCCATTTGTCTGTGGGTCTTGGGTCTGATAATGATATTGAATTGCCACAGACTTGCTGCGAAAAAAAGAGATGTAGGTCACAATTCAGAGGTCTGGAAACAGGCCAGGTTCTTGGGCAGTCTGCGTGCCAATGTTAGAAGGATCGATTAGTCACTGGTAGGCTTGAAACGTACTGGGTTTTGTTGTCAAACCACATCTAAAAAAGGCAAAAGTGTTCATACCTGTGCCAAATAACCTTATTAAAAGTGTTGGTTTCCGCTTGTTATGCACTGAAGTGAATGTACCAGCTCAGACCAGTCAGCAGGATAAAATGTTGGCCGTGGCACTGGATGTTTTTAATGAGGGACCACAGCATGTCGACATTTGAAAGTGCGATAGACCTGGGGATTTTTAAGGGGACCAAAACAGGTATTTTAAGCCACAACATGTAGTGCTTTAACCTAACCCCAGAGCGTAAACACTGCGTTTTCACAAGATACAATCGGAAACTGAACCTGGAAATGTGAAACTTCAAAATATCTCTGGTTTGCAGGATTGCACATTGCCAACATTTATTCTGGTGACTGGGTTGACCAGCTTGAATTTAAAAATGGACCGAATGTATGAATTCATATCTTTGAGGGCTGTTTTCTCATAAAAAACTTTTCTCCGGAACTCTCAGCCTGAAATCTTTACTTCAGTAGAACCTACATACCCAACAGACTTTCCAGTTTTATATTCTATCTATATTCTGAAGGTTTTTATAGAGGATGTTTGTTTATGTACCATTCATAGCCTGATCAATACGTTTTATTCCCAGACACAAACTTTGAGGGCGAAAAACTTTCATGACTGAAACGAAACTAGAATTTTGAATCTGGTCTTAATCAAACTGTCATTTCTATTTTGTGAAAATGTTTGAATATTTGTGCATTTTTAGTTAGAGAGCTATTTAAACATAACATTTCAGAAAAACCTGTAGTTTCAAAAACACCCACAGTGCCTTCCTTGAACTGAACTGAATTCAACTATTTGAACCAACCGAGTTACACGTGTTTTCATGTTTCAACTAGTAATGTACAATCCTGACAGCATAATGCCATGGGGGAGTAACTGGCAAAGTACAGAGAAGATACAAAGAATCTCCTTGAGCCTTTTGAGACTGACGAGCAAAGCATTGAGTCGTCACAACGTTACTCAACTTCGAGAGGTGCAGTGAAGATGCCGGATGAATTTTGCTGTGCCACTTTCTCTTGTCTCTGGGAGCGAGACCTGACAAATCGCTGCATTAGGTGAAGTGTTTGTTAGATTGTTGGCTTTAAAAAGTTGATGAATAAAAGAAGTCACACACCGACCCCCCTTTTATCACGTCGGCAGGCTGCGTGGAGGACCTCTCAGATGCCGTGAGATGACCCGACAAGCACTTTGAATAAAGCATAATGAGGCCCTTATCCTCAAGTACGCATTAAAATTCACATTTTATTAAGTCACAGATCCTTTTAAACAACCAACTTTGCAACTTTCTCCAGGCTTAAGTGGAACTTTTTTAATAAGGCATGAGACAAATCTGCCGAAGTCACCTTGTGACGTGTAAACACTGACGTGGGGGAAAAAATAGAGGCTGCTCACCACCTCCCTTCTCTTCATCCATGCTCTTTTATCCAACTGGTGTTGTGGCAAACCATCTCAGCTGCGGGAGCTGCTTCTTTCAACCCCCAGCCGCCTTTCATCTTGCCTAGAAAAGTGAGTGCTCCCATGTTTATCCCTGATCCAAGGAGTATGAAGAGTCAGGGTACAGCGCGGGGTATAAGGGGAGGAGGATGCACAGTGGCAGACAAAGAGTTGGGTAGATCTGAAGGCAGTCTTTAACTGACAAAGGCCCCAGCTTACCGCATATCTGTGACATTAAGGATTAGCGGCTGAGAGACAGTGCTCTCTCTGCCTGTGCTTGTTAATCTCCCCCCTTCCCGACATCACTCACTCCGTCTCCCTCTCTCTCTCTCTCTCTCTCTCGCCAGACGCTTCCTCTGCACCAACTTTAATTAGTTTTAGCGCGGATTGGAGGAAAAGTTGGTGCTCTCCTCAGGTGATAAAACAGTAACTGCCACTGAGCTTAGTCAGGGTTAACAGGGTTGAGGTCAAGTGTTAACTCCTGGGAGTTTTGATCAGCCTGCAGGGGCAAAAGAAAGGGAGGCCTGGAGGGAAATAAAATGGCTGTCTTTATCATTTTGTTGCTATGGGAACTGTAAATTAAAAAAAAAAAGAAAATGTGATAAAGTACAATTATATAAAACAAAAGCAACAGGAGCAAAGTATTTCTTTTCCACAAAAAAACATTGTTTTATTTTTCTACACAATAATACATTTTAACTTCCTCTTTTCACTTTGAAGGTCCTGCTCAACAAGATGACTAATGGTTTTGTGACGAGATAGCCATCTGGACACGGCTCCCTGTTCATTAATTATGCAAAGTAGCGCTAATCAGAAATAATGTGCTTCTTAATTACTGTCCCAACAACAAAGCTCGAACAGGTGACCAGAAGCAGCGTGGCACCTGGACATTCCACCACATGCAGTTTGCGCCGACATACTGCAAACTGACATAATGAGGTTGACAAACTGCCAGCGATTAATGAATGGCACCGAAAATTGAGTTAATAGTCTCACAGGTGTCCTCGGGGTGCTGCGTTTCATCTTATCAAGGTGTCGCTCTCGCAGTCAAAGCTGCATCTGCTTTATACGCCACCGCGTGCAATCACATGTACCCTTTTCAGACATTAATTAATACAGGCACACATGTAGCTCACTGTGCTTTGCATTCATAGAGAACTGTTTATTGTTTCCAGAATAGTTAATTAGGATTTAGTGCCCAGATCTCCACTGACTACAACTAATTTGTTGCACTCCGTAGCGCACTTGATAAGGAACTCTGACATAAAGATTACATTCCTTCCTTTACCCTTCCAGGTGACAAGAGATCAACCAATAAACCAAACTGTAGAGTTTACTGCAAGCACATTTCTCTATGGTCATCCATTGTCAGAAAATCAATTCTAAAACCAATTCACGAGCTGAAGTATCTCCACAAATAAGTACTTCATTCTTTATCTTACAAATGAAATGCTGCAATTATTTTTGCGCGTACTGAATAAATAAGCCCAGCACCAACATGAATAAGAGGATCTGTGTATGACTTTACCTATAAGCATAACCACCACATACACATGTATACATACATACATACAAAAATATGCAGTGCCTACACATATGATTATTAAAATATCTTTACATCAAAAGAGGAAAAAAACATTGATAATGATAATAAAGACAATAAATTCACATTCACTTCGTCTGGGTGTGATCAGCTGCTTAGTGTGTGTAGTTTCAACCACATGGATTGGACTAATGAAAAGTTGTTTATCGAAGCCTGATAGTGACATGGGTTGATCAGATGTTGCTATATTTATTCCTCATTACAACACTATTATTGTCGCAGTTCATCAAACATAGGACCCAATTTATTAATGATGGCCAAAGTCCAGCATCGAAAATGGAACAAAAAGGCAACAATAAGAATCCTGAAAACAAAATGGAGGACAAATCAGGAACAAAGGAGCTGCAGGATGAAAACAGACAAACCAATGAAAAGCAATTAAAAAACGGACTCAAATACACAAGGATGAAAAAACGAAACACAGGTGTGCACAGAAAAAGGTTGGTGGGAAAACAGACAAAGACAGTAAGTTAAATATGACACTTAAGGATTAGGAGTGTAAAGATTCACGAATAAGAATCGGTATCCATTTTTAACGTTAAAGATGCAACTACATCAATACGTGGACCCCTGTATCGATATAAATTTTCCAATAATCTAAATCTGCAGAGCGTCTCTCAACTCTCGTAAAAGGTTAAAGGTAAACACAAGATTCTCACGAGAGTATCGTTAGCGTATCTGAGGGAAAAACCAGAAGAAACAACAACAACATGTCCGACACTGTTTACAGTTCACCAGCTAATCTGAAATCTAAAGTTTGGAAGAGATTTGGATTTTGTGAGAAGGAGGGACATTTGGACAAAAGTCTGGCCATATGTAAGGTCTGTAGAACAGCTATTAAATACAGCGGTAGCACAACAAATCTGAAAACTCACCTGGTGAAACGGCACGGAGAAAACCATGCAGATGACGAACGAGTCTGTGGATGCTAACGTTATTAACGTTACAGCCAGCACAATTAAAGACCTTTTCCAGCCACAGCTTAACCACAACTCGGCGAGGTCCAACGTCATCACGGCATCTGTAGCCCGTTTTATTGCAAAGGACTTACGACCTTGCAGAGTGGTTGAGAGTGATAGCTTTCCAGACATGGTAACATAGGCAATGCCGCTTTTATAGAATTGCTTATTTTAATTTATAATGGAAAATGAATGTGTACATTAAACAAATGTTAAGAACTGTGTCAGATTGCATCGTATCGTATCGCACTAAATCGTTCCGTATTTAAAATGTATCGCCCCTGAATTGTATCGTGGCCCATGTATCGAATCGTCTTATAAGGGAGAGATGCACAACCCTAATAAGAATGAATTAACATAAAACAGGAAATTGGTAGGAGATTGAAGCATCTACACAAAGTTTTAATGACCAGTTTGTTTCCTTGTTTCTTCTTTTATTTTATTATACGCAAGTTCAGCAGTTAAGTTCGATAATTAGGTGAGATAGTTGTTTCATTCGTTCTCAGTCATTGATCACAAGGTGAAAAACCTTTGAATGGAAAAATAAACAATAATAATTTGTACACATGCTTTTACAACCATATGTTGAAATGTACAGTAAATATTGCAGTTATTACGTAGAAGTCTTACCGGCTGCCTTGTGGTCTTGCACAGTCGTTCTGCAGGTCTTAATGCTGTTAAGACACAGCAGCTAAAGCGGCCGCTCACTTCTGTACAGATCCTTTTTAAGTCTCCGTGCAGCCACTCTGGCTTCTGCTCTGCTCTTCCTCTTTTCAACATGCAATTTTTTCGCCCCCCCAAGGCGAAACATGCCACAGTGACATCTTACTGGAACAAGTAAATACACCTGAGGTACTACAATTAATTAAGTCTCATATTTTAACCTGAGTGTGGGTGGGCAGAGTGTTTTGTGTTGTTGATGGTATTAAAGTAATTACAACAGTGAGTACTATAGTTGCTTCTCTCTGGAGGCCTCGGCAGACAAATGCCACAGTCTACCGGAGTGGATGAGTTAATCCTTTAAATACTGGCTGAAGACGAACCAGGTGGATTTGAATTCACGGTGGACTTTAGAGGAAGCTCACCCAAACAGACATGCGGATGTTTTTAAAGGGAAGTAGTTAATGCTAGCAAGGATCTGTAGGTTTAGAAGAGAAAGCAGTTTTGGATGTAAAGCAGTTTAAAAGATAGTGATGGATTTGAACTGCTGCCATCCGATCCAGAAGCAGAATTAATGCACCGAGTTGCTCACCATTTAATTATCAGTGTGTGGTCTTTGCAGACCTGAGTCTATACCTGGGCTGTATAGGCTACATTAGCATTGTTCATGAGAGCTGTAAATGAGCTGGAGGTGGACTTGAGAAGGGCACAATGTTGGATTGACAATCCTTTTAGTACCATAAACAACGTCTGGGGTTGTCGGGGCACCAGAGCACCTATAAACTGTTTATAGTGAAACACTGCTGATTACTACTAAGAGAGCATTAGTGCGGTATAATTATTGTTTCCATTACACTGTCTTAGTTTCTGCATTAAGCACATGAGCAGAGGGAATTATGGCCGCTGTCTGCCCATGGTAACAGATGCTAGCTCACATTGCTTTTGACTAGTATTACAGATCTCACCTGTTAAAAACACCTCCTAGTAAATGTTAAGGGGAAGGAATTCAGCTTGTGAGACACCAGAGACATAATCTGGATCGGTCTTTTTTGCATTCAGGGACAAAACCATCCTATCAATCTGTGTCTCACTGCCAGCGCACAGCTAATTGAGTGTCACTTTGAATATCGCAGCTTGCTTTTTGCTTATAAGAAAACTCCCAGACGAGGAGGGAGTGTGGAATGGGGTGTCATTGTACTCTCGGATCACGCACATCATCAATCTTGATTTTAGTGCTTAAGGCATGGTGAAGGGAGACGCTGACGATGTTTTTTCACCTCGGTGTCTTCGGGGATGAGCCCGACTTTATGGTAAATAATCTCAGTGTTTAATCCTTTTGCATTGTGTTTGTCTGATGTCTGCTGGGACCGGTAATAAAGACGATCGCAATAAAAGATCAAGACCTCAGAGGTCCGCGGTGACTAAATCCTTACTCGTTCATTCTTTGTCTCTTGATCTCAACAGTCTGCTCTTATTGTCTGTGCTGTTTCACTCAGTCTGCATTAACATGCTATTGCCTCTGCATTAACATTCACACGCTGAGCTCACATCACGGTTGATTTCTCATCCAGATTAAGCATCTTTATATCAGAAATATCCATAGCACAAATGAATTATTCTGCTGAAGATTTTGAATATTACCCATGAAAGAAACATTAGGAAAGAATGAAAGGCGTGGGCTGAGACCCCTTCACACACAATATCAGTCACAAGACAAAATGTGATGAGGCTACATTAAAAAGTAGTAGAGTACACTACATTAATTACATATTATTAAAATGTAAATAAGAAGCCAGGATGAACGTTGGCAGTTAACATTTCTGCAAACCGTTGATACGCTACGTTTGTGAGCGTGACTCCACTGGATATTGAAATTAACGTGAAGCTTCTCTTCCTCTCCTCTTTATTCAGCTCTTTTATTTCAAAATACATACTTGTGTACTTATAAATGTAATAAAAATGAAATGAAACGTCTTTCTAAAATCAAACGGCATTGTAGAGGTGAACTTTTTGTTTTGACTTCTATGAGCAAGCAAATATACACACAAAGAAGCTGAACTCAAACCAAAACATTTTTATTCAACTTTTCTATACTTGACCATCAACCTGACAGATTACACCATCATTAAGTGCAGTATGAATCAAACACTTCAGTGATATCCCTCCAGGTGTGGTCTTGACTGATCTTGAAATGACTTCTAGAGTCCACTTTGTCTGAGACCGAGACAAGAGCGAGTCAATTCCACAACGCTGCATTAAGCTGACAAGCTTAAGGCCAGCGAGCTTGTCGGCTTATTTTGGTCTCTAACAGGACGACAGCTCAGGTCATTGCAGTTTATTCAAAATATGTATTTTTACCCGAGACTCCTGAACTCACAGCTCTCTGCAAACACTGGAAGTTTTCACTCTAACAGACGAGGTTGATTAAAAGTGAATGGTGCAGCACAGCTAGCAAGCTACGATAGCTTCTTCTATTTTGACTCTCCAGTTCTTCGAAGGTGAGAACTGACGAAACAAAACAAAAGTTTTCCCTGTGTTATTTAGTCATTTTAAATCCTGGTGTGTCTGAGCCTTAAGGGAATAAAATCAAAGCAGTAAAATGACCCTTATTCTACCATAATTTCACTGTAAAACTGTATTATTCGCCCATTTATCTAACATCTGGACTATATGCCTTTCTTATAGGGGCCTTTATAAGGCTGCCTGGAATGACTTAATTGCTACTAGCTATGCCTGCATTGCGCGACACTTCATATCCCAGGTCCTTGAGTCAAAGACTGTCTCAATTATTATTTGAATATGAATGTGAACTGTTAAGCAAGCAAATGTCTGACCTTGCAATTTGCATTTAAAGTTTCCCACTGCTTCACCCAACTCTCCCTCAGCTGTGGAGGTCACTGTATGGGCGGGCTTCAAGTCATTAAAGGACAAGATATATTAATTCAACGCCTCACCGATGTCCACTTCCTCACGACCGAAGGCAGATTCACGAGCTTCTTGAGGACATGTATGGACATGTACCCTCTGTGTGTGGACACATGCGTGACACTTGACATTATGCAAATCAAAGTTTTATCTCTTAAGCCTTCGTCCACTTAGTCTCTGGGGACGAGCGACCTTCGCTGGTCGCACCCACACACACACGCACGCACACATTTGATAACATCTGATTAGCTTAAGAGTGCCTCCCACTTTGGCTGTAATTAATTCGACAGCACTTGGGGGGGAAGTAGTCCTGTTAAAGCCAGATCTTCTGCACCATTTAACCGGATAATGGCAGAGATTTTTATGATGTTTTTTTATTAAAGGGCGACCTTGGCTTTCAAGGTGTTGGCAGCCGCCGTAGTGAGCCGAGGCAGGGAGTGACCAAATAACGGCTGGTGTCAACTTCTTTCTGATGGAACTGATGATTCAGAAAATTCCGAGTCACCTCACTTCATTAAGTCTTAGCCACACAAATATTAAACCTGCGCTGTAGTACAAAATCAGTATGGTGCCTCGCCTGGGTTCTACTCTGCCTCGATACAGACAGCAGCATGACATTTTGAAGGGTTCGAGCTTTGAACCATAAAAATGAGGACAAGGGCACCGTTTGTGGAAAGTGTTGCAGCTGGTTATACAGGAGGTCAGACTAACTTTCACACCTCCAGTCTTTTGGCGGGTGCTTCAGATGCTGTTAGATGATCTGTCAAGCACCTTATTTGAAGCATACTGAGTCAGTCACAAGGCAGATTCTTTGGCTCCAATTACTTTTGTCCTTTTTGAGTTTTTCGATACAGTTTTTTTTGTCATTTAAACTTGGCCACACGTGTGGATCTTTATATTGGTCAACACAATCGCATGAATGAATATTGGAATAAACGTTACTGCAAATGAATGACAAAGCTTTCTTTAAATTTCTTTTAAACTTCACATTCCTTTAGATTCAGTTTTACACTTGTTGTGACAGTTCTGTGCATGTGGTCTGGTTAAGTTCTGGCACAAAAAATGCTTGGGTAGGGTTTGGAAAAGATCATGATTTGGATTAAAATACCTGGTTACGTTGAGAAGGTTCGACTTCCAAACAGCTTTCCGATGCCACAGACTTGACTGGAACTTGGTCCTCACATTCTCTGTAAAAAAATATACATCCTGCAGGGAAGCTCTGCCTTTGAATTTAATAATACAGGAGTGCGAGGACACCATGCAAATACGAATGTCTTAAATCAGCCAGTAATGTAATTAAGAGGAAATGTCGTGCTCGTAGTGTATAAATACAGTGTTGGGGAATCTGAAAACAGCTTTAACATGACTTCACTCTGGAGGAAGTTCAACTACAGCACTTTGTTTTACTGAAACTGAGAAAAGTATTTCAGACTACTTTGCAAAAAACTTATCAAATGAGAACTTACATGTCATACACAATTATAACAAATTGTTGTACAAAAAAAAAAGTCCCATTCCAGCATTAATAAATTGTTCTGTGATAAACTGTTCTGGGAAAGTGCAAGAAATCAGCTTTGGTTTTCGTCCAGTGTGAACTGTGGTTTAATTGGTAGCTTGAAAATTAGCCCTCCCAACACTCTATTTATGGATCGTTGGCAAGACAAAAAGTTTGAACATTTCAGGCTGTAACTCCCCCTCCCCCGTACAGATCACTGCTCCCTGATCCAAACAGATCATTCAGTGACTGAACTGATCTGAGACCAGATAAATATTACAACAGCTTGGTGCACCTTCTGTCTGGCTTAAATACACTGTAGATGCTTTCTTCCTGCCGCTCTAAGAAAAAGAATAACAGCTAACATCTATGTGATTAACTCAGCTGCCTTTATCGATCCCGTAAAGGTTATTTCCACAGTTGACTGACCTGCTTCAGCCTCAGATGCCTCTTGGATGCATTTACACTTTGCTTTGTTTTGTTTTTTTAATTGAGGCACTTTAATGCCTTTATCAGAGATTATTACAACACAGATGACAGGAAATGAGGGAGAAGACGAGGGGAATGGTGTGCAACAGAGGTCCCCAGTCTGACTTGATGCGATTCATACGCAGCATCTTAGTGACTAAACCACTGGGCATCCCTGATTGGCTGTTAATTTCAGCTAACGACCTGGTCTGCCCAAGTGACTTCAGTGTAAATAGGGCCTTAATTTATTTTACTTCCCCAAACTCTGCAATTTGGACTCATATCAACACAACATGCACTGTAAAAAACACAAAAGGAAAATAGTATTTGGCTAAAAGAGTGCACAGAGATATGATTGACTCCTCAACACCAGCAAAATGACGTTTTTGCCA
The DNA here is from genome assembly GCA_963678695.2 of Diplodus puntazzo. Lineage (NCBI taxonomy): Eukaryota > Metazoa > Chordata > Actinopteri > Spariformes > Sparidae > Diplodus > Diplodus puntazzo. The sequence goes on along the minus strand of OZ023164.1, from coordinate 28,314,052 downwards.
AAGGCTGCACATCTCAACTGTACTGACTGCAGCAGACTGTCTGACTGTGAGATGTAAGATCTAATTTGCCCTTTTGGAGAGACAAAAGGCTGTGCCCCTAACAAGTGCAACCTTAACGATGATATCACATAATACTTCTAAAACTCTGCAGAGCTCTTTTCTTGGCATCACCACATACAGTTGCTCTAACTCCTTCAGACTAAAGACAGCGTCTTTCTGCTTCCCTGGCAAACGGCCAGTAGGAAATGGCCAAGTCATCCATGGTGAGAAAAAGTTAAGCTGACTTAAGTGCTGCCGAGCAGACATGTGGCTCCAGCTTCCGAGATCACAGTGACAGTCTCGGATCCCTGGAGAGTCCGGGCGAAAGCAGGCAGCGTATCTGCGAGGGAGTGGAGGACGACCAGACCTCCTGAGACAATTGACTCTACATCAAGTTGGGAGTAAAGTGCCCTATGTTCATAACTTCCTACCGTGAAAATGCTTGTTTGTGAGAATGTAAACACGATGTCCTGCTTAAAGGTCCTATACTCTTTGGGATTGTTGGTGGATTCGGGTTCACGAGTTCAGAATGAGACTCCAAAACTTTTCTTTCTTACAAATAAAAGCTTTAAAACACCATTTTTCACCAAGGCTGAAGTGGATTAAAATATGTGCATCTCTAATCACGCATAGAGCTGATCTTTATAATATCCTCATGAATTTATAATGTAGCCTTTTATGTGTTCCTGGTTAAGCGGGTCACTGCTTCTTCTGCATGAAAGACGTTTAAAGGAACTCGGAACTCGGGCTGATAGATTTTCAGTGTGTTTTCTTGTCCGATTCACTCGTAGACGTAGAAGTGATGTTGTTCGCAGTTTCTGCAAACCACACTAACTTCCATGTTCCATGTTCACGTTAAATGCTTACTAGCAAGAGGCAAACTAAGACTAACAGTTATCTTTTATATCGCTGGATATTCAACACATAACAATAGTGTTCTATAGTTTCTCACACATCGAAATGGAACTGCAGTTCTCATTTAAAATTAAAAGGTTTGACACACTGCGACTTACCTGGCCGGGCTTGTTAGCAGGCTTTCATTTACCTGGGGCTATTCATACGACGGGCTCCCCAATAGGCCCAGCTCAGGGTCTCCTGTGTCTGTCTACCTGCCATCTCACGCATGAGCCTCCCTATGTGACGCCTCGCTTGATATGCTCCCCTGAGCTGCTCTGACAGGTCATCTTTCACAGGCAGCCGCTTGAGTGTCAGCTGGAAATCAATTGCCGAAGACGCCGGCTGCCTCATGCGTGGTGACACGCTGCTCCAGAGCGACTCGCTGTGTTTCCAAACCCTGTTTCATCAAAGTCTGTCGGTTGGCCAGTGGATGCATGTTGAGGTACATATAGGCAACTATCAGGCCTCTGTGTGTGAGCGCACATGGACGTTTTCTGCCATACCTTAGAGAAAATATATGAAGAAGTGCATTGCAAAGAGAGTAACAATAGAGTAATGTGGTGTTAGGACTGCAGGCGAGAAGCAAATTAGACATACGCTGACATTTATGCAGTGACGTGAACACCTGCTTACGGGAGAAAGCTGCATCGCCAAAATTGAAATGTAAGACAGAGGGGAGATGCTGCAGTGCTGTAAAAGGAAACAAACAGGTATATTTGCCATATCTCAGACAGCACACTTAGAAATGTCATGTGCCCGAGGCAGTGCAAACTTTGACTGACTACATACATTTCTCAAAGTAGCTAAATCTGTCAGTCTTGACCCATTATGTCCAGAGACACCCAGCTCTGTACGCCGGCCTTCCTTCCGGGCCCCCCTGCTGGCAGGAACATGGGGGTCAGTGTGCTGCAACAGTCACATGGATCAATGTAACACCGTGCAGCGCCTTGGGTCACTGTCACTGAGAGTAACATCATTCAGAGGTGGATTTATTGCAAATATTCTGTGGACAGTGCTACTCGGTTCCTAGAAATATCCCTCCTTGCTCAGATTGATGCAGTCCTTAGAGCCGGAGCTGGTTTTCAGTCAGATTAGACAGACTCAGTTTACACGGATACAATAATATAAATATGACATCTATAAATATTCAAGCATAAATGAATAATTTACCACTTTCTGCAAGTACTGCTCTTCTGTAGCCTACTTCTGCCCACTTCTTGTCAGCAATTGTCAAAATGTGGCTTCTTAACTGTTAGACATGGCAGACAGCTCTGTTTATGTAGAGACATATAAATATCCCATGTTTAATTAATGGTTTCTCTGTTATGGTGTGTTTTGTTTTTTATTTCCTGTTTTATGTTGAAAGTGTATCCTCATGTGTCATGTACTTTCTACTTCCTCTCTTTGTCTGTTTTCCTGCCCTTTTTCTGTGTACACCTGTGTGTCATAAATTAATCCCTCCCTGTTTATTTAAGCCTGTGTTGTTCCCTCTCTCTTCGTCGTCTGTTTCCCCACGTCAGTCCTGTTTTCATCTTGCGTCTGTTTTCCCCTGTTATTGGTTTATTTGTTACTACCTTTGTATTAGGCTACTCCTAAAGCGCCTGGCTTTGAAGCCAGTTTTTGTAGAGGCCGGACCTTGTAATCACAACGTCACATGGCTCAATGTGTCGGAAGACTTGGACTTTGAGACAAGGCAAGTGTATGTGCAATAACACTAACCGATTTCTGGGTTTTATGACTACAAACCACACCACTCTATTATAAATCGGCATCAGAATCCATTTGAAAATTCACAGCATTGCTTAAAAAAAATAAGCTACAGAGCAGAGAATAGTCATATCAACTCCTTCTCGGGGCAAGCGGTATGTTTAATATCTGTCTGGGTGGCGAGCCGCCTCCCCACCTCAACTGAACCCCATGGCTTTGGGGCGTGAAGACTACACACTGAAATGAGATGTGGAGCGCTGTTATTGCATGGCAGGATACTGTAAATCTGCTCATCCCTCAGCAATGTACAAAAACTATATTGACTGGAAGCCTGCAGAGCAATTTGCCCAGTCCTGGTAAGTTGCTGCTGTGAAATGAAATCTGTGAAGCGACTGTGTGCCTCCAGCAGTGAAGATATTTTGGTTGTTGATTTTTTTTTAATGCACACCAGTGCCTTTGTCACAGAAGTTTGGCTGTAATTGATGTGATGCACTTTATAGCTTATATGTAGGAGGCATCCGTGTGTACATGTTTGTTGTTTAATGATTACGTGTGTGTGTGTGTGTGTGTGTGTGTGTGTGTGTGTGTGTGTGTGTGTGTGTGTGTCTGTGTGTCTGTGTGTCTGTGTGTGATTCGTACACACAGAACGTATTATTGGACGAATCATTTAATTGGAGCTTTGCATTGAATTTCTCTGCTCAAACCAGCGGCACAGGCTGATTAGTGTAATGAAAGCAATGTTCAAACGTGTTGAGTGACATGTTTGTCTTCATCATCAAAGCCCAATAGAGTTTGTAATATATGATGATATAGAAAATAAGCACACACTCAAGTAATGTTCATTTGCAGAAGTGTAAGTGGCTTTTTTCCAATCTTTTGTGTATTCACTGTTCTCTAGAAAGTAATTAGGTGTGTTGTGTAGATGTATGTATGTGTATATCTTTGTGTATATGCGGGGGCACTTGGAGGCTGGAGGGCTGAGCTTTTTGTGGCATCACAGGGATCTCCTGGGGGCACTCCGGGTCGTGCTGGGCTGTCATGGGTTGTTGGGTTTTGTGCCGACTTGTGGGATCTGTGCCGGCTCAGGTGCATGCCGTTGTTGGAGCGGGAGGGGTACGTGCCGGATGCTGGGATGGCATGAGATTTAATACACTCGACACTTTAGTGCCATCTGCCCAGATGGCCTGAATAAAGAGCACAACTCTGTGGTCTTTCTGTGATTTTTCTTCTGACTTGCATAATCACTGTTTATTCACCTCGCTTGATGCCAACAGATTGTAAGTCCTTCCTCTCTCCATATTCTGACTTCAGAGATACTGAGAGATAAACTGACAATATAGTGTGCTTTTATGATTGGACTGCATATCATCGTTTGTATTAACATTTAATATGTGAATACATTTGATGGCGAGTGGTGCTCAGTCTTTCTTGTTCCATTGCTGTATGCTCTTTCATTTCTGTCACTGATTGCCTTGCTACTTGAAACTTCAAGTGCATCATCTGTATGTTTGTTATTACAACGGCAACAAAATAATCATGTGTATCTGCATTCGTCTGTAAAGACAGTGAGTTTTTGTCATTGAAACCTTCAAATCTATTTGCAAATAAGTGTCACTAATCAATAAACTGATCTGTATGGTCGTACATCCATCTTAACACCTTAGGGAAGTCTAATCTTTCATGGGATTAGCATCAATAAGAGACTTTGATTTCTCTGTCATCACGGTCTTTAAAAGAGACCTATTATCCTTTTTCCTTTTTTTTCTTTCCTTCAGTGTTTTTCATAGGTTCTTGTGCATGTCAAAGTTAAAAAGGTCAAAAATCCACAGAAAGTCCTGTCTCCCACAGAAAGACAGTACTCCTGAAACATCCCGTCAGTAGTTGCCTTTTTGTCCATGAGATCTTGACGTCAGCCTCCATCACACATTTGCAGAATTTATGCCCAGCGGCTTTTTTGGCACGTATGAATTGATTTGGAACAGCTGCTCTGTTGTTGTTAGTGGTGCTGGGTCAGGCTTGTGTGAGCTGTCCTATCAGAGCAGACTGTTTATTTCAGAGGAGGGTCCTTAAAGAGACAGGAGCTGAAACAGTGTTCAGACAGAGGGGCAATACAGCGTTGCAGAACCTGACAGTACAGGGAAATGTATTGGTTTTTGGAGCACTAAAGCATGTAAACCTATTCAAGTAGTGACCCCAAATAAAATTATGAACCTGCAAACGAGCATAATACGTCTCCCTGTCAAAGTCTTCAGGGCAGGACTTAGCTTGACTATCACCTGGACATCTTCTCTGGACATTTCAGCTGCATTAACAATGTGTTTCACTTTTTCATTGTTAGTTTTAGGTTGTAAACAGTGTCAAAACAGGCTGCAGTGCGAGTCAGACTTGTGTGCATTTATTTCCGATGAGCACTGAAAAAGTTTCAGTCTCTCTACGGCAGCCGTCAAGTTAAATAGTGGATCAAAAAGTTCAGTCTTTTTTCTTTTAGACAGTTTATACATTGCAACTTTGGCTGTCACAGAACATACTGTGGCTGGAGTCAGCTAAATCTAATGCTCATAGATTCGCATCCACCAGGTATGCGAAGGCTGGCAGGTAGCTCACCATTAGTATCAACATTTACATTGATTAAAAGGTGTAATTCCTCATTAGGGTTCAGCGAGTGACAGACAGTCTAATTGTCAGTGTTTCTCGAAACAGGACCCTTTAAACGACTGCTCGTATCAATTACATGCAAGTGGACTTCAAAGAGCTGCCAAGCGAACGGGAAAAAAAGGGGAGTCTGCATTTTCTTCTTCTAGGCAGAACTGTGGAGTAATTGGGGACGTGAGAACGAGTCGGCAGCGGTGATTCACAGCTTCACGTTTGACTTTTGCGGGTGAAATTCTGTTGAAAATGGCCACAATTTAGAGGAAAAAGTCATTTCTTGAATCTTTAAAGGTCCATTTTTTGTTAATCTCATAAAAAAAAACGATTACAAAATTGGAGTATTGCTGTGAGAACCTGTCCAGTCAGTGTGAGTCGAAATGTAGTGATCCTGCTTCATGAGACAGGCCCCAGGTCCACACTGTAAATAGAAAAAGCAATTCATTTGATAAATATGAATTATTTATTCCTAATTATGTTTTAAAATATTGGATATGACAGCGGTCCTAATGGAAATGTGCTTTAATATTTCAATTTCACAGAAACCCACTTCCTAAATTGCCTGAGTTGAATCTGAACCTTGTTCAGAGGCAACAAGGTGGCTCAATGTCACCTCTGTATAAGACACAATTTGCATTTTTTCCCCTTATTTTTTCCCAAAAAAGTAAAAGAGTAAAAAGTAAAGGATTCAGCTTTTTGTATTCTGTATTTCTGACCGGACAAAACCAACACTGAACATGTGTTTCCTGCTCACTCCTCTGTGCCGTGCAGCTGCATTCTTATTCAAGGCTCTGAAAGGTGGACTGACACATTGTTGGTTTTGGTCTTTTCTATAGGATGTGTTGACAGTAAGACAAACACAGAATGTCTGCCATATGTTTTAGGAAAGACAGATGGAGACTGAAAACAAGACGACTCACTCAACTTTCCCTTGCTTGTAATTTCTTTAGACGAGACAGCACACTCAAATGTTTCACATTGGAAATCTTTGCCGCCTCTGCTTTTGGTTGGGAGGATAATTATTCTCTGTGTGCTACAGTGTGACAGCACCAAGAAAGTATGGTTGACAAAGACTAATTATATAGCACACATGAAACAGGTTTTTGAAATGGCTCCCAACAAGCCAGTGACGGTGTTGTGACGCACATTGTGATTTCAGGGAGATCGACGACTGCTGTCAACTGTCGCTTTTCTGTTTTAATCTCTTCACTCTCTTTAGTCATAACTCCTCCGTAGCCCTCCTTGTACAACATGTTTAATGTTAATTGACTGATTTAGAAGGTTGCTTATGTTTGCTTTTTTTCTCCTACTGTTAACTGTTTGTTTAAAATGGAGCCCACCATTTTAATTTTAATTTAGTTTAGTTTTTAATTCTTTCTGGGCAGGCAATGTTTATTAAGTTAAAGTATGTTGTTTTTTGCAGGCTCTGAAATGTTTTGAAAGTATCCCTCTAAAGGAGTTAAGCGAAACTTGCGTCATCTTAATATAATTACAAAAACTATCAAACATAAAGGTAGAATCAGTAGGATTAGCTGTTCCTAAACTCAACACAAAGATAGTTATAAATTATCCAGTTGTTTAGGAGCCATCTCACCGAGTTGTTATACAACCATCCCCTCCACTTCCCAACAAAGTCAGGTCATATCAACATAATGCAAATGTCTTCAGAAACGTATCATACAATGTCTGTAAACCTCCACAGTGGGCAGAAGGTTGTGTGGCTCAGGTTTGTTTCGTCAGTACCGGAAGGTGCACTGATTAAATATTTGGGGGGTTTTGTCTTCTACAGAGGACATACACATTATCTGTGTTATATTACACACATCAGTTAGTCTTAATACCATTAGATATTCTCTATGTAGATGGAGACATTATTTCAATACAGCCAATCAAATCAGGCATGAAGCAGTGACATCACAGTGGTACCAATGACAGTCCAGTGTCCAGTTTGTGTGTCAGATAATACAAGTTGGGTAATTCAGCCTGTGACTGAGAGCTGTTTCAAAGCAGACAGCTCAGATAGATAAGTGAAAGCTATCGTGGTGAGAATCTGACCAACAGGAAGTGGGCGAAACTAAAGCACAGTGTTTTCTTCACATCACTGCCACTACGAGACTTTCATCCCTGACACAGTCATCAATGCACATAGCCTCACAGGATCAGTCATCTTACACTACAAGACTTGCAGCTCCCTTTGCATCAAATCCACCAATAGATTTTTTTTTTCATCTCCCTCTTTATTAACTCGACAAAGGTTTTCTCCATGAAATTGCTTTGATCAATTTAATCCGGAGTGCAAGACCAAACAAAATTTCTGTCTGAGAATACCATCTCAGATCTTTTTCCCTAAAGGTTAATGCTTCGTGCAATAAAAGAGTATTTCCTTTTTTCTCCATGTTAGTGGAGGTGGTCTTTGTTTCAAGCAACTCGTGTTGTGAGTGAGTTGTTCGTAGTCCAACAAACAAACAAGCTAACAAACTACCACGTATGAAGTCCCCCCCCCCCCCCCTTCCAGTAAAGTGTATGGGTGTGTCAGTAGTGCATCAAACTCCCAACAAACACTGTGATTGTTATTCTGTTATTCCCAAATGGCCAGTAGATCCACTTCAGGCACATATTTAGTCCAAAACACAGTATCCCATGATTAAATGGTGACACAAAGCCAAAACACTGTTCTTAAAATGAAACATACAACTGGGAGTCATCAGCGTAACAATGGTAGGGCACAGGGGTCAAATATCAACTAACAAGGGGTAATAGATGCAAACTAAACAAATAGGGCCGAGGAGTGAGCCCTGTGGGACCCCACACGACATGAATGAAGGGTAAAAGTTATTTATAGTTCACCAGTCAAGAGCAAAAAGACCAGTCCAAGAAACATTGGAACTAATGACATGCCAGGAGTCTGCCAGGACATATAATCCTCATAAATCAGAGGACAGCTCCAGTCAACATTCACATGTTTCTTTCATTTTTGTATTTATATTTATTGTTACAAAATGAATGCTGATCAGTGCAGCTTTGGCCAATTACTGGCTGTATTCCTGCTGTAGAAACATCCTAACAAAGTAAATGGCATGATGGTGTTTTGTTAAGCGTGAAACCAGGAATAGCATTTTCCTTTAAAGACTAACAATACAGTCAAAGCCAGAACAAAGCCAATTCTATCCCAGCGGGGAGGAAACAGAGATGCTCTCCCTCCATTAAACTGGAATTACAGTAAATACAGACAAAAAAAACCACTGGGATTGCAGCCAGACAACCAATGGACTTGTTTTTCTCCCATTTCTCTGGGCCTTCTTTTGCATTTCACACAGGCTTCTCTACATATCCGTGACGGCACCGTACTGTACCTGAAGGAGACACTAATAGACTTGTCACTATGATGGTCACACTGTTTGTTCCGAAACCTTTGTAGCAGCAGAGCAGGTTCCTGCTGCGGCGAGGAGACCTCAATCAAACCGCCTTTCACAGATGCATATAGGAGAATAGTTTCAATTTATAAAATAGCTGCTGTGTACTGTTTGGACCTTACTGCACAGGGCTTTCACCAACTTTAGAGGAATGAGGAGAGGACAGCAATTAGTCTATACCAAACACATGTGGTCAGGTTAGGGTTTGGTTATTTTAAATCATATCTAAATTAAATATCAGAACAATTACCACATCATGCACTGTTCCTGTCATATAAAATTGCATACTGTGATAGAGTATTTGGCCACGATTGAAATACATCTTGTTTGTTTCAGTGGCTTTTCAAAAGGCTGTCAACTATTCCTTTTTGTTCATTACATCTTTCATTGACAAAACTAACACTGCAGCAGATCACGTTGTCTCCATCTGTTCCCTGGTGGGTTTGCCTCTCCGTTTCCCAGCTGGATTAAGCTGTCTCTTTGTCAGTCGCTTCTCCAGTATCGTAAGCAGCTGGCCTACAGTTTCCCAGCTAGCTTGTTTTCCTGGCTGTCAGTCACCTGTAAACTTTTTCTGCCTCCTTCTGCCCGTCTGAAACCGGATCCTCAAATTGACAGCATCCACTACAGAACATGCCGTCAGTGTTGCCGTCATTGCCTTCAGCCTAAGTGAAATGTTGTTGTTGTTTTTTTTTCCCATCATTAGCACATTAGCATCAAGCATTAGGTCATGGTTGAAGGTAAACCTCCGGGGGATGTGTGTGTGTGGCCCTACTTGTGTTGCTTTCATGTGGATGTGGTTGGATGTCAAGCGAGAGCACATAAGAGCCAGCTTGGCTTCGGTCATGGCTGGTCTCTACCCTTAATGAATAAATTATAGGGGCACTTAGAGGTGTGACAGTGGCTGGAGGTGAAAAACAACACAGCTACTATTCGCTTCTGTCTTCCACATAGAGAAAGGTCACCCACGAAAAAATAAGAACGCACACACTCTGGATCAAAAACAAGATGACATGCAGTATTCACTCAACCTCCACCGCAGCCATGACTTTCAAAACAATGAATAAGTTACACTGAGAAATGTAATATATATAAATCTGATCTGTTTGAATTACTTTACACCCGAGTGCTGTGTTTAATTCTGTACATTGTTTTTACTCTGCTCTGAAAAATGAGTTAATGACATCCAGGGCACATACAGAATGTAGCCTTGAGCATAGGCAGCGGTGTTGTGAGCTTTGTGTGATTGAAGATGTGTTGCCGAGATCTCCGGGGGTCTTTTTTAGACTTGCTTCCTTTTAACATGTGTAGATAATACATGTACCCTTGGAGCGAGTTATTCACAATCCTAATAAAAAATCTACACGGGTATTGAAATGAGTGCTACAGAAAATTATTGTACAAGGCGTTGTGTTTAAATGCTGTGCAAGATACTGAGTTCAGCACTCGCGCATTGGGATGAGTCTGGTAATCATTGATCTGTGCTGCTCATTTTAATTCTTATTGGTTTACTGCCGTGTTTCTGTATTGAAGCTACAGCTGTCATGATTTTGAGGTTTTTCTGTGTGTTTCAGAGGTGCGTCGGAGGATGGGTGTGGTACCTGGTATACAGTCATTTTCACTGTCATTGGCAGATTCTCTAAGTCAGTTCACTTTGTTCCCCTACCTAAACTGCCCTCTGCACTAGAGACCACTAGCATTCTGGTGTCTCAAGTTTTCAAGATCAGACATTGTTTCAGACCGGGGTAGAACCATAGTTCTACGGTCAAGTTTGGCAGGCATTCTGCAAGGCCCTGGGCACAGCATCCAGTCTGACTTCTGGATACCATCCCCAGGCCAACAGCCAGACAGAGCAGACTAGTCAGGATTTGGAGATCACCCTCCGGTGTATCATGGCCCGGCATCCTTCCTCCAGGAGTTCCTACCTGCCACACGACTCCCTAGCCTGCTTGCCCACAGGTATGTCTCCATTTGTGGCAGGTTACGGCTTTCAGCAGCCCCTTTTCCCTATCCAGGAGATAGACGTTGCTGTTCCCTCAGTCCAAGCCCACATCGACCGGTTTCAGCCAACAACAACCAACATTTGGCAAACGGACAAGGAGTCCAGGAAGCCCTCCTACACGTAAAACCATCTAGGTCAAGGAAAACATTGTGGTATGGGTTAAAATAACTATTTTGCTTCTACTTTTTTAATCCAGTTCCTAGAGTCCAAACAAAGGTTAAAAGCAGAGCATCCATTTTATTACTGTTTAAAATCTGTCTCCCTGTAGGCCTCATCATCGTTAAAGCACTCGCTGGACTGATCCAAATGATGTTATTCAGCTGCAACAACCTCCTCCTCATTCTTATTAGCCTACATAAACCTTTTCAAATGGGAATCTCTTGGCTTTCCCACAGAAATATTGATGTAATAAACTCCCCAATAATCCAGTCAGATACAGGAACAACCCGCTCAGTGAGATAAGGCTCGCACTGTGCAGCAGCAGCAGCACCTTTAGAGAGGCAAGGAGAAGGGTCACTTATGAGATACCTGACTCTTTTTTAGCAGGCGGCATTGGTATGGTGAAGCAGTACTTACAGAAGTGTAGGGAGGTGAAAAGTTCTATAGCAGTTACAAAGTAGCACCCATCGGCTCCTACAGATTACATTCACATCTGATTAGCAATATTAAATGGATTTGGAAACCTTTTTTACTATTGTAGACGTTTAACATTGAGCTAACTGTACCTACTTTACATACTGTTGGGTAGTTTTATCTATAGCAATGCATCATAGTTTCCAAGATCGTCATATTTTTTCGTCTCCAAATCTCTAGAGTGTGTACCTTTACGGCGTCGTGTGTGTTGCGACAATGCATTCTTAGGTTTTGAAATTGTTAAAGTAGATAAAAAAATGAAGTTTGAAAGAACACATCATCCTTCAGTTTATCACAAGCATTCAGAAGCAAGCACCGCATCTGGAGACACATGGTTTTCACAGGACATTACCTGAAAAGAAGCTAGTGACTGAAGCTTGCAGCTACAGAGTGAAACGCTCGATAATTGCCTCTGAGGTGTAGTGGAGTAGAAGTAAAAAGTAGCAGAGTACAAGAACCTCAAATTTGTACAGTAATTAAATGGACTTAATCACTGAGAGAGATAGAGAGATATGGAGAGATTGTTGTCTTAATACCTAAAACATCATTTCTGAAATTGAACCAACTATTACTGCAGCCTGAACAGAACAGCAGATGAAGTGCAGGACATGAACCCCGGCTCTCCAGTGTCAAACTCCACTACTTTGAGCAGTATAAAAACTAATTCCAGGCAGGAATTACATTTCCTCCAGGCACGTATTTGGCAGAGACAGGATTTTCTCTCCAGCCTATACAGCTTTTTGAAGATGATCTCATGCAGCTGCCTCGTTGTGTGTGCTGTCACCTGCCTGTCTTCCTTGAGGAAGCCAGCGGCTGCCACTTCCACCAGTGTGGCCATGATGGCTTAGAGTTGCTATGACATTGAGACAATATGTGTGTGTGTGTGTGAGTGCGCGTGTGTGTGTGGCTGTGTGTGTGTGTGTGTGTGTGTGTGTGTGTGTGTGTGTTCGTGTGTGTGTGTGTGTGTGTGTGTGTCTGTGTGTGTGTGTGTGTGTTCGTGTGTGTGTGTGTGTGTGTGTGTGTGTGTGCGCGTGCATATTTGCAAATGCAGAGTATTTGTGTGTGTGTAAATCCTCCCTCACACTCCCTTTGGCCAATTTCTTGTTTGTGCATTCAAACATTCAAATCAGCCACTTTACATTTTACATTTGGTTGGAATCAAAATGAATTTCGCTTCATCTTAATGCCCTCCAAAAATGTACATGTATGCAAGTTCTCTGCATTCATGTATCATTCCTCCTCCTGTCCTCAGCATGTGCACGCAGCCTTTTAAAAGTCTGTGACAGGCAGCAATGAGGCATCTGCAGATGACATTTTTCAAGCATATTTCCAGGAGAATGGGTGTCGGACGCCAGCAGCACAGTTTGCCACTGACCTACTGCATTACTGCGAAAAAATCAAACACCTTCTGGCAAAATTACTCCGCACAGAAACTGATTGGCAGGGAGCCAAGGTGAGCTGAAAATGTGTTAGTCTTAGCAAACTGCCTGAAGTGAGGCCGCGTGCAAATAATGAAGACATCCCTCAGCCTCTCTCACGGCAAACTTGTCGTTGGTACGTGGGTGTTTTTACTTTGGTCAAACTCGGGGTGTGAATTTCAGTGGGTAAAACTGTGTCCAGTAAGTCTAAAATTGGCGCCGTTACATGTTTGTTGCTATCAAAAGTAAACACTTATAAAAAGATCTTACTTTTGTCATATGTCCATTTCGATTGTGTCATTTCACACCCACAACACTTCCCACCAATGTAACAATCAGGCAATGGACAGTGTGGTGTATCGTTCAACTTTGAGAACTTGGTAACTTATACATCATCCATCTGCGATGGGCTGAAATTAATTACTGTGTAGAACGATGCAGGTGCAAAGTTTAACACTCGAATGCTGTTTTCACATTAGTTGCTTCAAGTGTAAATTATGTCTGTGCATACAAGCATGATTTGTGACATCACAAACGGCTTGGAAGCCAATCCTGGTCCAGTATCCTGCACACACAAGTGTGATGTGGAAAACAAAGCACAAACAGTGAAGATGGGCTTCACAGTGAGGAGACATCTTGTGTCCAGCTGTTAAACTTTTGCAAATTCATAGACCATGTTGTCAGTTAATCTTTCTGCAAACCACTCACATGTCAGCATTTCTACATGTCATAGTCTACGTGCCACATAATGTGTCACCACGTTCACATTACATACTTGTGGAATTACGGACAAGGAGGCTGCCAAGCTAGTGACCGCAGTTCGAGATTAAGTTTCAAAATGTGTAACTGCAAAACATGACATTTTCCGAAACCTAACCAGATAATAAGCACAGCGCTCTCACAGGATAAAACAAAAAACTTAACCTATAGGGATGTACATTTTCAACATGTCTGTGATTTGCAGGAATGTACATTGCCAAGATTTATTTTGGTGATCGGTTTGGCACACTAGGTGACATTTGATGGATTTATGTTGCGGTCCTGGGTTTTAGTTTTGAGATTTCCTGTTTTATGCTGAAAGCCTCTCGTTGTGAGTCTTGTTTCACTTTCCAATTCCCGTCTTTGTCTTTCTCCTGCCATTTTTCCTGTGTACACCTGCATTCCATTCATTAGTCGCTCGTCTGTATTTAAATTTTTTTCACTCACTTGTCAATTCATCTGTTTTTGTCCTCGCATCGGTCCAGCGTTCCTGTGTTTATCCTGATTAGTACTCAGTTTAGGGTTTTTTTGTGCTCTTGGATTCCTGCTCTTGTTGCCTTCCTCTACTGACTGTTGTGGATTCAGCTTTCAAATGTCAAAAATCTTGCTTTTAGTTTTTCAACCTGCCTGCCTAAGTGTTTCTGCATTTGAGTCCTTTTTGTGTGAACCACAACATTTCAATGTGGTAATATACTTTTTATCTGCAAAAACCATGTCAAACACAGATCAAAGCAAATGATCTTTAAGTATCTGCGTATCCAACACTTTTTGTCTGCGAGAAACAAAAACCTCTGTTTCAGACGAGCCGTCAAATATCACATCGGATATGTTGTGATGTAAAAGATGGCTAGTAAATTGTACAAGGGGGTAACCTAAATAAATAAAACACATTAAATGGGGCAAACTGGGGAGAAATTTTGAAGATTGCAAATATCTGCAAGTGGCTTCAGACTTGGTAAGAAGTCCCTCCTTGACTTGGACACATTTTTATATTCTTCTTTTTCTTCTTTCTCTCACTGTTTCCAGTCTGATCACCAAACTTTAGCTGCACAAACTTTTCCTCATTGCTTGTTTAAGCCCGACGAGTGTCACCTGTCCCAGAGGAGATTCACGCATAATGGCTTAAGAGACATAATGAGATCATTAAATGTGGCAATTAATAGTGATTTGAGCTTGTAATTGAGTTGTACAAAAAAAAGCTGTTTTTTTGTTAATTCCATCCACCTATTTGTCTCCTCCTCTTCGCACAAATTGCATTTTGTGATAGCTTTAATTTAAAAACAGCTCACCTCACTTTAAAGATGGATTAGCGACGTGCCGCCTAATAATTAAATGAGCTTCAACCCCAACAGACTGACTGCGTCGTCACTGCGCAGGTGAGAATTTAAACAACTTGTTTGAACTTAATCAAATCCACCATCTCATTTAACAGAAGTAATCTTCACTCATCTTCAGTGGCTTACACTTGTCAAAGCAGATCAGTCCCCAAAAGCCACGCTAAATATAGCCACATGCCGATATGGTAAGGCGCACTGTGACAAATTGTCTCCTCCTATTTCCTTCTTCTTTCACTCCAGCTGATAAGATAATTGGTTTAAGCCCCTCTCGTTTATCTCTGTTTTGGCGTACCTTTTGTGGCAACACATCAAAACAGGTAGAGAGGGGTTAGAGAGCACAGAGCTGGCTGCTCCACCCGGTCTGAGCATTTTTCAAAGCTTTGAGATGCCTTAAGAAGCAGAGTTTGTCACCGAGGGCCAGCAGGACTGCCTGGGGCTTTTGTGGAAACTGCAGTGGATTAAATCACATTTCAACCAGTGCAACATCCGATGAACACCTCCTCATATAAAAAGGCCCAAACAGGATGATGCTTGTGACTCCCAAAACAGTGTCAGGCGTACTGGACCGTCGTGGTTTTCTCAAAGTTTGGTTCGGACTGTGTAGGGAAAACTACGTGGTTAGGTTTAGGAGCTACTTCTCTCCAGTATTACGTACATAACTTCAGTTCCACAAAGTACATGAAGTCACTTAACTACCTTGATTAAAGGTGCACAATGTAACTTTTTAATGTCAATTTTGGTTGCGTTCTCATATTTTGTCACATGTAGGGCAGAGGGGAAATATGCTGATGTTGTTCTCACCCCACCAGAACTTGAAACACAGGTCTGTTTTACCCTGATGTTTGTAAAGTACATTGAAAACTCATGTTGCTGATGTACCTGGGCGGGCGGTTGTGGCTCAGGGGTAGAGCCAGCCTCTTGTTATCGGAAGGTCGTTGGTTCGATTCCCCTGGTCTGAATGCCAAAGTGTCCTGGGGCAAGATACTGAACACCAAACTGCTCCTTGTGTGTGTGTATGTATGAATCACCAAATCCTGCTTCCCAGTACAGGCCTCAGAATATCTTGCCCTCTGATGTTTTGAGTTTGACAAACCATTTCCGTCTCTTTTGTGTCCCTCAGCTTTATAAAAAGTTCAATTTGTCTCAAGTACCACTTTAACTTACTCATGTGTTCTGTTGTGAGCACCTAGCAGCATATACAACGGCCGTTATTCCACATGAAGGATTTATTTGCTTTAACTGATGACAATAAATGTACAATAAATAAACATTCCTATTACCCAATTCGCTCACTCCGCTCCTCCAACGCCCACCTTCTTTTAGTTCCTCCCTCCAGACTTTGCAGCACGGGTGACGGAGCCTTCATTGTGCGGATGGTCCTACTATCTGAAATGCCTTCCCTTAGGGATTGCACCAGAGCACATCTGTTGCCTCCTTTTAAGGCACAACTGAAAACACACCTGTTCAGACTAGCCTTCCCTTATGCTCCCTAATGAGTATACTGTTATTTAGCTTCTTCTTCTTTTTTAATGTGGTTTGCTGGTCTTGTATCATTATGGTCTTGTTTTGTCTTAATTTGCATTGTAAAGCCTCCTTGGGTGACTTGAAACTTGTGAATAAAATGTACTCTTATGAAATACATCAATAGTCAGTGTTCCATAAGATTTATATCACATGATTCAAATGTATAAACAAACAGAAATAACTATAAAATAGATCTCATATGTTGCATACACTATTGTCGTTAACACAAGATAACACTAATGTCACTAATGCTAATGTTTTTTTTCCACTAACTAGCAGCAGAACCAACCGTCAGAAGACATAAGTAAGACATAAAGACATAAAGAAAACAATCATTTTGGACCTGACAAACATATTTAAATTATTAATTTTAAATTAGTTATACTCTGAATATGTTTTTTAAAGGAGAAGAGACCCTAAAAGGATCAGCACCTTTTCTACAAGCTCTACAAACAACATGTATTGTTTTTGTTTTAAAAAAAAATGATTTGTCTATATGAAGATATGATCAGTAATTGCTGACATTCAATAAACCTATGTTAAGGATTCTAAGATTTAGGAATCTTTGTAGTGTGTTTCAGCCCCTGCGTTTCCAGTTCCATCGAGCAGTTGCATTTTGGCAGTTTTATTTTACCTTTCTGAATTCTTATTGTTCACACTCCACAAGTAAAAAATGTGCCAATGCCCCCCAGAGTTTGGTAGCTAATCAACTTCCTAACTCTAGCTTTAATGGTATAGTATAAATATGTATGGTATGATGCTCCACGTTCCTAATCACATCAGTGTGCACCGCAGAGAGCCGCAGATGGGGCTGATGCATAATCTATTTGCACGCATTGTACTTTTAGACCCAGGCTTCGCTTTGAAATCAAATATTCATTGGCTGTATAAGTATACTGCAATGGATTGTCCTTTGGTAAACACATAGAATAAAGATTAAGGATTACATTATTCAAAACTTCTTTTTCTTTCAACTTTTGGATCCCCAGTGATACGTGTGTTTCTTACTTTCAAAACCCTTCTTCTGAATCAAGAGCAGGGTAGATCAAAAATGGGGTAGACGCAGTCAACAGCAACAGTGCACGCGTTTTGAATCGATTCCATTTGAAAATCAGGGTGTTTAAAATGCTTTGATGGAACGCGTTTTACAGCTAATGACATGATGACATCTAAAGTACCTCGATCGATCTTTCTCCATAGATATGGTGGTATGGATGGTTGGGGTCGAGGTTGGAGCCTCGAGGAGGTGGGGAGGGGGAGGGGTAATACTTCTCTCCACCTGCAGTTGAGTTTGTTAGAAGTGGCTAGTTGAAGCCGGTCAATTATTGCTCTGACGTTTGACTGCTGCATGTGGCGGAGGGCCAGTGAAAAGTTAATAGTCGCTGTGTAGATCTGTGCATTTGCGATGGTTGTGTCCGTCTGCTTATAGAGGGCACGGAGCTGCTTGATGGATGGTTGTGTGTGTTCAGGTCGCGTCTTTTCAGACCCACTGAGAGGACCGCTAGCTGTGTGAGTGAGTGTGGGACCCGTCTGTCAGGGGGGCAAAGCCATTGAGGAGGTCTGGCTCTGGGGCTCTGGACTAGGAGCCGTATGTGTCTGTGACGTGGTGGCGGTTTGGAGCTGGAGGTATTGCTCCACCAATGTAGGCCTAGGGCACAACTACAGGCCTCTGGTTGGTGTGGCAGCGGGTCTGCTAAGCCTGGAGAACTGGCCCTTGTCCTCCACATCTAACAGTCCCCAGGGGTTCCTGTCAGAGTTCACTGTCCGCCGCGCCTGAGTCCAAATTGGATTCAGAGGGATGAGACCATATTTAAGATGTAATCTAGGGCCATAATGTTTACTCACCCATCAAATAGCTACGTGCAAAACCTCTTAATTTTCTTCTATAATGCTGTGGCAGGTTACAACATCGACATGGTGGTCCTGTGGTAGTGTCATGTTATTTTGCATCCACTGTTTGGTGTTGTTGGCTTTGAATTGCTCGGTGGAGGAGGACGGTCTGATGAACGCTGTTAATACTCGAACCTGTTTGTTCAAACCCTTTGGGGAAGGAGCTGTTGATGGCCCTGTCTATAATGTTTTGTGGTGAACAGCCTGGATGAGTTTTTAGTCATTTTTGGCTAATGATCTGATGTCTGGCTCTAACGCAGGACCAGGTGATGCAGGACCCCCTCC
Source organism: Diplodus puntazzo (assembly GCA_963678695.2). NCBI lineage: Eukaryota > Metazoa > Chordata > Actinopteri > Spariformes > Sparidae > Diplodus > Diplodus puntazzo. The sequence continues at coordinate 28,295,505 of OZ023164.1, read as the reverse complement.
CTCCCTCCTCTTATAGTAGGGTTGTGTCGCTGAGCTACTGCGTGGGAGGAGATGTCTAAAGTTATTCCTATCTTGGTCATCTATCTGTATATGGTGACCAAATTGAGCGGCCAGTGTCCCATGAGTTTAAAATATATCGGCTATTGGCTGCTGACCTGAATGCATGGTGGCGTCTGAGTGTCGGTGTCTGTGCATCCACCCGTTCCCTCGGGTTCGGAGGCTGTGGAGGGAAATTTCCCTTCTTCCGGGCGTGTCTGGCTCCTCATAGTGAATGGCAGCTCCTCTGTGGCAGGCGTTTTCCTTTTAGAGACTAATAAGACAGTTGAAATGCAATCGCCTCGTCGAAGGTGAATCAGAGTTGGCAGGTGACGGTGATAGTCCACTGAAAGAGCACAGCAGCTCTTGCTGTCCTGTGTTAGCTCTGCTGCAAAGTCACTTAAAGTTTGGCTTGTTTGTTTCTCAAATGCATCAGAGGAGGATGGATTTGGTGCGGTGAAGCCTCCACTAAGTGTTAGAATCCACTTTATTTTTAATAAAAAAGTTGTTAAAATCTGGATTGGTGGGGCAGAAGGAGCCCACATAGAGCTGAGTTTTGGGCAAAGGAGAGCCGATTGCAGCCCAATTTGGTCGTACTTCCCCAGAGGGAAGAGGCAGAGGGAAAGATAGAAAAGAATAGTCAAGCTCTCGATAATGAAATTAAAAAGACAAGAACAAACAGCAGGTGAGAATAAAAGGCAGCGACCAAAAAAAGTCAATGAACATGTGCCCTGGCATTTTCATCCTCCCAACACACACACAAACACCCCACGCTCTCTCGGATTTCCTCCGTCCCTGTTATATTTCATCAAAGAAGCATCTGCAGCTTGTGAGACATGAGGATCTGATGCGACTGATGAAGGATTATTCGCTACATTTGCCAGGAGGAGGCAGGTGTTGCTTTCCTCCCAGTGAGCAGATGATCTTTGTTAATGCTAGCTAACGTTGTGTCAACATTTTTCTAATAAAGGTCACCTCCCACTTTCAGAATATGAAGCCTACACCATCCATGTGTAGCAGGAAGCAAATGAGCATTATTTGATAAAAGCACTGATGGTAACAATGAAACTAAGAGGCTGTTCAGACCTGGTATCAACATCCATCCTGAGTGATCCGATAACTCAAGGTGGGCAGATCTAAGAGACCTACTGAAGAAGACACGACAACAGGGATAGTGGATTACACTCTTAACACGTCAATTTTAGCAGCAGCTTGTTTGTGAACACATCGTTTCAAGTGAGCAATGAACTAGTAACCGCAACTAGTAACCGTATCCCTGGAGTCCTTTGCAAATTGTGGGATTTAAAAAAAGTGTACGTTTGTCACAACAATGCTGAATCAGCCTGTCTGCGCTCTGTGTCTTACCTCCCAACATTTTATAGTTTGTCATTTAAACTAAATATATGAGAGAATAAAATGTTTTACTGATGATTAAAACGTAGCATTTTACAGATCCAGTAAACAGCAACCAATACACGCAACTGCTTTGTCAACAATGGAGAATTTCCCCAGACTCCCCTGAAAAAACATTCAATTTTGTCAGTTGTCTTGTTATTAGAAACGTTATAACCTTGTGAAACACTATTCACATCAAAGTCTTCACTATTTGGACCTTCTTGTGAATTCGGGCCACCGTCAGTGAAGATACGTCTTTGTTCATAGAAAAAAACATCGTATCAGTTTGTTCCAGTGATGTGCGTGGCTTACTCGGATCACTCACCCACTCACTCACAATACCAGATCTGAATTCCCTCAGTGATTCAGTGTAGAGGCCCTCATCTAGAATATGACAGGAAGTAAACAGAAGACATCCTTCTTCTTAGTCACATCCTCCAGCCCTCCAGGTTTTCCCAAGCCAGGTGAGACGTACAGTATAATCTCTCCAGCACCGCTGGCTCCACCCAAGAGTCTTCACATAGTGGGACGTGCCAAAAACCCTCCAGAGAAAGGCATCCAGGAGGCATCGAAGTCAGATGCCCAAACTTCCTCAGCCGACTCCTTTAAATCAAAGGTTCTGCTCCGAGGTACTTCTGAAATTCTATCCTTATCCCTGATACTGTTCTACCAGTTTGTTTACTGATTTTTATTCACAGATTGACAATATTGTTAAAGTACTTGTGAGGGCAGTGTCATGGTATAAAAATACAGTGGAGAAACAGTCTGCTTGGACAAATTCCACAAATTATCTATGAACATACTAACGTCATATCTCAGGTCAGAACCGAAAAAAAAAAAAAGAAAAAAAACAGAAAGGATCTTTTTCAGGAATAACTGAAAATATAATTTGATCTGCATAAATTCACAGAAATGCCTCCACATCTTTTTCTTTCAGCCTTGTTTTAATTTCTCCTGACGGCATTCAGTCGTACCACAGCTGTGTTGAGTTACTGCTGATGCAAACTGAATCCTCTCATCTCCTGCTGCTTTTGTGAATAAAAGTTTTTTTTTTTGTTTTTTTTCCTGCCAAACCAGAAAGAGGCTGTTAATGTGAATATTTGATCAGTGGATCGCTTTCAAATATCACAGGAAGAAATATAACAAGCAGAAGCAGCCAGTGAGTGAGCTGTTAGATGAGGAGCTGCAGATGACAGTCTCTGCCACGGTTTCCAAGAACACCTCCAACACTTCATCAGTGCCTTTAATCTCGCCCTGCAGAGCTGTGAAAAACTCGCACCGTGACCAGTGTGGCCTCGTGAGGCTTTACTCTGACCAGACAGAAAAAAAACACCTTAAGAAGTATGACCACTTATTGTTGAGAGTAGCCACTGAAATGTAACTTTTATGATACTATATAAGTCGGATTAAGAGTCGTAATAAGAAATAGAAAGAAGTGGTTAGTAGCCATCTGATGGTTGTTGTACTGGAATGGGGCAATATTACCACCTCCTGCAGCTCACCTCACTGCTCTTGCTGTAAGTATCTTTGACGTCTAGTTTCCATGCTAGCTGCCGCTAGCTAGTATAGCCCAGTAAGCCGTGGCGCTAATTAGGCCCAATTAGCTGACCGGATGAAAAGCTGAGGTCTGATGATGAAGGGAGTCACTGCAGGCAACTGGGTTCAGACGACCGGTCGAACACGACTGGGACAGAACGCAGCCAGTGTGAAGACGGGGGGACCAGGACTGTGACTCTGGGAAGGATAAAACACCGCAGGCAGGGACAGGAGAGGCGTGAAGTGGCAAAGGGATATTTTTACTTCTGACTCTGTGAACTGAGCCAAAGCAGAGGTTACTGTGGAAACGCAAGCCAAGACTGAAACAAGTTTTGCAAGTGTTTTTAACTTTCCAAAACGAATTTAAACATGTACAGTTTGGTGTTTTGGTAACACTTAGTAATGCATGTATATATGGTTTCATAATTAATGGTTAATAGATCATGTATTGATATTAGACCAGTGGCAAGCTGGTGTTTCTATTTGGTAATACTCAAGTTAGGAGGTGTTATAGTAATAGACACTTACGTATAGTATACGTAAGTGTCTCACTTTCTAATTACTGAATTCTGTGGGTGTAAATGTTAATGAGTCATTAATAGAGTTTCAGTCATCAAGTCTGCAGTCGAAAGCATTAGTAATTCAACCAGTCAAAAGATATTTCATAACCTGGCAACCCGAATGTTGCTCTTATTAATGACGGACTGGTAAAGTATTCGTAAACTTATAAATTATTAATTAGTTACAAAACCTTTCAGAAGAGCTGCTTTACTAGGAAGCGGTACAGTTAAGTTTTACGAGAGACATAAACAATTGTGCCGGATCAGCCAGAGGACTGTCATCTGTCGTCTCTGTCCTGCAGGAAACTAACTTGTTTTCTATTAGTTGTTTAACACACTTTCAGATGTGCACGGCCGCGGAAAAAGAAACAACCCGTGCCAGTCATTGTAGACTCAACAATTTCGCAACACGCCAAACAAGTCTCCCTCTCATCAGCAGACTCTGTCACAAGCAAAGCCCTGGGTAGTTGGGTTTCTGCCAAGCATGCAACATGAGTGTCATTTTTACAATGCGGCTTGACATCACAGTCCCAGCTCAACACTGCAATTTGTGTGATAAAGGCGGTCCATGCCGCTCGGAAAGGGAAAGGGCACAGGAACACTAAGGACCCCGCTCTGCTTGTTCGACTCAGCTTGAAAGTTTGTTAAATTTAGTTTAAACACCCTGGGAAGGTGGCAGGTTGCTCGCCATCCCCTGTAATGAAGTGGATGAACGATTTCAGCCAAAACAGAGGACAATTTTGGTCAGGCTGAAGTCTCCCAGCAGGTTTTTGAAGGATGCGTTTTGTCTGTTTGCTTCCTGCCGAGTCACAGGAACAAGGCTTTTTGAGCACAGTCACACGACGGGCGGTTTATTGGACTTTGACTTCTGTGCGCTGGGACAAGAGATGACAGAGTAGGTGTTGGTCGAAGAGAGAGAAAGAACAGAAGAAGACGGAGGGAATGATAATCCAAAAATATGAGTTATTGTGTTTTTATTACCTGAGAATGAGCGGTTTATATCTGAAAGAGGGGCAGGTCCTCTGTTGCACCGCCATGTTTCAACAGTAGCACAGAACAAGCAAACGTTGGAGTTATCTTTCCTGACGTAGCATTAGCAGGATTTATTTAGATTCATTCCTTGTTATTTGTTGTAAAACAACACATGGAGCAATAACTAATCAAGGTATTTATGTGGACGAGTCCATCTTTAGAAAATTCTTTCATGTCCCTGAGGGCCACCGTAGCTTCTGGAGCTTCTCCAACATCTTCGGAAAGGGAGAATGTTTCAGTCTAGAACCTCACCGCTAGATGCTGCTAAACACTGGACCCTTAAAAGAAACTAACTGCAGCAGCATCGAGAGTGCAAAGTGTCTTTTGGATCAATTTCAATAACGACTCAGGTAAAGGTCAAACCTGCTCCTGGTGATAAAAGCACTGATTCTTACAGGAAAGACACACTGCTAAATCATGTTCTGTCTCCGTTAACAACTATCCGACTTGCTTCCCTCTAAATAATCATCCAAAATGACAAAAGTAAGAATAAGAAATAAGGATTTGAGCCAATCTTCATAAGGGAACTGTTTCACATCAAGCTGCAGGAACTCTGAACACCTCTGTAAAAAAAAGCAGCCGTCGTGACAGATTTTCACCTTTAGCCGCCGGGCAGGTACACTGCATATCGACATAACTTCAGAGCAGATAAGCAGCTACTATTTTACACTGTATCTCCTTCTTAGTATTCTATGAGCATCCTGTTTGTTGCCTCTCCCATCAATATGAGGTGTGGGTAACATGCCTGGCACGGATCCAAGTCTCTGTAGCAGCAAAAGCTGGCAGAGAAATCGGGATATTGACTCTCCATAATTTACATCAGGGAGTTTCATGCCAACCGTGATTGCATGCTAAACACCGATAAATAAATAAAGATGTCAGCAAACAAATACAATACATGACCAGCCAGACTGACAGCGCACTCATGGCGGATACGTCCGTGGGGATATAGCTGAAACTCATCCTCCGGGTTGTGTCTATCGGCAGCTGTCAGAACAGTCATCTGACATGATTTGATTTTTTATTAGAAGCATTTTGTGCGCTGAAAAATAAAAACAGATGAAAGACCTCATTGTTGTTTCCAATTTTTTTGTTTTTGTTTTTTTTCCGGGAGCTTTATGGAGATGCAGTTTCATTAGTATGAGAAACAGCAGATCTAAACTGCGAGGTGGCAGCGGCATAATTGAAATGAGTGGACTGTACTCGTGGAAGAGCAGCTTGATTGGCAAGCCAGGGACTGCATCTTGACAAGTCAATCAATGGAGCTCCTCTCCTCGCACACTGGCATTTTCCATTTATAGAGCAGCCTTCCTGTCACATAAATTCATAGTGTGCACACTTATAGCTCTAAATATTGCAGGAGGGGAGGGGGGTTCATGTGCAAAACACAGAGACGGTGCAGTTCTAGCTCATGTATTTTGTTACCAGTGTGGCACATATGAGAGCAACAGTTGTCTGTTTTTATTGGCTGTCATCACACCTCCTGTGCTGTGATCACAGTCTACTTTTAGACATTGGGGACCTGAGTATGGACTTATTCTCTATTGCAGAGAGAATAAGTCCATACAGTCCATCCTGTGAGAAACATAGATATCTGTGCCATATTTCGTAGAAGAGAGTCGTTGAGAATTGTTATTCAAAACCACAAATGTAAACCTGTTGGTGGCACCAGAGGGAAAGTCAGGGGCTCGCCACAATCATTGGGGAGGTAGCTGCTGGGGACCATGAATGACTCCCCAAAGTTTCATGGCAATCCATCCAATAGTTGTTGAGATACTCATGTCTGAGCCAAAGGTTTGGATGAACCAACCAGCTGACATTGAGCCGTGCAGCTAGAGGATGGCCAAAGAGGTAATGAAACTACAGACCGCGGGTGAACACGCATCTTACAGCTGGAGGAAACTCCACGGATTCAGCTCTGAATAGGTCTTAAGCAGAAATGTAAAAAAGTGTGCCGATGAGCCTCACACAGGTCGGATCTAGCGGAGGACTTATTTCCAGATCCCGTACACGTCATGTAGATCAGACCAGAACACCCCATTTAACTCTGGTCCGCTAAATGCAGTCAGGCATAAGTGGGTTCACTGGTACCACTTAATTCATACTCTAATGCAGCCGGGGCAACACTGCTCATCTCAGACAAGAGAAGACAGATTCCCATGACTCAAAGTTCCTCTTAACTAGTGAAGTGTGGCGTAAAGGGGTTCAAATACTGCAACCTCAGAGGTCTTTTCCCTCCGGCATCAAAATCACACATTTGTAGCTGCTGGATTTTTCATAAACGACGCTGCCATTGTGGGTCGTCTATTCTCGACCCATTTAGTTTGTTCATGAGTTATTTACTGACAATGTCAAACCGCTTCAGAGCTTACTTACTCTCACTCTTACATACACACAGAATACCCTGCTTCACATATGCCTTCCTTTTTGCTGTGACACTAATAGAATCCGTCTTCGTTCTTTGACAAAATGAAAGCTTGTTACTTGTGTCAGATATTGTTATAAAAGGAGTTGTTTCATGGACAAGATTTGGATATCTAACCATAATTTTCCAGAATTAAATGTAGAACATACCAGCTGCAGGATACATGAATCATAAGTATCTCGTCATAACGTTATTCATGTGGTTCTTTGTGTGCACTTTAAAAATTCAAACCACTACTGTGCTTAAAGTTTCAGTAAAATTTAAACAAGTTCTTGCTGTACAAAGTGTTAAATATCTCTGAGTAAAATTGAGTTACAGCTGATTTTGACAAATCCATACCACTTTGTATACGGAGCAAATAAACCAGTGTACAAGCCAATACTTGTCAATACTCAATCAAGATTAATAAACCCTCTGGTCCACAAGAGGATAATGTGTGAGTGACGGTTTGTCTCATCTAGATACGAAAAGTACAAAAAACGTAGTAGAAAGTCTGAATCAGGAGGTCAGGGATGGTCAAGTGGTTCATTCAGAGAACCCAGGTGACCACGGATCAAGTCCAGTGTCAAGGCCAATAACCTGTAGCGACTGTTGGAAGAAAGCAGCTTTTTCAAGCCAAACCATGATATTTGCCTTAACATAGCCAATTCATTTACTGAGTCAACTCCTTTACTCAATTAAAAGTAAGAAAAGTACAGGTTCTAAAATGTGCTTAAAGTATAAAAGTAAAAAGTATCCCTCAAAAGGACCTTTCTACCTCTAACTACCACTTCTAAAGCTAAATGACCCTTACGCCATATTAATATAAGCCAAAGACTATTAAACTTCAAGATAGGATTCGTCAGAGGTGTTCGTAAGTCACCAGAAAGACTGAGTTTCATTCCTAGGATATCAAATGCCGACATTTTGGGTTGGTAAAGCGTCCCGAGCACAACAAAAAAATGGAGAAAATAAGAAAATCTGGCTCAGGGTTGCGGGGTCTCTGCAGGTTACAGACCCTCACATGCCTTTTCTCCTCATTCTAGTCATCCTCTTTGTCCACTTCCATCTTGTTACATCCTTCACATCTTTTGGTCTCACTACATCTGCCCTACATGATATGCACTGTTGAAATCAGTCTTGTGATGTTGGGAAGGCGGCCTGCAATGACTGAAAATAAAAACAATGCCCTCAAATGCATTCAAACTTAAGTAACAAGCCTGGTTTGAAAATGTATGGAGTAGAAAGTATAGATCTGTGTCAAAATGTAATATTTGTACTTTGTTACTTCTGATCTCTTGTCCCTTTATTTTTAACATTTCATGTTCATTTGCTAACTTGAACTTGAATAGGAAATGAGAGTGTTGTTGGACCCAGGGATCTAAAACACCGTTGGCGTAGTTTTTGGTTGAACACTCAGTGGACCAGCAAACAGGAACCACATTTAAAAATCAGCGTGCAACGTACAGTACATTAAACTTCCCAAGAAACATAAAAGGACGTTTTAATCTCCAAACACTACAGCGCTACAGTCCTCGAGCACAACATGCTTATATTGTGGATTTAACTTACCAAGTCTAATGAGATGATAATGGCTTTCGCTTGCATATTGCATTGCAGCTTAAAGACGGGGGGTGTACGCAAGAGTACGCAGCTCTGTCACTTCAAACCTGCTATGGTACTTTAATTTCATGTAAACAAAATGACTAAACACAAAGAAGTGCTTCAACGGGCAACCATAGCCGTCGAGACGTAACAGCTGCCGTCACGGCAGTCCTGCAAACTGTAACACAACAGCCACATACGCACATCTGCCACAGTTTACGGGACCGTTCGTTACTCCAGGTGTTAAGCTGATACCACAAAGTACTGAATCCGCTGCATCTAAGAGAGGACTTAAGAAAAAAAAGAATACACACTGATATGAGTTCTCAGTTTGTGTCTGCTGACAAGATGTTATCTCTGTTCAGTCGGCTCCCGCGGCTTCACCTCTCCCAAACAACGTGCGGATTTTGTTTTGTTCAGTCGGCACGTATCACAGACTGTGTGGTCCCTACAGGTAGCCGAAGCTGCAGCTGTCTGCACATATGAGGCTGAAACACAAAACAGCAGGAGCAGATTAATTAGTTTACAGAATATTCAGTCGGTGCAAAAGCTGATTATTAAAGTTGACGTCCATTGTCTGCACTTCATTGACTCGTCAGATGCTGACAGTCTATACTTAAAAAAATTTTAATACACATGAAGACAGTCCTTCAATTGGTGCAGGTCTGTGATTATTCTCACTTACATGTCTTGCACACAAAGACTAGAATGACTCTTTCAGTCACCCAAGTTTTGTGCCATGTTCATGTTTGATCATGTTTTGGCTTAAAATAAAGTTTTTGGTCACCGCAAAGACAGCTGGATGATTTCCCGACTTTGATTTCAGGCTGCCTAAAATCAAAGTTGGGTGTGTTAGCAAGCAGTCTTGTGAAAGTCAGTTTCCACGAGCGCTGAACATTTTTGGCACTTTGCTCTCAAACAGCGAAATCCTTTGACACCACATTCCGCTTGTGTGAATACACTTCAATTAAATACACTTCAGGTGGCTCAACTACATCCTGCTGCTGGTTCGGTTTACAGCAGTACAATACTCTGTTTCCTCCACTCAGGGGGAGAGCTGACAGTCATCTACTGCAGATAATACACTGATTAGTGATAAGTACCTAATACAACCCCAATTTAAAAGACCCGGAACTGACCCAGCTGCTGTATTTGACAAGTTGGCAGTGACAAATCGTGGTCAGGACCGGACCGCTTCACTAACTCTAACAGTAACTCTGTACATTTCTCCAGCTTCACCATTATTTTATTGTACACTGCCGTTTTTTTTTTTTTTTTAACTCTGCTGTTTCTCAAGAAGCAACTCCCCTCAGGGAGGGATGAGTTAGGGAATGATAGCTTTTAACTTTGATTCACCTCACCACTGTAATTAGTGAAAATAGTGTAAAGGCAGCTGCATCATCCCTTCCATACATTCGTAGAATAAAGCATCCGCATGTCTGGTGTGCTTGTAACTTGACACTCGGCACGCAGCTCAAAGCAAGAGTGCTTGTTTATTCAAAGCTCTGTCAGGGTCCCCACTGGCATCCTCAAAGTGTCACTGTCTCTCTGCATCAAGCTCAAAGGGGACTGGAGGCACCCTGGGAAGTGCAGCAGAATGTTTATGTCAGTGCCTTAAAGTAATCCATGCAGCTTAGTCAGCGTGCGAGCTGCTTCAGTGCACTGAAATCCTCCCGGCCCCTCGGTTAATCAGTATGAATGTGGCAGAGACAATAGCTTGACCCTTTCCTTATCTTCCCCCTCATTATATCGTTATCTCCTTTTAAACGCATCCACCACCCACACCCACTCACAAAGATTTATTGTGTCAGATTGTATCTTTAAGATTGTGAAATGTACATTGAAATTCTTGCCAATTATTATAATTTTCACTTTCACTGAACTTTTATCCAACAAAAAGAACAAAAGCAGCAACAGCATCGTGTCCTCACCAGCTCTTTCTCATCTTAAACGAGTCAAATACAGCAGCCTGGTCAGTGGGCCTATACTTCTAAGACTGAGACTGTAGTTAGCCTCCAGCGTCGCTTCTCGCAGAAGTCGTCCGCTGCATTGGCTGCAGTGGTCTGTGTGACCACGGGGGCAAGAGGGGTCTGTGGGTAAAAGCGTGGCAGTTAGCCAACAGGGTAGCTAGCTAGCTCCCTGTGGAACTACTCAAAACTGAATTCGTCGGAGCAAATTTAGATTCACACATTTTAAGTCTGTACAGTTTACTTCTAATGTAAAACACTGACAGAAGTGAAGTTAGAAAGCCTGTGAAGAAACACAATGCATTTTCCAGGCGCCCGAGTATGTGCAGTAAGCTGATGGCGTACACAAAATTCACTTGCAGTTGAAACACAGTAGATACTGTATGTGACACCATCATTAAATAACCTAGTTACCTCAATTAGCTTTGGTGAGGAAAGCAACAGAACAAGAAAGTTGACCAACTTTTGACTTCCATGTTCCCTCCAGAGACCAGTATTTGTGTCTCGTTTATGACTAAGTATCAAGAGTGTTTCGTTTATGCAACGCAGGTAAGTTAAGGTACGTAAATGATGTAACTGACGGCCTACATTCATTTTGATGCAGTCACGAAACTTTATAGGTGCGTAGTTGAGATCATAATTAATGCCGGGTTGGAGGACTGGTGTTGTCCGACCCGTGACTACTGAGTACTCACGTAATAACGTAGCAATGACTACTGAGTACTCATCGGGCAACATGTGGACAGGAATCACAGCCAATCGCTAAATTGTTGTTCAACTTACTTCACAGTCTTAAAACATATTTTTAAGGGATGTTGGAGGATCTGGTAATGTTAGCAACCTATCATCTGCAAAAAGACACATCTTCACCTCTGTCAATGAGGCTGCAGTCCCTTTGATTTTTTGGTTTTCTCTAATTAAAGAGGCCAGAGCAATGAAGTAGAAAACGACTTCTTGTTGGCGTCCATCTTGCGCTTACATTCCAACATGAAGCACATGAAAATCAGTTAATTTTCTTGGCTTCACTGCAAATATGTTGTAGTTTATCCTGTAATTTGGATGAGAAGGTTTCATAGCAATTAACACTGAACTTGTTGGAGGTTTTTTTCACTTGCCATGTTGTTGATGGCAGCTAAAATCTAAGCTTGAGAAAAAGTAAAAAAAGTCAGGAAATTGATTTCACACAAAAAAAAATCAGATCATCAGGCTGACCTCTGAAGAATAGAGTGTTCTATAATATTCCTAGAGTGTTTTATATTATTCCTAGAATGTCTTAATGATGTCTTGAGGGGAGTGAGATAAATGTTTCACCACTTTCTGATTTAATTTCGACAAATAAGACCAGATGTTTTCGCCTATTGATGTCTTAGGCTTTGTCCCCATTTTCAGAGTACTTTGATTTCAGGCAAGACAAATCAATCAGTCTTTTTATTCAATTAAGAAGTTTTTGACATTTCCACGTATCAGTATCCTGTTTAACCGATCGTGTTTAGTTTTGCTTTGTGTTCTGCCTATAAATCCAAATGACTTTGTTGTGGTATCGTTTAAAATTTGGCTGCAAAAGGAGCCACCCCGTGCATGTAGCTCTGTATGCTTCCCAGACCTCACAGACTCACTACACTGAGTGTTTTTTTCATTTTAAAACTAAATAATTTCCACATGGAGGGTTTGAGATGATGAATGGATGAAGCGAAGGCCAAAGTTACGTCAGTAAGCACTACTAGCCAACTCGTACTTTGTTTTGTTTTTTGAGGCTCGATTCAAAGAAAAGTTTCATTTTACTGAAAACGGCGATGAGCAGCCGTCTGAATAATAATTCAACACTTTAAAGCATGGGAGAGAATAGTTGGCCAAATGAGATTCCCTTCCAGTGAATAATTAACAGGCAAAAGCTGCAAAGCAATAGGTACCTCATTCACACATTTAATGAGCCAAATGTGTATGTCAGGGTGTCGGAGGGGAAAGCTCATCAAGCCTCTGGTATCCTTTGGTCAGCTAATAGTCTGGATGGATAATGCATACTGCTAACGGATTTGATGACAAATAAAAATGGATTGCAGATTATTTGCATTCAGCTCAATACACCACAAAGTCCACAGTTTCATTTCCCCATTTGGTGTCGTCGGTGCGGCGGCTCCCTCTCAGTGTCTACCGGTGGTTATGCATTTTTGTAGTCCATTCAAAGCAAATCAAAAAAGTCCCTCTGTTACATAGAAATGCACCATTCAGGGATAATATACTGTCTTCATGTTCACTTTGATGGATTACATAATACAAGTGAGTGTGAATGAAGATGCAGCGCCAGCAGGGGAGATAATGACAGAACCAAAGGACAAACATGGCATAAAGAGCCAAAAGGTCAGTGTGGGGAGGAGGTCTGGGTTCTTCAGGCAGAAGAGTCTCGTGCAGGAGAGCAGGGTTTTAATCCTGTGTGAATCAGGCCCCCCAGGAACAGCGCGAGGCTTTGAGGCCAATCTGACTTAGAGGCCAAACCATGATTACTTGTGAAAAAAGCAGCTGTGAAACCTGGATTACATTCTTTTTTTTAGTCAAAACTTCCTCGAAATGACTCATAAGATTTTGAGCCATTCAGTCCGTTAAGTTTGGAAAGTCTGGAAGAGCGGCACCATTAAATTGTATATTTCCAAGTCAAGTTAGCTGGGGGCTAAAGTGGAAGCTAGCCGCTCAGCAAGCGGTTTTTGTTAGTGAAAATGCTGAATGATTTGCAGAGGATGCAGCTCATTTTACATCCGGGAATTTCAACTTTTTGGCTTTGTGCACCACTAAGCAACTGACATAGAAATTATGGGGATCGGCCTCCAATGCTGTCTCCAGATTTCTCCTCATGAAATCCATGTAGCCAATAGTCGAGCAAGTAGTTGCTTTAAGTCAAGCCCTCATGCTTTGAAATGAGAGGATGTTGTTTTCACGAGTAGGCGAGGCCGAATGCAGCAGTAAAGAGCATACCGGCATTTTTATTATCACACCATTTGGAGTGATACCAGTTTGTTATTTATATGACAACAACATAAGCATTTATTTGGAGTGTTGTTTCTGGAAAAATCTGTCTCTTTAGCTGCTGAATGGTACATTTTTTTCTCCAGCTAGTTTCTGACTTCTGCTGGAGAGGCAGTGTACAGCATATGTATCAGCAATTAAGCTGATGATGGTAGTGAGAGTGAAACATATAAAAAAATGTAAAGATGTGAGCCATAACATCAAAACAATGAGCTGTAAATGTAAAAACAAATAGTGGGATTGTCACTACGAGCAACAGATTTCCTGTTACACATTTACGGAGAAGGTCAAACCTTTACTGTCAACGTGGACAGCAAACTATGATTGGAGGATCGTTGAACTTTAAGAATGGAATGTGTTATTGTAAGACACGTAATGCAGCTTTAAGCTCAATAAAAACAGAATGCTAAGGGAGGAAGTAAATCGGCTGCTCCCTTCTAATACGTTTTAAACTACACAGCTGGAGTCTGACATTACATTACAGTCTCATCTTTGCCATCGGTACCTCGCAGGAAAGAAAATTGCCTTCGGCCTCGCTGCACGACTCAGTCCTGGAAGGATATTTATGTGATTTCACATTCTAAACAGGAGTCTGTTTTGTCGTCCCAGGGGTATCATGACCCCTCATGGCCAATTTAAAAGAGGCACTTCTGCTGCGAGAACTGTGGCCAAAAGGTCCGCGCTAATTTCAGCTCTGAGTGAGCACATGCTGATGACACACAGTATTTATTCCAAACCTCTCTGCCCTATTGGCCTCCTTATCAGTATGCAAATGAAGGGTGGAGGATTGTGGGTGTTGATGGACTGCCCGGTAAATATTTAAATTACAGAAGCATGAAGGCATGATCAGACCTAAATTACGATGGGAGCGTGGGTACGCCGGGCTTTCGGGTGGAAATTGCGACGTCGAATTCACAAAACAGTCACACATGCCTCTTTGTGAGCCACAAAATCAATATGTATTCTGCTGCCCACTCACATTGTGCTGAATTTGGAATAAGGGCAGCTTCAGCACTGACAAAGTAAGGTAATTAAGTGTTTTTCTTGTCGGCTGATTTTGTACAGATTTCCACTGTGACAGGATGTAGGAAACAGGTCGAAGTAGGCCGACATCTTGCACTGCGAGCGGATTAGCATTTCAATACAATTTGATTGTATTGGATTCGGACTGGAGAACAGCTCTGACATGTGACCTGTAAATATGCTACCTTATTTTTTCTTCCTCTGGCTGTTGGTATCTCTCTGAGACCAACTGGAATATTCCTCCAGTCGTCCGCAGAAGGAGAAAAAACTGTTTGACCAAGTAAATTTGCGTAATTGAAATGAGTATCGACCGTTCTTTGCAAATTGTACAAATCTGCATCAATGCATCTCCAGTAGCGGCTCGCAAGTGAAATTATGGCCCAGAAGACAGCTCTTCAATACATTCCTTTGGCAAAATAGCAAACCCCGCTAATTAGGCTGAATGCACTTGAAACGGCCAAATCCCAAAGGGCAAGCACATTATGCATCACTAATTAGAGTCTCACTGTATTGCGCGCTTCCAGTGTGGAAGCACAAGATGACACGTTCTCATACAAGATGACAAGTTCATTATGTAATGTTTAAATGTTTCTAACCTCTTACATGGATCACAGGACGACTGTTAGCGTGGGAGGTAAAAGAGATAATAATCAAACGCCCGTAATTAGCATTTACATATGATGCCAGGTAAAATAATGAGGGATTAACACGTAACATTTTCGCATTAAAAAAACAGACGAGTATGGTATTACATTCAAGTTAAGTAAATAAGTCGTAATTCAAAGGACAGACAGAACTTCACTGTTCTACCTCTAAACTACTTCACCAACCTTGCTGGCACTTAACTGTAATTGTGACAAATGGCGCCCAGTCTGGAGTTAAGGAGGCTTACACAATGGATGATAAGCATTTTCAGATGCTTAGAGATCCAGGTCGGTGACATACTGTACCTCCTTGAGAAAAGGAAAAAACTAGCTGCATAAAGAAAAAACTGTTTTAGAAATAAAGCCAGCCTTACATGTCTGTTGAGTTCTCGCCGTAGATTGAAATCTGTTATTTCCCCTTTGTGATCTCAAGGTGCTGAAAATATCTCCACAGACCTTGGACCTGCAGCGTACAGAGCCTCAGACAGGTTTTTTAAAGCTGGAGACTGTGTTAAAAAGAATTGCATCCAAGCCGGGGTCAGTTAGGTCAGCTGAAGTCTGAGTGTGTCTGTGTGTGTGTGTGTGTGTGTGTGTGTGTGTGTGTGTGTGTGTGGACGCTGCACGCAGCACACCTCAGCACATTGATGTGGCCGAGGCTGAAGCTGATTTGAAATAAGGATCAGCACGTAAAACATGATGCCTAGTTTAATATGTCTCGTGCAATGATAAATGTTGTCATTTGGTTGTGTAAAGATTCAGTAGTGAATTTGGAGCAAGGTGGTTGAGAAAGTGGCGTTTTGATAAGGTGAGTATGTGAGGGAAGAAAGACAGGAAATGTCTGAGTGGAAGAAGAGAGGTCTGCACACAGCAAGAGAGACGGAGCGTAGCAATATATTCTGTTGTGTTGCCAGAGTACATTTATATACAAATGAAAGGATGTAAGGTCTACAGTAAATGGCACTATCAGTTGGTTGGATTGTTTTCTCGGACTACTTTGTTCCAGAGTGAAATATGTCGGCAAAATATAGCATAAATTGGCATGAAATTGATTTTGTGCAGACAACAATACGACTGATAGGTGTCACGCTGGGGAAGGGAATGTGGACCCAAATGCATGAGGTGGCAGGCAGGGGGTGCAATGGTTGAGGTTTAATGAGGATCACAGCGCTTCCAGGAACAGGCCGGACGAGGGAACATCAGGGAAAGAGGACACCAGATCCCCGTAACTGAGCAAAACCACCAGAAAATGGAAAACAAAACAGAGGACTCAACATTGCCTGAACAAAAGACCGGACTTATATACAGACTAAACTAAGCAACGGGGTGATGTGCAGGCGGAGCGAGGTATAGAAACACAGGTGAGGGAAATCAATGAAAACACTAGAAACAGGGGAGACGGCTGATAGTCTGGAAAAAGCTGGACAAACACTGGACTGTCGCGGAAAATCAGAGATGAAGGAAATCCACAGTGGAGCGATTTTAAACAACTTAAAGAAATCATCCACAGGCTTAAATGGGCAACCGAGAGAGACGAGGAAGGTCTCATCTTTCACTCTTACTCTTGTTTTTAGCAAAACCTCCACAAAATAATTATAACAACATGCAATTTTTCTTTATCTGTCAGGACTATGCACAATCAATTTCTGTAAGCGTGCCAATGTCAACCAGCTGGCTAATTTTCTCGACAGCAGCCGAAAAAATTTTGGCAAGACGCTCTGAAACTAATGGAGTTTAGAAACACACGTCGTGAAGTGGCCGTCTGCTAAATTAACTGTATTCGTATGTGCAAAGTGCCGCTGCAGCTCTCTCTCTCTCTCTAGAGGATATGTCCTTATTGATGTTTGTGCCGAACATGTCTGCATAATGTATAGAATGGAAAC
The DNA here is from genome assembly GCA_963678695.2 of Diplodus puntazzo. Taxonomy (NCBI): domain Eukaryota; kingdom Metazoa; phylum Chordata; class Actinopteri; order Spariformes; family Sparidae; genus Diplodus; species Diplodus puntazzo. The sequence goes on along the minus strand of OZ023164.1, from coordinate 28,278,405 downwards.
GTCTTGAATGTATTTTTTTTTCATAAACAAGACAATTAAAATCATCTAAAGTCTTGTCATTTAACAGAACGGTGAATAATGGTTTATGTTTTGGGAAATAAACCTCCTGCTAAAGTCGGAAAAAGACAGTAGTCTTACATAAATGGTGGGAAAGTAACTTCATAAAGCAGACGACTGGATGCTGTCCCTCGACTCAGCAGAATGTGCCTGACTTCGACATTCCAACTTTTTCTCTTTGCTATAAGAAAACTACTTGCTGTGTTGGACTGTTGCCAGCGTAGCCAAATCGCTTTTTTCATATTGACTGCATATAGGGAAGGATTGTGTGTCAAAAGCAGGAGGGGCCCTCGAAAGTAGACAGTTAGTGAGCTGGAAAAACTTTGGCGAGTCCCAGCGCTCTGATGAAAACCCTGTCCCGAGGTCCACAGCCAGGCTGTAACTGCCATATTAGCACAGCGAGTTGAGCTTCTGTTCAGCCATCAGAATCAGAACAAGTACACTTCCAGTCCATATGCCAAGAAAATGTGGAACTTATATAACTTTCTAATCTCATGACTGTCATACAGCATCTTATGCAACATCCTCAGACCACTGCGTTGCTCTACTGACGCATGCAAATCCATTAAACTAACAATAGATGACTGACGACAATGTTTTTTTCATGTCCTGGTCCCCGAGGCCTTTCGTCACATTCGCTCATATAGAATCAGTCCAGATCACAAAGGAAAACTACTCTAATCCACAAAGAAGCCACTGATGCCTTCATGATAATTAATTAGCGGTATTAAAATACATTTTAGTGTTTCCGCTCTCTTACGCTTAACACGAGCTGTCAGCCGTCTGTCATTCAGCGGATGAATCCAAATGGAACTAATGGTTATGACACATTGAAAAGCTGCAGCCTGAGTCCGGTCCTTGTTAAAGCGGTTAGTCAGAGTGGAGGTATCTGTTTTTTTCTGAGAAGTGGAGACAAGAATTTTTCTCTTTCTCTCTGACAAGAGAGGGAGATTGGAAAGTTTGCAAACAGCCTAACAATCATCTCCGCGAATGCGATAGGTGCATGTATCAACAACACAGGCAGACGAACGCAGGATGAGTCATCACCGCTGCAACGTTTGGAGCCAAACACAAGCCTCTCTCAGGTCTGTCAGCCGCAATCACATCTCTCTAAATCAGGCTATTCAGACCCATCCATTCATTCAGAATCAGGTCATCAACCACCCAGGATGAGCTCGCTCTGCCTCGTTTTTTTTCTTTTTTTTTTTGCCTCTCGTCTCGCCGTGTGACAAGACTGTGGACAGGTGGGTGTGCAGGTGTGTCCATTGATCCAAAATGACAGGTGGCCCCTGAGTCTGTTGCCTGGAGACAGTGGCTTGGCAGGCATGACAGGGAGGGCCAGCTGCACCTCGGGCAGGCAAGGGGACAGGCCAGACCCGGCGCCCAGGAGCTGTGACTGAGACGAGGTCAGCGCTCGCAATGTATCGTGAAATTATTTGTTTATGAGGGTCGGCCACGTTTGTCATGCGCGCCCTCCATTTGTCAATAGGTGGACGACAGGCAATCAGTCGACAGGAGAAGACAAAGAGTGAGAGAAGAACTGTGGAACAAAAGTCTCAGGCTGGATTCAAAACCAGGACACTGCTGGCATACTGTATGTGGCTAAAAACCACAGGCCCATAATCGAAGTCACATCAAATGACCTTTACTCTGTCAGAAGCTCTGCCATGATGCAGTATTAGCTATTAGCTGCAGTGTTTTATTGTCATCACACAGGCAGAAATATATTGTAATGCGGCCAAACACAGCTTTTTTTGTAGATTATCATAATATGCAAATGTCTCTGATTTGATACATCACTGGTGGAAGTTGAATGTAGTAAAAAAAAAAAAAAAGAAATAAACAAAGAATGTGTATTGTACCCAGATGAACTCAAAGTTGAATGCACTTTTGCCCTGATCGCGGTCCTTCTTGGTTTGCTGGGGCTTCATGCAAATCAGGGTCAGCTCCACTCCAGAGCGTGGTGGTAAAGCGCCTGGAGCTGTTTGGTAAACTGCCAAGTACTCCAGCAGAAGAATAACTTAAACAATAATAATAATAATAACCATAATAATAATAATAAATAACACCTTAGCGGTTTAGATGCAACAGTAAAAGTTCCACTAAACTAACAATGGTGATGACAGTCTGTAATAGTTATTGTACAGAACACAAAACAGACACATGCAAGTTGTTTTGTAGGAGCTGTGGCTCAGTCTTTGGTTTAACAGTTCAACAGCGCTTATATTTGCTGACTACTAGCACTAAACTAAACTCTATGCTATATATGTATGTCACTTCTTTTTTCTTATACATTTTTTGTATCATGTCTTGTCGTCGTTGAGGTGGATTTGCTCCAGAATATCAAATGATGTGCTGAAAAGACACCAAAGTTCTCAAAGAATGTCTGGACTAAATTGTTTAAATCAATTAAATTCATTCTAATTTAATTCATGCACTGCTTGTCAAGGCATATCATTCCGAGCAACAACCGTTAATCTGCTGGTGGCACTAAAGAAGAATTGTCAGTGGGGAACAGCAGGATTCCTCTTCCTCCGCCAAAAATAGGCAGAACTTATGAAAATTCAATCATTAACAGTTACTGATACGTTCGCATTTGTACGCATTAAAGGCTACGTAACATCTTAACATCTCAACAAAACGTGTCACACCACCTTCACACATGTTTGTGGATCTGACTTTCATATCAGGAGGTGGAGGGGAAGTTGGTGGAGTTACAGGGGACCAGTCTCGCAAGCCACTGACAGCAGTTCGAGACTGTGTTTTAACATTTGTAAGACTGATACTGTGTTTGTAGTGGAAAAATATTGGTAGGAAGTCGAGACATCTCTGATCATGAGAAACTAGGGGCTTTCACAGAGACCTTGAGATGCCAAAACATGCATTTTAAGCCAAAACATAATCTTTTTCAGACCATCGCCAAGTGGTTTTTGTGCCTAAACCTAACCAGAGCACAGTGGACGGAATAGAAAGGTAAAGTTGCGTAATTAAGAAATGTAGCCTACATTTTTGCAGACACGTACATTGCCAACATTTTTTCTGCCGGTTGGGTTGGGAGCTACACGTGTGTTCACCAACGTGTGTGTGTGTGTGTGCGATCGTGCTCGTACACGCTTATACGCTGATAGTGCCACCTTCCATCTGGTCTGCCATGTGAATGGCCAAAGTCCAGCAGACGTGGTTCAGGTCTGCCAGCTGCGGGCACCTTTTAAGTGTGCACCATCTGTACCTGCTAATAGGGATGGGGTGGGAGGTAATGTAGTGCTAAATAATGGTGCTGGGCCACTTGGCACCACCCTTCCTCCTAACCTCCCCGCTCATCAAAGTGCAATCGCTTCCTCAAAGCAAGCGATAATGCGGCCTCATCGCTTCACAGGTCTTACTGTGTTTACCACGCTGTGACACAAGTCGGGGCATACAGATGTTCCTATCAGCATCAGGCTGTTTGTCTACAATAGTGCATGCATGCTCTGAATCTGACTCTAGCATGTGTTGTGTTATGGATTATAAAGGTTAGTCTGGCAGCCGGTGGAGGGCTCACTCTGCCTCATACACCAACCGATGTTGGAATAGGTTTTAACCACCAGACTACAATGTATGCAAAATCAAATTGCGTTTCCAATCATTTCATAATCTAGCAAAGTGTCGCTCAGTTCCACCACTTAAGATAATACACAGCACACTCCAGTGTACACACCACTGTTTCCCCAAAGGATTTCCCTCGGTGGGAAAACAAAGCCTGTAAAACATCTTGAAGAATAATTTAAACAAACTTGAGCTTTATGTACCCGTGCAACCAAACACTGTTATGTTTATTGCTGCCAGTAGTCACCTTATTCTCGCAGAAAATGCATCTCTGGGAGAATAAAGAGAAACACTGAGACAAAATGAGCTCCCAAAACTCTGTGTTAAGTGGAGTGTTCAGAAAAGTTCATCTGTGCTGCGCCTGAAAACAAACAGATACAGTATGTAGTGTTTGTGTAAATGTATTGTGGTTTCAGAAACCTGTGGCGCAGGTGTTGAAGATGATCAGAAACTGTCACAGTGATGCAGAATAATTACATTGAAATTTAAAAGAAAAAAACATTTTCAACGTTCAATGTTAGATTTTTTTTCAAAAGCCAACAGTCAAGATGTGTTAATTTCTTTCTTCTTTCCCAAGTGTCAATCACCAGTTCTATAACAAAATGGTCATTGGTCCAGACAAGCAACGTTTAAAAGAAAATATGCTTTCACAATATAAACGTGACTCATGGGCGGAAAGCAACAAGAGCTCCAAACTGAATAACAAAATACAGTCCCATTACCAGGACGTAAAAACCAATACAGATCACTGTTTGATCAGAGTTATGGTGTGACAACACAATGGTTAAAGGGCAGCCTTCTCTTCCTAAACCTCACTGAGTAGTTTTGCTGCCTGAACTTTAAAATAACTCAACAGTATAACAATAAGTTCCACAGAAAACACAAACCACAGTCTCCTGGGTGAACGTCCAGTGCTTGACCTGTCCACCTCGACCGGCTCCGTATGTGCTTACTTTTTGTTCAGTTATAGAAAAACATTAATAATGATGTCGGAGCCAACATGTCGATACCGACTAAACCATTAGGTTCAGGGAAAGATCATAAGTGCCAGAAACCATTGTTGAATGTAGGTGGGAAACAGGAAAATAACAGTCCAACCTTTTGTTGACCCATCCATTAACTCCAGCTTCCTCCCTCTGTGGACTTACTGGCTTTAAAACAAAGTCACCTGATTCCCCTCTTGGCTCTCGAGCAACAGGAGTCATAATTACAACTGCTGCGAGAGGACTTTGTCACTTGAACATAAACATGATACATTTCGGTGGCATTTTCCTGAAACTGCAGTCCCTGAACTATCATTCCTCTTGGAGAGACAGTCTTTTAGAAACAGTATACTGATATGATGCTCTTTGCTTGCGGTCAGGGATTCACAGTGCTGGATCAACAACAACTTCCTGCAGCAAACCTCTCAACAAAGGTCACCGCTGTGGTGGAGAAAGGTCATGGCTGTACAGCTGCATCCTACGGTGTATTTTCATGTTATGACATAAAATATAAAAAAATATTACAGCATTAAGGGCAAAGAAGTCCTGATTCCTGATGATGTATAGAAGAAATGACAGCAGACTGAAAAGCTTCGTCGCTGTGGAGCTTTCCTAAAGCCACGCACATGTTGGGACCCTTTGTGAAACATACGTTTGCTAATCCTTTTCGACATGAAAAAACAGAACAAAGACAATTTATTTAATGCTTTACCTGATCAACTTAACTGACTGCCAGTAACACGTATGTATGTCCACAGGTATCCTTGAAAGACTCAATCAATCGCAGGCCAGGGTGGGCCGAGGTTCACTACTTTGGGGAGCACGTGATTGGGGAAAGGATATTACTACACAGGCACATCGCAAAACTGTTATTCGCCAGCATAAAAGTACAGCTCTGCAAAAACCACAAATAAACTGATGCTGCAACTTTAGTCTCTTATGGTTCAACTCTGTTTTTCTCTCATGATGCTGTAGTTAGGTTTAGCCATGAAAACCTCTCGGTCAGGGTTAGGAAAACATCATGTTGTGTCTTAAAATAACTGGTTCTGTTGCCACAAACACGGTAGTCTGAGACAACGTATCCACAGTGAGATGACTAACTACCTGTGACTCTCTGAAAACAGTACGTTTTCTGTATGTTAATAACATGCTAACACAGCATACAAATTTATGTGAGGTTAGAGACCATCTGCCACTGTGTATGTGTGGAGGCAGCATTAGACTCCAGGGTGATGGTGGCAGCTTTGAAGCCTGCTGAGACAACAGTCTGCTCGAGTGTTAGGTTAAAGATGTCTGAGGAGACACCTGCCAGCTTCGCTTCTCTGTGCTGGGGCGAGTCTTAATATATGATGCTTATTAACTGTATGACAAACTGTGTCATAGACAAGTGAGGGGAATGATGATGCATTTATTGGACAATCTCTTCCCTCCGACAACTTTCAGGTAGTGACAAAGTCCACTGATTGATTCATTCCAGTTTCCTCCAATGTTTACAGCATTAATCTCGGCATGTTCTTCAATACAGCACACACAACTACAGATTGTGAATGTATGGAGAGCCTGTCAAGAATAAGATAAAATGGATTCCATAGTTTGGATATACTGTAACTCAAACCTGTAAATACAAAGTATTCTCTTCAACTTTTTTTAGCAGTTTGTTGCGCACAAAAATGGCGACTTCAGGCTTCCATTTTCTGAACTTTAAGTTGTACGTGCGACAACTCTTGAATCCGTATAATTTCATAGAACCAACATGAAAGTTCATCAAATGCTACTGATGTGCTTGAGCACAAATAGTAACTTGCACAGCATGCTGTCCTTCTGCCTGTGACCCACACTCCTTTCCTTTCAAAGCCCCACACACACACACACACACACACACACACACACACACACACACATTCATCTCCATTAAAGCCAGTAAGCGGTCTGCCGAGCCCTTCACACCTCTGTCAGTCCTCATACATTGGATGACATTGAGCACAGCAGTAGTCAAAGAGCTACAGGGGAGGTGAGGGTGGCACACTGAGAGTCCACACAGTGTGCACTCCTACTGCCACTAGTCCTACTACTGCTACTGCTACACCTTCAACTAGAGCTGTGAGCCTACTATCACTGGCAGGACTACAACTATTGATACTATCATGCTACTACTACGGCAACTGTTACAGCTACAGCTACAACTGTTACTGTAAAGACTAAATAATAACCCCACCACGACTTTACTGCTACTGTTATAGTTTCTATTCTAACTACTGCTACCCCTACTACAATCGCTGTGTTTACAACCTCCATAAGTATAATAGAACAACGTATGTGTAGTGCTGTGACAAAGTACCCAAAGGTCATACTTTAATAAGTATAGATGTTAAACTATTACTTTGGTGAGGGTGAAAATCACCCATTCGAACTATAGTTCCATAGGTCCCTTTAAAAAATGTACAAAAACTTTTAATAATATTTTTGAGTGACTTATGTGTGAGAGCTGATTAAAGAAACTGCGCTGTTGGGCGACCCTTCTCCCCTTTACCTTCCACCATTGCCCATCAGACCCAAAATTCATCTGGAGGTGGAGAGGCTGCAGATTTTATTGGCACTCATGACCCACAGTAGACCTGCAGCCGTCAGCAAGGGGATGGACACTCTGACATGGCATGGCGAAGTGGTCTAGTGGACCATAGCGGCTTCATTAACACCGGTACATTAACTGTAAATCCAGGCAGAGACCCCCACCACCACCCCTCCAGTTCCCCATCTAGAACATCAGGTGAGAGGCCTCCAGCTACAGCTTGTGAGGGTCAATCTGCAATAAAAGGCATCCGTTTTCACGGCCTGCGGCAAAGAGATTGGAGACCTCCCACTCCTCTCCGAGCCATTAACTTCACCCTTTCATGGCGGGCAGAAGGACCAGTCACTGAGCTCCCATAATCCCCAGCATTACCTTCACCTGACCTTCATATACCCAAGGAAAGAGCGAGGAAATATGAAACGATGGGGCGGCGGGAAAAGAGACAGCAGCCATTGAAAGATCATTCAGTAAAGCAGAGATAGAGTATGTGCGATTATTGCATTTTGAAAGCACTTACACTCTTAAGGTCATTGTTAAACATTGGAAAAATTCAGCCCACTCTGTCAAGGACAACTTTGCAGCGCAGCAGTTTTACACAGCTGAGTCGGCAGAATGAAATGTTGGCAGTTAACGTTCCTTCAAACGACGGACAAATTCACATTTCTACGTGTCACACAAGGCTGACCTTTCTACAAAAAATGTGATTTCACATTCATGTTACATGTTTATTACCTGACTTACAATTCAATAGGTGGAGGGGACTCTGGCAGAGTTACAGGTGAAAAGGCTGCCAAGCCAGTGACCACAGTTCAAGACTGTGTTTCAGTGTTCGTAAATGTGAAACTACTTTTGATGAGGTGCCGCCGTTTCTCAACATTTGCGAGCACAACAACACTGGAAGTTTTTAAGGAGACCTTGACACAATTTATAGCAGTTTTTCGTGGCACCTCCAGTCATGTTTGCAGTGACCAAAGCAGGTATTTTAAGCCAAAATATTGATATTTTCCCAAGCCTAACTAGGTGGATTTTGTGCCTAAACCTAACCAGACTGTAAGTACAGTGTTGTCACAACATAAAATTGATGCTCATCCCATCAGAGCACTTGAACAAAAGGGAGTTCAATGTCTCATGTTGGATCTCGCTTAAGCACGACAACATGATTGGCTGTTTCCAAGTTCAGCTGTAATAAAGCACACGATTGGCCAACCACCATAATCACAGACTTTGTCTTAGCTCTTGTAATGTCTCTGATAAAACACATACACACTACTACCTCGTTCAGTAGTGTATATGATCACTGCACTGGCACTTAATACTTCCCCTTTAATGGCCCTAAAGTCCCAAATACAGAATACGCTTTTGGACTTCCACGAGAGATCAGTTTGCAGTATTGCACATTGTCCTCTGTGTGGTCCTGCTGCAGAGACATGGCAGGCCACTGAGCACTTTGTTTCTGATCCCCCCAAGGGTAACAAAAAAGGACATAGTGGGGGAAAAAAAAGGTATAGAAATAGAATGAAAGAATAATTCAGTTGGGGGCCCTAAAGGGGAAATATGGATGTCCTGCAGGGTAGATACACACAGTCCCTTAGCGCAACAAAGCACTTTGGGTTCCGGTTGCACTGCTCACCTTGCTTTTACACAGACAAATGGATATGCATTAGTGAGAAGGTGTGCGTGTTTGTGTGCATGCGCTTATGTGTGTATTGGGGGAAGCCCTGGCATGTTGCTGCGGCCATGTTGACTTCTACCTTTGAAAACTGAAAAAAGGTCACAATCTCACAATCGTTAAAATAATAATAACTGAAACTGAAATCAAAATACAGCATACAGACTTAGATTCATCAGGATAATGCAAAAAAAGTCACATGACTCCATTGTGGTCCTGGAGAAGGCAAACAGGAAAATGAGTCGACACATAAACTACCAATATCCCATTTTTTTAAAGATCCATGTTACTCTGCAAATGAAAGGAAGGAAGCTGAAATGAACACTGAATTTGGGGAGTAAATGACTTAATACTCATGTAATTATCTCTCCATGCAGCCCGATCATTTGCCTGACAAGTAATTGTGATAACGATTTAATGCGTGACTCTGAAATAAGTAAGAAATGCTGGTTTTTAGATCAAATTACTTGACCTGCTACAGCACAGCGGTAGTCACAATAAAAGTGAAATACAGTGGATATAAGCAAATACGTATTTTTCTGTTTCTTTATGCAGTCTTAATTTTAACTCACTGGAACCGTAGCAGCCAAGGACAATAAAATAATAATAATAATAATAATAATAATAATAATAATAATAATAATATAAGTGGAGTTTGATTATGCTGCTACTTGAAACTCAAACAAATGACTACCTATTGCTTCAGGGCAAGTACTCTGACTTAATTCAAATGAATGTCACTTGTCATGTCTTGATAGGCAATTTTGTCTTTATAGGACTTAATTTCAATGAGATACAAGGGACATGTCAACGCTAGAAGACTCATTTTGCAAGAAGTCAAAGCAAAAACATTTCATTTCAAGCACTGTACTTCCAACTAAATGAGATTCTTATTTCTAGACTGGAACCAACTTATTATTAGATATCTGCTCAAGTAAAATGATCTTACTGTACTGGCAGATATGTTGACTTATTTTTCAGTCTGTATCTTCTCTGATCGAGCCTTAATTCTTTTAATTAGTTAATCTTTGCGGTGAAGTTGCTTCACTCAGTCTAATGTGGCTTGTTTTACCAACAAATTACTCAGTTTTGAGATTTCCCGATCAACTGAGGCATAAAAGAGACATTCGTGATCATGTTAAGAATAAATCAATCAGTTCAAAGATGGAAATAACTTTTAAAACAGGACAATCTCGGATTTCTTCTTTCCCAGAGAGAACTGTTATGCAGATAGTAATAATTCCTGTATTCATTACATTATTTGACAGTCCCCCCACTTCATGTTCTTCAACCCATTAAAGAGTCATGACCCCTTCAGTAACCATGAGCCTCTGAGGATGTACGTTGTCTGTACTGTATGTTCTCAGTATGCAACGGATGTCAGGATGTAAAATCAGTTCATTAAGAGAAGGAACCTTTGGACTGAACATCATCTCCTGGTCCCACGCAACTCCCAAGGTGCCTTCCAGCTCTCGGTTTGTTAATTTCATGAGTGAATACTTCCTGTCTGCTGGCGCTGAGGTGAGATTTGAGGCGCGGAGCGACTCCTTTACGATGACCTCGACTTGTGTCGCATCGTCTTCTATCGACAGGGCAATAAAAGGCTTCCATCAGGCATTCTGCGTTTTGTTACCGTCACAATATCAGTGCAAACATTTGAATACACAATCAAACGTCTTTTGTGAGAGAGCACACAGAGGGGAACACCTGAATGTGCACCACAACGCTGGATTCTTCTTCCTTTTGTGAGCAGCACGCTACAGTGGAGGCCGTGATAAATCTCCCCATCTGCATCTATCCTCATCCATCCTTCATTTGTTCTGCGAGGAGCTACGGCAGCTATTGATTTCCATAAATAGGAACGCAGAGAAAAAACAATACGAAGCTCATCTCTCACTTGTAACTAGTTATCATTCAATTTGCCTCCCGGTTGGCCGTCTTAGGAGACAACATAATTACAATTTCCCAAACATTTCCGCTCTTGAAGGGAACAATAGCAGCACCGCAGTGTTTGAATGTAGCGGAGTAGAAAGATGGAGCTTCGAGCACAGAAATCACTAAATTCAATAATGGTTCTAATAACTCCTCTGAGTGATATTGGTGTGCCGTGTAGCCTCTCTCCAACATAAAAAGACGTAGATAAAACTGCCTTCCATTCAACACCTGTAGATCACCATCACGTTCCTTTTTCCACTTTGTGTTGAAAGGTCATTTCAAGTTGTTTTCAGTGATGATTGTTTGAATGATAGATGCACACAAAAGTTCCGCTGTCCAATGCGAGAAGTGGACAGGACAATGAAAAACAAAAAAAAAATATCATAATGATGTAATTCTAATATAAAACCTCACCGCAGCCAGATCAGATAACGTGGTATCTTCAGGGGGTTATTAGTGCTTTTGTCGCTGAATATATTAACTACAAACAGATGACCGGGATGTTCTGAAGCCACTTTTATGTTCCTGGGTGTGATGTGACTGCCGATGCTGTCGTGTGGTCTGACGTGTGACGTAGATTTGGCGGAGCTGCCCTTTAAAAGAGCCAGAGAAATTCCAACAAGTGGACCTTGAGTGAAGGATGTTTGTCAAACGAGGTGTCCGAGGTCAAGAATGTACCTTCACACACTTCAACACGTTTTTCACGGTTAGAAACACATTCATAAGCAGCTTTAAACCCGTATGTGAAGGATTTAAACATCAATAACTCCTTAACTGCATCCTATGTTTCTCGTGCCGTATACAAATCATGCATTCATTTTTTTTTTGGGGGGGGGGGGGCGTTTGATTTCTTTAAAATTGCACGATTGTCTTTTGCTTCTAAAAACATGTAATGCTTCTTTATGCAAAGAGAGCACATTGCATCATCTGAGCCACAGCACAGTGTCTGTGAGACTGACGGAAGGCAATGGCGGCTGAAATGAGCAGAGCCACGGCACCCTCTGCAGGAGAAGAGAAGAGAAGAGAAGAGAAGAGAAGAGAAGAGAAGAGAAGAGTAAAATAATCCCACTAAAAGTCCTCCTACTCTTTACAGACTTGGACGGCTGCTATACATCTATATTACACATGTTTTTGTATTATTGCTTCTTCCAGTTCTCACACCGATTGCTTTCATAATGTGAACTTTATCAAAATAGACGCTGCATTTTACTTGAGTACATACATGAATTAATAATCACGAATGTTGCAATGACATCAATACGGTTCTTGAAGTGTTGCACATGTTCGCCCGCGTCCCTTCACGCACGGGTGCAGCCTCCCCGATCAGAGGCTCCGTGGTGATGTGGCTCGCCCTGATAATTTACAGCAATCACCATTGTTACTGTAGTATTGAGTACGGCTGCATCGATCTCGCAGCCGGAGAGTCGTTCATCCTTGCAACATCAGAAGTGTCAAACTGAGGAGCCGAGAAGACAAAGACGGATCGCACGTAAGAGGCACTCACAAAAACGCAGCGCGGCTCATGTATGTGTGCATTGTGCGCTCCTCTATCGACTAAAACGTTTTTGCAGACAGACTCACAAATCACTCTGATTGCACGTGTTGCGCCGAACGCGGAGAGCGGTGACACGCGGTGACACCTTCGTTTTGCGCATCCATTTTGAAATCCAGACGCGCGAGACGCTCGTCTGCTGCCTGCGCCTTTGTCTATGTCATTCAAGGCGCTCTCTGTTCGTCTGTCTGTCGCTCTCATCAGCCCTTCACTGCCTCATTGGTGCAACAAAAGGCAAACATGCCTGCGAACTACAGGAGGCGCGTAGGATTCACATCCAACTCTCAGCGGATCAAAACAACAGAGGGTGGCATCGCACACACGCTGTAATACTCACACAATCAATCATATTTGCTTCTCTCTCGGCACGTACACACACACACACCCCCCCGAAACGTTTGCAACCCAACCGTGGCTTCTGTCTCATCTTCCCCCCTTCTGTGGCGTCACCGTGAAAAAGTTGAGGTTATTTTTTTTGATGCAAGCACGATGAATGGGGGATCGAGCGCACAGCACGGTGCTTTTTTAAAATGCATCAGCGGCACAGAGCGAGACTTTTTGTTCGTTTTGCTTACAGTACACAAGCGAGCAGAGGGTTCAGAGCGTGAGAAGGTAGCGCCAAACCTTGTGTGTGCAGCACAAAGAGGGGAAGTGGGAGCCTCAAAGTGTGTGAGTGGTAATGATTATTCCTTCCCGGTAGGATGCTGCCTCATACAGGGCTGACGAATGGAAGAGAAAAAAAGACAGAAAAACAAATCATTTTCCCTTTTTTTTTTTCTCCTGATCAGTCCAACTTCCAGCTGGTTCAGAAATGTCTTTGATTGATAAGGAGGTGTTTTACTCCTTTACTTAATTAGTTGGGTGACCTCACGCTGCGCCGCATTCAGCCTCATGGCCACTTTCAACTGGTTCTGAACAGCGGCAAAGCAAACAAGCAACAAATACGGGAAATAAATGCGGCACAATGCGACAAACTCTGCCTCGGATCAAAGGAAAAATACAAAAAATTCAAAAATGCAACTCGCTGTGATGATGTCCACATTCCTTCAGAAAACAGGAGGCAGTTGCCTTTCATTCAGCCGCAAACTCAAACCGGCAGCGACAAACTTCAGAAAGCTCAAGGGCAAGACTCCGGCTCTCGAAAATATTTGACTGAGGGCGAGAACAATATAACCGCGGATGAAAGGCGGCTCCTCGGAGGGTCCTCGCAGAACCACTTCACAGATTCAAAGTAACCTTGGCCGAAATAAACACCGCATAAAGCCCCAATTTCAAAAGCAGGTTTGCAATTTACAGCTGGCGCTAGGGCTTAATGTTTTTAATTACACATAAAAGAAAGATATTTCAAAGTTAGAATGCCTCGTTGTGAAACATGTTGGCTCATAAATAAGGCGCTCTCACAGTCACACGGAAGATATTTAATCGAGCACAAAAGTTCTCATTTATTTCTTGTTTACTGCGTGCCTACATCTCTATGAAGGAGCGGCAGAGTCAATATATTGAATGTGAATTGAGGGGATTGTCGTCACCAGGCGAGTTCCAGTGTTTGAGTTACATTTTTTTGGTGTTGATCCTGCGAAACGACTGCTGTGAAGAGTGCAGGTCTGTGTGCTTCGCTTATCTCCCGCTATATTATGATTTATGATTACAGCGAGGACCTGGATGTGATCCAGCTGGGTCCTTTCTGTGCAGCTCTCACAATCTGTCGGCTCGACTTCAGTGGAAACTCCAATTTTCCTGAGAATATATGAATACATGTCTAATAGCAATACCGCGATCTCCGTTTCCAACAGTTAACTCGGATCAATCGTGTTTTTTCATGTGTGAATGTGCAAACACAGGTTAACAGAAAATGCTTACAGATACTCAAAAACACAATATTCTTCGTCATCAGCTCGACTCGGCCGAGAGATGTGACCGACTCCCCCTTGGTCCCAACCAATCGCAGCCTGTCGTCTTTCATAACCTGTGTGATGTCATCGAAAAGAGGGTGTTGAGAACAAAAATAACGTCCAAAGCAGTTTCTTTTCTATTTTTCTCTGTTTTGTTAGCAGCGCTATAATCATCCCTTCTTTTTCTTTGAAATGTTGCAGTGTGAACGAGAGGCGAAAGTTGCCGTGTGACTGTTTTATCTTTATTACCGAATTTTCACTTTCTAAAACAGGATCGTGCAACACTCCTGTAGTTTTTTTGTTTCAGCAGTCATTTTCTCTGCGACTTTCAGCCGTTTCTGAAAGCAAAGTTTTCACGGACACGTACCCAGAATCAAAACACGATCCCTTCAGTACCCTTCATCGTGCTTGTGTTTGTGACGCATTGAAGATGACGTGACAGCAGTTTCACGCATCATAGCTGTGACAGAGCGCTAAGAATCCTGCCTTCAGTACATTGACGGGTTGCTGTCTGCCGTGAAAAGTACCCGGAACCAAAACGGCAGTCGAGTCAAGCTGTACTTCGTAGTGGAATTGAGACTTTAACACTCAGCATGTCACAATTTGGGGTGTTTTAATTTAAGTGTTTCCTGTTTTATTTTGTAGGTTTTATCCGCACAGGTTTTGTTTTACACTTCCTGTTCTAGTGTTTTTCCCCTCCTTTTTTGATTGCCCTGTAAGTTCTCTCTCTCTCTCTCCTGGTCAGTTCATCTGTTTTTGTTCTCATGTCAGTCCTGCGTTCTGCTCCCCACGTTTTACCTTCGTTGCGGCCCATCTGCCTTCGTGAAATGGACTTCAGCTTCAGATCATTAACTCTCATTTTTTTAATTTTCTACCTGCCTGCCTTGGTGTCTGGCATTTGAGCCCTTTTTGCAAATAGACCGCACTTTTCGACGCCTGTGTCTGTCGGGTCTGGCTGTTATCAGGCGACATGGTCCAGTCTTCAAACCCCCATTATCCGGATGATAAGGAGGGCCTGACCCTGTCTCTGTGAGGACCTTTTGTTCGCTCCTCTCTTCTCTCTCTTGACCCCACGGTGGAGGGTTGAGCTCCTCGGTGAAGTCATGGCGGTGAAGTCACTGCTCCATGCTCAGACCGCACACAGACGTGCTGTTAAAGGCACTAATCACGACTCACTTTGGACGAAAGCATCTGTGAGTGACTGCAACGTAAATGCAATGTATCATTAATTCTGGCTGACATGTAACTTTTGTAGCGGGCCTCTCCGGAGTCACTTATACTTTATTTTCTAGCATGCATTTCTTCGGGTAATGTGGCTTGAAGGCAGCTTTACACTCAAAACACAGTCTAATGTGTGTGAATAACAGAAGCTCAGTCGAATGCTATGGATTTTCCACTGTTTGTATTTTTTGCACGGCGCACCAGTGGGGGCACGCTGAGATTAAAAAGGCAGCGGTAACCTTGGGGGAGCCAGAAATGGCAGTGACAAAAAACTCAAAAGAAAAAACAATGGCTCGAGTGAAAAGAAGCGAGCGAGGCGGCTGAGGGAGCGGGAGGATTTAGAATCCTTTTGATCGATCACAGAGGTGCAGATATCTAACAAGCTCCGCGAGTCAAGTCTTGAAATGACTCACTTTGACAGACATTTTTTGAGAGAAGAGAACAAAAGACGGGCTGTGTCCCATTTCCACACTGCATGAAACAACTCCGACGTATATATTAAACACACTAAACATAATCCGCACAATGCTTTGGGAGTTTTTTATATACAATCTTCACACAAAGCTTTTATCTGCTTTTATAGCCGCGACGGAACTTTCTACAGTCTCAGGTGCAGTTCTTGAAGTGCATTAAGGAACAAGCAGTAATTAACACAGAACTCAGAATCAAGCCTGTTTGGTTTTCAATTTCAAATAGGCCTTTATTTATTACATTACATTTGATTTTGGACACCTCAACTCTCCTTTCTTTATACAAGTATATTAATTGTTTGTGTTGAAGGCGCAGTGTGCAGAATTCAGTGGCGTCGATCAGTGAGGTTGTATTTTGAATTCTAATCATCTGGGAAATGTAAAATCCCGCAATCAAATTCATGCGTCTAACACGAGGTTAATGTTTTCTTTGCCTTTGCTCTGAAGTGCAGAGACTTTTCTCTCCACTGTTCCAGGTCAAAACTTTAACTACCATATCTAACATTTCTACTTTAAAATAACTTAATAACTAGCTTCAAAATCATTTTGATGGCACGGTGTCTTGAAATAGGGTCTCTTGTTTCTGCATGTGACTTCAGTGAGAGGGTTGGATCACAGTGTTACGTACACGTTTACTTCAACATACAAGTTGTTATGACGTCATGTCTGTAGTTAGCACCTACATCGTGTCTGAAGAAACCTACAGACCTGGGATTTGAATTTACGAAGCACCATAACACGCAAAATGCAGATTTCTGCAAATTGTTGCTCTAAGTAAGCAACTTTTTCAGTACTTGTGCTTCATTTTACGCAAGCAGGTTAATTCTCCTGAAAATTGGATCTTTTCTCGTCACATGCATAAGGAGAACAGATTACAGATTGTGATAAATCATTGTTTTTCATGATTATTTATACACAGGAGAGTCAGCAGTGTGTGTCAGAGTCTTAAAACAATGAATACATTGTCCTCCTGAGCTCCTGATTCACCTGGCATGATTATACTTCACAAGAAAAGATCCATGCTCCTTAATCCTGAGCTACATTCAGATATCAGTTGTATTTGGAGGAGGCAGAAGCCGGATGTGAACTTGAGATGCTGAACGATGAGTTTAAACCTTCTCATCAAACGCAGTCTGCTGCTGAACCGTCTTAAATTGACTTTGAAGGTTCCCATTTCCAGTGTGATCTCCCCAGTGACCTCCAGCAAACTTATATCATTCAAGAATATCAATGAATCATGTCAATATTTAGCCCACACTGAGACCAGGAAAATGTTTTCTCCCTTCAAAAGAAGACATTTGAAGACAAGAACATGTTTTTCTTTATACATCTTCCACTACACACACCGCACACACAGACAACATGGGTTGAATCAAACTGCTCAAATCATTTTATGTGGCTGGAAATCAAACCGTATCCATGACAGCTGTTACTCACCGCCGCCGTCCAATGCCTGCACAGTTTGTGACACGTGTAGTTCATCCAATGAGCTATTGCTTAATAACGCGCATTGCATCGCTGCTCATGGTCAGATTACGATTATTTAGGGGAAGAAGCAGCTGACACCCTGAATGTTCCCCATTGTTTCATCATGCAGATCCATGATACAGTCTGTTCTCTCAAGATGAAGATGGATTATTAAACAAGGCAATAAACATGACAGCGTGCCGCGTCGCTCTTTGACTCGTCTCTCGCTATACTGCTGTGGCAATCGATGACAATGAACTTCGGCTAATGAATCTGCTGTGCAGCCAGGTCAGTCACACAAAGGAGCTTCTGAGAGGAACATAAGGTAGAAATCTATTTTTCAACCTTTATTTAACGCTCACCTTCTGATCCATCAGCCGCGAAAGTAGCTCCACCGGGGCAGTTGTGGGTGTTACGAGTCTGGCTCAAGGGCATCTCAGTGGCGGTAATGAAACCCTTTCCTCATCGCAGAAACGACCATATAGGTCGACTGTGACAGCTGCTTATTACAACCCATAGTTACGATTTTGTTCAGAGCAACCTCAAGCAGCCGTATTCCAGAAGGAAAGTCAGGTGAAGTCGTAAGTCCGTACACGGAGGCAGACCTGCGGAGAGAGACAGGACTTTCACCTACAAGCACACCTGCCAACTCTACAGATTTTTTTATTTCATAGTAACAAAAATCAAATGGTTATGTTTCAGTTTTCCGTATAGGGGGTGTGTTTCATGGTACCTGGCAACCTGACCCACAGAGCGGTGCAGGCAAACAACATGAGCCTCATCTCTGCCGCTGAAAGTGGACCAAACAAAGAAGAAGAAACACACTTACAAATTTCACTCAACTTGGTGCGAGACCTGCCCTTTTACTGAAACACTCTGCCATTGTTTCGTCCTGCAGATTGTAGTCAAATTATCATTTTATCTTCCCCCTCTTTGTTTTGAGGCGTCTACCAAGTGACCGTCAAGGATTGTTTTCTGTGGTTTGGCTGAGTCTTGTTTTGTTTTCCTAGTTATATCCCCATGTGTTATGTTTCTCCCTTTGCTTCCTCCCTTTGTCTGTTTTCCTGCCCTTTTTGCTTCCACCTGTGCTGCATGAGTTAATCCCTCCCTGTGCATCACACCTGTGTTTTTAACCTTTCTCCTTTCTCTTTGTCTGCATGTCTCACCTGTTCCCCCGATCCTGTTCTCTACTCATGTTTTCTCTGGTTTGCTTAGTTTAACGCTCATTGATTTCTGTTTTGTTGTCTGAGTTTTGACCGTCTGCCTCTGCTTCTTTTTTTTTTTTGTTTCCTTTTCTCTGCCTGCCTTTGTTGCTTGCCTTTTGGATATTGCACCTTGTTGTATTTGGAGTATGAGCTTTATTTTAGCAGAGCTCTCTTTTTGTTGTTCCACCCACCTGCTTCTGTTTCTGTGTATGGGTCCTCAGCACTTTGCTATATGTGACAGTAATGGCGGTTCCACAACACACATACTCTCTCATAATGTCAACACTTGATTTAATTTAAGACTGATTAAAAGTCATTTTACTTTCACATCTTCGAGGGTAGGTCTGATACCCTGGACAGTCTCCCCCTTTTTCACAGTATATACATGCTGGTCAGTGGTGGACTAAATGTCTTTAAATGGAACTGAGCTAATGCATAGAGGGTTGCAGGTTCAATTCCCTGGATCAACAGGATAAATCTGGTTGGTTTGTGAAAGGCTTATTTCTGAGGTGCCCTTGAGCGAATTCCTTAACCCTTCCAGCTGGCCGGCTGTTCAGACTGTCTTAAACTATCTTAACCTCACGAATGCAACATACTTTGATTTACATTGGACCAAAAAAACAAAAAAAAATCTATATTCCAGTGCACACTCTGGTACAATTGACACTATTTTATTAACAATTACATCAAAAACAACAGTGCGCAGATGAAGCGTGTTTCTTCGTTATGAGTCTATACACGTCTATTTTTATTTCTTACCTTTTTATTATATTGTTTATTGTTGATTTGAACAAAGTTCCCCATTTGCGGGACTTACAAAGGAATTCTGATTCTGTTTCATCAGATTTGTTCTGACACTTGCTCTGTTTTTTGGATAATTTATGTTACATACACAACATACTTCAAACCCAAACCACAATGATTTCCAAAACGTACCCACGCAATTTTAGATGTGCTCAAGTAGACGAAAGTACAGAGAGGCCTCAGTGGCTGCTGACTTTCTCCTAATTCCCAAGGCCCTGAGGTCCCATTATAATGTTCCCAGATTATAATGTATCAGACACTTTGGTTTAAGTTCTTAAGTATATGGCATTTTGGGTGGATATAAATAAACAATGCTCTTGACCCCATTAGGCAGAACTGGGTCATAACTTTCAGAAGTAAAACATTTCCCCAGGCTTCAGAGAAGCTGAATATTTGAATAAGCAGCACTCAAGCGCCAAAATAAATAAATCAGAGCAGTCAATAAGAATCAAGCTTTGTGATACATGAAATAAGATGCTCCGTCTAACTTTTCAAAATCACATCATCACGTCTGCTGATATTTCCATTAAACTCCGTCACCCCCTGTTGATCTTTTTATCCAGAGGAGAATTTAAGCTTGTTTTTTCGCGGAGAGAGTAAACAGGAGTAAAAGACAGACTCTGAATTCATATAAGATGTTGTTCAACAAAAAAAGCTTTCAGGACTTCTTCTCATTTATTTTCTCCTCGCCAACCGTATATCTTAATGATCCTGAAACCAAAACGTTCACAGTGGAACTGCCTACAGAGAATAACAGATTTAGAGTGTTAAAGAGTTTGAGTTTACTGATATTCAATTTGATATTACCGAAGCTGATCTGTTCCACAAAGTATGATTCGTCAAAAGTCGCCCATGGAAGTTGTGCTGTTCCTAATCGCCCAACCACCTTTAAAGCCCAATATGCGCAGAAATTGAATAGATCCTTAAGTATTTGCATGATAAAGACACCATAGCAAACGCTAACACTCGTGTGCTCCCTTTACTTACAAAAATAGATCATCTGAAGCAATATAAGCGTCACTGCCCACATACTTTCATGCGTCCTTCACGTTGGCTTGGATGTTAAGTTATCCAACCACAAAAATCTCGCACGGACCTTCACTTTTCCTTCACCACCATCTGCTCTGCCGTTCTATAGTAACTGTTTGTGTCTGTGCCTGGGCGAAGCCTCATCTTAGAACCGATCAACCACTTCTGTGACCTCTCCACAAAAAGTTTTTGCATATTTTTAAAACTTCTTGAACTATTGGCTTCAGCGCTAAACTTCCTCCCACGACTACCAGAGGTACTGCTCCAGTGGTCGGCATCTGTAAGCCTTCTGAAAATGTGCAGAAATAAGGACGAAATGGTTGAAGGGTGATTTTTTTTTTCTCCTCCATCGACTGATTACACCTGCAATAACCACATTTTTTTGCCACCTGGAGATGTCATCACATGATGCACTGAATTTGCTCACCAACAGATGCATCATGACACATCCAGTAGTTCCAGAGCAGCATTATCACTCATTTGGAGTCTGGTTTCTGTCCACCTGGCAAACACAAGTCCAATATTCAGTCTCTTTTAGCATTGTTTTGGTCTCTACTAACCCCCGAGGGCTGATTGATGCTCCATATTTTGAACAGCTAATTGCTAATGTTGTCTGTCTAATGTTTGGTGCTGAATAGGTAGTTTAGAGCAGGTTTTTAGACCCGTCAGTCTGAAAACAGCTTCCTGCAAGGCTTCAAACAACCGTATGAGCTTTGAGAATACAACAGAACAGCTAAATATGAAGCTAAGACTCCCTATAAATCTGTGTAAACAAGTGCAGTGATGTCAGTTAATCACTGTGAAGAACCCCACTCACGTTGTCACATTACTTTCTGTTATTGGCATAAAAATATCGATGTAGGCCGCTTTAAGCAGCTAATATGAAGTAGATGAAAATATATTTTCAGACGCATCGATGCTTCTTTGTATTAGGATGCTTGCAGCTCGTCTGTGGTTTCGAACTAACTGACCAACTCTGCAGGCTCTCCGGGGGACACTTTGGCTTTCATATGCACATTTTCTGTCTTTAAAGAAAAAATCCAAGCAGCCCCCATTTGTGCACGCACCACCTCGTTCAAAGCGCCATGCAGTGACCCACGGCGTTAGCATGATCACCTCTGCGTTATCTGGGAGTACAGTCGCCCTTGCACTCTTGTTAACCACCCACTGAAACCACAAATGGGCACCCCGTCAGACATGGAAGCACATCAACTGGTCCTTTTGTTCCTTCTCAGCAAACCGAAGAGACCTGGGCATCAAAGTTGGTCTGCTGCAAAGTTCACATTTGCATTTTGCAAAAAGCAGAAGCCGCCGCTTTCCACCCAATCCCCACTGCTGCTCTGTGGGTGGAGAGGAGGCAGAGAGATGTGTGCGCACAGCAACGAGGGCTGTTTGGTGAGGAAACTGTTTCCCAAGTGAAATCAGGAAACTTTCTTTTTACTTACATTATAGATGCATTCTGTCTCGAAATCATGCTTAGCTATTCTTTCAAAAACTTCCTCCCTAAATAAAACACAGCAGTATGACATTTGAGCTTCCCACCCTGAGCCTGATGTTGGCCGTCGTGTGAATATGGTCAATAATCCTGCAGCGTAACAAGCGAGATGTGTAAATAGCACAACTGGTAAGAGGTAAAGAACGCATTTTTGATTTCAGGGTTAACTGTCCCTTTAAACGAAACAATTAACACTGACACATGAGTCTAAATGTTGCTTTAACAGAGAACTAATGTGAAAAACCTGATAAACACCTCAATAGCAGCAAACGGAGAGATTAAATGCACGTAGTAGCTCATTACTATGGATAAACTCTATCAGCCGGATATGATGATGATGATATATTATTGAGAAAAACATTTAAAGATTTTAGCTTCGGTGCTTCACAAGGACGTCTGGAGATAAAAAGAAAAGTCAAAAAAATAGGTTGAAGACGATTTGAAAAGAAAAAAAAAGATAAAAATGTGGAATGTGCAGGTGAAGCAACCGAGCCAAGAATCTGACACTCCTTTCATAGCACACTGAGCGTTTTATTCCCCCGCGCTCCGGCAGATGAAATACTGAGTGAAATATTGCAGGACTCCAAGTAAGACAGGTGGCTCATTATCCACATCATCAACAAAGAGGCAGAGAGAAAAAAGACCACCAAGGTTTTTGACACGAAGCAACACCTCATCCTCCTCAGAGGTTTTTTTTTACTGTATGTAATTAGCAGCAAGGACAGTGTAAGAAAAACCTTAATGATGCATTTCCCTTTTTTTCCTCCTCATTTTCTCCCCCTTTTGAAGCCTCCCCTCTCGCGCAGACCGTGAAATGTGAAAAGGCTGGAAGGGTGAGAGAACTATCCGAGAGTCGCAAAGTATTTGAAAATGTCACCATGCAAAATACTTCCTCCTGAACACCTGACAACTTTATTAAGTGTGTGGGGGGGAGAAAAAAAGAACAACAAATGAGGATTGATTGCTTGGGAGAGGCGTGAAACTGCTGGGAATATTTGGGTGTTCGTTATGATTAATGAGTGATGATCCGTATGTAAATTGCGAGAGGGGCATTAACAAGGGGAGTAAGGTTTGTTAAAGAGAACGTGGGTCTTCATCTCTGTGATTTGAGTTAGCCTAGATTCAGCCTGCTGCTTGACGAGCACTTTTAGTTAGCGTTGCCAGCAGAGAGTGTTTGATAATGAGGAAGCCCGAAAGAACAGAGGCTTGTGGGGAAAAAAAAAAAGTTTAATGGCTGCTCTGACATGAAGTTAATCAGCTAGAACTGGTCTCACATCATCACGTCTAAAACACACTGAAGATTGTTTGGTAAAATAGAAATAAATGTTGTAGAGGAAGGTTTCGCTTTGTTTCTTATATTTGAATCATACTGACATTTTCAAATAGTTCTCAAATTACGACATGAAGTTATAAGACACCACTGTGCTTTTATAAATGAGCAGAGCCTCCACACATCTGGGGTGGAATTTAAAGAGGAAATATTGTGCTTTTTGGATTTTAACCCTTCTTTTATCGTGTCATGTAGCATTTTTGTGCATGTAAAAGGTCTGCAGAGTGAAAAACCCAAAGGTTACGCCAAAGGGAGTTACCCCGTCCAGCAGGAAAACACTGCTCCTGCACTGCCTGAAGGGCCAGTGGAGCCTCTACCTCCGTAACGTACATGCATCACTAAGTAACAGGTGTTAATATAAAAAATATATAAATTTATTATAAAACATACACACTCCACTCAGTCTGCAGACATACAGCTGCTACTGCTGTATCGGTGTTATTTTAGATCACACTACCTTGCTCAGCACGACCCTGCTGTGCCTCTGGTTGGCTGCATCCTGCCCGTTAAGAAATGCACATGTGCAACTCTCACCGAAGATTGAACATAGGCGAGATGTCTCACTCTGTAGCTAAAACGGAGCATTCAAGAAGCGCTGCAAAATGAGATAAATAATGTGTTTTTTTAAAGGTTAAAGTATGTAAATCTATTTTAATAGGACCCCCAGATAAAAGTATGAACCTGAAAATGACCTTAATATCTCCTCTTTAAATACTAATAATGCAGATTTACAGCTGTGATGACTGACCAACCACTTATGTTAAAAGGTTAATTTGCCATTCTGTGAAAATATGCTGACTCGCCGTCGTTCTGACAGTCAGATAGGAAGATCGATCACCACTCTCACATCTGTCCATTAAATATGAAATTATAGTCAACAGCTGTTTAGCTTAGCCTGCTAGCATGAGGACACTGTGTCTCCAGCATACTTTGTGGCCAGAAATGTCACATAAATGGCTTTTAAGGTTTTAATAAAACCTTAAAAAACTTACCAAATCAGCTGAAAACATCATAACCAGGTAAACCACATACACTTGAAGTACTTAAAGGTCCAATCGTCACTAAAGCTTTTCTGTAATGCGAGCTATGCTCTTGTTCCACAATTTCTTGACTTTTGGTATCTGCCTTTTGTTTCGTCTATTTTTGGATTTTATGGATTTTCAGCTCTTTTTTTTTGTTCTCAAAGCTCGTTTTTCGCTTGTTAGCCTGCTTGTCCGCCCATGAGTCTTGCGTTTGTGTCCCCTTTGTTGAACCACGACAGTTTAATGTACGGCTATTTCTTAAATAGACGAATTTGACTGACGTTAGCTGCAAATTTCATTTTCGTCCAGAGAAAAAGAACGGCTTTGCTACGGTAAAGATTTGGGCAGGAGGTAGATATTTCTTTTTAAACTCCTGATTTTGTGCTCTGCTGTCTGCTGTTAATATCAATGCAGACCTGAAAGACTGTTAATAATGAGCATTATCTTTAAAGCCGGTACTCTTCTCTGCACTGGCTTGTAATCAGTGAGCAGCTACCGCTTCACTGCGTTCTGCGGAGCAAGTTATTGATTAGCACATGGATGGTGATGTAAAAGTTCAAGTTGTGAGGATCAAACACGCCTGTTCGTTTACGGGAGAGTGTCTTCAAACACAATGAAGGTCACGCTGATCGATGCGTCTCAACACAAGTGCATGTTTATAACCTGGTTTTTGTTCTGGCCTCAACATGTTTCACTCAATATTGACACAGAATGTTTTATTTCTGCTCTTTTTTTTTTAATCTTGTGTGTTTTTTTTCAGCATTTTAAACGAGAGTCACACGTCCTCGTCGGGCATCATCAGGAGAACAAAGTTTGTCCGTCCTTGCAGGTGAGAAAGACGTTCAAACGTCCAGCTGGTCAGTGCGCCCACCAGAGAAACGCCTATGCGGGACAATAACACTTCTCTGTGCGACCACACCTGCTGTAAGCAATAAACACCAGCACCTTTAATCAACATGCCTTTGTGAATCATGGATTAAAAGATATTACACCTCCAGCTTCGGTTACTGTACAGCTGGACTGCAGCTAAATATATATTTAACATATGGAACATGAGAAGAAAAACGTGCTCCTCCACCTGCGTCAACGGTAATATTGACATAATTCGCGCGGCGCCGAGAAGGACAGATTGAGACGTTGCTCCCGCTCCACTGCTAAATTTCTCATTACACAGAGAGCCAGACATCTCGAGCAGCACTGATGGAGGATGAGCTGAGCTGGAGGACACTGCCGGCCAATTTCCCTCATTACCCTAAATCCTCCGGAGCTCCCAGAGAGACGATGTCCATGTTAATAACAAGTTGTGAGACAATCTTTTTAAAAAAAAGGGCAGTAAAAGCACCAGACATAACGAAGGGCGGTGACGGGGGGAGGCTGTGCAGCCTGACCTTCTGAAGGCATCTGAGTGCTGCTCCTACTGTGAACAACTAAACGGATAAAATTATTTCAGCAAAAGACAGAGAATGAAATGAAATGTGAAGGGACAGAGTGGAGGTGGTGTCCAAGAGTCTGAAAATCTCAAGTATTGTCACATAACCCCGGAAATAATTGGTAAGTGTGAGGATTCAGAAGGTTATGAAAGAGTCAGAAGTCCAACTGATGTGTAATGAAAATAATAACATGGTGTTGAGCAGCTGTGGCACGAGTCGGACCAGTCACTCTGATTGGCTGGTCAACTCGGCACATCGGTGCACGAGAAGAGAACAGATAAAAGACAGAGGATGCCCCTCGATCTTCTCACTGTGGTATCCACCATTTCATCCATTTGGCAAAGCCTCTCCTTATTTTTAAATCTGTGAGAAAAAAAACGAGTTTTGTGGTTTTTTTTCCATCTGTGAAACCAGAGATAAAAATATTTTCTGTGCTCACAATTTTTTTTCATGTGTGAATCCAACGGGGAAAAACATGTTCACAAGATGTTTTTTTTTTTTACTAGTGAAAGAGAAATTTCTTTATAAGGCTAATTTTCCAAAAATGTCAATGCTTTTGTCCTATTAAGGACATGAAGTAGTTTCTTTTTGTTTGTTTTTTTTTTGGGTTCCACGCGAACATTTTTTTTTCTCCTGATTAAAAAAAAATCTCTCCATGACATGTGACATGTTTTTCTCACACTTTTTTACAGACAGAATCCTGGCAAAACCTTTTTAGTTTCCACCAGATCACACGTCATAAACACAGGAGAGAAACCATCTATATAAGACTTAGAAAATGATAACATGGTGTTGGGCGTCTGTGGCCCGACTTGTTGTGGCAGTGCACTGTTGGCACTGGTCGGACATCGTCGGTGGCTTTTGGTCGATTAAGCATTTAGAGCTGGCAGCAGAACCTGTCAGGAGGGGAGTTCACTCTGATTGGCTGTTCAGCTCGGCGCACTGGTGCATGCAAAAGAAATGGGAAGTCTCTCCATCTTCTCGCTGTAGGTATCCATGATTTCACTCAGTTGGCACGGCTTCTCCACCAGGGCCATATGCAACTTTTAATCAGACGTATTCTCGATTAGAGAGTGGGTATATTCGCGAGACTAGTGTCAAAAAACTACGTTATAATGACATTGGATTCTAACTCACAGTATGAGCCTTTTGGCCATCACTGTAGCTTTTTTTTTTTTTGGATATAAAAATATGTCTTCTTTTTAAAGTGACTAAAAAAACAACAATTATTATTTATAAATCTGTTTATTGCAAGAGATGAAATCCGTCCAGAACGCTGGTGCAACAACAAGAATCCAGCGGAACCCATGTGATGAAATGATGGAGAGACACGGAGCGCAGGAGTCCACTGACTTCACTCCACAATCCCTGGCTGTCTCATTATTTCCTTTGGATGCAGCTCCCGTCTTTTGTTCTCCGTTCTCATTAGGTGGTGCTCTGTTATGCTGCGGCGCTGTGCGTCCGTCGCTCTGCACTGTGAAACTGTGTCAATAAATGTCTGCCTACATGCATGTTCCACTGTCCCTCCAGAAAACCTGTGCTGCACTGTAAAACTGTTGTGTGAAACCAAACAAGCTATACCGTGTTCTTTTGAGATTCACACTCTTTATCAGTGTTTCTGCTTCAGTGTTGTTGAATGCAAAGTTTTCTCCTAACAAAACTAAAAGGAAAGCTGTTACCATTATGTTGACACTTATCCGTGTACTTCAGCCCCATGTGGTCAGAATGAGTATTACAACAAAGGGGAAAAAAATGTTTTCCTCTTGAAATTTTTTTATCCTTACATTTTCACTTGGTTCTCCACACAGGTTATTATTGGTATTTATTTATTTTTGTGATTTTTTTTCTTTTCACATGTTGTCACAGATGGAATACAATTACAATGAACTTTAAAAACTTGTTTTTTTTCCACCAGATCTCAAGTCATAAACACAGGAGAGAAAATAACTTTGTTCACATTTATGTATTCTCAATTTCCCCTCAAGGCTTCATAGACATGGGCTTCATAGAAACTGTTACCAAGAAGGTATCACATAAAAAACAACAAATTCCATTTTTACTAAAAGAGTGATATTAAAAAGACTGATTTAAGAAAGGACTGATACGAGAACACCTCTCCAGTTCAGGCACCATTAGAAAACATTACACCCTAGTGGCTTATACATACAAATACAGGCTGATCCTCTTTTCGCTGCAGAACTTAGAATTACCCTCGTCATTCTTGGCGGAGATATTTTCAGCTCCAGGGTCTTGAGCGCGCGCAGCGAGATCTGCTATTGACTGCAGATCCCAGTTATTCCAACTTCATCTCCCACAGTTCCCTCTAACAAAGAGGCGCTACCCCCTCAGCTCCGGCTCATAACGACTCGTCTTTTTCTGTGAGCGCATTTGCATGGCACACAATACGGAAATACAAAGAAAAAATCTATGAACAAGAATCACATTCGGCTACGTTTTTTGTGACAGCTAAAGAATGACTCAATCCGGCTTCAATAAGATCCAAAGAAAGGAGCCGTTTCTTTGCATAAGTGAAATATTTGTGTGCAGCTGAAGACGCGCGGCGAGCTTCCGCCTGACTGAAAGAAACAGATTAGAAAATCAGCTGACTGCTCTCTTCTCCCACTTCTGTCACAGAAATAACAGCTATATTTAATACTGCTGCGTAATAACATTTGTTTTCCTGACATCCCGGTCATTACGGCGAGCCGAGGACCACTCTTTGCCGGGCCGGTAACGACCGGGATGCATCACGAAATGACATTACAGTCATATTGATGCCAGCCATTACCCGCTAATCCAGGCTTTGCTCGTGTGCACTTGTTGTGGCCTCCCAGGAGCAGGGGGAAGGCAATAAAGACCACTCGCAAAGATCTATACTCACAATTTCAATAATTTTATATTCAGCCATTTTGGGCTCAAGGCTAAAACTTAATTTTTTTATAAAGATACTTTAAACAAATTTCCCCCGAGCCCCAAAATAAGTCTAGGAGCTTGTTTTGACAGTAAGTGCTGCCATTATTGATTACGCTTGTCTGGAGTGAGGTATAAAGGCAGTTTTTCTGAATGTTGGTTGTTTTTATCTGAATAAAAAGGAGCTGAGGTCGTGAAGACCAAACTCCTGAAGCCTGCGGTGTGATTTCTTTGAGATGTTGTGAATGCTCAAGTCAATAGTTTTGATATTAATTGATCATCTTCTGATCTATAGACGTCAGAAGATGGGGAAGGAAGTGTCCATCATCATCCTTCATGATCATAAGGGATGCAGCAATACAGTTTATTGGCGAACCATCAGCGTCTGTCGATATACGGATGGCAGCAGCTGGTGTTCATGGGTTGTGTCCCATAGATTTTGTGCTGGCATGTGACGTAACGTCAAAGTAAAAACTGAAAAAAAAAAAAAATTTCTATTTCTTCATGCGGAAGGAGGTAACATTAAAAGATTGTCTCTAGAATTTGCTTGATCGAAGATTTGATCCGTCAAAGAAAACAGCTCAAATATTCTCTCAAATGTGAGGATATCTATAGTTCCCTGGCACTTAAGGGAGAATGAATAACAACAACAATCACAAAAAAAGCAGCCCGATTGTTAATTTTAAACATCGGTATCAGCCCTGAATCTGAACCCAATCCCTTTATTGTTAGCAATCACAATTTACCCAGATATTCAAGCCAGATTCTGCTGTCTTTGTTTCAGAGAAAAACATGTTTGATGGACGAGCATCCCATTTGAATGGATATATATAATATATATAATATATATATTATATATATAAATATATAAATATATATATTAAATAAATATATATATTATATATAGATATATATATTATTATATATTATATATATTATATATAAATATATATAATATCTCCTACAGGGGATCCTCAAGGTCTTATCTAAAGTGTGCCATGTTTACTCAAATTGGTACTCATGTCATATTATTTAAAAGTGAAGAAAGTCTCAGTTTGTCATGTAGATGGTAAAGCGACAGTTTTGCGTGAAACAACATCGTCTCACTGCAATATACCTCACAAACGCCAACATGGCTGCCACCTCAGCACCGAACAAGCATTTAAAGAGGTGATAGTTACAACAAGGCTGATATGAAGCATATTATCAGCTGAAGTCATGTGAAAGGAGAGTTAGTGAATGTCTTCAATCATCTTAAATTGACAAATGTGTAATTCATGGCACAATTCGAAACATGAACAAAGAATAATTTGTGTCTTGCTGCTCAAGTGGAAGCTGCAAATCTTCACATTTGAGAAGTTTGAACTGTCATTCATCACTAACAGATCCGTCAATATTAACCGAACATGAACATTTTTGATTGCAGTAAAAGAGAACATTGTTGTGGAAGTTCCGCTCAAACACCAGAACCGGGTATTCTCATGATTTTCCCTCAGGATGAAGAGCGTTCCTTCTCCCCAGCTGATCTACTCCTCTGTATTTTCATTTGACATTTCTATAAAATGTGTATTTATGTCTGCTAGCAACACTTTTATGCGCTGTTGTAAATCCTTGTTTAATGAGTGAAATTCATGCATTTTAATACGTCTCCCTACACATCGTCATCGCTGTAATATGTAATCTGACATGAGCATATTTTACAGAGCCAAGCAGTTGCACTCTCTACATTTATTTATTGTTTCATTCATATTTTTTTTATTGTTTATTTAAATCCAGTTGTGTGTTTTGTCTGTTTTTTCCCCCCAATGAATCCCATTACTGCCGCTGCTGCGCCGGTCCAATTCCCCACAGAGATCCAATTAAGGTTCCTCTTATCTGTCGTTTCGCACCTCGGCTCGTTCGTTAAACTCTAACAGGAGACACGCAGCACGTAACGAGAACACCGTTCGAGGAGTCTGGGGAGATTTAAAGGTTTGGATTGAAGCGGATTTATTGATTTAAATTATCGTTTTTTAATTGTGTCGTCGCACAGGTGGCGTGAAGGTGTGCGACGAAAAAGTGGCCCCCCCCCCGGCCAAAAAAGAAAGAAATCTATTGTTTTCAGACGGCACAAAGAGCTTTCGAGTCGGTCAGGGTTTGTGATTAATCGCCATGGCAACACTATTAATGGTCACATTACTGCCGCGGTCAGCTGGGAGGCATCATCGCACACAGCTACGACAGGATGGAGAGAAGAAAATTAAGTCTCCAGACGGCGGTCTGCAATGCATTATGGGAGTCCCGGTCACCGCGCACTGCCAGACGAGACATTAATCAAACAGATGCCAGAGACCAAGAGAGCTCTCCCTGTTGCCACATACTCCCACCTTCCCCGCCATGTGATTGATTAGTATTCATTATCCATCGATTTGAGCTTTTTTTTTCCCTCCGTAATCTCTCGTCTGCAGTCATATCGTGGCCTTGGAGGAGATCATTACTGTGAGCCCCCCCGGGGACACGAATCATGAGAGTCAAGTGCATCAACTTTGGCTAAGGAGAAGGGGGTGAGCGTGACAACATTAGCTGCAAAAGCTAGCTGAAGCTCTCATTCATCATTTTACCTGGACAAGCACCACGTAATGTGACGACACAGCGAAGAAGTCGAGAATGCGATGAGTTTGAGTGTTTGCTGTTCCGCGGGCAGCGATCAACATGTGGCTGAAGAAGTTCCTGTGTGACTGCGTTCCTGAAGGAATCTGCAAATACAACGCATTCACACACACGACTCGCTGCTTTACATGATAATAGGTGTTGCACCTCTTCACTGGCTGCCACTTGCCATATAAAGGAAAAAATGTTTTAAATGTTATTCTGTTCTTTTTTGTATGCTTTTAAACAGATATAATTACAGACCAATGACCCACAAGCGGCCCTAAAGACTCTGAAACTCAGAGCTCACACGTGTCCTTAACGACTCTGTAAGGACACTCCCACACAGAGTTCAAAAGCCTGCAACTCCCCTCCAGTTAGTTAGAAGTGAAGAAGCTTCTTAATGAGGTGAAACGTCTCCAAGAAACTGAAACAAAGTCCAGTTGGCAACGAAACAGCACCTAGAACTACCCTGACCTTGATGACTGAGAACCTTCATCAAAGCATGGATACAGACTCTCTCTCTGCCTCCCATTTACCAAAAAAAGAGACAAAACACACAAAAAGCAAATAAATGTTTTGACTGAGCTTTTTTTTTTTCAAATTCTAAAGATGTTGTGATGAAATCCTTATTGTGAATTATTTAGTTCATGATGATCGTGTGGTGAAAATGTGAGACACGGAGACACAGAGAGAGACACAAATGAAGAGCTGCATAACAAGGAAACCTCAGTCATAGCCAAGTTCCAAGTTAGTGTTGCACTAATTCATCGTTCTGTCCTTTGTCATATTTATTGAAAGCGACTGGATCCAGTTGGTCTGAAAGTGATGTCAGGAGAGGACAAAGTTGTTTGCAGCTTTGTCTGCAAAATAAGTAGTAAATGATTATACAATCAATCAAACACCATACTCTTCTTATTATTATTATTATTATTATTTCTTCTTATTCGTGTTCATGTTATTCCTCTTGTTGTACTTCTTGTTTTCTGTCTTCTTGTTGTTCTTTGTGCAACATTATCTATCGATCAATCCGTCTGTCTGCCTTCATTTTCCCCCCCTCTCTCTCTACAGTACAGGTTTGGTTGATTGGTTCCATTCTGAACTGCGTTTCAACTCAGCTACACATCCAGATTTTTTACGCTCAAAGCACGATGAATATTTCATTAAGAAAAAGAAAAAAAATTAGATAAATTATTATTTATTCATTTCATAAAAAAAACACTGGGTGAGTACGTTAGAAGAATGGGACGCAGCTTTAGTTTTTAATTGGGGTTGAAGTTGAGTTATTTATTTATTTTTGTGTTGTTATTGAATTTGAGAAGAATTAGACTTGATTTGGTTTACTGTGAGCAGGTTCAGTCAACTCTAACTGAACCCCGACCCTGCTAACATCGCACAGCCTCTCTGGTTTAGATGTAAAGGTCGTAAATTAAAGTAAAGTTCTTGTTTCTGCCCCAGAGAGACTCTTCATAACCAACGATACCGCCTTTATTGCTAAATTAACCAGGAAATAATGGAGCTTCTCCTTAAAGGGGGCTACCACAGCTTCTGGTGTTCCTATTATTTTGTCCACCCCCCCTCTGTATATTCACTCTGTTTATTTGCTGCTTCAGTGAAGCAAATTGCAAATGAGCCAACATGACAGCCCCTCTGATCGGAACATCTAATAGCTCTACTGACAGCGATCTCTGCTGCGCTCTCCAGAGCTGGCAACACGATCCATCAATCACACACACACGCACACACCACACACACACACACACCCTGTTTTTGGTCTTGTGTTGCACGCATCACTTTTTGAATTCAATCATTTACGCTCATCGCGACTACAGCTGGGCTCGGATGTCTCAAATCTCTAATCACGTGTAATAAAATTATCCATCAAACACACACGAGTTTAATCTAATTTTAGGAGGAACATCACCCGAAAGGTAAAAAAAAAAAAGAGATGTGTGACTAAAGCCAGTTAATGTAGGCACATGAGTTTCTTCTGCACCAGTGTGTAATCATGACGCCCGGGCGCTCGGGGGGAAATTTTTAATATTAGTTCCACATCTGTCACTGTTTTTGGTTCCAGCTACCGAAATAGGCTGGTAAAAATACTTCTCCGTGGACGCTTCATCATGATATGAACATGTAAATATTACCATCACTGTGCTGAACGAGGAAAAATGATCCTGGTGTTTAAGTTTTATAATTCCCCTGAGTAGAGGTGGTAATTTTCTCTCCGCGGCTTCCTGCTGTGGATGAATCAAAAGAAAATAAGCGGCACAGGTCAGAGGGAAACTGTGAGAATAAGCTTGTGCAGAAAACCACAAACGCTCTGTTTTGTCTTTCAGGCCATAGTCTGAAATCACTCGAGTTTGTAGCTCGTCACGTTTTTACAAATCATCTAAAAGGAGGTCGGGGTGTAATTACAAACGAGCCTGGTTTCAAAGTTTCAGAGTTTATATTTCAACCTTGGTGTGTTTTAAGTTCATGGACACTCCTTCTTTCTCTCTCTGAAAATACAGTTCAAACAGTTGATTTCACACCAGAACCACTTTTGTTAATTTGTGAAACAGTAATGAGAAAAAAAACGGTGAGAGATTTAACAAGTGTGTACAGACTATAATGATGTCATCTCACAGAAGAGAAGAGAGTTTATAAAAGTGCACCATACTCAATTACAAATTTAGTTTGATCGGATTTTAAAACCAGGAACTGTACTGTGAAAGGGCCAGTGTCCTATTTTAAAACCCCTTTTTCAGTTTTTAGTAATGACACATTTTAAAAGAATGCAAATGAAACCATGAGATCACCCTCTGTGCTGCAGCGTCCCTCTCCTGCGATCCCTTGGGATAAAATGTGTCTGGCTGCCTCAGGATATTATTATGAGCTTAATTACTGCAAATAAATTAATATATTTGGGGTTTGAAGATGACAGTAAAATAAAGTAGACAGTCGGTTTTGAAGCCCGGTCTCCAGAATTAAACGTTTCTGAATGTACACCTTTACACACCATATTCACGTTACATGTTTGTGACCTCACTGTCGTATAATGAGGCAGACGGGACGGGGGCGGAGGTACAGTTGAGAAGGATGCCAAGCCAATGACCACACCAACAATTGTGATTGTGAAACCACTGGATAAGTAGACCATCGGGCCACGTTTGTGGCAACCAACACTAACCCTTACCCCGTTTTAAGCCAAAACATGATCTTGTCCTCACCCTAACCAAGTTGCTTCTGCGCCTAAACCCAGCCAGAGCCGAAGCACAACGTTGTCACAAGGTTGAACATTCAACCAAATGAAACAAAAAGTTTCAACATAAAGAAACGTTAAGTTTGAACGAATCAGCGGTTTGCAGAAGCTCACAGTGCCGACATATATTCTGTTGATTTTCATTGTCAAGTTTACATTTCTATATCCGATTTTTTAAAAAGTGACTAAGCATGGTTGGAAATGCATCAAAAACCTTTATTTTTCTGAAATCCAAACATCCTGCCTGATCTGCCAGTGCTGCAAATTTTGCAGCTCTCAACAGATGTGAGAACGAAGCGAGGCGGCTCACATGTTAGCTCCTTCTCTCACGAGTTATGGAGAAAACATGTTTTTACTTCTGGATGCAGTCTCTGGGCCGGATGTGGCTGATGGGCGGCTGGTTGAATAGGCAGGTGTAATATATACTGTCAGGTGTAACACAACAAAGTTCCAGCCCAGTCGTCAGGATATGATGTCAGCATTTAACGTTTCAGCAAACATAGATGTGTCTAACTTTAACATAGCATTTGCACATTACGTGATTATTAGCTGACTGTCATAACAGCAGGTGGATCGGAAGTGGCGTTATAAGCAGCCAACAAGCTGGCAAACAGTCGACTGTGGTGCATAATTCGTAAGGACACCTGGGGGTATTTCGAGCTGTTTATTTTTTTGGCGACAAAATCTGTTTTTTTCTCAAGAGACTTGGGGATATTTCCACCTTTTTTTGCGATGTCAAAATCTGTCATTTTTTCACTGGACGCCATCCGTGATCGTGGCAATCAGAACAGGCACTTTAAAGCTAACCGAGTGGATTTTTTGCGCCTTGACCTAAAATGTATTCTGGCGATCGGGTTGCAAAGTTGAGCACTTATTTCCATCCCTGATGTTCCATCCGCCCATCCTCGTCACAACAAGGTGGGGACAGCCGCTCACCCTCCAGGTCAAACTATATCTGACTTATACATTGTAGATCAATAGACAAAGACAGACTGCCAGCGTGATTGATTCAAGAGCGCTTTACAGGATTTATTTTTTTCTCTGATTCCCCTGATTCTACAGCACTGTTTCATTTCAGATAACATCACAACTTCAAGACTTCTGGACTCTTGAGCCGACGCTCGGCACTTGACTCAACCAGCTTTACAGTTATTTGCTCAGTGTGGCCTCTGTCCGTCATTTAATTATCATTTTTATTGCCACAGGACCCCCTCCAACTCCATTATAGTGCCGGCGGTTGCCACAGACTCACCTGGAATGGAATCAGTCAAACACACACGGGCATGAATTAAACATCGTGGCCGCACACAGAGTTAGCTGTGAGGCACCGCCTGTTAAATCGTGCATTTTGCGTGCATGGCTGCACATGTTTACGGAGAGACGTATCGCAGGCTCGTGTCCATGTTTCAAAAGCACACCGTAATTGTTTTTAAAACTCTGTGGAATGATTGCACGCTGCTCTGAGCTGACACCTGGCACCCCGCGATGAATGCGTAAATAGAATATGACAACAGAGGACTTATTCATATTTTCTGCTACTTTTAACATTTCAGAGGTAAATATACTGGACTTACTCCAAGGCACGTTTTTATATTCTACTAAATATGATGTGCTGGACACAACCCAACAGTGTAAAATGTTGGCATATAAATATGAAAGGAATGAATACATGAAATATATCTGTAATACATGGTGGGGTTTTTTACACTTGGGGATTAGAATTTAGGACTTAAAGTTTTTTATTTATTTGGTTCCACTCTGTTGGGATTGGAAGCATAAACCAAATGAATGCAATGTAATGCAAAAAAACACAGGAGTGTAAGAAACTATGAGACACTGTTACGTTGGTAATTAAAGTATATGGGAAATAGTAGATTAATGTTATTCGGACGTGTGTGTGCATGTTGAGCCGCGATCACGTACACCCTCGACGTGTAAATACTTACTGGTTTTGTTCCCGTCATCTGTTAAAGGCGCACTACGTAGTTTTTGGGGCAGAAACTGATTCAGAAGAGAAAGATCTCCACTGACAATGTATTTGTATGCACACAAACTAAGTTAATAAACAAACCCTCTTTCTTTTCATGAATGAATAAACAAACTGACTTCATTCATATTGTCGATGTTAAGATTCTGAGCTTGAATTTGATTCTCGAAACTATGTCGGGTTTGAAAGAATAGCGCGCGACGAGAAATGTTAACTCACTGATGAGGAGGAATAAATGTGACACTTTGCTCTCCGTCAGCAGTTCATGTAAAACCGGCTGCTGCTGATTCTGGTGAGAAATCACGAGACAGGTTTAACCCAGTATGTGCAGAGATGGGCACTAACAAAGGCCTGCAGAAAAGCTATTATCGTTCTTTAGATAACAGATGTGATCTGTAACAATACATAAACATATATACTCTGTTCACCTATGATCCCTCCATTATACTGCCTGGAACTGCACACGCTGAAGACATTAATGTTGCGTTCACAGCTTGGTCAACTATTGTTGCTTTAACTGTGCCTATGAAGACTTCACATCATTAAACAGGTTCATTTTTATAGATTTTTGTACGTTTTGTGTAGTTTTTAACTGTCAAGAATAATCCTGAGTGGTGATATAAACCGTTTTCTTACAAGAGGACGACACTTTTCTGAATGATCAGCTCAGGAAGCCAAGTTCTTTTCACCAGAGAGATGTTTTTTTTAAAAGAGACATTTCATCGTTGAAGGGCTTTTGACCAAGTCCTTGTGGCACAGAAAGACCAAGCTGGAGGACAGTGAGGCTTTTTTTTCTTTCCCTCTCTCTCAGGCCTCAGACACGGACCAGTGCTGGCACTCTGCCCACAGTGTGCTGAATTATCGGCACAGACCCGGGTTGTTATTATAAATTGTTGCACTGAAACGCATTCTGCAATAAAAGCATTCCATGTTGTTAGCCTGGACTAATCTTTTTCTCCGTAATTTAATACTTTCATAGATGGCAAACGATGAAATATGGCCAAGACAGGACCGGCAAAGTGCATTACACAGGCCCTGGATGGCGATTTGTTGCCTAATGAAGCCATTAACCTCACACTACCAAATTTGATACAGGCAAAATAATGGCTTCATTAGTGGGAAAAATTGCAGCCCCGTGAGGAGGAATTTCAATGCGCACGTGTTGGTTGGTGGTGCATATTATCTCGCCACCACCCACGAGAAACAAAGCTCGCAGTGGCAAAACACAAATCCCGGTTTCTGTTTAGAACAACACACGAATATGCCGGCGACGATGTAAAGAACTGAATAATGGGAGCATTAATCCCGTCATTCTGAATGATTCATCCCTTTTTGTTGTGTAATCATTAATATCGCGGTTATTACAAGTTTATCTGCAGAGAAAATTGTGTGTGCGGTGTTTGGTCACAGCGCTCATTATAGATACAGCTGTTCAGCTGTTGTGCGTTGAGGTTCAAAGAGCAATAACTGATAGCATCAAGTGTTATCCATCCTCTCTTCTCTCCGTGCTGATATGCATGGCCGATCAGTCGACTCATTATAATTAAGAGCCGTTAATTAACGAGAGACAGAACTGGCCTTTACATTCCAATGACAGCTCGGCCGCGGTTAAAAAAAAAACAACGTCGACGCCCGAGTCCCTGCGCAACTCACCCGGAGGGAGGCGAGGTGCCGACGCTCCGCCTCCTCGCCTCCCTCCTTCCTCCGCGTGGGTCAAGAGTTTCTCAAGTAAATCACGGGCGGTGACTTTTGTTTGTGTCTCCCAGCTCGTTCCTGCAGTTCTCCCAGGTTCCCACCTCGGTTTAATAAATCATTCATCAAATTACGGAAAGCCATTAGTGTCAAGATTGGGAACTTGCAAATTCTTTGTGGCGTCTCGCTTAGCATATAAAGCAGAGCGCACCGGCTTTTATGCCCAACTAAATATCGATGACAGCCCTTGTTACAGTTGATGGATGAGCTTCATAATTAGATGGTGCCACCGCTTGCGACTATTAATGAGGGTTGAGAATCGAGTCCTCTCCCCGCACTGCCGATTTTTGAGGCGTCTCATATTTGGCAGACAGAGGGGGGCCGACCTGCAAAACAATAGCACGGTGGCAGGAGGCATGAATAAACATCACGGCGGTCTCTCATGCTGGAAAAACTTAAAACAACTCTCGAGTCGCTCTCACACACGCCGCCGCCGCAGCCGCCACTCTTCTCCTGCGCTTGGTCGAAAGTAATCAACACTCATTAAGAGATTCATCCTTTAAAAAAAAACAAAAAAAACGTTCTGATAACGACGGAGGAATTAATGGGAAAATAATTTGGAGGTTAGCAATTTAAATTTAATCATACTCTATGTTAATTGACCAAAACACCGACAGAATCTTTAAGAGGAGGCAGGTGTTAATGTGAGCGGCTCACAGGAGGACTCAATGTTTGGCCCTCCAAAAAAAAAAATGTGTTGCCTTGCTGAAATGTGAAGATTTTTTACTTTAATAGTCATCAAAACTTTTACATATTTTTCACATCTCAGCAGTAAATATAAATGAAAATACAAGGCTCACATAAATCCTAATAAGAAATTCTTGTAACATGCTTTTTTACAGATGCGTATCGGTCAAAAACATAGATATCTCCCCACAATCGGTGGATTAACAAAGTTTAAATGTGGAGTTATCTATACAATACTGTGTTGTTTTACTGATAAAACACTTAAATAAGGAGCCTGCTGGCTGGAGGGAGATGACCAGGGAGCTGAAAGTTTCTTGTAAGCGAACACACCTGCTGTTGGCTATTAACTGTGTCCTTCCCAGTAGAGACACATCTAAATATGATGGTATAAAGCATGTGTTGGATATTAAGGACATGGACACAAGCAGCCCATCCTCATTAGTGAAAAGACCACTTCAGTCAGCAGTGAAAGCCGCTTATTATGACCAATGTTTACATTTATTGTCAGGCGGCGACCTCTAGTGGCTGTAGGAGTTATTACAGCAGCAGGGGAGGAAGTCAGCTGGCATGTAACAGTGAGCACATTGATCCAGGAGACGGCTGTCTGTGTCCCGTTAGATAGTTAACTTGAC
The DNA here is from genome assembly GCA_963678695.2 of Diplodus puntazzo. Lineage (NCBI taxonomy): Eukaryota > Metazoa > Chordata > Actinopteri > Spariformes > Sparidae > Diplodus > Diplodus puntazzo. The sequence goes on along the minus strand of OZ023164.1, from coordinate 28,238,850 downwards.
TGATATATATATAAAGTCACGTGTAAGGTAGTGGACATATGTACGTATGTATGTCCAGCACACCAATGGTGATGTTGTTTTTTGAAACTGTGACACGTGTTGGTTTGTGAGTCACTGTCAAACTACCTACTCAGTCCGTCAGGTACGAGGAATTGTTGCACGGAACCAAGTAAAGATGCAGTCGATTTTTTTTAACAAATGCTGCTGTAGATTCTCATTTATCCTCTAATATGTCTGATAAAACCCCAGAAAGACACTGAACGAGAGATTGCACTGAGTTACAGAGGCCTGCACGGATGTGACGTCGGGACTTCAGCCCGCTTAACGTTTCTAGTCTCTGATATTCTTGTCAGCTAAAAATGGATTATCTCTGGTTTTCAACGCAATTTCAACACTGAGCGAGAAAAGTGACAGGCCGTGAGAGAGAGGAGCCGTCGACTGACAGCACGTCGACTTCTATATAAATCAGATTATTTTTCAAAGACGCACATTTTAACAAAGATTTGTGCGTTTAATTTTGGTTTCTGTGTCTTTCTCTTCTCTGCCTGGTCTGAATAAGAGATGATAATAGCCTCCTGAGACGTGCTCCTCAGTCTCTCTATCATTCAGCGGACTCAAACCGCCATCGTTTGCCTTGTTTCGTTTAATTTTCTGAGCAAACACATCAGCGGCTTCTAACAAACACCCCTCGCTCCACGACTAATGGTAAGCCCGCAATCGCTTACTTAAGCCGATTTGACTTTTAACAAAGCTCAAAAAAAAAGCTAAAAAATCCTCTGGGTGCGTCACCGCTTTCTCGTCACGGTCCCGTTTGAAGACTCGGCTGTCAGTTTGTCGACTTAAACATGCATCAGAGCTCCGTCCTCTGCTCCGCACATGAAACATGTCTCAGCTCCTGCACCAGGATCTGATGACAACTTTGCGAGCGCATGTCTTTAATGTCTTCAATCCGTTTTTTTTTTTTGTTTTTTTTTTAATCTTTCTGGAGCCAATATTGTTTTTCTTGACAGATGAGCCGTAGTTAAGTAGCACCATATTTATTATTCCCACAGCGCAGATTCATTTTGCAGTTTTTTTACTTTGCTCAGCGTCTTGTCTCTTATTTAGTGTAATCTCATCTTCCCGGCCATTCCTCACAGCCTGAATGACGCAGGTCTGAATCAATCAACTCCCTATCTATAAGACAGTCGACTCACCTATTAAACTTTATTGTCATGGCAGGTTTTTGCCAATAAAATGATTTGATGGCGTTACAAATGTACACGATCAACACGTTCCGTCACAGACGTTGATAAACGAGGACCGTAATGGCAGCTCATGCTCTCATCATACAAACTACAAAAACGGGATAAATACGCCGGAGACAATAGAGTTTAGCAAAATTAATCCCAGATGTCATAATTGTACCAGACAAGTTAATCCGGCACCACATATGGCTCTTTGGCAGTCCACCGCTGCTCGCCAGATCTGAGCCACAATCAGGCCATAGATGAGTCATGTCGCCGCCCCCCCTTCTGGGTGAAAACAGCCGCCAAATTCTGGGGCCTCTGCCAATTTATTAGCATAAAATAACAATACCATATGGATTTGAAGCTATTAGGAGCTCAGATCTGATGGCGAGGCAGCCCAACAGTCATTTTGCATCATAGCCGATCCACGTTCTGCATCATTATATCGAAAAATTTAAAGACGCAGTGGATGGTGAGCGTCCTTTCAGTCCGTGTCTCCATCAAAGTGGACGAACCTGACAACGCACAACTACCCTAAATTCATGTGTTTTGACAGTTGTGCTTCATTCTGCGACCGCTGACTCCGAGCTGAGAGGAGGTGAGAACGGGACAGTTCGCTCCAGTTCCAGCTTTACTTTATGCTGTTTACAAGGTTTGTTAGCTGGAGGCAGGTCAGCTCAATGTATGTGTATAATTCACATTAAAACAGGCTCTGCTCCTGGCGGTTTGTTGAGTGGACAGATTCCATTTTCAAAAGCAGGTGTTTTATGGTCGGTCCTTATTTTAAACAGTGCAAACTGTAGTTACAACTTTACACCTGCTCTCTTTGAATTCACTTAGATCTGCAGGCACACATGTCATTTACTCAGTAACATCTTTAACTGACCTGTGATGAGGTATTTGCTACTGACGGACGCGTATCGACTAGTCGGATCTCACTGTTTACCATGTTCATCCTCTCTGCGGGCGACCTAAAGCCTCAGAGCTCCTCTTTTACTGTCCTTTGTTCTTTGGGGAAGTAGATAGAACAATAACCTTTGGGATTTTGTGAAAAATGCATCACAGCGGCTTTAAGCAAAGTCTCTACTGGCTGTCTTCAATCTGGCACCAACACATTCACAGTGTTTGTTTTCAGCCAAGGCGGGGCGAGGTGGTTCTGGTGGCTGCTCTCGTCTGTACAATGGCCACATATCATCCTAGAGCGAAGCGAATAAACCAGAACTGGTCCAAATCTGGGCCAATTCATTCCTATTCTCCTGGGTTGGATCTGGCCCAGTTGTTTTTTGCCTGGAAGCCCCTCACCTGGAAAGCTGACACTCGAGGGGAAGGCAGAGCTTCATAGTTTGAAGCTTGAGGCCACTGACCAATCTGCCATATTTGACAAGTCGCGAGTGAGAACGTGTCGTGAATTATTAATGAGTCACTGACTTGTCCAGCACAGGATATATATAACATCCCCAAAGCTCCCAGCTCTTCATTTATGTGGCAGAACATGAAACAAGTGGCTCAAACTTGATAAACTTTAATTCCTGACAGAGATATTCTCCATTTATTATGCAGGCTTATAAACATGTGTTAGCAAAGTAAAAGTTGCAGTATGTGAAGGGGAGCGAGGCGTTGGGGGAGAGAAGGTTACTCTAACCTACAATGTGTTTCGGCCCTTTGGGACGCAGCTCTTTTCTGTGCAGATTTTTAAGTCAGGAAACCATTTTGGGCCAGAATGAATAAATAATGTATAACAGAGTGAAGCAAGAACAAGTAGGCTAAATATTTCATCCCTCCAGCCCTGTGCTGTGACCTAAAATTTTTCGATTGCAACAACAGACTAGTGTCAACTCTGAAATGAAATAAAAATGAATTGAATTGTTCCCGCTAGAGTGGAATATTTTTCCCACTTAAGTGTGTGCAGGGGTTTGAGGCGGCGGGGGAGATTTCTCATATAGCAAAACATTAAAAAAGATGACTTTGAGTCTTGAATATGAGGCAGATCTTCTGTTTTTACACCTGCTTGGGGGGACTGTTCTACCTGCGCGCACTGCTTCAGTGCAGTCAGCAGCAGGTGTTGATGTTCCACTTAGCGGGGACGGCTTCTTAACACACGGAGGAGCAAAGATCCAGAGGTAGGTTCAGTATATTAACTCTCTTTGTTCTGTTTAAGAAGCAGGCTGATGTATTAACTGTATCAGATCTATTTTATCTATCAAACCAACACGGCTGGAGTTAACACATGTCCTGGCTTCTCGTCAAAAGCACCAATTTTTGTTGCCACAAACGCGGCTGGAAATTGTCCCAAGATCTCCTCGCCAGTGGAATACATAATGAAAACAAAGTCTTGAACCGTGGTCACTGGCTTGGCAGCCCTCTTGCCTGTAACTCCACCTCCATCCCCTCCTCCTTTTCAGGTAAGACAAAGAAGGAACAGCTGTCAGTTGAGCTGCTTATGAGCTGATTATTCTGCCAGCGCACAGAACTAAAAACGATCCAGAGTTAGGTCAGTGAATGTCATTTTCAGAATGTGTTTTTTTGTTTCGTTTCCTTTGTCCCGTCCTTGCGTCTGGGAGGACGACCTGCAATCGCCTGCCAGAGCACGCAGCAAGCTTCTCCAAGGAGAATGAGATGAGACCTGTCAGCGTTCCAGCCAAAAGAGTTAATTATTGTGCCGTTCACCAAAAAATCTTCTTGATCTGCATCCTGTGATGTATCCTCATTCACAACTTTGACATTAAACAGTCTTTTTTTCTTTTTTGGTTCCATCAAATGCTCAAAAACAAAAGGTGTGTTTCGTAGGGGAGAGCCAGGAATACAGAGCATGTCGGAAAGAGTTAGAGGTGATATTTGCTGGACGAGTTCCTTTTCTATCGTTAAAGAAAGACTGGTAACTGTTTCCATCGGGTCATAGAGATCTGTTCCCCATTAAACAATAGCACATTCATTTTAATAACAGCGCTGCTTTAATGTCAGGACCACTGACTCACTGTCGCACTGTCACATCTGCGCTGGAGGTGTCACAGTTTGCGATGTAAGTCCCACGGTGCGAGATGACTGGTAGAAATGTTCTCCGTGCTCCGACGCCAGACTGTTCTTGGCGGATGGCGGATAATGAGAGCGAGAAAGAAAGGAAGAATAAAAGCCAGCGATCCAGACAAAGACCGAGGCAGACTTGAGTTCAGATTCAACAAGATTAAAGTGAGGGATTACAAGAAGGTTCCCCATAAATAGACGCAGATCATAAATTAAGTGTTCACTTGTTATGAAGTTCGTACTCGTGACCCTGAGACAGCTGCATAATAAATCGCTCTATTTTCCTTCGCGCCGGCATGCTTCTTTTTGCTTTTTCCAACAGCACAACAGAATAATCATTTGGGTCACACAACACATTCAGGCGAGTCTGCAAGAGAAACCAGCGAGAGGCTCAGCACATATAAAGACCCTTCGCTGAATATTGAACTTTTAAATGGCAAGTCGTATTGATGCGCTGTAAATTGGCCCGAGCGTCTGCCTGCGTGTGTCTGAAAGTATATCTGTATGTCTGCTCCGGTCCACAGAGGTACTAAAAAAAAAAAAATCCTCAGCGATGTAACATCTCCCGTCTCAAATCAAAGTTTGCTTCAGTTCACCGCGTTCACATTGTTTGTCTCGCCGCCTCTCTGATGTCCGTTCTCCCTCTCGCTCCTCTCCTGGTGTTTTCACACCTACCTGGTTAGATGAAGGGTTTTGCTGTGACTGTTGGAACGGCAGAAAGACAAACCAAGATGGTTTTGGTGAGTTTTATTTTGCTTAAGTGAAGTTTTGTGTTTGAGGATGATTAAAATGACAGTTTTTCAAAACGGAGTCGTGGCAAAAACAGGCCCTGTTTAGAGGACGTTTAGTTAGTTTTGAGCCCTGTGCAGCTTCAGCATGAACAACTGGGATGCAGCTAATCAATAGAAGATGTTCGTTTATAGGCTCCTGCACAGCAACATGGAGTATAAGGGCCTCTTATCTTTCCGTTCTTTCCCTCAGTGAATTCCGGCACACTCTAGATTTGTCCCGTCTCTCTGTAATTGCATGAGATCCACTTGACCTTTAGGAGGAATAACTCCGAGTTATCTCCCTTCACTGTGTGTTTTAGACTTTATTAATGAACTCGAACAGAGAGACCTTTGCCTCCTATCTAAATGTCATCGGACATCATGAAACACTAGGGAAACTCCTCACCGTGCTTAAGGACTTTTAAAGCAAGTTTTTGTTTTATTATTTTCAGTCTCCCAACTGTGATGCAGCAGACCTTTCGGCGGAGGATCTTCTGGCACACACCGCTTTAGGCGTAAGCCAACTAAAGCTGCTGCTCAGGGCCAGCATGCAAATCACTATGTGAACTCTCTTTGGCTTCCTCTGTTCTAGTTTTGGGCCAATTTCCAAGACAGGGATTAGGCCTGGCACTAAAATAAAGAGAGCTTTAAAAACAAATTATCAGAAATTGTATTTCTCAGACATGGTTTAAAGTAGTCCTGAGTTTAGCCTGATCTTAAATCACCTGTCCTCGTTTCTTACGGGAAGATTAGAATAACTGAGGCACAAAAAAGAGGCTTCCATTACATCACACCACTGTGTGTGGCATCTAACAAATATGAGTGATGCATTACCTCATCATAAAACATTTGCACAGCTGATTTGAAACTTGCTTGTTGCTTTGTTGGGGCCATTGCTGCAAACTTTGGTGCCACCTGCAGGTTAGTGGAAGAGTGTGACTCCCTTCGCAAGAATCACCCGCCTGCACAAATAAAACTGGGACCCACTCACAGAAAAAAACTGCTCCATAGCACTGCTAGAGGTCAACAACTTCATCGGAGAACCTTCAAGGCAATGGTGATATTAGCTGTCTTGTCTGTCAGCTATATATGAAGCTAAAGTCTGGAGCCAGTTAGCTTAGCTAAGCATTTAGAGTGGTAACAGTGGGAAACAGCCTGTCTAGCTCTGTCCAAAGGTGACCTGTAAAAGATTACAGTTTAACATGGTAACCTGTAAAAGTGTAAGATTGACCTTTGGGGGGAACGATTCTCAACTAGGTGCAGTGAATTTGCTGGAGTCTTGAGATTGCTGAGCATAAGACACAATGAAACACAATGAAACCAAAAGATGGATAAACCAGATGTACCGGTGTCTTAAACTGGAGCTTTGAAGGTCCCAGTCTCCTGGATAAAATGTTGGTAGTTAACATTTCTGTGTGTATGTCGTATGTACCATATTGACATTTTTACAATATGTGTCATATCCTGTTAATCTTACATGTTTACGACCTGACTGTCATATCAGGAGGTGGAGGGGATAGTGGTGGAGTCACAGTCCAGAAGGCTGCCAAGCCCGTGACCCCCGACCAAGGTTGAAACCACTGCTTTGTATTTTTATGAGGCAGAACAATATACAATAATAGTAATAATTAAACCAGTGAGATATTTTTAAGGAGATCTCGGTACAATTTTCAGTTGTGTTTGTGAAAACCTAAAACAAAACCTAACCCTAACCAAATGTTTTTTTTGCCTAAAACTAACCCAACCATAACTACGCTTTTGTCAAACATATCACTTAAGAAATATAGGTTTTCATCATATCAGTGGTTTTCCAGAAACTTCCATTGCCAACACCAGGCGACTGGGTTGTAACCTACGTCAGTTTCCTGTAGCGTCATCCAACTCTTGTCAAGAAAGCATTTCCCAAAATGTATGTAAAAGTGTGTGTTATTGGCATGACATTGATGAGACTAATGTGTCCAAAGCAATACAAATGATCAGGTTCTTTTTTCTTTTTATGAAAGGAGAGGAAAAATAAGAAAATCAGAAAAAGTGATATTTCTCTGTTGGCTGTCATTAAAATAATCTGTATACTAGAATGTAGTTGCACAATGTTTTTTTATCCAATCAGAAAGCTGCTTCATGTTGTGTCGTATTGTAGTATTTCCTGGATGTATGTCCCTATTGGGTTAATCATTTCCATCCATCTCAGCAAAAATCCCCACTCATCTCCAATGCCATTTATTTGAGTCCTCTCTTATGTGTTAAAAGAAGCATGAGTTTCAAGACATTGACCTTTAACCTTTAAAAAATCATTTACATTCCCGTGACTTCGTGCGTACAGATCCATGTGCGGCAGGTCTCCTGAGTTTGCCGCCTGTGTCAGGGATGAAGAGGAAGCTTCGGTCCCTTTACACTTTTCACTCGCTGGTTCCGTGACAGATGAAGGATGAAACATGGCCTTCTTATTGAATAACAGCGTCGATGCTCGTGGCAGAGTACGATCGCGATCTCTCGGATTAAGCTGATGGATCGTGACAGCACGTGGCAAAACGGATTTGGGATGTCAGGGTAGAGGCACGGCGCAGCCATCACGCCAACAGTTTCCGTAACAAATGTGACGGAAAACTCGTAAAATTATGCTAATGATTGGCTTGTGTAATAAAATCTGTATATATCAAATCACCTTTTTTTGTATTGCTACGCTGCACATATAGAAGACCCTGGTGTTGTGCATTGGCAGCGCTGCATGTACAAAGGATGTGAAAAGAAGAAATGTAAAAAGAAGAAATCACATGCAAGGGAAATAAAAGTGTCGGCTTTTATTTGTGTCACAGTGTGCGAGCTGCGATCTGTCCCACTTGTCACGACGGCCGTATGTGGAAGATAAGAAAGACCATGAGGGAAAATGTCTGTTTCACATACATGAACCCTTTTCTTTTGTGTGTCAGCAATAAAACAAAAACTTCAGCGTGTTTTTGATCTGACCTGCACATCGCACGCAGCGGCTGAGTGAGATTTTTGTCTGTGGGCACGTTGCAGATGAAGCGGGATGGACAAGAAAGGGAACAAGAAAGAAAGCATGAGCGTTACAAAAAAAAAAACAAAGACGAAGGAATGAAAGAAAGACAGCTATTGGATAGGGGATAAAGAATGACACCCAGACCGAATGCTTCATCTGAGTGACAGCTCTCATAAATTTTTCCATGTGATCTCCCAAGAAACCAGATCTAGGTAGGTGTCAAAAAAAATAAGTGCCGGAGACAGAAAAGAGTGAGAGGGGGGGTGGAGCGGAGAAACTCCCCCTGCGAAATCTGTGAAATGAAAAGCGGTAGTGAACCAATGTCAACTAACTGATGTGGTTAAAGTTTCTGATGGCTGCTTCATCTGTTCATGCAACAAGTCCTCAGAGTTAAATGAGGAAATACGTTGTTGGTTTCATGAAAGAGTGATACGTAATGAGCATTTCCTGATCTGTTTGGTCAGGTTTGACCTCAGAGTGACTTGGTTAGGGGACCAACAGCAGTCTACTGTGTTAAAGTCCAACGCCTTTTTAGAGTGTGGACGTCTAACGAGAACTACATGCCTATGAAATGATTTAATTGTGAGGTGCTTCTGCACTTTGACAGCTTTCACACTGTAAGCTTATGGGAAAAGGTCTTTTTTGGTAGATTGTAATTACATGTTTTAGCCACAGAGATTCAGCATTTGAACAATAATGTCTGTCATTATTTGGTTGCCATTTATTTGCTGAAACAACTGATGCTGACATTTCTAATGGGAGGACAGTCTGACATCCAAATAATGGCAGTGCAGTTCACTGTATCTTTTGTTGTTCAATGCTGGAAACTATTACAATGAAGCTGGTCAATGCACATTTTAGTTTTGTCGTTAAAGACCTGAACTCGGCGGGTACAAGCTGCTTTACAGGCCTGACTGGGCATGCATGGTGCTGTTCTCCCCTAATTGAGAAATCAACATTTTGTTTTGTTTTTTCTCCAAACTTATCTTCGTAAAAGAAAAAATTCTAAGGCACTTTTATGGCTAAAAGGTTTTTTAAAAAGCTATCGTATACTGAAATTCTTAACCTTATTAATGCATGCTTTATAAGCTGTGTATCTGCCCTCACATAGCAGCACAAGGCCATATCAATGTTTCTGAGAACCTCAGGATGAAGAAGCATCCTTAGAAAGGCTATTTTTTTTTTTTACCTTTTTGCCACATGAGTGCCTTTGATTTTTCTCTTTTGTGAACTTCAGTGTTCGCTACCAGAGAGCACCTCCATCATACTTTGTTTGAAGTTCCTGAGCACTCAAGACTTTCAGTCATATTCTTGCTTTGAAATGACTGTCTCACAAATACATTTTTTCACACAAAAGAAATAGAGCCACACACAGTGTAGCGAGGCAGCCTACCAGCACAAAACATGTCTAACTTGGCCAGATGAAAGTGGATGCCAGGCTCAAACCGAACTTTCAAAGCCGAACTCGACCTTGACAGCCGTCTTAACAGAGCAGAGCTTTGTACAGGGACAATAATAAGAATATGAATGGTCTTTATCTAAGCACTTTATAATGTGGGTTTATTAAAGTGCCTTCCTTGTCTGTAGCCACCACATGCTCGTAAGGTTTCGTGCACTTGTCTTTCTCTGAATTATTTGGGGATTTAATGCTCCACTTATGCAAGATGTTGATAGCTGTCTGAGTCAGAGAGGATTTTACTATGAAATTAGTACATTAATTCTTAACTATTACTACATTTGTAAGAGTGTACGTCTCCAGTTGGGTTGGGAATAAGACGGTTTACCGCATGAGGAATCCTACAACACAAAACAATATTACATGCGCTGCAGCAGAACATCCAAATGTTCCAGGGACTCAGGCTATAATATCAGTGTTACAAGTGTAAAATCTGCACGTTTGACAATAAGCACAGCATGCTCTCTTCTTACAGAGCATAATAGAGAGTGCAACATCATCAAATGCTTCACTTCATCTTTGTCACGTCATTAAAAGCAAATAAAATATTGCTTCCTCTGATTGGCTCCAGTCTGTAGACATGAGATTTCCAGCACCTTTTGAAATGATGTTTTCTCCGCGGGGAGCCTTTGAACATGCCCGATTCTTTCCCCTCCCGTAAGATCTCGGAGAGGGAGAAATAGCAACTTATTGACAGGAGGAGCCGCGGCTGAATTTAAGAAAATGTCAGCGCTGTCAGGAATCAAAAGCACTCCTCTGTGCTCGGAGAAGGACGGGATACGGCTTGAAAGAATCGTGTTCTTTTATTGCGAGCGCTTGATCTCGTACAGGAATCATCTCTCGCTCCATGCGAAAGAGCAGCGAACAACACTTCATATACCTTCAGTACCTGCTCGTGTAGTTTATCCTAATCAGAAAAGAGAGGGTGCCGAGACATTTCTTCCCTTTTTTTGTTTGAAGATGTAGTTTCACCAGCCGGGGGTTTTTCAAAGCTGATGAAACCTCTGTACTCAAGTGAAAGGCACTTGTCTCACTTATTCTGTTTCTGTTGTACATGAGAGCCATCAGTGACTGGCGGGGAATGGAAAAAAAAATGAAATGAAACCCTGAAACTTTGAACATATAGATATTAGATTTGATACCACTGATATTATAAGAACTTCAAAATGTACACACGCACAAATAGAAGCTGCAGATCCAGAAAAAAAACAACAAAAAAAAACAGTTTATCAATCAACCACACAAGGATAATATCTGTAATTAACGCATCCATCCAAAGCCTTCATGAATATTGATATTTCACTTAACAGATAATTAAAGCAGACATCGGGCGCGCCGTCTAATTTTGTCCATTGTATCACCGTGATTTAGAATGATTGAATGTGTGTCTTCATGGCAGGCACAAAAAAAAAAAAAAAAAGGGAAGGGAAGAGGAATATATTTACATAATAACATCAGACAGTAATCTCCATGGCGGCTCCGGAGACGTTTAGTATCGAGGTTAATGCAACTTAGGTGCAGAGCAGATGATGATTGTATGATAAAAAAAACACAGGTGTAGACGACTGCAGATCATAAATCGTGAACTACTTTGGGTTGTGACACAAACCCAAACTCTGTGAACTTAAGCTCATTCATGCTCGCTACGTTAAAGAGACACCCCCTTTTTTTTTTATATACTTTGATATACGCCCGTGTCTGTTAGGGATAAAAAAAAAAAAAAAACGTGTTCATAATCACCAAAACCAATAAATCATATCTCTGCTGCATGTGTTGATTAGCTTGCACGCAGCTCATAACGTTGTGTATCTTCACACCTGATATGAGATCATTCGACTGAATCGGATGATTGCCAGTGACTTCCAAAGTAACATAGTTGATGCTGTGTACAAACAGCGGTCTCATATGGATGAAAGTTTTACCTGACAACCATCCACGTTATCCTCCCTGTCAGACTTTTTGCCTGACTTGCTCTTTTGCCGCCCCAATAATTTCTACAGCCACTAGAGGTCACCACCTAACAAGAAACGTAAAAAATGGTCAAAATAAGCTGCTTTCATAGTCAACTAGTTGTCATTATTCTCATGACGCCGGGCTGTAATATATGCCAGGAATGAAGAGGACGGGTGTAGCTAGCATTTCTTCAGACGAACCCATATCTAATTCTTTATAATACAAGTTGTTTCTGTGAATAAGGTTTACCATGAAGGAAGATACGGCTGAAATGTCACTGTCTTTAATGCAAATGTTCAAAAATATTCTGTGCTGACTCGTTACAACTGCAGGTGAAGACAAACACATTTTCGCTGACCTGGTGCTCACAGTGTTGATAACACAGAGCTGGCAAAGAAGGATATTAAATCCCCGTTTATGTAATTCATCCAACACTGAAAATGCTTCATGATCTGTCTTGCAGATCTACATTCAACAGTGACCTTTAACAGCACTTGTGACTGGGCTGCTCGAATTCAACAGAAAACCTGCAAACAGAGATATCTAAAGAGTTCTGGGAGGAGGCATTGTTGTTCTATTAACCCACAACAGGTTAATCCAGAACAAGGTCATGCAAAGAATGTATTACCCGTAAAGTGGAGTGCATTTTCCCGTCAGTGTCTCCGGAATGTGAGTGCGTCGCTCTGCTGAAGGATCGCCCGTCTTTTCCGGCCGGCTCTCTGGTAGAATATGTTTGGTTTTTCTACAGTATGAATCGTATCGTGTGCACATTATGTAGATAAGCTTTTCTTTCATCTCAGGAGGTGAAGGGGGGAGTGGTGTCATTACAGCTGGAGGAGTAGGGTGTGTTTCAACCTTTGTAGGCATGAAACCACTGGATATTTTTAAGGTCAGGGTGTTTCGAGCTGTGTTTGTTATGACAAAAGCAGGTATTTTAAGACAAAACGTGATCTTTTCCAAACCATAACCATGTGTTTTTTGTACCTAAACCGAACTAAAGCAGAGGCACGGCATTGTCACAGCATAACACTGAAAACTGAACATAAAGAAAAGTTTAAATTTATTCGTGGTTTGCCAAGTCACCAACTATCGATGGGAGGATATAAGATTTAATCGCAGGTCACTATAAAAACACTCCGGATAAGCTGATCATGTTGTCATCACTGTGAATGTTGGTGACCAGAGAAAGCCGTCCAGCACAATAACATACATTCCTTTATCGATTTCTGATTTATTTTGAATTGCTACAAGGGAGAGTCTTCATCTTTCTAGGCATTGGAAAAACAAATCCAACACCTGGTTTGGCTCAAAGTTTGTTTGCCCACTATATCCCCCACAGGAACGTTAAACAAGATGTGTGGAAATAAGATGGATTCCAAACTAAAGAATGAGAGCAACATGGGGAGCCCACCATTTATTGATCCATCTGAGATCTTATGATTTACTGACATAAGACTGTTTGATTTTCACTTAATAAATGTGTCTGTGATGCAATAAAAAGGGTTTTTATCTCAACCTAGTGTGCGGCAAAGGATTTCTTAGTGCCATTTTAAGAGTTTCTGAGTAGCAGTTACTTTAGCCAAGATAATCCTGACATGAATATATCGTCCCATGCCCATTGCCAAATTTTTCGTCCGGCACTTATTATGAAACGGGGTTCTTGAGTGGTTCTTGCTCTGCACCTAGCAATGGTTGTTGCTTAGAAACATATTCTCCTGACCTGGAAAGCTACCAGCCTGCCTTGCTTTGCACATTAGCCCCAAAGAGATGTCGTCTATTATACTAAATAGAAAGAGAGCATCTGCACAAACCCGATACACAGGACAGACCTTTTTTTGGCAAGTGTCATATTAGATCCATCGGGACTCTATTCTGCCTGGCAACAGGAACAGACGTGTGTTGCTATACCGAGATGCTAATATTGTAAATGTGTAGCATTTCTGAGAGAGTACGTTATGTTGAAAAACTCATGTTTGTGTTCAACTTGGTGCTCTATTGTCTTCATATCGTTTTGTATGTTCTCGATAGATTTTATCAGATGTAATATTCAAAATGTAAATAAAGTACTATTAAAAATCAAAAAGTATATATTTTTACATGTTTACAAAAAAGAAAATAACAGAGCAAAAGAAATCATAGGAAACATTGATTATTAATACTGTAAGGCAGTCAATCCAAATTGTCAGTATATGATCATATGGAGCAACGGCAAGCCTAATGGAGCGTGTTCAGCCCTCTCCTGCTTACATCGATCCAGGTTGTGTTAGTCGGAGAGGGTGGGTGTTGGTTGGCTATCGGAGTAGTATGTGTGTGTCGGTGAGTGCCTGTGTGTGTGTGTGTGTGTGACTGTGCGTTAGAGCTTTGGCAAGTACAACAAACCTGAGGGGAAACAAGCAAGTGCACTCGCCTTTCTCCAACCTCTACCCAATTAAAGGGAATGAAAAATCCATGAGCGCTCATTAGATGGGGTTTACAGGTGGCTAATGAGCTGATATTTAAAACTTGTCACTTGGCGTCTCTCTCCCTCTTTCTCTCTCTCTCTCTTTCTCTCTCTTTCAGCCTCTCTCGCTCTTTCTCTCTTTTTCTTTCTGGGTTGGCTGCCCTCCAGGACAGAACACCAGTGGGTCTGCTGGGGTGCCAATATTGCTCTGTATCAGCAAAATGTCAGCCAGGAACAAGCACATTCACCCACACACACACACACACACACACAGACACACACACACAGGATCCAGACTGCATATTCCCAATGCCCGATTTCCATCAGCTGTAAGGGCGCATTCAAGATGGACGACCTTAACTTGACTCCAGTAATGTGGGTTTATAATAGGGGATATGACACGAATGAACTATTTCACTTGTGCCTGTGATTACGCACATGATGGCCATTCAAGCCCTTATGGCCTCCGGCTCGTGTGAAAAGTTATACTTGTTGTCCTCATTAAAAATCACCTCATCTTTTTAACCAGCGTGTGATAAAAAAGGGCAATATCACCACGAGCCAGGGCCTCGTCTTTCATGCCGGTCGGCGAATCGCAGGCAAGAGCTGCGTCAGGTAGATTGCCTGCGGACCATAACCACTCTAGTTGCAGTGCAGGAAATATTACCTCAGTAATCTGCAGCAAGAGGCATTTCAGCAGGAAATGGCTCCCTGTGCTGGGTTGTATATATGGCCGGGGCTGAGTGGAGCTCATAATTCAAAGCGGCCGTTGGCACTTTTCATCCTCTGTCTGCTGGGGCTGGGTACTGGCTAAATGACAGTGAAAGCCACAATGGCACTTCTACTATTGCTTTACGACTGGCAGAGACCCCGGGGCACCATGACCGGAGCGCTAAGTGAGAACATGGCTGCCAATCACTTGATATTAATCTCTCAGTGTTCAGGAAAGACAGCCGACACGAGATGGGGGGGGGGGGAACCTGCAGCGGGGAGGAGCCGGGAAGTGGACCCAGGTGGTGTAAGGCCGACAGAAATTAGCTGTGCCTGCACACACACACACACACACACACACTTAAACACAGTGAAGGTCACTGGTCCAGAGCCTTTTCCCTACTGTAATATGGTAAGACATGAAATTCCAGACCATCTCCTGATGGATTGCCTGGAGCACTGTGTTTGAAGCTATTGATTGCTCGCAAAGACTGCATAAAAAGTCCAGTGTAAATATATATGAGGCCAGGTGGAGAGATCAGTGATAAAACCAGCAGCGCAGAGGTGGTGAACCCTTAAGACATTCACTGTTTACACAAACATGCTTTGCTGGCATAATAGAGGAGGATTGTTTTTGTTTTTTGAGTTCAGGATGCAGCAGTGATTCCCAAAGTGTGAGCCGTGGCCCTCTGGTGGACTGCGAATTCTAATGTTCAATTTTGTAATTATGTGGAAATTGCCAATAAATATTTATGATTAAATATGTGTTTTTATAAAAAGGGAATCAGAATTACTTGTTAGAGACACAATACTGAGGACACAATGCCTGTCCTCAGCTACTGCCCTGCTCAGGTCATGTGCCCTGCATGCCACAGTGCTAATCCGGTCACGGTCTACATGTGCTCATTTCCATAACACAAAGTCAGAAATATTTATTTTTCCACAAGTGAATAAACAGGCTGTTCTCAGAGGAAAATAAGGTCCCCAGAACACTGTTTGAAGCTAGAAAGGTGGCAGGGTCCGCCAAATATAAACAAAGTGTGTTGTTCTTTAAGGTCAGTTTGTTTATTAAGTTTATTCAGTCATGAAGCAAGGAAAGTTTGTTTATTTAGTTTGTGTAGGAATAAAAAATTAATCTGTCAATAATAATCTTTCTCTTCTGATTAAAAGTTCCAGTGCACCTTTAAATGTCCACACACTACTAAACAAGCTGCTTAGTGTGTGTTAGTTCAAATGTTTGGTAAGCAAATGAGGAACCTGCAAAAAAAAAAAATCAGATTCAGCTGGTTTCGACTTGCATATTTATCTCTTCGCTCCTGCATCTCATGGATTTATTGACACGGATTTATTAATTCAGTGATGGAATGTAAGTACATTTACTCAAGTACTGTAGCGAGGTACACTTGTGAGGTAGTTGTATTTTCATATCTTGCTACTTTATACTTCCACCATTCTACATTTTGGAGGCAAAAAGGCACTTTTTACTAGAAGTACATTTGCTCAAGTACAGTACTTTTTACAGTATTGAGGTGCTGCTACTTTATACTCCCAAATGTTGTACTTTTACTCCACTACATGTATTTGATAACTCAATCAATCTAACACCAATCAGATGAAACAAAAAAGACACTGATTCAGATAGTCAGTACAATGCTGAATATCAGATACAATAATGTCAACAAATGGTCGACCCATAGGTGTGAATATATATGTATATTTACATATATCAAGACTTTTACGAAAGTACTTCATGACACAATTCGAGGGGGCTCGAAAAAACATTTGACTCTCTTCATTCACAATCATACCTACAAGTTTTTTACCAAATAAGGTCTCATGGGGCAAACCGGAAAGGGGCGTGGCTTCAGCTTCCTACTTACTGTTTGGAGTACTTAAATTAACCTGAACTATTTATATGAAGTTTTGAGACATCTCAATACGGAAAATGAATAGTGAATTACAATAATTTAGTAAGAAATTGCTTCTCTATTATTAAGAGACATGTGATGACACAGTGACCAAAGTTGGATGTGAGAGCAACCTCATCTTCCTGGGCTTAAATGAAGAGCTGCAGTGAAAACCCACAGACAGGATATGAGTTATAATTATAGTGTGCGTGTGTGTATTTTGATGACGGTGTTTGCTCGCTGTCGTGTCGCTTACTTATCGCTGTCTGTGTGAAAAATCATTTCCGCAGGTGGTCATATGACAGCCCCAGACACAATGTGGCGGAGAGAGGCGTCAGTGCTTTCTTCTTCATCCCGCTGCGCAGATTGCGTAGACTCTCGGTCCGCCCCTTCCGGAAGTCTACATAAAGTGCGCGCGAGCCGTTGGTGAATGCCAGGCCCTTCGCCCGTTGACGTAAAGCCGACGGCGGTTTTTTTTTTTTTTTAGTACCGAGCGGAGAGGAGATGCACACGGCACTCGAGTGAGGTAACTATATAAAAAACCCATTTGTTATCATTCACTCCCACAACATGGACCCGAGCAGCATTTGCCGCAACGTGTAGATGTTACTAACCACTGTTTCTGAACATTTATCTCGTTATTTCAGACAGCATGTGTAACGTTTGCTCCTTGTCGGCTGTAAGCTAATTTCCTCTGAGTCGTCTGCTAGCTAACGTTAGCTGGTTGAATTGTTGCTTCGTTTACGGGCTGGCGTTAGCATTAGCATGTCCGAACGGGGCGACCGTTGACTAAACAGACGGGTTGGGCGCCTTTGAGCTTGTATCTCGGGTGGTGTTAGGAGACGGATTTAGGTGTCGGCGACTAGTTAATTGCTGGTGTTTAAATCGCTTTGTCTGTTTTTAAAGCTGCCGTTTGGTAGGCACGTTTCAATGACGAGGGAGCCTAATCAGTGTTTCATTATGCGCACCACGTGCGGTGTTCAAGCCCCCCTCCATTGAGTAGTTAGTGATGGGCGGTATCCGTTTCATAACTTTAATCTGAAAGCGAAATACAGTATGCTTAAAGCGAGACCCAGTCATCTGATTGAATTGGCTTGCTATATAATTGCTTTTTTTGATTTTTATATAAAATGGCACATTTGATCCAGCTC
Organism: Diplodus puntazzo; assembly: GCA_963678695.2. NCBI lineage: Eukaryota > Metazoa > Chordata > Actinopteri > Spariformes > Sparidae > Diplodus > Diplodus puntazzo. The sequence continues at coordinate 28,221,211 of OZ023164.1, read as the reverse complement.
ATTCGGCGGACACAGCGTGTGTAGCGGCTGCTTGTGGTCGTATGCAAATGTGACATTTACCTCATGGTCCCTACTGATGAATATTCAGTGCATGAGTTCTAACATGGCACATGTCACTATAAGCAAATCAATGACGAAGAGCTTAATTTAGAATCCACATGAGGAAATGTTTTGGTAGGAAATTAGCAGTGGTGGAGGAAGTACACAGATTTTTTTTTTTTTTTTTCAAGCAAACATGGCAATTCTACACAGTAAAATACTTTTCCTGCTTTCAGAAGTATCGGCAACAAAAAGTACTCAACTGTTTTTCGTTGTCAACAATAAAAGGGTGATAAATTGTTTTCCATAGTGAAATCAAATGTGTTGCTTTGTCCACAACTCAAAGATATTATCTTTTCAGTCTTAAAGGAAAGAAAACTAGAATAAGAGAGAAATGTTCACATTTAAGAAGTTGTAATCTGAGGATTTTGGCGTTTCTTTGCAGCACCATTGCTATCTCAAAATATGGTTTAACGGTATCATGGTTTCCAATATGACATTGTTTTTATTATCAGTTGAAAGTACCTTTTTAAATAAATTAAAAACAGAAGTATTTTTAAGTTGGGCAGGCAATTTATAATTTTACAAAATGTTATGCCCTGGCAGATGTAAATAGTATATATAAAAACTTGATATAGTTATACAATTCTTCAGATACTGACATAGTAAATTATAGCCTAATACCTTCGATCAGCTGGTGTACACATTATAATAACCGTCACTTTTAATACCACAGTTGGACATACAATTTTACATTTTACAAAATGTTATGTCCTGACAGAAGTAAATAGTAATATAAATATCTGATAAATATATATTTTTTCAAATACTGATATGGTGAAACTTAATACCTTTGATCAGCAGACTGCAAACCTAGTTAGAGGTATAAGTTCAAACACTATTTTTGTCTTGGTCTTTTTTTTTCTGGCATGTGACGAAACTGCAAAGCAACCACCTGACCCAGATTTATTAATTATTTATTTTTATTGATTTATTATTTATTAACATCCCCTTTCCGACAGTATCGGCTATGTTTCATCTGTGGCCAAACAGAGTCATGTCATGTCATGTCATGTCATCGTCCGTAACCGCTTATCCCTTTCCATGGGGTCGCGGGGTGTTGCTGCTGGAGCCAATCCCAGCGACTTGTCCAGGGTACTCCCTGGACAAGTTGCCAGCTCATCGCAGGGCCCTCACTGATGAGCAATGTGGGGTTCAGTATCTCGCTCAAGGACACTTTAACATGCAGCTCAGCCCAGCCCGGAGCCGGGATTTGAACCAGTGACCTTCCGATCACTAGTCGACCTGCTCTACCCGCTGAGCTACAGCCGCCCCCGCCAAACAGAGTAGAAAATGTTATTAAAACTGTCGCAAAGATTGGCCATACCAGGTGGAAAACAGTTTGGAGTGATTTATGCATGTGCAGTATGTATGTAATCTGAGTTGTCACCAACACGACCACTAAACTGGCCCTTCTGTGTAACATCAGTGAAGTTCCCCGTAAAGTGTTCAGCTGCATTACGAAATCTACCTCTTATGATTGCAACACACAGCTTGAAAGTGTAGTTTAGGTATATTACATAGACACTTCCATTGTGTCATTGTGCATTTTAAAACGCCTACAGGGCTCAATGATCAAGTGTTGCTTTCGTAGTGCACTACACATGATCCCCTAAATGAGTAAATAAATGCCTCCTCTGTAGAGTAGCAAACAGCCTCCAAAGTTAGTCAGAGCTACATTCCAACAAGTTCAGTTGCATGATTACTCACAATGATTGATGACTGAGATGCAGGGCAGTGCTGGAAAACAGAGACTCGACAGTGTCACAAATGGGATGTCATGAGTTCGTCTGTTCTGTGTATAACAATGCAACCAATTTTGTCTCCCATATGACATACACACGGTCTCGAATGCTGTTGGCAAAATTGTGTTTTTGTCTCGCCTCTGCTTGTTTAACCATCTTAAGTAAGCTTACTGTATGTGGACAGAAACCAGGGCTTGTATATGTAACTGTTTACAAAATGGTTTTGTTGCTAACTTTTGGATTACACTGAGATACAAAGAAAGCAAATGCTAACATTGCACCCATCATGTCTTGACTTGGAGCTGGATTGCAAACTGTCCAAGGTTCCTTGAGTTTCTTGTAGTTTGGGGTCCACTGAGGACAAAGCACATATAAGTATAAGAGCATTATACTGAGCCAGACTGTTGCTGAAATCAACTCTTAAATCCAAAAATGACCCCTCATCCACTTATGTAATTAAACAAGCCCTCATTACCCTATGATTGCTATGAGTGATGTGGTTGAATATTATTTACAGCCTCTATGAGTAAGATATCTCTTGCAGTATAATTTGCCAAAAATGGCCTCTGGCAATCTGTTCGCTGATATTACAGTATAGCCTGAATCTCATGCTATCTAGGGAGGTTTTTTTTTTCTTTTCATACAATCAATGATGATTAATAAAGCAACATCGAACCTAATCCTTTTCAAAGTAGGATACAGTACCTGGTAACTGTAAAGAAACTAGGAAGAGGGGTGATGGAAGATCCGTAACAAGGAGCATAACACTTAAAGGAATATTCCACCATTAGTTTAATCCATGGTCTAACACACCGTGACACAGAGTAAGACCCCCCCTTGAGAGATAAAGTTAACGTATCAAGAATGATTGTGATTGGTGATTCAACAAACTCCCATGTATTCAAGAATGTTTACATCGGAGTAAATGTTGTATATTGCATCAGACAGGCTTCTCTCGAAGATTAGTCATGGAAAATTAGAACGTTACATTTTTTGCATTTTTGTATCAAGCAGCAAAAAAGCGTGGGCGTGTTTGAGTCAACTCACCTTTCTTGAAATTGCAGATCTTGTGATTCCCCTATTGCACATGAGCACATTGCAACGTTGATATTGACACTTGTGAAAATTCTAACTGAAAAGTGCTTGAATTTGAACCTCTGAAAAATGTATAGGAACCCTGAGGTAGGAGGACTGTTAAAAGCCGCTGGGGTTGTTTTACTTTTTTATGTAACCCTACCTTGATACAGTACAAGGCCGAGGTGAACCTTACTGTTGCTGCCAGCTGCAGGTTTTTGATAAGACTTCTGTAAACATAGGCCTGGCTCTGTTTGTTTTAGTGCAGTGTCCACAATCTGCGGCACATGGAACACCATTCCCACACACCTGCTGTTTAAGATAGTCTTTCATGTAGACGGGGCATTTTGAGTCATGCTAGAGAATAGTGATGGAACGCAACAACATACATTGACTCACATTTACTACTTTACAATTCTCCTTACCTGCATTTTGTCGGCAAAAAAAATAAAAATAAATGTAACCTCACATTTGGCATGTACGTACATATCTTCGAGTATTGTATATAAACACAGTTTTGAGATACTTGTAATTTACTGAAGTATTTCCATTTTCTGCTGCTTTATACTTTCTACTACTAATACTAAATTTTGGAGGCAGTTGTACTTTGTACACTTAATTGATAACTTTCGCTACTAATTACCTTGCAGATTGCATGTTGAATGAGAGCCAGAGTATTGCAAGTTAATTAATTTATTCAGCTTTTGGATTCTGATAATCAGAATGATGTTGAATATCAAATTCATAGTATTCAGTATATGCATGTAATTATACTGTATGTATATTTACTTTTACTTGTACTTTTGATACTTGAGTACATTTATCAGATATTTTATATCTAATAATACATTCTGTCTGCAGCTGTGTTGATATTTGACTTAATTGACGAACACCACTTCAGTGTAGCTCGAGCACTGTCTATATTAGTGTACAAATGTATTGTTCTCAGTCTCGCCAATGTTTAAGCCATAACCTAGACGGAGCACATACCTCTGCAGGACAAGGATCAGTTCAGATCAGCGCTGACATGAGGTGGATAAGCTCAAAGTGTTTAAGCAAACTTACTGTGGATGTTTTTTAAAGGAGAGCAACATGATTAGTGATAACATGACTGGACATTTTGATATAATCTATACATTTTAAGTTGTTGACTCGTTACTAAAATGTGCACACAGTATTACCGATAGTACACAGCATGAGTAGCTGGTCAGGTGGTTGATCTGAGACTCTGCTCCCTGACTGCTCAAACATGCAGACACACATTTCCCTCCCTGAGCCTCCCCTCCTCCCTGTACAAATTAGTTAAGTCACTCGACTCCAAAGCCTCAAAAAATTCAACCTGTTACTTATGTTAGTGCTGGCGCGAACATTTCTTATTGGTGTGGAGTGACTCCTATCCCGCTCTGGCTTATTTGTGACTTGAGGTAAGAAGCATCACTCTGTGTGTTGCTAAGGTGTTATTTCTTTTGATATGAGCACAGTGTAGTATTTAGCTGACGATTGTCATGTGTTGCGTCGAGCCTCACGGTCTTTTTTTACACCATGATGAACATGTTTCCAGGCCACGGAGCATCAGGCACACACCTGCGTCTCGCCAGTCTAAATTCAGCACTATGTACAGCATCATCCGCATCCATCCACAATGTTGTCTTAACGACTCAGTGGCTTCAACATACAAAACGCGAATTTGTCGTCGTAATATTCATGTTTTCTATTCAGTAAGAAGCTGAGGGATGTTGTGTTGTGTTTTATATATTTGCACCTGCATGTGTCATGGTAGCCCACAGCCTAATTCCATACCACAAAGAGATGGAGGGTGTTGCCTGAATTATGAGATGTCTTGTTGACTCAACAGATTAGAGCTGACCCAAGACGGTCACACAGACATTTAAGAGAGTTTGGTGTAAAGCTACAATGATAATTGGTTATTCAAACTATCAAAAAAGTTGCAAACTATTTTGTTAATTGATTAATCTGTTTGTGAAATTATATAGATTATAAAAAGAGAGACAAAATTCCGTGATTCCAGCCTCTTAACTGTGACTTCGTTTTTTTTTTGTTTTTTTTTTACTCCTCTGTGAAACTAAAGTCAGTATATTTAGGTTGTGGACAAAACAAGACATTTGTGAACACAATCTTTAGCTTTGGGAAACACTGTCTTTTTTCACCAATTTCTGACATTTTTTGGACATCGACAATCGACATTAAAAATACTCATTTGTTGCAGCCCTAGTTTGGAGAAGCCAAAAATCTGGTTTGTCCTTACTTGGTCGTTATTTGTCTTCATATTGATTCGATGATGAGTGTGTTGGGATCTAATCTGACTAAAACATATGTCTCTACCTACCACCACCCTGATAATGACTGCTATTATCAGACTGGCTGTTAACAGGCTATCAACATGTGCTTGAGTCAGGAGATTTGCAGTGGACCTACCTACCGCACAGCTCATGACAAATTCCACAGAATAGCTACTCTTGATCAGAGGATTGCTAGTGTGACTGTCCAAATGACTACAGTGATGGCTATTTTTGTTTTGCAGCTAAAGTGGATGATTGTCTTTGTAATGACAAAGATCTGTGCTAGTGCTTCTTCTGTACAGTTGAGCTAAGCTGTAACAATGTTATGTTTTGTTTGAAGGGGTTGGTAATGTCTCTAAAACACTGATGGTTAAGCTGGAAAACATCTATTTCTTTAAGCTGTCCGTAGTGGCTGTCAACAGAGACATGTTGTATGAACTCAGGTGTCTGTCTTTCACTTCCCTACATTGGATAATACAACAGCAGATCGTGGTGCCCTGAGATTCACAGAGACCATCTGCTGTGACTTGGGTCCATGTGGCAGCAGACATCTGCCCTCTCTTTTGCACCTCAGGCCCTACTAAGAAAACCTCCACTCTGACATATTTGTCCTCTGACTCGATCACAATTGTGTCGTCACCAATTGTTTTGCAACAGAAAACATGTTTATTTTCTGGTCATTTTCTTGAATACTGGAGGAGAGTTTCCTTCCTGTTTTCAGTTTCCCTGCTGACAGCGACTTTATGCTGATATGAGGCGGATGTGTTGGTCGTGTGAGAATCATATGAGGCAGCTTAGGGGCCAAAGTCAGTTTTTTGCCCCTTGAGCGAAATAACAAGGCTCCTGTTATTTCCTGACAACAACAACCTGTAAAAAGGGAAAATATTTTTCTCACACGTGGTAATGACATAAAGACTTTACTCATAACTTTTGTGTTTATATTTTAACATAAAAGTTGTGTTTGTTGAAGTTTTAGAGTATTTTGACCTGGTTACTTGTTTGTTGTTTTTTTTAAGACAAAACATTCATCCTCATGTAATAGTCTTATTCTATGATTAAACTGATTAACATTCAGATCATGATATCTTAATTCTGATAGAGGTTGTAATTTTTGTTTTAAAGTGCTGCTGGAGTGTGCTGGAGAAAAACAATACGCTCGGTTTTCTCTGGGGGTTGAGTTTAGTTGTTTGTACACGACTCTAAGACATTTAAAATATTCATTGTATTTTTTTTATGATGGCTGCAGAGTAAAACAAAACAAGAGTATTTAAAAACCACTACTCTCTGTTTTACCCTTAAATTTGGCTCACAGTTATGAAAAATTAATAAAGTATGCAACTTTCAATACAATTTACTCAAAATTAAGGTGATCTGTAAAATATGATTAATGCCTAAGTGGACGTGGTGACGTCCGCCTCTCTAAGATCAGCCCCACTCATGGTATGTTTGCAGCATAGTGCTTCATCAGAGCTTAACAATCCAAAACCCCAAAACTTAGGTTAGAAAATATGACAGTGGGAGTATTTAGGCGTGTAATTTGTATACTCTTTGTTTAGAGACCGCCAATTGTTGTTTGTCATGCTTGTCACTGTCCACTGTCATCGCCTTAATTCTAAAAGATATTTGTCAGATTTTTTTTCTCAGTATCATGGCTCCAGTGCATTTATGATGCCATTAAGTGGGCCGTAACAAAAGGGGGGTGTTCATACAAAGTTAAAGTCCAGTTGTGCACAAAAGCAATCTCAAACAGTCCTAAAATGTCCATAAACTCAACTTCAGTTGATTAGATTAATTTAGTATCAAGTGTGGACTGCAACCATACATGGGATAATTTCACATTTTTAGCCACTGACAGAGAAGTTGTCATATCGCTCTTCACTTATGACAGCATGTGTACTGCTCCAGATAACCTTTTGTCATGTAAGTGGAATATTTTTAAAAAAATGTATGATTCACCAATCTGTCCTCTTTAATCTCTTTTGCAGAGTGCACATTTCAGAAGAGTTTGAAAATCCCCACAAACAGTAGCATCAGGACTGGGGGCCAAGAAGGAGGAAACGTATTACGGTGAGTTGACTATGTTGTTGTAATCCACAATGCGATGACAGGATTATTGACTTGTCAAACTGTGATGACGTCAGTGGTTATCAAGGGCAAAGAGCAGACCCCCCCCAGGAGGGGTGTAGACCCACTGCAGGGGAGTTAAACAAAGTTGAATAAAAATGATTTGATTGAAGAAAATAAGCAAATTTTGCTGATGACATCGTGTTTACCTGTATTTCAGTAAAACTCCACTTGGATCCCTTTTTGTTTACTCTCCCATTTATTGTTAATGCTTGATACAAGTTGCTCAAAAAGAAAAGAATTGATGTAATGTGATGTCTTTACAACAGTACCCATAGAAACAAACCTGGAGTGCACATTATTTGCACAGCTCACTAGATGCTTTATTTTCATTTATTAGAATATGAAGTTTGCTGAAAATGAATTAATGATTTTAATCTGGAGACAGAATAATCTGGATTCACTTATACTGAATTTGTAATGCCTACTTTTTTCGATTGGACACTTAAATTTTAATGTACTAAACAGAGATTCTCTTGTTTCCCTCAAAGAACAAACACAACAAAGACACCAATCAGGAAAACATAGCAGGCTCTGTTGCGGCTCTTAAAGATAGGTCCTGCTTTTGCCCCAGCCTATCTGCCGCGAGGTTCATAGGTCACTCTTGTCTCATGTTTATAAACACTGTCCGTAAGTAGGCTGGTAACCACACTTAACGTCTGCAGCCTGAGTCAGAACGCCTTCATTCAGTCCTTGGCCAAACTAAATTTCACACACCACTCATTCAAGGGCACACAGCGGTAAGTAGCCTCGCTTCCATTGGCAGAATGAAGTCAGTGTTCAGTAACCAATTTTAACTTGGTATGGTTTGAAAATGTTTGAATGGCCTTTGGAAGGTTTTGAATTGCGGCGTGTGGTTTGGCTCATGGTTGACTCGTTGTAAAAGTGCATGTGTTGGGTCTAATTTGGCTGTTTATTAACTCCAGCTCCAAGAAAAATCCTTTACTATGTTTCCATGAGAAATGTATCTCAGTCATATAACATTATATTGGGTACTTACAGGCTGATGTTAAATACTACTTTGACATATAGTCCTGGCCTTGCTCAATGGGAGAAGGAAGTTTATAACAGTTATTTTACTGATAAGCTGTTAATGTTATCTGCACATGATCATTAATCAAGGAGAATTAAAAGGGTTTTTTGTTAAGCCAAGACTTTTAATGCAAATTCTTAGTAAATTTTAGAGGGATGTAGGGCTGGGCAATATATCAATATTGAAATGTCTTTTCCTGGCTTTAAAGGTTGCATGACAGTAAAGAGATGATATTTTCTGGACTTAGAAGACTGTTGTACTTGTTTTAATACTTTCTTTACCCACTAAGTCTTTATATCAACCTAAGGGGGCCGTATCACCCAGCCCTACTGGGATGTAGGTAAAGCTGTAGCAATTAGTCCATAAATTGATGAGATCCATTTTTATTATTGTAGTCACATTTCAAGCAAAAATGTCAAACATTTGCTGGATCCAGCTTCTAAACTGTAAGGCTTTGCTGCTTTTCTGTGTTGCTTATGATAGTAAATGAAGATTTTTTTGGGGGGGATTTGGACTGTTGTCATTCTAGTTGTTGAATTAATCATTTTAGATTGGCAGATTGCTACACACATTACCAACAGACACAGCAGCAGCAGCCCATTGTAAACGTAACATGTTCTGTTTTTAAAAAGACTCTTCTGTGTTACCTTTATACACTATCCTGTCTTATGAGGTTTTTTTTTTTTTGCGATTTCTTGCTTCGTGTGGGTATCCAGAAAGAAATCTATGTAGTCATATTGTGCTGTATTTTGTTGTTGTTGCTCCCACAAGCCTACAGTGTGCAATCTCTTGTTTAGTAGCCTTCATAACTGTGCGGAGGATCTATCACCCTCTTTGTTTTTAACATTTAGTCCAGTATCTATGGTCTGCACAACGCTATTCCCTTATGATGTGCAGGCTGTAAAAGTAGTATAAGCTTTGCTAACAAGCTGGCTTCCAAAGACCTGTGTGTTTATATGTTTGTTTGTTACCGTGTGTGTGTGACTGGTCTCTGCAGTGTGCCATCTCACCAACCATTATACGGAATCCCTCATCTGACCTCTCTTTACTCCTCTCCACTCCCTGCTCCACCCCCACCCCTCACGCATCAACCACCCACAGGCTTCACAAGAGACCTTATGAGGATCATTTGACTGGAATGATATTGCTGCTTCAGGCTTTTGAGAGTGGGGAAAACAAGCAATTTGTTATACAATTCTCTGCAGAGAGTTTATTGTGGTCCAGCAGGCTCCCTGGTTCAGTAAGTAGACCTGTGATGCTAAGCTAAAGGTAGCAGCTGAGGTGGTTTGAGTGTCACAGTATGTATGATGTGAAAGTTAATTATCCTGAATTCTTGTTTATTTTAATGCTCATTATATTTGAACTATTGCTAAGAGAGTAGCACTGTAAGATGTCAGTGCATCATTACTAGCGAAGATGTGATCAGGCTTTTTAAGGTGAATATTGATCACTGATTTTAATTAACACAGGGAGTCATTAATCGGATCTCTCTCTCTCTCTCTTTTTTTTATGTTACCTATATACATACATTTCACCTTGGGTCCATTCGCTGTTGCTGTTTCTTGACTTTAAGTAGAATTTAACTGATATGATTTAATCATTTAAATCATGTTATTCTCTTCTGCTGTCTGAATTATGGGTGTTAAAAATTATAATTTTGATTTTGTGTTAATAATACATGTATGATGATATTCTGTGAATAATCTGGTACAGATGTTGGGCACGTTGGATTTCATGTCCATCTATTTATCTGGTTTCCTTTTCACTATTAATCAGGTGTTATTAAAGTAAACAAACTTAAACATGAATTTGACAAATGGCAAAAAGTTCTGTTTTTAATAGTAACAGTGGAACACATTCCTTGCATTGGAGGTACATTTCTGTATTTTAATGATTTTGCACACATTTGTCACACTGAAATAAAGTTCAATATATGATAAATGTAGATATTGTGAGAATTCAGTCCAACTCAATATGCTGATATTCTAAGCAGCAGAGCATTTCGAGCAATCAGTTGATAAAACAGACATTTTACTTGTGTTCACACGTCTCATAGACACACCAAACCTCATATAAAGTCGGAGTTGCTGTTATATTTGTCATATTTGACCATCAAAAAGGTTACACTGTCACCTCAGTCTTTTGCCATTGTGATCTTGTGTGGAGATTTGGTGCAAGACACATCTGCCCCAGAATGTGACAGTGGAAGCCAGGACAACAATCCTCCAAAAACCTGCTTTCATTTATAAAACATTTGTAAATGATAATTCTTATTTATTGGAGCGCTAATCTGGAACACAAACTGGAGAACACATGTTTACTTTGTTGCTTAAGCTGTTTTTCCAACTGTTTTTTCTGACTGTCTAATTCTAATCCCACGGAATAAATCACAACAATTATTGAAATATTGGCTACTAACATCTTTCCCACCAAGATAAATGTTGCGAAATGTAATAGTTTGAGAACAAAAAGGGATCCAACTCTGAATCTGTTACTCTCTTGTTTTGGCAGAGGACCAGAAGTGAGGGGACAATGCGAGTCCAGGTGCACACCAAGTTCTGTTTCCTGTGTGTGCTCACCTTCCTCTTCCATCAGTGCAACCACTGCCATGGAGAAGGGCACAGCCATCAGCACAGTGGACACCACCATAACGACCACAACCACACCCACAGCGACCTGCAGATTTCTGAGGCTCCCTATGTGAAAGGAGCCACTTTGTCTCCAGACTCCAGCAGTTCTCAAGGGCACTCTCTAGAGGAGGAGCAGCGCTATTACATCCACGAGCTGTTCAAGCGCTATGGCCAGAAGGGCCGGCTGGATTTCCAGGGATTTCAGAGTCTGCTGTACAGCTTGGGTCTGGGCGAAGTGAAGGTGGTAGATGTCGATCACGAGGATCTGGGTCATGATCACGTAACTCACCTAGACCTGCTTGATGTGCAGGATGGCCTTCACTCACATTCATCCACCAACAAAAGCCATAGCCATGGTCATGGGCATGATCATGATCGTGACCATTCACAACACAAGCATCCACATAAAGAAGCAGCTCCCACACCGTGCAACCAGACTTCTGCTGCCGGTCCAGCCACTGGTGCATCTACAGGACATGACCATGACCTCAAGCATGTTTATGATGCAGAAGATCATGATCAAGCCAAAGTAGACGATAGTGACCATAAACATTCTGATGGACATGTGCAGGACACACATGATCATGATCATGCACATGACAAAGAGCACAAACATGAGCAGGTACAGGTTCACTCTAACAGTAAGGACCCGTCTTCTCAACCTCATGATGATCACGACCACAGTGATCACGACCACAGTGACCACGACCACAGTGACCACGACCACAGTGATCACGACCACAGTGATCACGACCACGGGGATCACGGACACGGTGGTCACGGACACAGTGTTCACGACCACAGTGATCACGGCGACCACAGTATTCACGACCACAGTGATCACGGCGACCACAGTGATCACGAACACAGTCATATCCATGGAGTGCAGACAGTCACGGGCATTCCTCCCATCAACCCAGACCAGCAGCCTTCTCCCCAGTTGGAGCCATCCCGTGTCCCTCAGGAGCCACCGTCCGCTCCTGCCACCACAGAGAGTCGGCTCAAGAAGCAGAGAAAGCCCGGCAGGGTCCGAGGACAAAGAGGACGAAACAGAACAACTTCTCTCACACCTCTGTCTGATGACCATGAACAGCAGTCTGAACACAGTCATCATGATCACGATCATGATCACAGCCATTCTCATAAACATAAAAGAGAAGCACCAGAAGGGCCTGCCTCTCCCACTTTGCGAACCCAAGTCGTGCCTGGCCATCCAAGAGGATTGGCTCATCAGCACGAGGAGGTAGGACTTTGTCTACACTCACAGTCTGATGTCTGCTTTGAGAAGCGCCACTTTCCCGAATTTATGTTTCAGTTATGAAGAAAACCATAGCACTGGCAGTTGTCTGCAGTTGAAAACATTTGAAATATACTGTGTTGATATTTTAGTTTAAAGCATTAAAAACAATTCTAAACAGAAAGTGAAGAAATCTCAGTTTTGACATCTGTGACGTCTATGCTTTGTGTTGCAGGGATAGTTGTGAAGTTCTGTTTTAAATCTATTGAGGTTTCTATGATAACCAGCTAGGCCATGGCTTCTTTGTAACTAAAACGTCCCCATCACTAGCTTCATGGTTAACTAAGCTTCCTGGCGAAAAGTTAGCAGCAGTTAGCAGCTGCTTCATGTTTGTTTAGAGTATGAATTTGATATCGGGCCACTTCGTACAGGCGACACCTCTGCAAAGTGATGCAACAACTGTCCTGCTGATGACCTGAACAGTACTATGTCTGCTCGTCAGTTTCTCTTAGCGACCTGATAATTCCCAGAAATACACTGGTTTTTTTTGTTATGCTAACTTGCTGCTAACTTTATTCTGAGCAGTTGCCAACTTTATTTTGAAACGAAAATTTTGCTTATAGGTATTTGTTGATGGCCTTTATTTCATGACTAAATGGTAATGACAATGTGAATGAGGGGAAAAGAAGTAGACCAAAAATAAGTCAGTGTGATTCTAAACTCAGTTAGATCGCAGTAGCCACCTCAAAGCATTGATTGTATTAATTTGTAAACAAGCACTTATATCCAACTCCAAAAGTCTCTGTCATTTTCCTGCCCAGATCCAGTATCAGCTTCCGTTGTGGTCGAATGTAGAAGAAGTTTGTTCATGTACACAAAATTGTGGAGAGTCTGTCTTCTTGTGCTTACAAAGTTATTTTTAATTTGTTGGGTTGAATAAAAATTAGCTTTTTTCTAACCCTGTCACTACTAAAGTATTTTTAGAGTCTTTCTGGTCCCCTCTGACACATCACTTCAACGGATGTTGTACTTAAAACCAAAACACCAGGAAATTGTTGGCTTTGCTTCAAGAGCGAGGAGTTTATTAATCAATACTGTAAGTGTCAAAAAATCCTGAACTGTACAAGTGATAACTTGACACAAAATCTGTCTAACGAGGATCAAACACTCCACCCATGCAGGGTTAAAATGTGGCAGCAAGAAATGTTTTTTTTGTTAACTTCATGTGGTTGACTTGGAATATTTCTGTTACAAGTGATTTTAAAAAGAAGAATTATTTACACAGAAGAAAAGTCAAGTTTAGAGTCCCCTCATACTGAATGTGCTCTGTCTCCTTCCAGTGTTTGAACCTGACTCAGCTCCTCAGCTACTACGGCCTGAATCCTGATGCTCCCATCTCCCCCAGCCAGTTCGTCTACCTGTGTCCTGCTCTGCTCTACCAGATTGATAGTCGTGTCTGCATACGGCATTACCACCAGATGGATGTGGAGCAGGAAGCTTTGCCGTCTGTCAGTTCTGGTAAGAGCCAAGTATCTTATTGATCCGGTCCATTTTGACTCAAAAGACTTGTAATATGAAGAGAAACAATCATTTTTGCTAGTGTCAACCTCCACACCGCCGAGAGCAAAGGCTGCAGTACATGAGACCTCAGTCAGGGTTTTTTCACTCCAGGGCTAACTTTATGTCCGTCAGGTTGATGTTGTAGACATGTGGGATATGCAGATATTTAGCTTTCTTTGGACATGTATACACTGCATTCAGAATATGTGTCTCAGTTTGCATCACATGGCCTCTTGCACTTAACAATCAGCTCTGTGCATCGTCATGGATGCGCTGTAAGCAAATCACAGTGTTGTGGTAGAGATGCATTGTAGTAACAGCATGCCAGCATCGGTCACGCTCTGTTAACTCGTCTTCTGATGTTTCTGCCTAGCTTTGTTTTATTTTGTTCCACACTTACTTGGAAGCAAACACTAGCTGGGCTGCCTGCTCTATCACTGCTGAACAACATCCTGATGTACAGGAGATTTCAGATTTTTACGCTCCATATGGCTTTTAAAGATCAATACCTCCCTCCAGAGCAAAGCAACAGAAATACAATGCTTAGATCAGGGCTGCCTAATGTTGGCCCTGCATAAGGTTCAGTTTGGCCCGTGAGAGTGAAGTTTATACTGAACCAATTTAAACACAGTTTGTGTCATTATTCTATAACCATTACAATGTGCAATCAACATCAAGTCCAGAAAAAATGTTTGGGTACCCCTGGCTTTAATATTGCCATTGTTCAGTCTTGGAAAGTTGTGCAGTCTTCATACCAATAATTGGGTTCAGACCAAGTCAAAATGAACTTTATTCGTACAATAAATTAAGTAGCAGAACCTTCAACACCCATCAGTACATAATCACATTTGGATCCAACCAGCATGTTTGTTCAGTAGATCATTGTTTCGTCGTCAGAACCCATGAAAACAAAATGAAAAACACCAGGAAACAACTGGTGCTTGAGCACCATACTATATAAAGTGACATGATAAGAATTTGGTCTGTGAAAGAAATAAAAGTCATCTGTAAGAGTATCTGGTGCCATCAGCCGGAGGAAACCGCTATCGTCAGTAGAGTGAAACCATTGGGGTTTAAAATGTGATGCTATCAGGATCTATAAGCTGAAGCTCCTCTCTTGGGGAGGAGCGTCAAGCCTGCAGAATGTAATGTTTATTTGACCTAATTAAGCCATATTTTATTGTGATGATAATTGAAGTGATCCAGGAGTAATAACCATCATCCCCTGGGTATACCCACCAATCTTGCCCCATCTTCTCATTTTCATTTCATTGATAGGGCAGTTTTTCTTCTCATTTTCTGCCTTCCAGAGCAGCAATGAACATTCACCAGAGCATTATTTCAACACTGACATCAGTTTAAACAGAGTGCTGAAAGTCAGTGCCGGTTTCTTCAAGTAATTTGAGAGCCGAGACCCTCAGACCCAGTGAATATGCTGTGGCTGACTACCCTCAAGCTTCATGTGTTTTTGCAACACCATCGCTTAATTAACTTTTCTTGAGAGATGAGGAAGGAATAAGATCTAACAGCTTTAAGACAACCACAGTGGAGAAGTAAGAGAATTACCACTATCAGGAATGTGTTTTTTCTTTTTTATTGATGCTGTTTGATCTATTAACATGTTGCCAAGTATGAAGTCAGACTTATCTAAGTGCAATAACATGTTTAACTTTTATTTAGAGTCACAAAGGGTTGTTAAAACCTCACTTGCCATTTCCCAGGATATTGCTTCTTTTTCATGTTGTACACTTCACTACTTTGCAGCTCTGCAGGAGCACTCTGTAACTAAATGACTTACTCATGGCTCAATTGAAAGATGCACTGCAGAGTTATAATAGTTTTGAATTTTCAGGCATTTCTTTTATTTTATTTTAGCCCTAGCTAGTTTTAGTTTGGTTAGTTTTACTGTAGTTCTAGTTTTTCATGGCCAGTTATAATGTTTCAGAAGTGTGGTGTAGTTACACATACAAAAAATGTGCTTCTAAATGGGAACCTCATGTGAGTAAGAAACTTGCATGGGATAGGCAAAGTCTGTTTTTGATGTGAAGGCTCCATGCAACATCAACGTTTCAGAAGTGGAGCGTGACTGTTCTTCTGCAGCCATGTTAATAATATAGTTTAGAGTTGTTTTGCTCACTTATACATGTATTGGAAGCATAAATAGTTATTTGAAGCTCATGTAGATAACGGGTGCTTGTGTGGCTGTACTTGAAAATGGCAGCTTTTTGTTGTTCCTAACCTTCTCTGTCATCACTCGTGTTAAACCTTGATCAAATTTCATGGTTGTGAAGTTGTGTGACCAAAGAAAATATTGTTAAATGAAATACAATCCCAAATCATAAGTCTTTTACATAGCAGATATTTGCATGCTGCTATATTAGACCTTTAATTATAATAGATTTAACCTTTAAACTTCCACTTTTGTCAGGTTAACTGTAGTTAAATGCATCCACCTGGAGATGTAGCTGAATAAAAACCAGTACAAGTCTCAGTTCAAACATCCAGGATTGTAATTGCATCTTAACTCATTACACTTCTTACGCCTAGCTTAAGAAGAAGGCTTATCCTAGTTATCATCAATTTAATGAATGGGAAAATACATTGGTTATTTTTAGATGGGATTGTGGATGCAGAAAGTATTTAGCATAAATCCTTAATTGATTAATTCTATCAGTCAATCACTCGTCCCCAGTGAGCGTATGCATAACTAATGGCCATCAGTGGGAGTTGATGGGCAATGAATGTATTAAGAGAGCTGAATATTTTGTGGGAAAGTCAATCTGGCATGAAAAGTGCTTTGAGCCACTCAGGAAGAGATACATATTTTTCTTTTTGGCATATTTAGTGGGAGAAAGTTTGAAGGAATAAGCGGCCAAGTCACCGTATCACACCACCACCGCCACCACATCATGTGATTGATGCTCCAAATCAGGATCGTTCACTCACCTACCTGCAACACTTGTGATGAATGTAGGATGATTTGTGTCTGTGCCAGTGTGTGCCCTCGTTATTAGCTAATTTTGGTTGCCATGGCACCAAACAAGTGGTCCTATTGTGTGATGTCAATTTGGTACAAAAAAACAAAACACAAAAAGACTCTTTTAGTGGACTCATCTCACTTATGTTCTTCAGATCATCTTTCGTCTTTATTTCTCTTCTTCCAGCTCGTGTTCCAAATCCCCGAAGTAATTATATACAGAGGGAAAAAAACCCCAGAAAGAGGCTGAAAGATCAGCTATAAAAAATGAAGGTCAATGTTAAGCCCTGCTCTGGGAGCTCACTGTGTTTCCAGGTTTATGAGAATGCAAATCATAAAATCACAGTGCTTTAAAGTTAATGAGTTACAGGTCATGAAATAAAGCCATAAAAGATTGCTACAAATCAAATCCCGACCAGTAATAAACCTACAGAAAAGGCAGCTTTTTCAGCCGGTATGGTGCTTTGTGTGTGCATTAGTGGGTAATGTAAATGTAAATCTATAGGAATAGAAAATGCAGCGTGAGCACAGCATGATAATTAATCTGTTCACGCTGCATTTTCACCTGGTAAATTCACTTGTCCTCATGTTACCTGCAGCCGGATCAGATTTTAGTTTTTTAGTTAAGTTATGCGCAGTGGGTGCAGAGGTCTTGGAGCTGTCACTGTAAACAACGGACAACATGGCAACCGTGGGGTCAGCAGATGTTCTGCAAAAGCTGGATTTATTTTTAATTAGAAGTAACAAGTGCCATTTTAATGAAAAGCAGAAGTTATCGCTGCTCTCGTGAACTTCAGCGTGGAATAACACTGTCAAAGCAGCACTGAAGTTCAAGCATGAGATTGGAGGAATTCCCAAACTGTGTGCCCTCCTAAATCTTTAATTATTAAACACACACTCCCCTCTGGAGACACCTGTGTCACGTGTGCCTGAGGCGGCAGAGTGCCACCACTGAAAACACTCATAAAAATGGTAATGACAGCGAGGAAGGCAGCACGAACAAGTCAAAAGGGCAAGAATGGCTCCTCATTAGTGCAAAACTAGAGGCGCTAGACTGTCTGTAATGGCACACCAAGACTCAACCATTGGCATCACCACACGCCACAACGCTACCTCTCATTTACCTCCTGCCGGCATCCGTGGGGGAGCTCAGAAAATTTGCAGTTGGTTTCTCTCTTGTCCCCACTCCCTTCTCTTTTTGCACTGTGCCAATTAGGAGAGCCCGAGCAATACCCTGGGCCATTTTTCTGAGCCATGGCTCACAGGAGATGCGTAATTGGACAGAAGACACAGACCAGTGGGTCTCCTTCTCGTCTGTTCTCTTCCCCTATCTACACTTTCCGTCGCCCCGCCGCAACCCCCCGCACACCTCGACATCTCCACACACACACGCACACACACACAAAATAAAAAAGCTGCATAAGGGTAATGAGATAGAGAAGTAGATGAGCTGCGTGAGTGTGAAGGACCTGCAGTAAAAGTACTGTCGGCCTGATATACAGTCGCCTCTCAGGGCTACACCATGTTCCGCTTGAAGAGACAAATAAGAAAGCAGTCAGCTGGAGCACCTTTATTTCTGTAAGGCACATTGGAAATGGTGGTAACAATAAAAGGAGAAGGTGAGGGTGATTAAAGACATTTTCATCAGTGGTGAGAGAATGAATTCAGTCCGCCCAGTTTGTCCTGTCTAATGACGAGACTCCTCACAGTGAACCTTTTATCAAGTAAGTGAATTCAGCTTCTTGAGATTTTGATTACTTTTCAGTTATGTAACTAAGCAACAAACAGAGACACAGTTCATGGACCCACATTTTCATCAGTGTTACGAAAGGTTTCTGTTTATTAGATAATGATACTTTGACAGAAAATCACAGTTATTAAATTACACATTATTCGAAGGGTATTAAAGCATTAATGTCTAAAGTGAATGCAAAAACAAGATTTACAAAAATATGATTTGTAAACAGTCAACATCACATATGGGTTAATACCAACTTAAATATATGTCAGATAATATTTTACTCATTTTATTTTATTTGCACACACTAAGATTGGATAAAATCAGATGATTAATTAAAGACTTGTCAAGAGAAGTCGAGAAGCCATCAGGTTAATACGACAGAGATTACAGATTACAGATCAGTGGACAATAGTCCAATAAAAACAGAGAAATACATTTAAAAAATAATGCAAGGAAAAAGAAAATATACATATAAATGTACAAGAAGACATTCATAAACTAAATGTGATGACAGTTTTCTTTGAAAACAATAGAAAATACAAACTCATCCTGGATATTTCTAACTTTATAGTAGCCTGTAGCACCAGTCTATGCAGTAGAAGGACTTACAGCCTAGCTTTATGAAAAGACCATCTTCCCAATCTTCCCAGCGGTGAAATACTTCTTTAACACCTATGGGAAATTTAACGGCGAAGAGCAACGTCATTAAAACCCACGAATGTCTTGAGATTCTTTGAGGATGCATGTAAACCTGCAGCAAGAGTCAGTGTTTGGGTAGAAAGCTTCCCCAAAAGCTAATAATGCCAAGTGGCTGCATAATCGGCTCTTAAGCATCAGGGCCTCACTCTGCAGTGAAGATATTTCCCGCCGGAGGAACTCCAGCCTCCTGTTTTCTGGATGGAGAGTCGGCTGCCGGGGGACAGACTTTTTTTGGAATGTTTTTCAATCCTACAGCTGGGTAATGGGACAGTAACAGCTTGATTCAGTCTCTCTAAAGACCGCTCTGTCAGGCAAAAGACATGTTTCAGATCATCTCTTCAGAAGAGGCACCACCTGGGGCCGATTAGAGGAGGAGAGGAAGTGTCTCTGCCACTGTGATTTTACTGTTATTAGTCATTTTTCCTTCTGGCTCAGTAGCATCTTCGCTTCTTTGTTTATATGAGTTTAGCTTCATCAGTTCCCGCTAGTTTGCAATGTGATTAGATATATATGATGTTAAGTGATGGTCAGCTACCTCTAAGGGTCATAATCTTCAGGCAAATAATACTTTATTGATGGAATGGATGTTGTCCATATTTAGTAAGACACAAACATTGACAAAACAATGATGGGAAAGAGAGACACTCTTCCTGCTTCCTGTTTCTGTAGTCACGGGCATGCTCAGTGTTCGTGAAATATGAGTTTACAGGTGTGTTTTATGGAAAGGAGATTATTTCTGTTGATTGATTAATCTGGGGATTATTTTCTCGATAAATCTTTTGGTCTATAAAAATAGCTTCTTGTGACCAAACAGCTGGTTAAAATCCAAAGATTCTAATGAAAAAACAAAAAGCAGTTAATTGAACCAGCAAATATTTGATATTTATGCTTGAAAAACGACTTCATTAGTTGGCAGCTATTTTGAGAACTGGTTATTCGTTTGTTTTTTGATCAGCTCAGCAATAAATGTACTAATCATTGCAGCTCTAGATCGAACATGGAAAGAGCGAGGGGTTTGCTTTTTTTTTAATCAGTTGCAATTTAGAGTGATCATCGTTTGACTATGAAGACTTTATTATATTATCTTCAAACACAAAAATAAAGAAGAACCGTGAGGAGATTCCTTAAAACACTCTCCTCAGATTTAGTGTCTGTTGGGGAGGTACTTGACATGAAGAAGTTTGGGAACCCCTGACCAAAATAACCTGCTAAATCTGTGAGGAAGTGACCTGGCCTCACCTTTCTGTGCTGCATTTCTGGAGCATTCCTTGAATGCCTCACTGAATGCACTCAGCAGCCTGGAAGATGTGCATTACATGCACACTGCGTTTTAGTCAATAGACGTCCTACAGCTGAATGTCAGCAGCGAAGGACCCGGCGTTGCTTTAGCAAACACACCACCAGCTGTGGTGTGACATTGAATTTCATACAACATTAAAGACTTTGTCCTCCGCCACGAACAAAGTTTTTCTCGCTCAATGTTGTGCAGTTTTGAAACACGTCCTGCGCTGACAGCTGGACTGACAGTTTAAATGATAGTGTACCTTTCCGACTTTCTCCTCTTCTGCTTCATGTGTCTCGTCCGTGGCCTTGAATGAAAAATGAGGCGGGTAAAATTCAGCTGAAATGTCACTTCACATTTCTCGCTTTAGGCGTCATGCGTCATCACAAGGACACACGGATTGAAAACCTCTGGAGGATTCCATCATATGTGAACAGGATGGGAGAAATGCCTTTCGTCAGGGACAGGCTGACGGTAAAGCTGTGGCTGTTAGTGTGACAGCTTCTGAACCGACCGTACCGCTCCTTTCTTCTGTCTTTTCACAGCTGAACAGTCACACTACATCTCCAAAACAGTGGATGTGGCTCCTGACCCTCACAGTGTAGTAACTGTAGAGTAAATAATACTGCCTCTCTCCGTCTCTTTCTCCAGTGTGGGTTTGGCTGTGGGGTTTCGTGTCCATCACCATCATCAGCCTGCTCTCTCTGCTGGGTGTGGTGCTCGTTCCCATCCTCAACCAATCCTGCTTCAAGTTCCTGCTCACCTTCCTGGTGGCGCTGGCAGTGGGCACGCTCAGCGGCGACGCCCTCCTCCATCTACTGCCTCACGTGAGTACACCAGACATCCAGGACACAATCTGTGTTCGGTAGATTAAAAACCTTTTTCTAGAGCCTTGGAAAAGAAATCAGGGTTGGTCTGTATAGATTTAAGTAAAAGAATTGATGAGAGATGATCTGGAACCGAATGTTTACAGGCAGATTATTCCAGTCAAAGGGAACTTAAACACAAAGGCTCTCTCAGCTCCCAATTTATCCTTCTACTCATCATACATTTGCAAAGATTCGAAAGTATGTATCTTAACATCCTTCAAACATCAGTGTTCATACTCATGTCATCACAAGTGACTGCTGACCCAGTTCACTTTTGAGTTCCTCTTCGTCTGTCTGAACACACCGGGTCAATCTGTGAGCGGTCACACAGGAAGTGTCAGTGATCATCAACCATCCTCTGCTCGTTCTGTTCTTTATCAGCCAGACGAGGCTTCTGGGATTTGATCTGTGTGACTCTAGGAAATAAAATCTATGTTCTGATAAATGTGCGATCCTCCTTCCTCACTCTTATTCTTCTCTCTCGACGTCCCTGTCTGCAGTCTCAAGGACACCACGACCACGGCGAGCCTGCGGAGAGCAATGACGTCGATCTGGTAGAAAAGTTTGATGGAGTGTGGAAGGGGCTCACGGCGCTGGCTGGCATCTACCTCCTCTTCATCATCGAACACTGTATTGGCATGTTTAAGCACTACAAAGACCACGGGGTAAAATAAACATGATCAAGCGATAGCTGCTGCTTTTTGCTTTATTCTGTCAGTTTGCTTCTCGTGGTGACAGAAATCATAACATTGTCTCTGCTCACAGGGCATGAAGAAGTCGAGCGAGGAGGGCAAGATTGGCAGGAAGCTGTCAGATCACAAGTTAAACCGTCGCTCAGATGCAGAGTGGCTGCACCTGAAGCCCCTCAGCGAAGGTAAGAAACCACCACCGTCCTTACAGCACTTAGTTTCTGAGGCTGTCACCTTAATATCTGCTCTCTCCTCCAGACCACGACAGCACCGCCATCTCCTGCGACAACGGTCACAACGACACGCAGCTCACGGAGCTCCAGACGCCCGACTCGCCCACCAACAAGACGCCACTGGCACCCACAAAACCCCAACTAGCCCAGCCGTCACCCACGAAAGAGAACGGACGTAAGGCCAAGAAGCACGGACACTCGCACGGCCACGGTCACTCTCACGGTGGGAACTGCCACTCGGACCAGGAGATGAAGGACGCTGGTATAGCCAGCATCGCCTGGATGGTCATCATGGGCGACGGCATGCACAACTTCAGCGACGGCCTGGCTATAGGTAAGAGTTCCTGTTAGGACCTCTGCGTGAGGCACTGCAACACATTCCTGTTACTCCACTAACAAATGCGGGATAATGATAGGTTGAAACTTAAACTTGTCTAATGCCAGTTCACATGTGTTAAGTTTATAATTCCCAATATACAAAACAGCAAATATAAACAGTCTGAAACAAACTGAAGTGATAAAACATATTGAATATTTTGGTAAATACACTTACATACTAGTAAACACAGTGTGATGTGTTGTGTGCAATACTAATACTACTCCTGCCCAGAAATGGGAACTGATAGGATGCAGCAGATCATGTACCTCCCCAGACTTAATCCAGAAGGAATTCAACTTGTTTTACATTCCGAATTAGACGCATCGTTTTTTACCAGAGCTGATGATGAAAGTAGCTACGGAGTGAGACATCTCAGCTCTCTGATTTCAGTTTTGAGTTACACGTGCAGCACCGATCAGGCAGCTGACAGCAAAGATCGGGTAGCGACACAGAAGCCGCTGACAGTGTTACAGCAGTTACTTTTTAAATATCTTCAACTTGAGTTTCTCTTAAAATGTTGGCACCAACTGAACAGGGAGATGGATGGAAAAGTAAAAAGCCGGCGTCGTTAGCTTCAACACAAGTCAGACCATCGTGCCTGACGGGGGGTGAAATTAGCGTGTCCACCTGAGTGCTGTGTTTCCATCACAGTGGAGCAAATAAACACCTGAGACTACTGCTGAGCATTTGATGTGGGAGTAAAAGCCGATTGCACTCATTCACATTAAAGACAAAAGCCAGATGTTAGTGGGTGTTTGTGTCTTTTTTGTCCAGTGTGAAAGGACAATAACCACCCAGCTGCAGTGACTTTCCCCTGGAACAGACTCCAGGATGTCACAGTGCCTAGCCTCATATTTCACAAAATGTCAAACTTTTCCTTCCCGTGTTCCTTTTTTTTTCAATCGCTGACATTTCCTGAACTTGTTGTCTCTCCAGGCGCAGCGTTCAGTGCGAACCTGACAGGAGGCATCAGCACATCAGTGGCTGTTTTCTGCCACGAATTACCTCATGAACTTGGTAAGTCGATTGCACCGAGATGTGAAAAAAAATAAACAAATAAGTTATTTTCTCATTACACACTAGACACTGCACTCTCCATTTACTCAACAAGTCGAACAAAGTTGCTTTGTGAGGGGCATCGCAGAGCGACTCACAAAATGACAACGTCAACAGCGTCTCATGCAAAACAGCTCCTTTTCTTACTCGAACCGAAACTTTAATCCGAGTTGGTCTCACGACCCTCGGTCCCTGGGAGCCCGTTACAAACCCAGTGGTGTCAGTAATCATCGCTCCTCTCTTCGCTCACACAAAACGCACTTTTTTTTCTCTAGATTAATGTCTTTTTGTCTGACAGCAGCGAGATGGCTGTCTGTCAGTGAGGATGATGTACCGTACCTGGCACACATTGTTCAGTAGAGTCAGACTCTAAAGACGGTACAGCTGCCGGTGCGTTCATTTGCATTCAGATCTGATGTCTCCGAGGACACGTTTGATTCAGCGACTGTGAACATTTTTCGTTCAGAGTAGTGTTGCTTTTTTTTTTCTCTCGCTTTACTCGGCAGCGCTCTCCTCTGCCTGTTTGTTTATAGTGAGAGCAAAAGGTGGCGGGAGCGGGGTGAAGAAGACAGACAATAGGGCCATCCAGCAGCAGATCAGTACTAATGATGTGTCTTGCCACCGTGCAGCATCCATGCCTCGTTTGTGTGCTTGATGAATAGAGTAGTGTCAATTACGGCAGAGTGTGAAGCGGTGAGTAATAGCCTTCGTTTGCCTGCCTGCTCCCTCTTGTGTTGACTCGCAGCTTCCTGTGCTGTTGCTCTTGTTGTTTTGTTGAGGGGGAAAAAAGGCTAAATGTGTTGAAAGCGCCTGTGTGAAGGCTGAAACTAAAACCTGTGATGTTCAACATTTAGCTGTTTCAGTCGGTTGTCGGTTCAGCTTCCAGGTGCCCAAAAAGCTTTGAATCTTATCCAGCATTTCTGTCCTTTTTATCGCTATTTCCACTCGAGTTTCCAGATGGCTAACTGCAGCACGAGGACGATTTTCAAGATCAGTCTCTCCCCGTGTAATTTCACATTTCCTGTTGATTCGGCGCCCGTTCTTCAGGAGCCACTTGCCGCAGTGCCTTCACCCCTGTTGAGCCGCTTGTCAGACAAACCCAGCAGTTTGATGAGTGCACCTCACAGCTCCTCTTCAACACAAAAGCCGTCCCCCGACTGGCAGCTGGATGGCAAAGATGATGATTATGAGGGTTCTTTAACCACCCAGAGTGAAACTAATTGGCAGTGATGGGTGTGTTAATTGCGGTAGATGAGGCGGCGGCAGGCGTGTCTGAGTGTCTGACGGTTTGGAACCGGGGAGGCAGGAAGTGCCGGAGTAAGTTGAAGAGGGGGAGAGAAAAAAAAATACGCTTTTAAGTGAGGTGTGTGCGAACTGTCTCTCTTTAGCTCCCCCCGCCTTCTTCTCCGGGTTTGATTGATGGATGAGAGAAGTGGTAATATATTCATTGTGGTAATTAGCAAGGAAAAGAGGCCGCTTGTTACACGGTGCAGGAAATGTAGGCCACCCCCTTCTCAGTATTCATCTCTCTCTCCAAATCCAGGGCATTTCCGCTGAGACTTGGGCCTCTTCCCGCATTTGGCCCGGCAATGATTGAAGAGGGTAGAGAGGCTACGGCGTGCATATGTAATCATAAGTGTATCAGGACAGGAGTTAAAGACATATTTCTTGGAAAGAGTTCACCTGCTTCAAGACAGAAATCGTTGGCAGGATGCATGGAGGGAGTTTGCCTCGAGCAAGTTCACCTCATCAAAAAAAAAAAGTGCGTGACAAATGTCAAGCTGCTCAGCGCGTCACTCTGCAGACTGTAAACAGAGACCGGACCCGCCGCCGCTGCTGCTGCTGCTGCTGCTGCTGCACGTCACTTCCTGTCACATTCATAAACAGCTTCTGAGGGAGCAGAATCGTTCACGACAAAGAAGCTGCACTCAAAAAACTGATGTGTCGAAAACACTGACGTGACACTTTAATCAAATGAACTGTCGCATATAATGGAAAGTTTTCCTATCATGTTGATTCTGCGTTGATAAATTAAATAACTTAAAGTGTGATTAGATTAAAGAGCGAGTCCTGGACACTCCCACTCAGGCGCTAATAGTAGCAGTGAGTTTACAGCTCGCGTGGACTTTCCTCCCCCCACACACACAAGTTTGTTGATGGGGAAGGCGTGATGAGTGTTAGCTTGGAGGTGGAGTGTTTTTATCATCATGATTAGTCACCACCTCCAGGAAGTATTGTTTTTGTTTCATCATCGTGTGTTTGGTCACAGCATGAGTGTCCGTGAGGGATTGGGAAGGTAGTTTTTTGACTCTTTCTTACTTAACTACATTGAATACATAATGAACACTACGGAGAAGCAACAGAATGATGTTTGAACTGTGCCATGAATCACATGTGACGTATAAAAGTCTCAGATTTGTCGTGAAGAACAGAAAAAGGTAAAGCAGTCTGGCATAACTGAAGTTTTCAATATAGAAGGAGAGTTGGTCGATTTTGTGAGTTAACAGTTCTTCAAGGTTTCAGCCAACGTTAAACAAGACGACGTCACTTAAGCAACCACTGGGTGTGTAATCTTTCTAATCACAAACCTCAACAGTCTTATATTTAATTAATTTTATGACAAACTGGCAGAAAGAGATCAAAACAGTTTTGTGTCTCTCCATACAATGCTGTACATCATTTTCCTGGAGTGGTTATCAAGTGGCGTCTGTTGAAAGGGGCGTGACATCGCCTCTCTATAGAATTAGAGTCTTTGTTTTAGGCAAATTATTCTTGGAGTGTGTTGGATCATGTGCGTCACAGTGAGAGGATGGATGGGGAAAGCTGTAATTGAGTGTGTGTGTGTGTGTGTGTGTGTGTGTGTGTGTGTGTCTCTTCTGGCTGACAGGTGACTTTGCAGTGCTGCTGAAAGCCGGGATGTCTGTGAAGCAGGCCATTGTCTACAATCTGCTGTCCGCCCTCATGGCCTATGTCGGCATGGTGATTGGCACAGCTGTGGGCCAGTACACGCACAATGTCACGAGCTGGATCTTCGCCATCACAGCTGGCATGTTCCTTTATGTGGCTCTGGTGGATATGGTAAGTTGGCACACGGCACTCCGAGCAGCCCCAGAGTGATAATTGTCCCTCAACAACATCAGCTTTAACTTTCACTGTCTCCTCTCCCTCGTGGGCCCTCAGACCTCTCCTCCAGATCTGCAATGCTAATTCCAGGAAAGTCTGTTTTCTGACCCCAACTGGTTTCTTTTTGTCTCTTTCATAGCTGCCGGAAATGCTCCACGGGGACAGCGAGGACCACAAGCGCTGCCAGCTGGGACACTTTGTCCTGCAGAACCTGGGCCTGCTGACCGGGTTCGGCATCATGCTGCTCATCGCCATCTTCGAAGACCAAATCGTTTTCGATTTTGGCTTCTAGTGGAGGACGCGAGAGTGGAGAAGGGGAGAGCTGGATGTATCAATATTGTTCTTCTTGGCCTTAACATGCTTTGTTTGCGATGTAACGGCCCAGTCTTGCATGCGATGTGAGTCTCGTTCATGGCCCGTGCCTCCATTCCAAACAAGCCGCGGTAGCTTATTCATATCTCATGACTCTGCCAGTGATGTTTACACTCTGCTCCTCCGTCACCTCTCCTCTGTCAGCTCCGATCTGTCTGCTCCCTGCGACACAAAGAGAAGAAGAGCGGGGCTGCACCTCCTCCTCTCCGAACCAGTAAACACCGTCTTTAAAAACAAAAAAGAGAGAGCTGTAGATAGGAAGGTGGTGCGGGAGGTGTGTTCCTGCAGAGATGCAGCTGTCACAGCCCAGCAGCTCGCCGCCTATGCATCATCACCTGTTGTTAGAGTGTCGTCGTCGTCGTCCCCCACCGCTCCGTCTCTGATCCGCTCTGTGCTCTGTCCCATCATCCATGCCTCGTACATCTGTGGCGTGTGTTCCACCCCGCATCCATCATCAACTTTCAGTGTCATCACGCTGTGTGTATCAGGCGTCTCGTGTGTCTCTCTGTGCCAAGCCCTGGCCACTGGAGCGCCGCCGCAGCCGCTCCGCACAACCGTCACACCGCCAGAGCTCAGTTTAGCTAGCTGCTACATCAGGAATCGACGCCGCTGGCTTCTCGTCGCTTCGCCTGCAGACCGCGTCGAAAACAGAAACGTGTTCCTCGGACTCAGTGTTTTCTTGTTTTGTTTTTTTACAACTTCATTTACTCGTCAAAGTTGTGTTTAATCGTCTAATTTGATAATATTTTTTAGTTCCTAGTGATAGCTAACACAGCTGCCAAAAAAATTGCATTGAAGACTCCTCCGTGTTTTTGTTTAGTGACTAGATGTTTCACAAATGTCTGACAAATCTTTTTTACTTTTAAGGATTTGACAATCTGTAGCCAGAGGAGACACATCCTTGTTAGGATCTTTAAAATGTGAATCCAGAAAAACTTGCTGTCATCAAAAAAGTGTTGTAGTTTACTAGATTTATTTAGGGTGCCTCTTTGAGTTCCTTAAAGGTGCTTTTGTTCGACCGCACCGCCTGCAGTGGACGTTTTTAAACACACGAGGAGGTTGAGTTGTCTCATTATTTTTGTTGTACTGTAAATACAGGAGGTCTTTATAGCGTCAGTAGTGTCAGTGAGCAGCTAAAAGCTAATTGTTCCTGTTAATAATAGTTAAGAAAAGTACTTCTGTAAAGGAACTAATTAACTTCCTGACAATCTGAGACAGACCAAGCAAAAGACAACAGAACGATAAACTGCTTTCAAACGACGGCATTCCCTGCACTTATAATGGAGTTATTAAACCGTAAGACTATAATGATTATTATCTGTTATATGTTGAACTCACACTGCTGATTGTGCCAAAACTGGCCTGAGTGTGGATTTTTCAGTGGCTGGTGCTTGATGCTGCCCCATGCATTGTCACCCCCATCCTATCCCCTCCCCCCTCCCCCGACATTCCACTGGCTGTTCTGCAGCTCACATGCTAAGCTAGCTCACCTAGCTTCAGCTGCTGGAGCACACAGAAAACGTGTGTGGCTTCATTTATCCTGTCACTGTGTGACATCCATCGTCTTTGTCTTAACTGGGTGTAAATCATCAGTCGGTCCGTCACTCGTGTGATCGACCCGACTGAATCATGCATGACGCATGAGTGCAAAACGGTACAGACGTCGTGTCGAGTGTAAATTTGTTTTTCATTCTTTGTTCTGCAAAGTTAAAATACTGACAGCCTTTTTTAGACTTTTTTGAACTAACTATGTGAAGATCATGAGAAACTCTTTGGGGTGTAGTGCACCGGGTGTTTCTAACGAAGCAGCTCATAAATCTTCTTTCCTTTTCTTTTTTTTTTTGGCATTTTATTATTTAATCTCTTGTTCATATTTAATGTCGGTGCACACAAGTGTTTAACGAGACCTGAATGTATTTTTCTTTGAACACCAAGTTCATCATTTTCTGTCTTATTTGACATGAATTCAGTTGTTTCCTACAATATTCATTTGATTGTGTTTTTCTTTTAAAAGAGTCTGGCTCCTTTTTTAAAAAAACAAAACAGTATTTCTCTTTTAAGTTCCTTTTATTCTTCGTATAATGTAAATCAGAGCTGTGCTGTAAGAGTTGGTGACACCTGAAGACACTATGCCCCAAAGAACACGTTTCTTCACTGTTTACGATGCAAAGACTGTCTGTTAAATGAAGGTCCATGATTATTTTTGCTTTGTTGTATGTATATTTGTTTAGTAATCTGGATATAAAATGCAAAATGTGACATCCTCGCTGTTTGCCTGTCTGTACATTCTCCCCCATTACGAAAGGAAAATAAACTCTGAAAAGTTTCCTGGACTCCTGATCTCTGATGGTTCTGGCATAATGTTACCGAGA
This sequence comes from Diplodus puntazzo, assembly GCA_963678695.2. Taxonomy (NCBI): domain Eukaryota; kingdom Metazoa; phylum Chordata; class Actinopteri; order Spariformes; family Sparidae; genus Diplodus; species Diplodus puntazzo. The sequence goes on along the minus strand of OZ023164.1, from coordinate 28,191,617 downwards.
CAAGCTGGTGTACAGCTGCGAAACCACAGCAGCAGAACACATCCATCAGTAATGTTCTCCTGCCTCTGGCTGCTCTGCTCTCTGCTCGTCTCCTGCCTCAGTTTCTGCTCCCACATCAGCAGGTTTAGCTAAGTTGATTCTTGAATAAATGTGAAGGCTCAGTGAACGATGCATACATTTAGAAACCAAATAGATGTATAAGGTTCTGCTGGAGGAGCTGTCAGAACTCAGTAGCGGTGTGTAATGGAAGTCTCAGCGTGGACTCAATGTAACTCTGCAATCAAGCCTGAAATAAAGTACAGCATGGTGAATTCAGTTATCAGAAATGTGTCTGCTGTAATGTGCAGACGTGACTATTTTCCTTGTTTTGTGACTTGCTGAGTGATCAGCTGTGGAGATGTCGGCCTTCTCTTGAATAGAAGGGAACTAAATAACACTTCCAAATAACAAATATTATTTGAAAACTGAACAGCAATGTCCCTTTATAGAAATCATGGCTCGGTTACTCAGATAATCCAGAGACCTTGTGGTCAGCAGTTTCATGTTGAGGCTCGTGGCTACGTTAACTACCGTCACTGCCACAAATCGACTATTTAGACCTGGAAACTGTGGAGCTGCTCAGCGGTATTGCAGCAAAAAATTCTGTCGATGGGACACCTCGAACTGCAAACACGGTCAGTAATGACTCGATAAATTGTTGAATTTGATCCATGGAGATTTTTTTTTATTTGTAAACCTTTCCTGGAGCGGAGGAAGGTGAAGTCAGTGACAGAAGAATGAAATCTGTACAGTGTTCAGATCTAGATAGATAAATGGCACAACAGTGAGAAAACATATTCAACCTTAAAGTTACATACAATCAAGTAAATCAACGTTCAAGAACTTGTGCTCGGTGTCAGATTGTTGGATTCGGTGGATTGTTATGTGCAACACAACAGAGAGACTTCTTCAGCCTCTGTCTTTAATTAAACGTCAAACAAAATGAACTATGAGCTGAGCTGGCAGAGCAGAGCGACCCCTCGTCTGATCCAGTGCTCAGCGGGCACGTTGGTGTCGAGCGTCATGGCGATGACATAGTTGGTGGAGTGGCCGGTGGTGGACAGGGTGCCGCGGCGCTCGCTGGTCTTGTAGACGGGCGACAGGTAGCACATCCTCTGGGGGATGTCCTGTCGCTTGATGGGCTTCAGCCACATCTGACGTAGAGAGAGAGAGGAGACAGAGGGAGCTACGTGGTTATTAAATCTGAGGCTGCCACATTTGTCCTCTCTTCCTCCGTTCGCTTCTTTAGCAGACAGTCGCTGTCGTTCAGAAGCTGTTTCACATTCAGAACATTTGACGAGTGGAATAATTAAGCTGGCAGTGAAACTGTGTACGCCTCTGCTGACGCGCAACAGAGTGAACAGTCTTGATTAGATGAAAAATTCATGATGATGGGCGAAGCTGTGGCGAAAGAAACACATTGATCGGAGTGTCTTTAAAGGAGCAGTTCACCAAAAATTAAAATTCTATCATTTTGTACTCAAAGCGATGAAAAGTCACACTGACAGCATCAGCATCCTCCTGGAACTACTGAACACGATGGAGACGTTTTACAACATGAAAAAAAAAAACATAAAAATTCTTGTTACATCTCCTCCAGCGTAATTTAAGTGTCTGGAAGCTCAGAGATCCAACATTCTAATTTGAATTTATTTCAAAAGACTTTCTTGACACCATTTTTTTTTTTTACACCAAAATCTTCACCGTGGCCGCTGACTTAAAACGTGAGCAGACAGCCGTTCTGAAGAAGCTTGAATCGAGGGTGTGAACAACGAGGGTTTCTAGATGAGATGTATGGGGCCACTTAATATTCTGCCAGTTTGTTTTAATACGTTTTAAAACAAGTCCACATCTACTCCACCTACATCTTCCTTCTATGAAACTTCCCCTGACGTTCCTTCTGCATGGGGCTGAGTAGATGAGTTTTAATATTTGGGTGAACGTTTCCTTTAAGTTTCAGAAGTCAGAACAGAAAGCTCAACATGAAACTCAGAGGGAAACTAACCCGAATCTCCCACTTCTTTATCCAAACGTTATCTTACTAATTGGAAGTGTGGGGACGTAAACATATAAAACAATAGCGTTAACAAGCAGTCGTCCCCTCTGGGCTATTAAGAAGTCTGGGTTTTGCAAAAAGGGATAAACTGGGCCACTCGGAAAAAAAAAAAAAAAAAGGGAGAGAGAAAAAACATCTTTAAAAGAAAAAACAAAAACAGTTTGTCGAGCCGCAGCCAGAAAAGTACTCATGTGGTTCCATAACGGCCGTCTCTGTTAGGATTTGCATTTCAAAGCCAGCCTCTGTTGTGATCCCCTCCCCCCCCACAAATAATAAACACATTTTTAATTAAGTTCCGCTCTTGTCAAAAACTGATTCTGTTAATAACTTGCCCTGAAATGTCTGAATATTAAAAAAGTCAGTCTCGTGCATTATTCATAGTCGCTGGATGTATTGTGGAGACGAGAGAACGGAGGGAGAAAAGAATACAAGAAAAAAGAAAGAAAAAAAAAAAACTTGATCAGTCACCGCTCTCTGCCACCGGCGCCGCGTCTCCATCACTCTGTCAGTCTGCTTTCATACACCGTATCAAGCTCGGATAATTAATAAAAAGGATGAGAGAGCGAAAGGAGCCGGGCTTCCTGCAGGCTGAACGCTGCTGCTGCTGCTCGGTATCAGGTCCAGAGAACAAGGAGCTGGAAAACATCCTCCTGGGTGCAGCTGCAGCGACAGGATGACGCGTGTTGTTCGCTCTCTCCTCGGAGACGCAGTATTGGTCTCTGATGAGAGAGGAGAAGGAAAGCTGCCGCCTCGCAGGAGTTTACGGGCTGAATAATGATGGAATCTGCCCCATTTTCATAATTTGATACGTGCACAGATATTATCTTTCGTCTCGTTTGACACCCAGAGGGATTCGCAGGAACAGAATCAATAAACCTCCTCCCTCTAACTTTATGTAAGAAAATGTTATGCAACTATTTTTTTCATTGCCTCGTTGCCTGCAGTGATTTTTTTTTTTTTTTCCCACCATACGCTGCCAAGTTATCTTACATCAAGGCTTGATAGTTGCTCATAATGAGGAGTCAAACCCGAACAATATAGAAAATGTAACACCACACATTTCTCTCTGCGTATTTGTACTTTCACTAAAAAAAAAAATGTATTGCCTCGAAAAAGTTTTTAAAAAGTTAAAAAAGCACAGATCCCGACTCTGATCGCTAACCAGATTTCTCACGGAAGACGAAGACTAAAACTGGAACTTTTAGACAAACAGATGAACTTTGAACCTCACGTCAACTTTCGTTCCAGTTCAGATCATGATCTGATCATCAGATCAACGTCTCGTAACTTATAAAGAAATCAAACCCTGCAGAGGATTTGTGCTTCATCTCCTGACCTTAGAAACAGCTGATTATCAGCTGGTCCTGGAGTTTTAATGATATCACATGTTTGTTTAATCAGAATGTTCAAAACAAACTTGTTTTGCATACTTGGTATCCACGCATGACAAAAATGTAACTTTGACTTAAAGCCGACACGGATGAGAAGCGACGACATTAAAAGCTCCGAAACGTCTGCTGAATGGACCTCAAGGTGTTTCATCACCTGTTTCTCATCACTATTTGTAGGTAACCTGGTTCCAGACCTTAAAAATCAAATCCTGAATCTCAGACTTGTTCGGCTATTTAACTCAGAAGGCGCCCACTTAATATTTTGAGCATTCATTTTTCCCCACAGACAGTTTAACACGACAACTTCTACGGCGCTCCTGGTTGAATCACGAGTAGAAAAGATTAACAACTTCGTTCAAAATATCTGGTTCTTTGATTAAAAAAAAAAGTACAAAAGCACGACTCCCAGGGTGCATTTCAGCGAGGACACATCCACCCAGAGCTTATGCTGCAATCCCCCGCAAGTCGGAAGTCAATATTTCCAAGTCAGCGTGCTCGACTTTCAATAAAAATACATCCCAGTGCATCTGCTCGGGAAAAACACGGCCAACAGCAAACTCAACTCATCTCCAGCAGCTGATTTAACAGATTAGCACGCTTGAAAAAGACAGGAGGAGTTGGCTCGTATCAACACTCCATCACATAAAGAGCCATGAAACGTTGATTCACTGTGAAGATGCACAAAAATGGCGTTCTCAGGACTAAGAACTTCTTATCTTTATCTTTATCTTCCTGCAGTTCGCAAATTATGTCCATGAAAAATCGCAAATACAAAAACGGCCACAAAGATCAAACCCAGCTGCACGGACTGGTGGAAGCTGACTTTAGGAAGAAACAACAGTCCTCATGAAGAGAGTTGGATTGAAACATCCCTCGCTACAGATGGCAAAACAAAACAAATACCTGTACCTGACATCTGTGTGTACAGTGTGTGTGTGTGTGTGTGCTCCTCACCACAGGCATGGTATCGTGCAGCACTTTGGGGTGCGACTCAGCAATAAGTTTGGTGTGTCTGTCCCAGCGGGCGCCGTCGAGGAACAGCCCTCTGATGTACACCCCTGAGTGTCACGCACAAACACAAGAGACAATTAGCGGTACAGCGATATTAGAACCCCAGAACCTTCTGCGACTACCACGTCTGCTGGCTCCTCCAGAACACATCAAACCTTTATGGACCGAGCTGAACTGACCTCGGTGCTCCGTCACTGTCTTTTCATAAAGGCATGTGAGCTGTCCTATTAATAGGCTGGGGGGGGAAAAAAAAGGGGGATAGATTTGGAGATAGCTGACAATCAGTAACACACACACACACACGCACACACACACACACACACACACACACACACACACACACACACAACACACACTGTGAGATTTGGAGCCTGGCAGTGAACTGTAGGCCGTGTTATTGTGATGAGGCTCCAGCTGGGGACTGATTGAGGGTGAGGCATTATGTGAGAGTTAGACTGAGAATCTGGGAGCCGAGCTGGAGGCACAGCGAGGGGCTGACGCAGGCCGGCACGCAGACGAGACGCGGGGAGGATTTGCCTCGACTTACTCTCTTATATTCAGTCAGACTAATGTCAGGTTTTGTTTCTTCACACACCCACTGCTCACTTCACTTGCACTGAAAAACTTTTAATCTCTCTCTGACTCTTTCCCCCTTCTTCTATACTCCTGGAAATTTAACCAATCAAACGCTGTCCTTATATTCTGCTTTTACTATTTCACTACCGCTCTTTCTCACTCTGTCTTCTCCACCACCCCCACTTAGTATCCTACCGTCCTCTGGGGGATGTTTGTGTTGTTTGTCATCCAGGACCTGGAAGTCGAAGCCGAGCAGGTCAATAGGGACGGTGTGTTTCCTGGCGTAGTTCTGCTGGCTGCCTGTGAGGAAGGCCTGAGTGAAGAAGAATCCCGACACCCAGAACACAGCGGGCGTCCCCTGATCGTCCCAGTCCTGAAAACACGGCAGATGAGCGTACGGGGTTAATCCATAGAATAAAGAACACGTGTAAAAATGCACGGATGAACAACAGAAACAAAAAATGAGCGACCACTTACATGAACACAGCCAAAACAAATATGCTTATGAGCCTTACAGCTCAACAGAATCTCTCTCTCTGCAGCTTAAAAAGGTTTGCATTTTTTTGGGAGCCAAGCTGTGCAGCGCTGGACCCCAGCAAACAGACAAACAGGACGACCAGAGAGATTTATATTGATAGATGCAGATAGTGAGTTAATCACTTCTGTCCAGGAGGAATTAGCACTTTAATCCACAGGCCACAGCATGTGGATTAAAGTACCCACTCACCCACAACCATGCCAGCCCATTTTTATAAGTTAGGAATGTAATGAAATTCTAAAATGTGTGATGTTGCAGCCAAGTTCATCACGGTTTAGTTCACTTTAGTAAAGTAAGATAGAAATGGACTGTTTCTGACAGAACCTGCTGCGTTCCCAATGACCTGTTTATTATTTATGTACGATGCTCATAAAGCTAAAGCACACTTCACTAAACAAAAGTTCAAGTTGGACCATCCCTTATTGTTTTATCTATTAACTTGTCGATTCACATTAAACATAAATCGCTCCTTTAAATCTGTCTTCAAAACTGCCATTATAACACACTATAGCATCATATTACATCTCCACATCTTATCTTATAGGTTTTAACTTGTAGCGGAGTGTTTTTCACAGTGTGTTACTCGATCTGAATACTTCTACAGAACACACTGAGATGTTTTTCTCCCAACTACAGTAAAGACAGCAAACATGTTTCCCTAAAATGTCGAGGTATTGTGCAAAAGGAAGCGAGCTGTGTCAGACAAGAAACCCGTGACTTTCCAGCTCACCCTGTGGGGGAGTCACGTGAATTCTTTCCATTCCACGAGTAGCGATGAACAGGAGGGATACAGTACCTCTCCCACATGGGAACTGACTGTTAGGTGATCGAGGTCACTTTTGCAGACTCACATGATACAGTAGCTCATGTGTCTGCATGTGTTTCTTGCCTCAGATCTGCCAAAGGTTGAAAAGCATTTCTAGATCTCCTCTAACTCCGATGTGTTATTGATGGAAGTGGCCTTATGTAAGTGAAGTGTGACACAGCTTAAGGCAGAGCTTCAGGTCGTTTTAGAGGCTACAACAGGCGCTAACTTAACATGTGACACCAGCTCCTCATCTCTGAGGGGCCAAACGTTGTTCCAGGGAACAACTGTAGTAGATCCAGATGATTCCGGCAACTCAATCACTCTCTAAAGAGATTTTATATCAGCTTTTGTTTTATGTGAGAAAGCCTGCCCACTGCCCAGCCTTTGAGGGGGATTCTGGTATTTTTAAACCTGGGCCCTGTATTGACATTTTGGTGTGTGAATGATTCATGTTTGATAAAGCTTTTGGAATCAGTCCAGCAGATCGCCTCAGCCGGCAGCATCAGAGCTGCAGTGTAATCTGTTGAGGCAACTTGTCAAACTCACTACAATAGACTGAGGTTGTTATTCTAAGTGTCTAAATATTATGGAAATCATTCCTATCGAGATAGACCTGATTCAGTAGAACATAACATACATAACGTGTGTGGCAGAAAGACGACGGTGGAAGGAGTTAAGAGAGGAGTCTGGACTCTGTCTAGAGGGAACTGTCAGCCAGAATTTCTTTCCGAAGTCTTGACTGACTATTTCACTGATTTTGACAATCTTCATTCGGGAACAACTGTAACAACTCAGAGTCAGACTTCTCGAACGAGTATTTGTGTTTTCTGGTAATAAAATGGATATGATTGTTCAACAAAAAAGGTCTGTCCCCAGAGGAATCATTCCTGTAATGTTGCCAGACACTTAAAATAACAACATCAGCCTGTCAGTGGCAAAAAAAAAAACAAGCACCTTAATGGAGGTGACTTTGCTGGTTGCAGTTGGCCCAAAGGATTACGTTGCTGCTCTGTTGCCGCTGCCAGCTGAGGCGATCTACTGGACGGATTCCAAAGCTTTTTTGTTAAATATGAATCATTTACACACTGAAACATGTAAACATGAGGCCCAGGTTTAAAAATACCAGAATTGCCCTTTAATGGGAAAATTCTTGACATTCTTAAATCACCACTATGTAATGTGTGCATCGCTTTAATGTTGTAGCAGTCCGATTGTTTGAGATTTGCTATTTTTCTTTGTTTGGGGCTGATTTTTCCTCGTGACTAGTCGCAGGGGACTCAGATCACCTGTGCACAGGTAATAAAAGAAGTTGCATTTTATTTCCCTGGTGCTTGTAGGAGGCATTTGTTTGTTATTTATTGTAGTAGTAGTGGACATTGGGCATTCCCTCCCAGATTTTCATGTTTTTTGTTTATATTTTTATGTAGGTCGGGCTGGCCTGTAAACAACTGACTGTCTCATTCAGAACTTACGGTTGATTAATGGTTATGGTCGCCTTAATTAGCTGAATGTGTGTTTACTATTTTATTTTAGTTTGTCTCTGTGTTTCAATTGTGGGATCATAAAAATACTTTGTTTTTCATATGCTATTTTTTCAGTACTGCCATAGGAGGTTTCCTGCATTGACAAATGGCCAGAGAGGGATTTGCTCTTGTACTCCCAAAGGCTTTTTCACTCAGTAGTGATGTCAAACCCCAAAAAACTTCTTTCACCTCTCAGCGTCTGATTTTGAGCCTTGTAGCTGGTTTCAGCACCTGTAAGAACTTGAGACGCTCCAGGAAGTCATTAACGTAGCTCCCCAGCGGTTTGAGGCTGGGGTAGGACTTCTTCATCCACATGCCCGGGATACGACCCGTCAAGATGCTGCTAACCACCTCCTCCAGCTCTGCAGACATCACCACCAGCCCCTGCACAGGAACACACACACAAACACTCACACACATGCAACTGCAAATATTCTGCCACAAACGACTGATTAACACCGTCGTTTTTTGAGAATGTGAAGTTGCTAAAGGGCTTTTCTAACACTGAATTGAATATCAGAGATATTCAAGCTTGTCACTTACAAACTTCTCTCTGGAGAAAGGTGACAGACAGCCACATAATGGAAACCCTTATCGCTCTGCAGGGGGCTTTTGATACCAGTATGAAAGCTGATGTGCTCATTCCCCTTCCTGACTCTCGATGCTCTCTCCACTTCAGTCCCCTGAGACTGGTGTGTCTCAGGAGGAGAGGGAGTGTGTCTGAAGTTTGTTTACTAAATGGAATAAAAAGACACGCTTGTGTTTTGGTTTTTATTCCTGTTTGAATGTGGTTTAATTAGGAGTGTGATGCTACAAGTATTCGCTAACATACATACTGTATTCAGATTACATGAACTAATTATATGAGCCAAATAATTGCAGTCTTACTCTGATGTGGTCTAATTGTTGGCAGTGTCCTGGCAGCTACCAAATCTCCAAATGTTTGGAAATACAAAGTCGCTGATTTTATTTTTGCCTGAGGATGTTATGGTCTAAGTAGACAGTTTCATTTGCTGGCAATTTTAAAAACACACTGATTAAAATTATATCAAGACTTTAAAATAAATATATTTGGGAATCTGCCTAATTGCAGAGAGTCTTAGCTCATCACGTGCAGCTGTGGTGGTTACTGTCAACTATCACCCTCCTTCCTTTTTCATGAATCCACTGACTGCAAAAAACACTAAAGTTTAAAACTATTCCTTTAGAAATCTGACATCACAAACACATGTTCATATTTTTATGATATGTTAAAGCTCTGGCGGTGGCCATTTTCAGTTGGCTGGACCACCTCTCTGGTTCAGACTTAAATTTAATGAGGACTATTACATGGATTAACATCAGATTTGGGGCAGATATTCATGATGCAGAGAGCATGAATGTAACTCTGAAGATCTCGATATGACGCCTGACTGAAGATGATCTAATGATTACAATACATGCTGATCGTTGGCATGTTAATGAGGCAGAACTGCCTTCCACCAATCAGAGGGTCTGTGGCTGCATTCAACATCCCCCAAGCTGCTCCTGGTGGTTGCTCTAACTGTGCGACTGTGCTTCTGAGCAGTCAGCACCACCAGTGTATGCTGACTGAAATGTGGTTTGAGTGGTTGGTGAGATAAGAAAAGTGCTAGATAAATACAGTCAGTTTGCCATTGTCAGTTAACACATTAGCTGTTAGCCTAAAGCGTTGCTGTGCTTTGGAACAACCTCAAAGCGGCGCTGGTACGGCTGTAGATTAGAGCTGCAGTGCTTAGTTTAGTTTAGTTTAGTTTAGTTTAGTTTAGTTTAGAAAGTTAATCCCTTTTGTTGCTTTTCTTTGTCATCTATGAGAATAAATGACGAGTCTTTGGGTTTTGGACTTGTGGCTGGACTAGCAAACAGTCAGCAAATGAGCAATCTGAAGACGTCACTTTGGGTTCTGGGAAATTGAGATGAGATTTTTTTAAACTAAACTTAACAATTAAACAATTGATGATGAAAACTAGAGACCATCTCGCGACAGGATCACACCATATCATACGTATATAAAAAATACTCCAAATCACTTCTGTGTTAGGGTTATGTGATGACACACACAAACAAATTCACAAAGTGAATACATTTCCAGCCGATGCACTCACTGCTGGTAACAATCAGCGTAATAATCGCTAATGACAATAATCATTTGTTGCAGCCTAATGTAGATTATTTGGTTCCATCTATGGCCTCTGAAAAAGTAAGCAGTGTGACTAAATGTCTTTGCAGAGTGAGCTCAGTTCTTTTCTCTGCTACAGCAGAAAAGAGCACTTTCGGAGAGAAGGTCAGGAGCACAAGTTGATGAATTGGAAGTTTAGGTGGCTGCTTCATACTCGTCATTCCCACAGGGTCGACCACATCTCTGTAAAGTATCCTTTTCTTTTTTTTCTACAGCTCATTGCTTTATAACTTTTTCTGGTGCATAATCTAATAGCAGAGCTTGTACGATACAAAATAAAGCAACAGACTGTACATAGATTTTCAGTAGGAAACAGTTCTGTACGATGGTTAATTGCCCTAAACTTTCACAATTACTGTCCAAGTGTTTCCTTGTAATAGAATATTATGGTGTTAGTTTAGTGCACTTGGAGCGCTGTGCAGAGCGCTTACAGTATCTGATTTCTGAAGATGTATTACCGGAGTTTCCTCTGTAATCATTCAGCAGAGGTGTGCCTCCTCTAATGCAATATTGCTTTCACTGTACAGAAATGTAAAATCAATGATGATTCATCATTTGGCCTTACTGTTTATCTAAAACAAACAAATTTAGTATAATTACAGTGCATTTGGCCATACATCACGCTACAAGTATCCAAACAACGATGAACGGGAACGAGACCAAGATTGAGTTCAAGACTTAACAACTACTGTTAACATGAACATGAATCTCACATGTGGTCATCTCTACCTGCTCCTCCCGCATACCTTTATGGCCTTCTGAATGTTGACACAGGAGTCTCGGATGGTGCTGAGCAGGTTGTTGAAGCGGCCCATCTCCTGCACCAGCACTGTGTTCATGCTCTGATTGTAGCTGGTGGGGAAGCGCCTCATCACTGCCTCCAAGTCGAAGTCTGCCGGCAGCTTGCTCAGGATGTCAGCTGCCACATCAAAGACCATGTCATCTGAGGATTTGGCGTCTCCGCCTGACGAGCGGGACTGATCAGAGACACAGAGTGACAGAGGATGGATGAGAAGCGGAGGCAGGACTTGTGGCTCAGATCGGTGTGACAGTTCATCGTTTTTTGGGGAGAAATTATCTTTTGCTGTCCTTTGACTTGTCAAATTATGTATTCCCTTTTAAAGAGTCTTTTGCACTGGCGCTAATTTGGTCCCCAAAAGATCCTGATTTTAAGAGGTTGTGACTTCTGACTTGTTTTTGCTTATATTTCACTGTCTTTGTGCCATTTTGCTTTAGATAGATGCTGCGAAATGACACAGAATATCAGTCATGCGATTTAAATCTTAATTTCATTTTCCCTTTCGAAATTTGACAGTTCTCAGGCTATAATACTGCTCCCACTGACAATGAGATCCTATGCATATATTTACTGGAATCCCTCTGACACACACACACGCATACGCACACACACACACACACACACACACACACACACACGCACGCACGCACACACACACACACACACACACGCAGGGCCCCATAAGATGGAAGGCTTCACAACATTTCCCCCCCCCCACACAGAAATCTGACACAATCTTATCAACAATTCTGATAATCGTTCATGCTGATAATCACTCACTCTAATCTGTGATTCTTCCACCTTCCTCTCGGCTCAACTTGCACCATTTACCTATTTGATGCTCAGTCACCAGCCAGCGGTAATGGATAATCATTGGCTAATGGCATTGGGGTTACAGTAGGGGAATGACAAATAGCTTTTTCATTCCATTTGAAGCCTCTCCCTGTTTATCGGTCATTGAGACTGATGAGAACGTATTAGATGCTAATAAAGTCCACACATGACTGAAGCCATTATTAATCTTGTTGAAAGGAGTTTATATGAATAAATGCCAGACTCCATTGAGCTCTAATTTTAGCTTGGAGTGGCAATGCCCGTGGAAATGATTTTCTATTTGTTTGCAGAAAGCCAGGTCTGTGGCTGTCTGAACATACTCTTGGTGTTTGTGACAGCATGCTGTATATTGGTATCTTTCAGAAATTAAATCAGGGGAATTAGACTGTTTAGGATCCATACAGACTATGCACACAGCAACACATACAGCAAGAGTGTGATGTTGTTGTATATGTAGCTCACTTGCACTTGTTTAACATCAAGTTTAATTCCCACTAGAGTTTAGACAAGTTTTGGCAGGGTGAGAAACCTTTGTGAAATGAGAAGCGCCGCTCCGTATCTTAAAAAAAAAAAAAAAAAAATGGATACACGGATATATAAAAAAACTCTTTCCACTTTGCAGGAGAAGCTGCTCTTATGTCTTCTCCAAGTAGGTCTTGACTTGAAATCTGTTAGATTTGATTCGCAGCCGACATTGACTGGAGCCGGGAAGAGTTAAGATGTAATCCTCAACAAGCTAACCTAGTCTAACTCTGCAGAGCTGAGATATAATGATGTGGGATCACACAGCTCCGCCAAAGCCACTGCGAGTCTTTGCAGTGGCAAAGGAAGACGACGTAATAAGAGAGATTGTTATTGTTCTTTGAGAAGTCTCTCCACAAACAACTGAAATATTTATTCATAGTTTTTCTCTTTAATTAATGTTGCATAGTACATTTTGATGGAGGGCAATAAAATATTTAAGGCTGGCGAAGATAGTTATAAAAGTCAGTGGAAACTTATGGGAAGCATATTGATGCTGTGTGTGTCTATGTCAAACAGTGCCTGTCACTGCCTCGGTTCGTGTGTGTTAATGTGTTTACTTATTTGTTTGGTGTTGTTGTTTTGTTGTGTGCATGTCTTGCATGTGCTGGGCGAGAGTGTGATACATGTTATCGACAATTTGAAAATGTACCAGCTGAGTGGTGACACTCCACCTGAGCATCTGGGATTTGGGCCAAGACGGGGCACATTATTTTGGGAAGCGGCCCGAAGCAGCTGGGACTGAAAATCAGTGCTCTCTTTTTTTTTCCCCGCTGCATCCATGCCATGCTGCTGCTTCATGTCTGATATTTTTTTAATTTATTCATGGATATAAACTTCCAGGTCATTTAATGGCAGAGGGATCACAATACTGCATGAAATCCTGGCCCCGTCTTCAGTAGTATAAGCAGTTGTATTCATCAACCAACCAATCAATCCTGTGCGAGACAGACGTCATGTCAAAACTCATGTCACAACCTGTTGATTGTTTATGTTTGTCATCAGCTTGTAATATATGAAAAATCATGAAGACAATATGACGACGGTGACTTGGGATGAGTGACATGGATTGCTCCAGCTGCTGTAACTGTTGGATTCACCGACAGGGAGCGGAAGCTGTTATATCTGTGGAGTCAAATCCACCAGACCGCTTTGATAAAAACAGTCATTTTACCTTGCAGAACATGAGAGCTGATCTGTAGCTGCTGCGATCAGATTGTTTGTAACTTTTGCTTTTTAGCGTATTAATACATCATAGTCGTCTGGACTGGATCCACAGACAGTCAGCTGAGATGAACCAGTCAATGCGACCTCTCTACCTGTCAGCGAGATGGTCAGTGCTGCAGTGTGACCCCAAAGACCCCCCATGGCCCTCTCATAGCTTTGTAAGCGGGCACTGTTTATCTACCAGCCCCTGCTTAGTGGTAAGCTTAATTTCAATGTGATAATATATAATATTGTGTCGCAAAATTGCATACGAGAGCATACTATCGATCAAATTCACATCACTGCCGGTGTGAATAGCTTTGAAGTAACATTCTCAGTTGTTTGTATATTTCTGTTGTTTATTTATCATTTATTTAAGTTACAATGGCTCAAAAAAAAGTGTTTTGTCGGTGAGTTTGTTTGTATTGCCTAGTAACGGTAGTAGTAGGGGTAGTAGTAGTAGTAGTAGTAGTAGTAGTAGTAGTAGTAGTATCCGCTTCAAAATATGCTTGACTAATAATTTCCCTCTGAAATGCAGTGGAGTGGAATTACAAGATAATATAGTACTTGTAAATGTATGTAGTTACTCTCCATCGCTGTTTCCACATCCATGTGTGTTTACCTGTGTAAGCAAGATGCTGTCAAACAGTAGTTGCGTCTCAGACTGATCTTTGGTGATGTCTGCGTTGGCGTTCATGCCGAAAATCTCCGGCGACGGGTTGAGCGGCAGCGACTTGGTGTATTCTATGTAGCTATTGTACTGCAAAACACAGAGGCAGGAAACAGAGGGTGAGCGAAGGGAGAGGACAATTTTCAACGCAACATCAGGAAACATCTCGAGTAATAACACTCATTGAAAAACAAGTCGGCTCCTTAGATTGCTGACATTTATTATAATGACTATGTAAATGTGACTTCATGAATAAAAGATGTGGTTGGAGGGGGGTGCAGCGCTGGAGAACAAAATGCCAAATAAAATGGAGCGCGCCATAGATTGCACTTGTGTTAACAAATACATCAACTCACACTGATGGTGGCTGCCTGCTGTGCCTTGTTACACACATTTTATCTCCTAATGACTTTTTAAAGGTAGCTCAACGACAGTGCTGAGCAACTGTGAGTCCTGTGATACACTTGGTTTAAAAAGAAGCAAATTAAAGTGACTTTGACTTTCTTGAGTTTTTAAGGCACTGATAGGTACGTGGTCCAGGAAATGTTCTCAGTTCTGCTCTCAACTAAGGAAAACCACTGTGTTGGACGACATTTTAAAGAAGATTTCAATATTTATATTTAAATAACATGCTGCGTAACATCTCTATGCTGAGATGTATGATATCTCAAAAAGATCAGTCTATTGTGAATAGACAAAAACAGCTGTTCCATAATAGTAGCTAGAGGTGTGCATGTGGTGATCGCAATCACACAGGCAGAATATTTTGGTTTGTGTAGAATAAATACTTCGAATAAGGAAGTTTCCTTGTTGTAGTTGTTATTACAAGATTGAAAAAAACCAAATCAAGTTGTAATAATACGAGGGTAAAAATAAACCCTTGCATTTCTTTAGTGATATTAAGGTTAAAGAACTACTTCACGTTCTGCAGCTCCTCCTTGTGGTAAAACTGTAGCCTGTTAAATGTGACCGAGTGTGATTTGCATCCAAAAACACTTTTTTTGACTAATTCTCCCTGGTATTGATATTTGGCATTTCCTTATCTCTATAAGTCTTCAAATCTAAAGATAAAATTGAAATGCTAAGAGCAGAGTTAGAAAAGATTTAAAGCTATTTTGTGGGATTTTTCTTACATCTTCCTCAGCCGGTGCATAGTAGAGCCCACTGGGATCAAACTTGTAATCAGGGTCCTCGACAACTTTCGAGGTGTAGAAGTTAGAGAGGATGGTGCGCAGGGTCCTTCTGTCCCAGTCATCCGTTACGCGGCCTCCGTAATTACACTCGCCAGTCATGTAGCGGATGGCATCAAACGGCACTTCCTGCGGGAAACAAGAACTCATGCATTTTGAAAAGGAGCTGTGCGTTAGGGTTGCACATCTAAATTGCAGGAATTGCAGGATTTCAATGTATGTGTTTAATCTTCTTCTTGTATTATGTGCACCTGGCTGAAATTCACTTTACGACATCGACTTGGAATGGAAACTGACGTAGTAGGAGGTGAAAGGGTGGGGCTGTGGCCACTGTGGCATTTTCTGGAGGAGGCTTCCACTTACAAATTCAGTGGGCGACACTTGGTTACAAGATGAAAATGTCACTCCGTTAAAAAAAAATACCCTCAGTAGTTTATTCCTGCCATTTTTTCTCAGCTGCAGCAGGGAAACAGGGAATGGTGGAGGTTTGGAGTGCTATCTGTTTGTGGAAAAATGTCAAGAGGGTTTTTGAATATAGCTCATGAAAGCTGATACTTGAGTGAAGAGGAGCCCACTTGTAAAAGCCCGAATTTCTATTATGGGCTTAGATGTTGAAAATATATATGTGGGAGTGGATGGTGTAGTTGGCATCTGCATGTGACAGCCTTAGAGTTTGATTCCATAAAGTCAGTTCGCGGGAGTGCATCTACAGTGTATATATAGTATATGACAATGTATGTATTTTGTGACTGGGGAAAGAATCTTATGTTACTCATAACAGATTTTACCTGAGTTACAGGAGAACAATACGATAAATCATCAGTTAGAGGAAAGAAACTTAAAAATTAATTACCTGGTATTGTTCAAGGAACATGTGTAGCTGCTTTACAGAGATCCGGAGGTCGGTCTCATTGAACTCGTAAGGAATGTTCCAGCCTATAGGTCCAAACTTCCTCCTCTCTTGGATCAGGGCGTGGAAGAAACACAGGCCGTATAGTAGCTTCTTGAACACTTCCTGACAGGTGGATAAGCATAAATGGAAGGCGTGATCTTTGGTAAATAATAAGATGAATACAGCTAAAACAAACGATCTGAAATGCACAGTAGGGGTGATAACAGACACAAAGGAGCTCAGGACACCCACTGTTGTAGGTATGATGGATATGCACAGCAAGATATCTAGACACACACAGAGACATGCAAGCACACACTGACCGGCTTGCTGCAGCTGCCAAAAAACTCCGGGTCAGAGATGGGGTCCATGAGGAAGGAGCGTGCAATGTTGGCGCGCAGGCCTTTCGGAGCCTCATTGGTCATCTTCACCCCATTTTGAAGCACCGCAACTGGGAAGGTGGGAGATGGGTAGCTCGTCAGCCACAGCCTGAAGTCTGGGTGTGTCGTGTCTAGGTTCAGCTCCTGTGCACAGCCACAAGTGAAAAAAATATTCAAATACCTGCATTAGGGCTGTTCCCATGTGGTGAGTAGAAAGCCTAAGTGCGTGTTCTGACCTCACAGACTCTCTCCAGTGTCGACATCCACGAGGTGGCTAAGTGGCAGTTCTGCAGAACCACCCAGGTGCCCTCTTTGATGGCTGTCTCAATCATACGCATAGCAATAGGACCCTGGCCTTGGCCCAGAGAGAGCGAGGTCAGCTTGTTACCTGTAAAGCCCTAAGGGATAAGAACAGAGGTACACACACACCCACCCACACACACACACACACACTTATGTAGCTGCTTTTTGACCAGATAGAAAATAAAAAAAACATTTCCAGTGCTTTTAAGATGTGTGTGGGAGCCTGGGATATCAGAAGGATTCAATTTCTGCTTTCATTTTGAGTTTGTACACACAGCAGGCTTCAAAGCTGCTGAAATTCCCAGGTGTCTCTGTACCTTTTCATCTCCGAACTTGAGCAATGCTGCCATGGGGTCAGATCCGGGGGAGAGAATGAAGATGAGGGGGGCACAGCAGTGGCTATCAACGAAGGCCTTACTCAGGTTGAAGGGTGGTGCTTCGATGAAGGGGCGACCCAAACTGTTGGAGACAAATTCCTGCACCATGGGAATAACCTGGGGGCAACATAAACCGAGTGTGTTTAATGTGTGTGTAGTGAGGTGGTCCTTATAACCTGATGTATCCTCCTGAAAATATGATACAAGTTACAACTTCAAAATATCATATCATCAACAGCATATGAACTGACCTTGTCCGGTCTCAGACAACGGACCACCAGCATCCTCTGAAACTGGGTCAGATTCTTCTGCCATTTCTCAGGGAAGGGAGTCTGATGGGGGTTCTGCAGATAAGCACAACACAGGCCATCCTGAATTCAGACTCTATATAAGAGTTACTTCAGATTCCTCTACGGTTGCAGCGATATACCGGTTCAAAGGAACAACGTGGTATAAAAATTGACGATCATCATATGGAGTACATTTGCTTATCTATGGTATTGAAATCTATCAGCTTTGTAGTATTGAGTTTCATGTCTTTCACACTTGTTGTCATGTTGTTATTCTGTTGCATTAGCCCAAATGAAAATGCTGACACTAAAGTGACTGCCTGACAGAACAATAAAGTAAAAAAGCCACACAGATGATTAATTGATGGATGTTAATGCAGTTTCTAATGAGAAAATTCAGTCGTTTTTATTCATCAGTGAAGGAGGCTTGTCCCTCATTGGGTTACCTTCAGCTAACATGCAGCTGAGTGCCTTTTTGTCAACTTTCCTTGGAGAGGGTGGGGAAAGTTCTGGGGTCGGGTTGCATTGTATCGAGCTGTTGCAAGATTAAGCAATGTAATTAAGCAAAAGAGGGGCAGTCTGTAATGTGACTGGGGAGGAGAGTAATGTGGGGAGATAAATAAATATGTATGAACAAGCAAAGACTGTAGAAAAGGAAAAAAAAAGAGGAAGAAGAAAGAGGTGGGGAAACTGAAAAGCCACTGGGTACTGGGTCAGAGCAAAATGTTTGATTAATTTGTGGAACAAGTGTACCAGAGGAAATGAGCAATGGTAGCCGGAACTTTTGGAATTATTTTCCCCAGGCTGGTTATAGAGAGACTTCTGGCTATGTGTGTTGGCAGGTGCTTTGAGACGGATACACCTATTTAGGATCTCCTGGGGATTCTCCGTGTGTGCAGTGGTGTGTTCGCGTGTGTGAGCCTGAGTGCCTGTGTGCTTGATTGAACAGCTGTTCTTGCATCAAGATTGAATAAATGTGAATTCCACAACTGGAACAAACTCGATTTAATTAGACAGAAGTGTTGTGGCTGATTCTGTTGATTATAAATCAAAGGTGGTGTGCGTGTTTGTGTGTGTCAATGTGCATGTGTGTGTCATCAATGAGACGAGCATGTGTGCTGCACACGTGTTTGTTTGCGTGCACCACATGTTGATTAAACAGCTGTTCTTGCGTCTAGATTGCATAGATGTGACGAGCACAACAGGTACAAAAAAGACTTAATTGGATAAAACTTCAATTTTAGATTATTTATCATTCAAAGATGGAGGGAGGGTGTCTGTGTGCATCAGGCAAATTATTTTCCTCCCACTCTTTTTCTTCCTGTCCCACTTATCTATACTAAATCTAAAGGTGCAATATGTATGATGTTTGTTTTAAATATTTAAAACAAACTTATCAGCAGAACAGTTCTGACATTATGTGTTGCAGAAATATGTACTTAAGTTATCATGCTAACAGGCTAGCCCCAGCCTGTCCTGGCTTGTAATAACACTGCAAGCTCCCAGTTTGGACCATTACCTGCACGGCTAGCTGAGCTAACTAGTTAAAAACAGTATTAGTTAGCAGTAATTAGTGGTTACTCAGCTGATATGCTGCCCCCTATTTGTTTGGAGTGACCTTCCTTCAACAGGTGGTAGATTCTTACACACTGTACCTTTTAACTCATAAAACATTATGATCATACTGTAGTTAAATAAGATATACTGAGAAGACCTGTTTGGCAGCATCAATGATATTATTATATTTAAAGACATGCAGTCGTAGAAGCAGAACTGCTTGGGAAACTAAACTAAAAACTTGAATAAAAGATAAGTATCAATTTATTACATTTACATTTAGGGCATTTAGCAGACGCTTTTGTCCAAAGGGACTTACAATAAGTACATTTGTCACAAGAAAGAAACCAGAACATATCACCGTCAATAAAGTAAGAAAAAAAAACAAAAAACAGAAACAACGTGTCCAGCATGTAATTGTTAGTATAATATATGCATGAGTGTTGTGCGATTCGAATGAGCTTCCCTGTTGAGCTGTAGAATGGGTGAAGCACAGGTGTGGTTCATGCGCCAAACCCTGTTCACTCTGCCCTTGTTCCTGTTCCTCTCACATTACAAACACTGCTGATGCTCGTCTGCATTCCACAAAAACAATGTTTTCTCTAATCCACACTCCAGGAAAGCAACAAATAACTTTTTAGAGAATCTTAGCCTAAATGACAAGCAGTCTGACCTATGGCTGCCACTGAGTTAGGTTCAGTGTGCAGTGCTCAACACCAATACGTCATCAGTGATGTTTTCTCCACATTTAACCTTATTAGCTGGCCATAATCTGATTGGGCACACTTTGAAATGGTTGTTACATCTTGCCTGTTAAATCCTAGCGGTGCACAACACACAGGGTGGCACTGATGCAAGGTTTACTCTCTCTTCAAAGGCAAACAATTCCTCAAGCTGTTGCCAAGTAGTTTTGCCTAAGATTGTGTGTATAAGGCCTTAGTGTTTAAATATACTGTGTTGACAAAATATCTGGGAAAAACCATAAATATCTTTACCATTTGAGCTATAGACTTAGGTCCGGTGAAACCTAGAGAATCCAAATGTTCTGGTGGTCTTAGGGGCAGTGGACTTATGTGACTCAGTTTAAACTGCTAAGCACAGCCACATTTAAGATGGAATCAACACATTTATACAATTTACAATAAGACATGCCATCCATACCAATGTGCATATCTCCCAAATATGCATTTTTGTAGAATTCATAGACTTTTTTCTCCCTCTATTTCTCTTGGGTATTTTGATTTAATGGCATCTTTCTGTTCATGCCGATTTTAAATATGGGCATTAACCCTAATTCTCTGCTACATAACCGTACCAATCATTTCATCATCATCATCACCAACACAGAAACGACACCCACACCAGACAGCCTGCTTGATGACACTCACTTGGCTGTCGTAGACCTTCTTCCACTCGTTCCTGAGGGGAGCCACGTCAATACGCAGACCCTTGAAACTCTTGAGTTCATCCAAGCGGCAAAGCTCGTCCCACGACTTCTTGGGGAGCCAGGTGCAGGGATTGGCGTGAGGGTTGTCCAGGCCCACGCCTCCCGTCAGGAGAAAGCGCCACTCGCCCTCATCCACCTGTGACATTAATCACTATCATGCAGCTATTGAAGGGTTAACACATAGCCTGACCATTTGGTTAAAAATCCTATGCACATTAAAAACACAAAATACAAATAGTTTATAGCAATCACAGAGAGGACGGTGAAAAATCTGTCTGTTTGATTAGCTAACCACGAACTAACAAACCAACTAAACAACAATATTGAATGTGTTCTCAAACACACGTTTTGAAGTGACTTGCTGTAAACCTGTGCGTGGGTGAAGTGTGTGTATCATCCTACCAGCTTGTTGTGCATGAGCAGATTGACACTGAGGCAGAAGGAAAAGAGCAGCTTGTCCTTCTCAAACAGTGAGCGACACACATTGACATATAGTGAGTAGGTAAAGTGGTCTTTCAGGATCTGCAGCCTAAAGAAGATACATATCATAGCATTTTAATGTCATTCCAAACCATTTTAGTAATGTCATTCCAATCCAAACATCACACAAAATCACCCACACTCATGCACCACTACTGGTCTTACATTCCTTGTTTTCTAATCATTTACAAGTCAAATATGTTTCTTAAAGTGGAAAGAAACCTCCAAGCTATTGTTTGATGACCCGCTTAAGTGACTTCTGGGAACATTCATTGGACTAAGCATTTTTCAGCCCTGCTCACCTCTGTTCCAAGTTGTCACTCTTATCCGAGTTGTCGATGGAGTTGATGAAGAGGTTAATAAACCAGCTGAGGGAGTACTGGTACATGGGCTCGATGTTAGCCAGGTCAGCGATAGAGAAGAACAAGATGGCTGAATGCACAGCGATGGGGGTGTAGCCCATGCGGGTCTCATCAATCTTCTGCTCCGTCACCTCAGCCACCGCCTGCTTTTCTGTGATTTCATTGGCGAGTACTTTGGAGCAGGAGAGGATCTTGACAGCCGTCTCATCCTCCAGGATGTTTCCCTCAGAGGAGGAGAGCACCTCTAAGATTTTGTCCTCAATCTCCTTCAGTTGTCTGACGATGATGAAATGCAAGGACAACTTTGTACCAAGAGGATGGAGACATTTTACATCATTAACACATATCTGGTGTGCACTACTCTACCTTTTATTCTCGGCTCCCTGCAGGATGAGAGCCTGTTTCTCCTCCTCCAGGTCAGGCCTTTCCCGGGCGACCACAATGCCTAGCAGCTGATCCTGGATGCCCTCTGGGGTGATCATAAAGTTCAGAAGAGTAACCTGCAGGGCACAAGAAGAAATACACAGGCATCCAGTTAACTGGGGCTGCAGCTACTTTTCATCAAATTATATTTGCTGATCATTTTCAGATTGATCAAATTGAAGAAAAACTGTAAATATTTACATTTAAGAAGCTGCACATTTTGGGGATTTTTGATTGAAACAACTGATAGTATATCAATATAATTACTGATTAACTTACTTTTGATCAACTAATCGACTAATCATTGCAGCTCTACAGTTAATGGACATCAAAATTTACAAATGAGTGTGTATGTTTCAGGGTGGCGGTGTCTCATCCCACCCTTGTTCTCAGACAATTAAGTGAGATACTTTGCAGCACAGTTTTGATCATCTTGGCTACAGTGCCTCTCCATGAGCCTCCTCCATCCAATCAATTCCAATATTCACTCCGGCCTTGGCAAAGTACAGGTAGGATGCATTTATTTCTTTTTCTTATATGTGAAAAGTGTTGCAGCTAGAGGGGAAGGAGTGTTTCTTTTACCACAGCCTTAGTCATTCTGCTCTGCACTTACTCGGAGGTTAAAAGCCTATATCTGCTATCTACTCTCTGCCCTAATAAACGAGTGCACTTCTCCGGGGCCTAATTCCATTTCTATTGATGCTGCGGACCCACTCAGCTGGTGGTAAAGACTCAGAGCCCATATAAATCTCCCGTTTGTCCTTTTCACACATACACCCCCCTCCTTTGCTTCCCTCTGTCCCTTGAGCTCCTTAAGGGCTGGTTTTCTAGATGCTTGCCCTCTTGTATTTGAAAGTATTGCATTTCAAATAGGGCTTAATGGGAATAATGGAAGCCTCATAGTGTACTGTACTGTAGGCAAAAAAAAAGGAAAAAAGAAAAGAAAGAAGGATTGAGCCAGTTGTGAAAAATGAGTTGAATGTATCTAATAGCTGCTCATAAGGAGCGGGGCCCCTACAAATAGATGCCTGAAATGTGATCTTCAGTAATGCTCTCCAACCCCGTGCCTCACTGTAATTCTGTAATGCAATTTCCTTTAATGCTTCTTTTCTTGGAATTTCTTTTTTTTTTTTCCTTTGGAGACTGTATTCCATAGGGAAGGCGGACACAGAGAATCATGATTCTTTGTGTTTCTGGGGTAAAAATGTGCTATTTGAGCGGTATGAAACAATATGTGGGAACCTACAAAGGAAAGTAGGGCTCATCTATTTGTAGGAAAAAAAAAAAGATGTCTAAATAATTATTCAGTGTTAGGACCAACTTGCTTTTTAGTTTTGCAGGTATCATATTATAAAACAAACTAGTGAAAAAGCATTGTACAATTTAGCGTTAACACAGAACTGGAATTTCTAACTTTGATACGAAACCTTGAAAAATATCAATATTTGTTAATATGTTCAATATTATTTGTGGAGGAGGTGGGACAATGTGAGCACTACAGCTGTGCAGGTGTCAACTCGCTGTCAGAGAGGAGAGCAAAAAAACGCAGCTAGTAGTGGTGCATAGATACAATAGGCATTGAAACCATTTTAAATATTCATTATCGCTATCTTATTATATTTTGAAAACACCAGTACAATTGAAAGTTTTGACAAGATGCCAGTGCTTGATTGCCAAATTGCCATTAGGCGCCGAGGAAAAAGTCAGACCAAAGTCATTAAGATTCAAAAGTGACATATTTCAGTCTTGACAAAAGCAATGTTCTTACCAACTGACCGGCAAACATCACCACCCATGATGTGGCTCCAAAAAAGACCTGTTCCATAAATCACAAATCTGAATTTTTGTGGTACCAACGGAACGTACAACGCCCCATGATCTATTAGCTAGATTAATAACAATCAGAACATAACAAACCGGGTTGACTGTTGCTATTAGGTGTGATGGTGACGTGAATGCAGATGTCTGTGTTGGTTTCGTGTGAGAGCATGTGTTCAATTATTCCCTTCTGTTCTGGCAGCAGCTTTGTTGTGGAAGATTCATCTATCCTTAGCTCCTGGCTCCAGTCAAGTGGTGAGTAGAGGAGGCATGGAGGACTACAAAGGGCTCATAACAACGCAACTAACACCTGCTGCAAACAGTTAAAACTGCTCTAATTACACTGTCACAACAAAAGGTGTGTGCAGGGTCATGCGTGTCATACTGAGTATGTTTGGTAGTGTGTGACTGTGTGGATAGAGGTTGCAGGTTGCTTTATAGAATTTCAAACACACAAATAGAGAGTGAACAGGTCCATTACCCTATCTCCTTTGTCAAACTGTGGCCAGCTGACCAGTTAATTTGTGATTAGCCATGACAGTTTCAAATGCGACCCTTTGAATGCAGCAGAAAAGCTTGGACTTTGCCGGTTTTCCATGTTAATAATAAAATGTGTTTCTATAATGTGAAGCCAGTAAAAGTGTAGTAGGATACTAAAATATACAGCAGTGCCTGAGGCAGTTTACCACTACAGCACCTTAACAGAGGTCTCAGGCAGGTAGTGTGGGTTGCGCAGCTTGGTAGTTATGTAGAAGCGAAAGTCGGGAGCATATTCAATGGTAGAGTCTCCCAGGCGGATACACATGGCACCACCCTGTTTAAAGGTCTGTCTCAGCAGCAGGGGCTCCAGGATAGGGTCCAACTCCTCACCGACATTCTCCAGCAGCACTGAAAGAAATCATTCAATCCTCATCGATATTTTCATACCAGGCTAGCCGACTATTTTTAGGGCTTTTATTTAAAATCACACATTAACAAGCAATCTCATTTTGGGGCTGTCAAGTACAACCACTATCTGCATTAACAGTTGAGTCATTTGCATGTCTTTAAATGAGACAACGTTTGGCAGCCGGAATACAAATCAAGACATAGCATTGTTTCCCGAATCATTCAAACCTTAGCAACACTGCAGCACTGGTTTTAGTACTATTGGTAATTGTACTTGACTATTGATAAAAAAAAATATCACTGAGATCGGCAATGTTGTGTATTTTTTAGCTGTTGCATCATCTAGGCTAATAACTAAGGGGTGATCCTGCTGTTGCTGTGCTGGTTCCTGGATCATTATTAAACTTTCATTTAGCACCAGTTCAGCTCATAATGTATTTACAAAATGGCTTTTCTTTGCATCTAATATAATTATTTGGCTTGTCTTAATTTGCTTCCTGTCATTGTGTACATATTCCTGCCTCAGGAAAACACTTTATGCATGCTTCTTTAAAAGTTCTTCAAATACTGGTTATTAATATCTTTGCTGGAGCTGTCAGAGACAATTCCCTGCAATGAAAGCCTGCACACAAACTACTTTTCACACCAACTTACTTTAGTTGAACTGATGCATCCCTTACAAACTTCATTACATTAAAACTCGTAAGGGCGTAAACGCTCAGCATATTTCAGTTCCCTGAGATTAGCACTCAACATTTAACTTCCATGCCAGACCTAGAAACTTGTGTGCACACGTGCGCAAAACCAAGAAGTCAGTGAAGCAAGTGAAGCATTACTTGTTACAGATGCCTTGTTCCCATGACATCATTATTCATTTCTACCTTCACATTAAGTATGATAATGCAGTTCTCGTGTTAAGAACATTAGCACATCTATAATTGACATTATGCCTCGAGGTGGTCTGGTAACTAAGTTTTTATACAACGTTCAGTGCCAATGACAGCTGATGAACTTTCTTTCACACGATAGGGAATCAGATCAGGTCACCCTTCTCCAAATCATTTCATTCTGCTGTATCACACTGATATTGCTAATATATCAGCAGATTAAACAGAAACTTGCATCACTTAATAAAGCCTAGCCTATCAAGAGATTAGACAGGGAAACATAAATGCAACCACTAACACATAGCCAGGATTACAGGCTGCAATGCCAATAGCAAGAAACGATAAAACTGGGAAGTATAGAGGATTGTTTGTGGAGGGTGGAGCTGTAACCACTGGGGAGTATTTTGCACCCTGCAAGGACATGCTAGTCTCTGAACTGTAAGCCTTGTAGTCTGCCAGTAAGCAAAGAGCCAATGGCTGGCTGAGATGGGTCATTATTTAGATGTCTTTTTAATGGCTATAAAGCTGCCTCTGCCTGTGTCTTACTCTAACTCATCTCTTGCTGTTCCCTCTCATACCCTCTTAAAATCCCATAAGACATAAGTATAGTCACACTGAAAAAAAGCACAAAAAACAGCCACATCTCCCTCCACATGTCAATATGGTCATGTAAATATAGTTGATTTCTTCTGGGATTTTGTATGCAGTCTGCCATACTAATAGTCACAAAGGTTCATTGAAACATCTCATTCAGAAATGTGTTTTTATGAATTCTCCTACTGCAGAACAGAGAACAAAGGAAAAACACAGCCCATGCACAGCTATTATCAGTCCCCGTGGTGAAGAGAGACCTCGGCAGGCAGTGACAGGAACTGCAACAATGTGGGTGAGGCACACACATACACACACGCATGCGCGCACACACACACACACACGCACGCACACACACGCGCACGCACATATACAGAACAAGACAGCAAAAGCAGAGGCATCAAACCAGAGAAATACTTGTGCTTACCTGGCGTGCCAAACTGGATGCAGTTCTCCAGAGTGCGTACAAAGTCAGCATCACTCAGTTTAATGATATGCAGGCTATTGGCTTTCTCCATGTTTTTCACCCACTTGTTGGCCTGGCCCTGGGGATCAATCATCAGAGGCCACCGCCTGGCATTACTACAAACAAACACACGCATGCACGCACACACAAACACACACACACACACACACACACACACACACACACACACACACACACACACACACATAGTAGTGCTGGATCAAATAGTGCTGCCTCGTCAGAGGAGGATGAGACATCACAACAGCAGGAGGGCTTGTTGGAGGACAAGAATTGAGATGTACAGAGGGGGTGAACATTCACTCGGAGCACAGTTAGACAGCTCACAGTTGGGTGGCACACCAGGGGCCATAGTATTGTGATTAAAAAGCAATGTTGCTGCGTCGTTTACACAAACAAGCAGATGTCTTTCGATATTCCTCTATTTTTTTATGGCTCCTTAAGATTAAAGCAGGCAATGTTAAGTTTAGTAGAGGTTACAAAGTCCCGTCATACGTGTGGGCGATGTAATCGCAATCCTTTAATTGGATTGAATCCTTTAACAGGAACACATAGGAATCCATTCCCTGGGCACAGTGAGCAACACAAAATCAGCAGCTTCAATGACAACATTCATGCTCAGCAAGCCACTTCAGGTTAAAATATGCAAATAAAAGTTAAGTAGGAAAATATACATCAGATCAGTAATACTTAATACTCACGAGATTATGATACCGTTATCTATAGAGAAGCTGTCTGATGGCAGGCCAGCGATGGTCCATGAACGAATCTTTACCGGATCCCCAAGAGAGTTCATGAGAGACATGTTGGGGGAGCACGGGATCTCCCTGCTCTTACAAAGGTTCATCCACTCCTCTGTCTGATCCTGCAAAGGAGTACATTCACTGGTAATGACTTCATTTTCACCTGACTACGTATGAACATTTCAACTGTAGAGAATCATGTAAAAAGATCATTAAAAACAATAACAAGGCATATGTAGACAGTCAGAATTAAAGAGAGTGCCTTTGCACAAAACCATAACTCATTCACTCTACTGCATTCTTTTTTCCAGCATCACAATGGCCCTCTGTGTGCCAAAGATGACCTTTAAACACTGGCTTGGTTTCCGAGACATGTTAGGCTCAGCACAGGGAAAAAGCAAAGTGCCTGGGTATCTCCAGAGTGTTTACTTCCCACCAAACTGATCGCAAGCATTTGGCCTTTATTGGCCTAAAAAAAGTGTTGGGATTTGCATTGGTCACAGATTGCTTAAGAGAAACAACTCATTAATCTCAAAACAAAACATTGTTAACTGGAAATATAGCAGCTATGTCTCTCTGAACATAGCCTTTACAAACACAGGTAGAAATATAGGGAAAACACAGTGTTGTACATTCACCAAGTGTGTACCATTGATATCAGTATCATGCACCTCATTTCAATTAGGTCAAACTCTGTTACTATCAACTTCCAAGTGTGCACCTCCTCCATCAGCTTACCTGTCTGTAGCTGGACGTAAAGGCTCCCAGGTAAGCCACAATGCCCGCTGAGATAAGGATGTCCCCAGTCAGGTTATTGTAGAGCTCTCCCAGATTGAAGGCCATTTCGCTCCAGCGTGTCTTTTCTCCACCCAGGCCTCCAATAAGCTGCTCTGCTCGCTCCAGCTTCTTACTGCAAAGATCCACCTGGAGGATATGATCGGAGGGGGAAAGCAAACATTTGTTGCACTGTGGCCACTGTCCCAGATCAAAGAACAGAATGAATTTCCTGCCGACCAGAGCGACTTTGCGTGATTCAGTAGTAGCTGATTGGTCTATTATAGGCCTCGACGGGTTGTATTTTTGCATGGCGGTAGCACATCATCATTTTTGTTATCATGTTTCAATTGGAGCTGTAGTTACACAAATGTTTTCTTACATTACACACGTGAAAAGTTTTTCTTTCTTTAAACTCAGAAAAGGAAAACTATTAAACAGAATTTTAACTACCTACAACATAATAAACTAAAGTGAGATAAAAAGGACAAACCTGATTCTCTAGCTCAGCCTTCTTGTTTTTGTTAGCATCCAAAGTCTCCTGAAGCTTTGCAAGTTTATCTTGGACTTCTTTGAGGGCAGCCTGCTTTTTGTGGAGGCTCTCCATGGCCACCTTCAGCTCCCCCTCGGCCTGTGCCAGCTTCTCCTTCTTTGGAGCCACCACTTTGGCCACTCTGAGAGACACAAGAAGCATTTCACACAGGAGAAGGATGTAATAACCTTCAGGATAAGGATTGTCTTAAACAATGCAGATTCTTGAAGGAGTTGGATGTACTGGATGCTGGATGAGCTGATGGCTTTTATATGATAAATTGCATATGATTTAATATGATAACCTTTATGCTATGTGATGCTATTAGCATACTCATTGTAGTTGGCCATGTAAGGGCAGCATTAATATGAAAAACAGTGCTTTCTATTAACTGTTAGCGTAAATTAGATTCTTGTGAGCCTACATTGGGTATTAATGACAACCTTTAGCTACATGTGGGTAACATTTAGTACTGTCGGAACAATAATGATGTGAACGTTTCCCTTTAAATGACTTACATCTTGATTTAGCCCGTTACATTAATCACACTTGCACCAGGAAAGAGATTATTCCTTTGAAGTCACCAATAACCAAGCGTCATGTTATTCACTTAGACGAATGAAAAACTCTCTCAACCTTTGTGAATCTGCATCAATTTTTATAACTGATAACACAGGAAGAAAAACACATTACTTACGTGTCATACTTATCCATGGCACAAACCCAGCTACACAAGCCTTCGGCTGCACGGGATGCGGTTCGAATCTTCTCTGGTACAAAGTCTGGGTTGGTTATGTACTTGTTGCGGATGATGGCCATGAGATTTGGTGGAATGTTGTCTTTGTCGTACTCGTGGAGGCCTTGAAGAAACTTCATGTCTCCCAGCAGCTTTTTGGCTGGGGGCCAGAAATCCTCCACTTTCTTGCCAGTACCTGAGGGGTCAGCCACACGATCTGGCTTGACGCCTTTGAGAATGCAGATTGCCTCCATCACAAGCTTGACAGCTGTAGGTGGGCTTTTCATGGACTTCACCACTGTGATATCCTGTACATAAAAAAACACATCTTTATATGCCCTCTTCACAATTCTATTCCAGTACACCTGAGCTTTGAGCCAGATGTTGCCACATAACATGCTGGTCCTTTTACCTGAGTGGTGAGAGTATTCAAGGCAGTGAGGGCAGCCTCCAGGATAGGCATGGCTATGGCCAAGTCAGCATCACACTCATCCTTGATGGCCTTGGCACCCATGGCTTGTTCGTTGGCTACAGCCTCGTCCACCTTCACCACCTTCTCTGTCTCAGCCACTTCAACAGATTCGTGCTCAATCACCACCATCATCTCATCTACCTCCTTGCTGGCAACAAGCAGCTGTGGCTGTAGAGCCTCCAGCTCAACCTGCATAGTGGCCACCTGGTCTGCTGCTGACTCTAGCTTCTCAAGGCCAACCTCGTAGCGGCGTTTTAGCTTCATAACCTCACTGGGCAAAAGACAAAGAGAGATACGGATATGTCCTACAAATTGAAACGCATTTTTCTTGTATCTAATTCAAGTCCTTTATCGCTATAGGAAGCAACCAAACATTTAACAATAGTTAAAATTCCAATGTCCATGTACAGTATATCTTAAATCTTACGCTCTTTTAGTCTCCAGCAGGGCCTTGAAGGTGGAAATGAGTTCCAGGTATGAGGTTGGTGTGACATAGTTGTGGCGCTGCAACTCAGACAAAAAGCGAGCTGATAGTTCTATGGTTGACGTGTGGAAGCTCTTGCACATGTTGATGCAGCCTTCTCGAGACTCATCCGTCATCTCAACATCCTCCAGGAAGCGACAGGCCACAGCCTGCAGGGCATCCTCGGGCCAGGTCTGATAAGGAAGGAAATATGCTGTACTGCCGCTGTGTATGAAGTGTACTTTAATCTCTGCTAAAGTTTTCTGTTAATGTCATAAATTTTCACTGACAGAAGCCTGGATAAGGATTTGGGAGATCAATCCCACATGATGTTGTGGGTTGAATTACAAAAACACAGATTGTATACATCTTTCCTTACAATTTTCATATTCATCCCCTGTGATAATGCACTGTATATTATCCCCATTGTTTGATTTACTACCTGCGACATCTTTAGGTGCGACCAACAGCACATCAGAACTCATGTAACATACAGTGCATGCACACACCTGGAACCAGTTAATGGTGCAGCAGTTAATGAGGGCGGGGAAACGTCTCAAACGGTTCCTAAACGCGTCTCCAATGGGACTCATGGCCAACACCACATGCAGCTGTGTGCGACAGCGCTCCACAAACATGTTGAAGAGGGACAAGGGGCTGCCATCCGTCTGCTTGTCGCGGTCACGTTGCCGGTCCAACACACGCATTCGCTCACAGATTTCCTGCTTCTCATCAACAGCGAACAGGTTAGGCACCTGGAAACAAAAGTCAATAGATTTGTTTTCTGTTTCTGTTTTTGGGTACTGGTTTTGTTAAACAAAACACATTTGCACCGTTTTATCTCTATTCAATTAATACATCTTCAGATCAATTTGTATATGTTATCCATACCTCAACTCATCCATCAATGCAGGACCCCCCCCCATAACTTTACCTCACCAGTGTTGAGCAGGTTGCCAATGTCCTCAAGGAAAGACTCCGTTTTGATTTGAGTGTCTGTGAAAAGGAAAACTCCATGAGCTTCACCCTGTGTAGATTTCCTCATGATAAGCTTCAGGTCGTCATGCCACTCCATGGTGCCGTAGGTCTTGGAGATTTCCACCTGGAAAAGCTCTGCCTCAGCCATGTAGGCAGCCAACCGGGTGAGAGACTGGCGCCCACTCCCACCAACACCAACCAGCAAGGCGTGACCACTTGGCTGCTTTAGGATGCGGGAAATACGGCACACGTGTTCTATGGCAAAACGGAAGAGCACCAGATTCATAGGTGCTTTGCTGATGTTGTTGAACTCCTCCAGGTGCGACTCCACTACTTGTCGGAGCTGGTCCAGGTTGTGCACCTCCCTGTAGGTACGGTCCTCACCCTTGGGATCGTGAAAGTCACAGAACATAAGGCTGCGCATGTCATCCTCAGTGACATTTCCATCACAGTCCTGGTCTAGATGCTGAAAGAGCTGATGGAAGTCTTCCTCCATGTGACTCTGAGACACCACCTGTAAATGGCTCACGAGCCAGGAACGATCTGCGTCCTGAACCAGTCGATCATAGTAAACCCTCAGGACCTGAGGATCAACAAAACAAGGAAAGTTTGAGTTTGAGTGAAAAGTACTGAGGAATCTTCTCACCGGCATAAGCATAGCTGTATTTTTATGATATTTCTATTTCATTTGCATGTTTCTGGTAGTTTAGCTACATAGCTGTCAGGTATTTTCCACTGTTTGTTGTGTAGAACAATACCTCATGCACCAAGAGGCGTTTGATGACAGATGGTTCATCTGCAGTCTCTGGCCGCGACAGGCAGATGCCCTGAATGACCCGGGAGACATCGCGCAGATTGAACAAGTAATGGGACTTTGTAGGGGTTGGTAGCAGGTTCTTGGTGGACTCTTTGTACACTGACATGGTACTGTTGACAATCTGAGAGGTCAGAGCTGCAAATGGCTTGGGAAAAGTGAACCTGTTGACGAAATGGTTGAATGATTGTTAAGACTCCATTCAGAATATTTCCCACAGTTTAGTGAAAAATGTATCAGCGAAACATTTATATGTTAAATAAATAAAGTATGTGTGATCAAGGATACTTTTCTATCATACTAATGTATTAAAATTGCATTTCCAAAACACCAATATATGCCAAAGTGTTAAAATGCTATCTTGTTAGAATGCAGGTGATACTCCTGTTTGCAGGAGTGGTTGGATAGATTTGAAACCTATCCAACAGATTTGATTGCTTCCGGACTTGGGGTCTCTGAGGTAAACACTGTAGCAGTGCAGTGAGAGAGGAGGAAAAAGAACATATCTAATCCTGTGATTACTGAAACAGAAACTCATGTGTAGAACAATGTATCCTCCTAACTTGTAGTGGCCTGCCAGTTATAATAATATAATTATTTCTGTTCTAAAGTGGAATAATACATTAAAATGTGACTTTACAACAATGGTATTTTTTAGAGATGATATTTGAATCTTTGTTTAGTTAATTTGCAATTCATTGCATTGATAAAAGTGGTGGGATACTATCCCTGGGCCTTAAAAAGTTGTGGCTCCAATATAATTTACTAAAGACTGAAATTGATGCAGTTTATGTGCACCAGAGTAGCTCAGGGGATGATATGTAGATCTCTGGTAATAAACATACCTAATCGTGAAATGCCAGTCTGTGATCCTGGAGAAGATTGTATACATAGTCCTCTCGTCAAAATCATTAATGGTGATCATGTTGAAGTGGCGCAGGTACCGAGGGGTGACAGGGTTCCTCCCGCCACCTGAAATACAAGCAGGACAGAATGAGATAAACTATAATCTCTGTCACAGGTAACATTCCTCATACGGTAGGTATGCCTCCACTGAACTGTTTCTCTTACTCTAACACTATGACCCAGTGTACTTTTTTTTTTCTTATTTCCATGTCTATTTTCTGTCTTTTTGTGAGCAAAAAAACCCCCCAAACAATTAAGCTATTCTGTTCTTGTCTATTTTTTTTCTATTACAACATTATTATTATTTCAGTTTTAGAATGCATCATTACAAGAAGAGAACCACAGCATTTTAGATGACAAAATACACTACATGTTGCTCTCATGTTCATAGTGATGTACTTACATTTAAAAGTGTAACTAGGGTTCAGAATTTGCTCACACATTTTCTAGACCAACAATATGTCCCCCAGTGGCATAGCACACCGGGAATCTAATCATGACTTGATCTAAGTCTGAATCTCAGTCAACAGAGTCCACAAAGGGGACATTCTCTGTGAAGTACAACAGTACCTACTAGCTCTATGGTTCATTGATGTTTGAGTTACCAGGACATAGCACCGGTCTCAATTCAACACACACGTTTACATTTGTAATTCAATATACTTGGACACCAGTAAAAATGGGCTGCTCCATTGTTTTCCCTGGTGTGGGTTCAGTGGCTGCCATGGCTATACTGGGCAGCAGCTTAGAAAAGCTGAACAACTGTCAGCACAGGCATCAGGAGCAAATACTGTAGCTGTGTTGGCACCTGAGTGTGGCACCCAGCCTCTTTCTCCGACAGCTGTCGCTGCAAGCTGCCTCAGTGGACAGGGATGGTTTCACATTTACACCGGCGGTGGTTGTGGTGGAGGTGGAAGTGGTAAACACTTGCTATCTGTGAGCAGCTTAAGGCAGTGAGGAGCTCCACGAAACAGCAGGTAGTGGTTTGTGACACTGAATTGACAACACCTCAGTAGCCGTTTAGAGGAAAAGAAAGTATTCACTTATATACCTAAACATCTGCAGTCCATCAACCAATCTAGGGCTCTGATTCAATATAATTGCTTTGACAATACACTTCTGATAAAACTACAATTGCTTCTCACCAGGTGGTCCCATGGCGCAAATGACCTGGATATCCACCAAGTTGATCATGGAGCAGTCCTTCGTGTCATACCAGTTCCAGTGGTCCAGCCACTGACGCAGCAGCTCCACAGGGGGCTGGGCACCATAAACCTCCCTGGCTGGCATGTTCACGTCGTCAACAAATATCACCTGACAAAGTATAACATTAGAAAACAAGATGAAATACTGATAATGCCAAAACATACTTAAAACTATAGTTTTTGTAGTAAAACACATGTTTTTACACATGCATCTAAATTGTGCTTGCTTTAAGGACCACAAATCATTACAACTGACAGCATTTTAGTGACTCACCACACTGATACGAGTGAAAACTGAAATACAAACAAGCCATTCCACGATAAAACATCTAATGAACACAAGAAAGAGGCCTTACCATTTTCTTTCCCAATGGAGGACCGAACACTCCTTTGCGCCGCTTATCTAGCTTGGACATAATAATGTTTTGGGTCTGAGCAGCTGTGGTCTGAGCTGAAAAGTTGATAAATAATGGACTGTACACATCCTTCTGCAGCTGATTCAATAGGAAGTCCTGGGCAAGAGATATTAGAAATACAAACAAAGATTATCATCAAATCTCTCAGGAAAAGAGACACTCTGGAAAAAAAGCACTGTATGACAATAAATGGAATGTTTACACAGTTTGTATACGGATTTATGAATGAAGTACACACTGTTGTTGTACAATACAATTAATCAACTGTATGTGTATATTTATGGGAATTTTTGAAAATCCATGGGGACTTCAAGCAAGCTTGATAATTGCATACTTGACAAATAGACAATGTACATTTGGTTGAAAACGTTTCAAAGTAATTTCACTCTCTGTTCTGTATCAGCCTGCCAGATACAGCCTGTACAGGTAGAGTACACATAAAATGATAATTTCGTATTTGATCCCGGAAAATGGTTGTGATAAGCTTTATAATCTAATTAAATGTGGCATTTAGTGGGAATTTCATTAGATAAAAGCTGGATCTAAGTTAATCGCTGAAAATGACTGTGAAATGAAGTAGGGGGCTAGTTGTCCTCCGAGGAAATATCTAAAGTAATGTTCTGCAGGTCAAAAGGGTAAAATCAATGATTTTTTTATTTTGCATGAAGGTTTACAAAAGGGCATTTCACTAAAAGCTTTAAGAGGCTTTCATGAAAGGTCATTTTGATAAGATGGCCTTTTGGACAACTGGCCTTTTGTGTTTCTATGAGCAGACAACGTAGAACAGAGAACGTTGTCACGGGTGATTTGATGTCTTTTATAAGGATTTGATCTATTTTCATGGTATTTTATTATGTACCGTATGTGGTGAGCACTCATGCTTCCTTTGTGCACATGTGTATTAGCATGATCACAGTGCTCTCACACAATTGTGAAATCATGTGGGTAATGACCTGCATAATTAAAGGGGGCTTGTGATGAGAATGATCACATGCTGCAGCCGTGGTGCATCATCATCCTCTTGACTAAATTATAAACCAGTGGCACAGCTTCTGTCTGTCTCACTCAAGAGTCCACTGAGGCAGGTGAAGGAGCCATGTGTACAGCTGTCTGATGGTATTGGTGCGGGCATTGTGCCAGTCACATTCTTATAGTCTGAGTAGCTGGTGCTCCTTTATCACTCCTGCCAGATTTGGGATTCAGCCACGGTCTGCTGGTTGTACGGGACAGGGCTGCTCCACTACGCAGACAGGAAGGAAGTGGAGAACAAGGCAGGCTCCCCAGTGAGATGATCTCTATTCACCCCAGAGTCTCAAGTTTGAGCACACTAATGGAGGAACTAATGAAGCAAAGGGAAGGAGGGGGGATTAGTCCTTGATATAAATAGCTGAAGGTCTGCGGAGAGATACTCAGTATTCCTCCAAGGTGGCCGTTTCACACCTGGTGTCTGTGGCTGTATTGCCTCCAAATAATTTGTGTGTCAGGAGCACTTGCTTAAGTTTCCTGAGGCTGTGACTACACTGCTTGGAAACAAATGTTCACTCAACCGACAGAATGACAGTGTTTTTCTGCTTATGAAAATAATCATTTCTGCTAATAAAAATTGCTTGAAGTCCAATCCCCAATTCCCTTGGAGAGCAGACGATGGGCAGAAAAAGAGACGAAAGGAGAAATAAAAAAAGACCAATTTAGCTCAAGCAAATTATAGGGACCCTGTGGAGGTTTTAGACCACATGTAGCACAATGGGCAATGTTATGATGAATGGGTCCCAGCTTAGTTTGTATCTTGGGACTCACGTGCATGGGGATACAGGCGGCATGATTCACATTCATGCCAAAGGTTCCCACTATTACGATGATCAATGGTGATGGTAATGGCACCACGAAGCACAGCAATACGCTAGCAAACGTCAAAATATAGAACACTGCAGGCTAGCAAATATACATGTAACAGTGAAGGTTTAGGAATATCTAAAAAGTAATTTTAGTGAGGAAGAAAATAAATGTTGCCTCAAGGATACACCAAATGAATTTTGCAAAAAACTAAACTCCGCAAAGTACCCTACGATACTATTTCATTAATTATTGTGGATTGTCTGAACCTTAACAATAATAATCATGACAAGCAAAAATGGTGTAGAGCGCACTCTACCACCAAGGGCCGACAGTCCCCTTTTGTACTCACTCATAGATATCAGCCACAGGATTTATGTGTGATTTTATAATAGTTACGCTAGCTAGCTAACGTTAAAGCAGTACGGTATGCTTAGTGCAAACTGATACCAACACCATTGGCGTTATGATATTGTTAGCAACCTTTTTAACAGCTGGAACCAGCTGTCAGAATTCTTACACAGAGGTAAACAAAACAATCACTTTGGACCTGATTAAAACTTTTAATTCACAATCATAATGATGCTTTTGAGGAAAACAGACACTTTTATTCTCCACCTTTCTTTTCTCCAAGCTCTGTAAACGTATTATCAAAAAAAATAGATTAATTTAGTTAAAAATGATATTAATATGACCTTTAAGTAGCTGTGGTCGATTAAATCTGCAGAATGTGGTGTATCTGCATCATTCTATCCTAAAATTCCTTTCTGCTCAACACTTTATGCCAAAGTGCTTTCCAAATGTCACATTAATAAAATAATAGAAAGCAGATGACTCACTGTAATGTAGACACTCTTGCCGGTACCAGTGGGACCAATGAATATAGCGGGCTTCTGGTGGGTGACGAGGAGCTCCATCAGTGCCATGTAGCGCACTGTGTTCTCAGTGGGCACAATGATCTCATTGAACTGCATGTCCTTGCATATGGGGGGAGCAGTCTTTAGCTCATCTGTCCAGAGCTCCCACCTGCCTGGGCCCTGCAGAGGGAGAAAGAAAAGGACTAGGAGTTGCATTCAAGATATGAAAATTAATTGTGCTCCCATTCAAACAAAACATATCAAGTGGACAAATAATATCCAGTCTTTGGCTGTAGATGTTAAAGTATGACAAAATGGAGCATGCACATGGATTCGTCTACACTGTGAGACATAGGCCATTCAGGTATTTGTACATAAAAGGTCTCTAATCTTATATGACCTTTTCCTTCAATAGCCTACAAAATATCAACATGATGTATATTTGGTAAATGGCTTTGAAGCTAGATGTGGCATCGACATTCCCTCAGCCTTTGGTACTAAAGAGAAATCCATAATAGTCTTGTGTAGCCAGACTTCTTTGTTAAATCCATACTAACTCCTTCCCTCTGATCAAGTTGTAAAATAAGAGATTATCTTGGCCAAACTAATAAATGCATAAATGTCACACAGTTTAGATCAATTCCAGGTTAATTTTTCTCTAAAAACTTTGGGGGTTTGAAAATGTTACAGTGGACTTTCAACACATTTCCAAAACACATTTCCAAAATATCTCAAATCTACTAGATGTGGGATCAATCTAGATGGGGGAACAGGACTGTAACATTGATATGAAACTGAATCCTCCATCACACAATAAAAACAAAATACGAATTAACTGGCAGATAATTAAGTTCAGGTGGCGCTGTGTGACTGAGACTGAAGCAAGACACAATAAAGGTCACACAAAGATAAAAAAATGAGCATCCCTCTTTTGCCCCCTGAGGAAAAAGAAAAATTAAATAGCGGTATGTAACTATGTCAAGTCCATAAGTGGTTTTGTCAGTTATTGTGGTAAAAAACTACTGTATAGCACTGCATAATCATTTGTATTCTTTATCATGACAGAGAGATATTTGGTTTTCGTGCCAATTTATACTGACCTCTGACCACCAACATCTAATCAGTTCATCTTTCCATCCAAATTTGAAGAATTTCCCTAAAGGCTTTCTTGAGATATGGCATTCATAAGAATGAGACGGATGGACGGATGCATGGATTGACAGCCCGAATTACATTACGCCTCCGGCCTCAGATATCGTCGCCGTGGAGGCATAAAAATTCAGCGCAGTGCTTTCCACTACACAATTATCAGAAGCAGCCGTACCTCTTTAATGAAGCGATATTGGTAGACTGTTCCATCAGTGGGCAGCGGCACTGTGAGCTGTTTAGCTGGAGCCTCTACAGTGGCCAAGATGCCGTGGCAGGCCCGGGTCTCTTCACTTAGAGAGCCATTCAGTACCTCCCTAACCACAGCATCAAACTTGCCTCGGCCGATATCATCACAGCTGGAACCCACAGACCACACCAGGCAGAACACAAAGATGCCCTGTGTAAAAGAAAAAAATAAGGACAGCCTTTATTGCTTTTGTGGGCCAAATCATTAGTTGGATGAGGGCATCAATGCTTCACACTGGTTGCTTAAGTAGAATATAAAAACTGGATAAACATGGACCTTGTTACACATGATACAGTTAATGTTTTTTTTTTTTTTTTTTAATGGTATCATAAAATCACCTACTTTACAGCTGCATTTTTTGTACTTTCTGTTATTCATTATATTTCACAATCCTTACCTGCGGACCACAACCTACAATATGGACATTTATGTTCAGTGAAGTGTTTCTAGATTATTGCTGAGTATCACGTTATCAGGTTACTAAATAGATACTCTCATAAAAGTATGAAATCTTAGTAGAGACAGTTTGTCAACATTCTCATTGCACAGACAAGATTAAAAGCATTGAACTGATTCAAATGTACAGTACACGTTATTTTATGAGACAAACACCAGAATCCATGGAGCACTTTGTTGGGAAAAACAACCGGAATCCTGTAGGCATTGAAAATTCCAATGGCCTCATGAGCTATCATCAGCTTAGCAGCCTCATGATAGCTCCTGCTGTTTAAAGGCTGATTAATTCAACACTTTGATAATGAATGGCTGAGAAACATGGGAGAGAGAGCTTGAAAGGCATTCATCAGTGCAGTGTGCCACAGGGGGATAATAGCAGTGCTTTCAAAAGACAGGATTCAGGACCAAAAAAAATCGATTGGAACTCATGCAGGGGGCAGAAAAAGCACTCATCTGCTAAAACTTTTCCACGCTTTGTGGGCCTGTTCGGAGGCAGACTTGATCAAAACAGTATGTAATATGGAAAGGGGTGGGCTTTTTGGGGGCTGCTGTATCTGAGTTTACTGTTTGGTTAAAGAAAGAGTTTGGATGTGCATTGGATAGGAAATGCAGTGAATAACAGAAGGGCCAATGCCATCGTTGATTCTATTGTTTTCGGTTCACAACCTGAGCTGTGAACTTGTGTATTTCATGAGGGAATGCAGAACTAACAGCAGAATGTCTTATGCTGAACATCACTCAATTTAGCTACAGGTGTAAAATGATCCCTCTTAAATATTAATACTATACCAGGAAGGTACATAGCTTTGATAT
Organism: Diplodus puntazzo; assembly: GCA_963678695.2. Lineage (NCBI taxonomy): Eukaryota > Metazoa > Chordata > Actinopteri > Spariformes > Sparidae > Diplodus > Diplodus puntazzo. The sequence goes on along the minus strand of OZ023164.1, from coordinate 28,151,684 downwards.
TAGAGAGGCATAAGGAGGCTGTTTTTCACTTCCTGTCTCAAAAACTAATGCAAGGAGATTTACTGTTATGTACAAAAGGATGAAACCATAGAATAGCTTATCATCAGACGTTACACAGTTAACAAGTAAAACTGTTTTTAAAAAGTTTGAATAAAATATCTAATGGAACAGAACACCAGCTGCCCTTTAAACAGGATGGGTTTTACTGCATAATTACTGAATAAATGATCATTAATGAGAGACATTTCTGGTCATGTTTTATATTTATTTCATTTCGCTTCATTCCCTTTGCTTTGCTTTACAAACTGTATCAAATATTTCACTGATTATAGAGACACTGTGGGCACTGTGTCATTGTTTTTGTCATTAGCAGTTTTATTGTTTTATTGTTGTTTTTTGTTCGTTTCTTTTTGTCTTGGATTTCTAGTTGTTTTACATTACGATGTAATGTGTGCTTGTGTGGACCCCAGGAAGAAAAGCCTCTGCCATATTAGTGGCTAATGGGGATCCATCCAAATAGACTAATAAATAAGGACCACAGTTGGAACAGTTGTTATTCAATTGCACTTTACAGCTACAGATTACTTGTACCACACAATTTGATCATTTCATACATGTGTTACAACATTTGCTCTAGCTAGGCTGTGAATAAGGCATTTGCAGAATTTGGGAACTGACGAGTAGGAAACATAGAAGTCAGAAAGTTTGCCTGTATTCACTACCATACTAGGTCAAAACAGGGGAGGTTGGTCTGTCAATATGTTGTCAAATTTGGTCAGTGTCCTAGTTTTACAGTGTATCTGGCACCAATGGCTCTTGTCTCTTTCTTTCTCTTGCTATCCAGTCAAGCAAACCGGTCATTTTACCCATTTAGTGCAGTCTCTCACTTATGTAAGCCTTTTTTGTCTCCACCATGATTTTCTGCACTCATAAGCAAAACCACAGGCTTGCAACATCAAAGGGGAAAACAAAACTTGACATCGCAATTCTTTTAAACCAGAAATATTCTCGATTTGTATTCTGAGCATATAACAACACTGTTTAGAGTTCTTACTATTTATTTCCTCTCATACAAGCACAGAATAAATGTCCATGGTCAGCTATAGTCTTTGCTGTGTGTTCAAGTGCAACTTTTTGACAGAAGATGAAATGGTGACACATTGGTGATTAGCATTTCTAAGCTTTTGTGGTTCAACTGTTGTACGTTTGCTTTGTTGTTGCATTATGCAAGTAGATGTTTGACACTCAGACCTTAAGAAACAGAGGCTTGGTTATGTTATGTATGTATATTGTACCTGGCAGGATGCTTCCAGAACACTGGGCTTAATAAACCCTAATTAACTCATTAATGCTGTCTAATAACCCATAATGGGCATTTGCTGTAGCCACTTGTGGTTTATCATATTCAATGAATAACTTATCATTGTTAATTGAACAATAATAATTATTCGTAGCAGGAGCAATAGTAGCAGTGGGTGTGTTCACAAACCTCCAACCAGGAGCAAATATCGTTTTCGTTCATGCTCTTCATCTTTGCTTCATCATGAAACTCATCCATCATACAGTCCATCAGATTCATCAGGGACTTGACTAGATTGGTGTCAGAGGTCGGCGACAGCTCCTGAGAGCGGTGGAAGAGAAACAAAAACACATCAAAACTCGAGGAGAAGTGATGTCTGAGTACAGTACTGCACTCAGAACTCATTAGAAGGTGCGTACAGTTGACTAAACTTGTCAATCAAGAGACAATTCTGAAAGAAAAAGAGAAGCTAAACTAAAATGGAACTATTTAAAAGTCAAACTTTCTGCTAAAACATGCAGGGAGAAAAATACAGACATAATATCAATAACCAAAGAAAAATCCTCATACTGTAGATACAGTTCCCTTATTCGAGAAAAGACAATTATTCTATTTGCCAACCAACTCCAGCTGGAAAATACACTGTATTAATTGAGGATGGTTAAGCACCTTGGTGGCCTTTCGAATGAGCTGTAAGAGGGCGGGCAGTATGCGGTCAAAAAGGGCAGTGATGAGTTCTCTGTGCACTGCGTTGACTGTGGTGGGCAGGGTATTGAGCCAGGAGAGCAAGAAGGGCCTCCAACCAAGCATATGAGGCTCCATGTAGATCATACCACAGCGAGACACCTGCCACAAACATACATCACGTCTTAAAACACATCTGAACCAGTGGTACTCAAAGAACAACCAATCTATAAGGATACTACGCCCAATGCAGTGTGATAATCTTAATTAATGATTATTAAGATATCATCATCTCAATCAATAAGAAAAATTAGAATTGTGGTGGTTTGGAGCCCTAATTTTATCTTTATATTTATGGAGTTCATCCAAATAGTTCATATCACATCCTTTAAATTGGTGTATACTGTAAATACAAGTTTGCTGCATATGTGATACCATGTTTAATGACAATCTGATAGCTAGATTACTACCTTTTTCCATAGAGAAGCTTTTAAATGAGATCCCATAGCTCCAAGACCCACCCAAGCAATAGCTTCAGCGCAGATAAATTTAGAAGAAAAGAGAAAAGATAAGGAGAGTATGGTGAAGACATAGTGTATGAGCAGTAGCTAAGAGGCATGCAGATATGAAACAGTGAAAGAAAAGAGTGCGTCTTTAAAAGAGTACATAAAGGGAGAAAAATAACTTTCATAGACAAAGAAAGACAGAAAGAAAGGAAAAATGAAGGAAAGGAAGAGAAGGAGAGATTAACAGTGCACAAAAGGGACCCTGCACAAAGTAGGGGGAGTTCACTGTGATCACAAAAATGTTGATGCCTCTGCATTCAGCATGTTGAAAGGAACAGCTGGCAGGCTACAGAGAATAAAAAATTGAAGTCTGCTTAATAAAAACATAGAGCCAGGGAGATGCAAAGGTATTCTCTCAAGGCATCTATGTATTGAAATCGAGCGCCTTTGTTACCGCCTCACAACAAAGGACCATAAGGTGTGGTACAATTTTTTTTTTAAATGTTTTTTTTAACGTATTCTCTAGATCTATATAAGGATTGCAATTTATTTCAAAGCCTGTGATGTTTTTGTTTGCAAGTTTTAAAGTTTTATGACTGACTGCATTTATAATATGTTGGTTATCTCCTCGAGCAAAAATACAACCTGCAAAACATGTGTGTCTACTGCAAACTTCCATTTCACATAGCCTCAGTGGGGAATGAAATAAGAGAAACAGGGAAAAAGTAGTTATGTGATTTCACTCTGGTAGGACATGAAGTCTTGGAACGGTTAGATGCATGAAGATATTTTGAGGTCAATCAAAAATATACTAATCGACTCTTGAACAGAGCACTTCCTTGTGTTTGTCTGTGCTTTATAGCATTCATTATTGACATTTAGACACACACTTTAGACACATTAATAAAAATCAATCAAAGACTAAATATGATCTCAAAATGCGGACCCAAGGAAATAAAACCCACAAATGTTTTATACAGTTGTTCAATTTTTGACAAATTCTACTCTATTCAGGTAGATAACAGGCAATGAAAGCAGACAGCACCAGGGCATGATCATTTAGGAAGAATACTCAAGAAAGTGTGTAATAAAGACAGGCATGAAGGGCATTTGTGTGTCATTGGAAGGATGATGAGGTGATGCTGGTTAGAGAGCGATGGGCTATATTAAAAAAAAATGTGCTCAAAACCAGTTGCAGAAGAACAAACTATCATCGTTGTAGAGAGAAATGTACGTTTCTAAATAACAATATAATTTCCATCCTCCCCAACCCTAAATCAAAGTGAAGGTGTTTCTCACTGTGGCTGGCGATGCCACCTCCAGGTCCATGGGCTCAAAGATGAGGCTCATTTGTGGTGACATCTGAATGATCTCACCGCTCATCAGACACAGCTTCTTGTTGTCGTCAAGCACTGTGTTCATATTCTCAATCCACACTGCGTCCACTGGGCCGTCAAAGATGAGCCATTTTCTGTCGGGGCTCTGAGAGGAGAAAGAAATGATTGCTCACACGCTGAAGGCACATTTTCAGCACACTTTATGGCACATTTACATCACAAGAAAGGTCACAAACAGTCACCACATTGGTTACCTACTTGCTTGAGTTTTTCATTTATTCTACCTAACTAAAAGGTAACTACACATTCCCTATCAAAAAAATATAGCTATAAGTGTAAAATTGTGTAATAATTGATGATGAGGCAGCTTGACAGATGGAAGGTTGATGTAACGAGGCACAAACAGTCTGACAGATAAACACTTTTAAACTCTGAGGAGGAGGATTTTTACTTCAAGGAAAAGACAAACTAAAATATGCTAAATTTCTTAAATATTCATGGAGCTTTAAAGTTTAGAAGGGGGGCTTAAAAGTGCACGAAAAGAACTGACATTATACCACTTGGTTTATGAAGACAGTGCCGATATCCTTTAATCGCATGCACATACGGTTTCCATTACCTTTCCTCTGACAGAAATCTGTGTGCTTACTTTCAAGGTCACGAAACATCTCCTGTGCATTATAACGCTAGTGAGGAATCTTTGCTAAATGAATGAAATGAACACCTACACTGTCATGATGGGGGGGTGACAGCAAGAGTCTATTCCCCAGTTAAATGGACTGGCAAGGGCTGTGCTTTAAATTGATTTGTTGAAATATAAACAAATGGAGATGCCTGAGCTGGGGCCATCTGGTGCTTGAGAGGAAAGAGAGTACGCCGTAATGTAATGATCTGACAGAGAGCGTTGGCACTGAAAAAAAAAGAACGAAAATTACACTGTGTATATGCAGTGAGTTTAATACACTACACTGCTGCTGACTCCAGATTAGCACACAAAGAATTAGTTTAGTAAAATGCAATGCATAAAAAAAAGAGCAAAACAAAGAGAGACTTCTACCCAGAGGAGGAAAATGAGTTTTTTGAAACTGAATTAAGACCAGCCTTGCTCTTGTTTTCTATTTTCATTGCATCAGTATGTACTGCCTCGGCTGTCATAATCACTCCTCACACTCCTTATTCATTGACAAAAAAACAATTTGTACAATGACAACTTCATATACAGACACAGTTTTTAAAATGACAAGTTCATTTGGAAACAATTTGAGAATACAGCAAACAAATGATTTTCCATTATGACGTGCACCCACTGCCATCAGTAAATCACTGACATGTGTGTGTGTGTGTGTGTGTGTGTGTGTGAATGAAAGAGAGTTATTAAAGATCTAAATGTAACAAGACAGCAGAATATTTCTTTTGTTTACCCTGTCACTGCAGCCTTTCTTTCTACAAGCTTGAAATTAATTGGAATGTCATGCCTATTGTACAACGATTCATCCTAAACTCGTAAACTGAGACTGAGGAGACAATAATGAATCTAAGTCTCATTTTCTGGCTGCACAGCTCCCTATAACATGAAACAGCATGAGCATGTTGAATCTCGGGGCACATCCTAGTGTGTCTCAAGTATAACTTGCTTGAAGGTTTGAAGCCATAGGAGGAAGTGCAGCAGCAGTTCTCTCAATTACTTGTTATGGAGGTAGCACATGGCTTCAAGGAATAGAATAATTCTACTGTCATCTCAGTGCTGCTTTACAAGTACTGTAGGTAGCCTGAATGTCTATTTTGAGCAGCTGCACAAAGTAGCTGAGACAGAGATATTTTTTGCTTTATCTGGTGGCACAAAGTTGCTTCAAATGCCTGTTTCCATAGAGACAGGATTGGTTTTAAAGGCTTTGATCTATGCTGATTTTATGTATCACTTACTGTCATTACTTTGATATACCATTATGTGACGGAATATGGTAATTTTCATATAAGTGGATCAAATTTGAACGGGACATATGACTTGATAAGGTCAGGATAACTAACAATTGATACCTCTGTATAACAATTCCAGTCACACAGTAACAAGTTAACTGAGCATCCAGCACTAAACGGATTTCAACTGAAACACACTGAAATGTGATGATACTTCTACTAGATCCTATGACCATTTCACCTCTTCTCTGGGGTAAACAAACCTTAAAAATTCCAGTTACAATAAACTACATTTATAGCTTCAATGTTCATAAAATAGAAGCCATTTATACCCAAATCATTTTCATCTGAAAACTGTTCAGTGTGCTCATTTTTTACGGCATCATTCAAATGTAAGAACAAAAACACATGGACATCATTCCGATGCAGAAAAAGGGATAAAAACAATCACTGCAATGTCATCCTAGCAATGGTGGTAAATTCGGCTAATGTCTTTGGGAATCAGAATAAGTGTGAAAACTCTTATGTTAATGGGGCTAAGACTAAGTTTTTGTTAAGTAAACAAAATGCAGAAATCAAGCGCCAATGACTATGAGGAACAGAAGTGTAAACAGCAGAACATCATACAGGAGATCTAATGTCAGAAGCTCAGTATGACATATATTTAAAATGCTGGAAGCTTACATCAAAAAGTAACCCATCTGACTGTCGTCCAGATGATGCTGAGCAGCATGATAGACATCGCACTGCATGTTCCTCTGAGAAACATCTTTATAAAATGATAATATTACTCTAAAGCTTCTTCTAAAGCTAAACTTCCTTCACCTTCAAGTTCTGACTGTTCTGACATATGTGAAAAAGTGCATCAGTCGATACTGTTGTGGGGGAAGCCATTAGCTGTGGACAACAGTTTCAGGAGAACAGTTGTGTGTACAATAATCCAGGATGATGAGATTTGTGGATAAAAAAAAAGTTTAAAAGCTAAAATGAAAGTATTATGAAGCAAAGTATTGGTCTGCGAATTTGTGAAAAGTGACTACAAACAGCACAGTATCTGACTGTGTTTTACATGACCAAAGAATAAGATGTCAGAGGGGCTGTGTGTGTGTATATTTGTCTGCCTGTATAATCACAGTGAGGAATCCTCGACACAGACCCAATCAATGACCTTGAGAAATTTCTCAGAGGATCCCAATAGTAAGTCACCTTCCTAGCTCGGCTCCTCAGCCATGTCCTCATTCACCAGGAGGTGTGGTATCTCCATGAGGATAAATGATGTGGATTGCCCACCTTCCATCATGACTGAGGGAGCCTCTCTGATAAACACGAAGAAGGTTTCCAGCTTTAAGTTCCACCATAACAAACCCAGAGGACTGTTAACCAATGCAACACAAAGCACTGTCTAATTCTGACTGACTGGCAGGACACAATTCAAGCGCAGTTCCGGTGAACCGCACTTCTAAACTGTCTGCAAGGCATGTAAAATTACACAAAACAAAAAAACAGTACTTTTGCTTTGTGTTTGTTTACAAGCTAAATCATTTTCAATAGAAAGACATTCATTAAATGTGTCTGCAAGTATCAAGAATATGAGACAAAATATAAAAGCTAGAGCTTGTTATGATACATAACATAACAGACACAAAACACAGAACACGGCTCTGAAGATTTTGCTTCGGTGACATTAAATATAGACGCTTCAATAAAACCTAAAGACGATTTTAAAATACAACGTGCAGTCTGGTCTTGGTTTTTGTATTTCCGAATGAGACACCATTTTCTTTTCTTCCATTGGAGACAGTTAATCAATTTTACTACAGTCTCCCCAACAGGATTTGCGTAAAAAAAAAACATTGGTCCAAATATACACAGTATTAAGCAGATCAAAAGCAGTGGGAGCCAACATGTGATGATAGGGCTCCCACAGTTCCTATGCTCAATTTGTTCTATACAGGAGTTTGTGCAGCGTGACATATTTTATAAATATGTAAATCTTACCACATGTATCAACATGGATGAATAATGTGCAATTATGTTGGACTTCAGATGCTTTGTATCTCAGGGAAGAACAGATGGTGTGTGACTAACCCTGCACATCTGTATCGTTCAATCAACTTGGTCCCCAAGTTATACAAGAGTGTGTTTTTTTCCTTGTGTTTAATCCTCAAAGAGTTTAAACCAATACAGTCTATTCTGAGCAGCCATCTTACCTGAGAAGCAGCAAAGGATCTGTAGCTGACAGCGAGGATGCCGTCAGACCACTCGTGAGAGACGGGGTCAAACTGCCCATACAGCTGGCCCATGGTGATGGATTTAGGATTGATTACTGTGATCTGTACCTGGTTCTCATCCATCAAACCCTGGTGCGAAAACAGACATGAAGAAGACACGCAGATATCATAAACTCAAGAATGGGATGCACAAAAAAATAGATACACACATATAGTATATAAATTAAAAAAAAAAACTGCAGAAATGAGCATGACGAGCCCGTAATTTGACCAACTTGTCTTTGGCACGACTGAGTCGTTTGAAGATTAGTGTCCGTATGACAGGACTTCTGCTAATGGAGGAAAAAGAAGCAAAAACTGCAACAAAAATCTTTTCAGACAAGGTGTCACTTTGAGTTAAAAACAATGAGTAAAGTGCTGCTGAAGAAAAAAAAACAACAGAAAAGGAGAGAAAGGGGAGGGAGGGTTGGATATGATCAGTGAATGTGCAGCAACAAGGATGACGATGATAAATGTGGCATTCCCAGGCGTTCCATCAGCAGGCCTTCATCTGTCTCCTTGGTGGGATGCCTCTCAGCCCTCTCAGCCATGTAAATACAACAAGCCAGTTCTGCTCTTCACCGTGAGATCGATAACTACTAAACAAAGACTACAGCTCTGACAAATTGGATGGATGTGTTTACTTGGGACAAACATGTAGCTCAGATAAGCCTTGGATATTGAGTGTAATGCATATTTTTACTTGACATGAAGGTTTCTATCATTTTTTTTTATTTTATTTTACTGACTGAGCAAGTTCTTATCCCAAGGACTCAGTAAACCCCAACAAAATCTGTAATAAATTACAATTAAAAAATGCTTGGTTAACCATCTGAAAATGGCGATTCCTGACAAATTGACCAAGTTAATACCTGACAAGAACATTATAAATAAGTCAGACCTCAAGGACAACTACGGGAACACAACGAAGAAAACAAAGTAGTGTAGAACAGCTATTGATCAAGAATAAGTACCATGCAAGGAATCATGAAACATGCTGACATACAGTTCAACGTCCCATTTTTCTCCAATTTTGTTGTGATTAATTTACATCACTATTCTTTCAAAATTTTGCCAGATACCACAGTTTGAATACCAAGATTTAATGTCTTAATTGTTACTGTCAACAGATGAAGAACACAGCTGCCACTTTCCTCTACAGCCCAGGGTATCATACCTTTTCACAGACGTCGTGAAGGGCTGCTGCCAGCACACGATAGGCACTGGTCTTGCCTCCAAAGGGCTCACCCACCAGCATGAAACCGTGCCTCACTATCATCATCTCAAAGATCTGCAAGATTTTCTCAATAAAGAAATCGGTGACTTGCAGGTTCATACGCTGGCAGTTTTCCTCGACGGCCTCCAGCAGGACGCGGTAGTCTCGTTTTGGAAGCTGGACCCCCGGGAAGAGGTCAGAGGTGATACCCTGAGATGGAAAGTAAAGTAGATGGGAGACAGTAAAGGAGAAGACTGAGTTGAGTGAGTGAACACAAATACTTTAACACAGTTTTAAACACAACCTTACTCCCATGCATAAACAGGTTCACCTTGAGATAGGTCCACAAATGAGGATCACACACATTTTCAGAAACCGCCGCATACACACACATAATCCACTGAACCTTTGTGACTCAAACAGACTTAAATTGTCCTTGAGCGTCATGGTTCCAAGTGAACTGACTGGAATTAACATGGGCAGACATCACTTGATGTGTATCGCTCCATTAATCAAGACAGGAGGAGCTCAACTCTGTCGCACCTCAAACAGCTTTAGATCATGGGCCAGGAACTTGGGTAGATTGACGTCGATAATAGATCTCAGCAACAGGGTGTCTTCATTCTCCTCTGGAAAAGCGAGCTGTGGTTCAACACAACCGAAGAGGAGAACACGAGATGAGAAAATACAAGTAAAAAAGCAACAGAAATGTAATAAGAAGTGGTTGAATTGCAGAGCCAAATGCGGACAAATGTCACTGTAAAGTCACTGCAAAGACGTAGTTAGTGTCTTAATGACGCCCCTGTATTCCAAGAGTGGAAACAGGCTTAATGATCGTGCTCAGTCAATATCAAACACACTGAAAGAAATAGTATGTAAAGTATATATCAGGTCAAGTGTTTCGGTAAATCAAACAAACATTCCATCCTATCACATTGTATGAATCAGTATTGAGATACCTTGAGGTTTCCAGCAGCAGTCAACACAGACTTGACAGCCCTCATCCCATAGTCGTAGTGATGCTGCGAGGAAAGCTGCTCAGAACAGAGTCGATAAGTGGCTACAATTTTCACAGACAGGGGCCGCGCAGTCACAAAGCCGCACGAGTAGAGCACAATCTCCGCGATCATTGCATAGTCCGGTACCATCATAGCCACAGTCCTGAACAGAGCCTGGTGCAGGAGACAGTTTTTAGTTCCAAAACATTTTAAATTTTTACGTCAAAAACCACAACTTACATCAGTAATATTTGGAGACTATGTTTTGAGCTACTTTTAATGCGAGAAACATTAAATGCTGTGATTCAAACTCCTCAGAGTCATGTGAATGTGGCTCATTGTTTGGACATTTAGATAGAAATGAATGGCTGAGAACTGAGTCTACCTTGAGGTTGTCTGGTAGCTCAGAGCGACCAGCATACCCGGGATTCATAGTAATGAACACAGCACAGGAGGGGTTCAGTTTTAGCTCTGTCCCTTCAAACATCAGCAACTCAGCGTGGGCAGCAATCCCTGAACACAGAGATGCAGTTAGACACAGTGTTTTTTTAACTTGTACTTTGGTCACTTTTTTGTAATGAGCACACTCAGAGGATTATATCCATAGATACTCTGTAGATGCCACAACTGTACACCATTTCAATAGATGACAAATCCAGACGCTGCTTAGGTCAGAAAAGCAGTTTCAAGTCCATTTAATTTTGCCCAAAATCCAAAATTTGCTTGAGATGGCTTTGTAACCTTTACATCACACTTCACACAACACGTTTTTGATTCATATAAAAACTCCAGGTCTTGAACTAACTGTGAAAAATATTTTTAATGCAGCAGCAGTTAAGTAACAGAAACCTATTAGCATTTTCCAGCTTTAGTTTTGAACGAAGAAACATCTGTATTCCCTTTGGCTCTTGCATCTTATGGTGCAAGTCATTCAACGCCTGTAGCACAGGACACACTGCTGTGCTGCGTTGAACAAAGCTATGCTTGAAGTTTGGCTGGCCAGCCTTCGCAAATTGCCTCGGCTCTGTGTTGCATCTCTTTGTAGTCATAAACCTGCTTTTTTTTTTTTTTTTTTTTTTACTAGTGAGAATACGCCCAAATTGTTTCTGGTATACTGACTGCTTATGCAAAGATCAAAGGAGAAAAAAAAGCTGGGTAGTCAAAAATAACATACAAAAAAATAACAACACAAACCTCGCTGTATAGTGAGAATCTGTTGAGCCACCACAGACAGCACCTCCAAGTCAATGCGGTTAAACTCATCAAAGCAGGCCCAAGCTCCGCACGACAAAAGGCCCTGGTAACATGCGCACAGACACACACAAAAACAACTGTTTGAGCGGCAAGTGGGAGGACATTTCAGTAAGGTGTAGGCCATGTCAGTGTCAACAAAAACATTTTTTTTGCACTAAATAGGTGTGGCATATATTACATATACTACATTTATTGCGTATATACTGTATTTACATCATAGTTGATGCATAATGGTCGGCAAACACACCTTTACTATGGTATTTCCATGTATTTGTAAGTATACATTGTTGTGTTTTGTATACAGTGACATTAAATTTGTTTGTGTGCAGTTATGTGACAGGGAAATTAGCATGGGACTCCTTGAAGTGCTGATAGTGACACTACTGGTATATTCTATAGTGGAAGTATCTGTTCTGGCACACTTCCATCTGAAGAGTGAATATCTGCTTAGTAAACTATTTCTTCTACATGCTTGGTTTCTCTACTGTGTAGGAAACAGTGTGTATCAGCTTTTGCTGATGTGTTCAGTCACAGCTGTGTGTGAGAGATAAAGTTTGTAGAGCAAGTAGTAGGAAAATTCTAGTAATTCTGACTTATGGTGAAAGAGTTTTACCCACTTTAAAGAACTTGCCCAGAGCGATGTAGTCCAGTCCATCAGAGCAGTTGAAGACTACACACTGCTTCGCCACAGCTTTGGCCAAGTCTTTGGTTGTCTCCGTTTTTCCTGTGCCAGCTGGGCCCTCAGGGGCCCCTCCCAAATGTAGGTGGAGGGCACCAAACAAAGTGCTGAAAAAGGAGGAATGGACAAGAAAAGGCTCATGAATACCTTATGGCCTGTCAGTGATTCAAGTGATGAAGTGTCTCCTCACTGTGTACATATACATAATATATGTACATATATTTTTATCTGTCAAAATAGACATCTGTCCACTCTAGCTCGCTATCGCAGGCTGTCTGCAGGCTTCACTGCAGGGAAGCAATATTGTGGAATCTGGTTGAACTGTTGAGCGACAAAACTTTCAGAATCACTGGAACCTTATATTTTTACTGCAATGAGGGTGGATTTTACACTGCAATACAGGGACTTGACAGTCATTAATTAGTGAAGTGAAGCAGTGATTGTTTTGAAGTAGCTACAAGCATCCTGAAAAATACATTTGTTGAATGGTCTTGTGGAGTATCTTTACCGGTAGCAGCGGTCAGTGAGTGGGGTAATGACCAGACGTGGAGTGTTGCCCAGGTATTCATAACCATAAGGTAAACCAGCATTGATCATCTTGGTCTGGAGGTGGTTTTCCTGCACAAGTGTGATGCAGAGTTCAGAAGTCAATCAGTCAGTTGAAATGAATTCCCAAACAACCCATTCTTCTATTACATACCACCCAGTAGTAGCGCAGTTGGCTAAGCCACTCAAAGTCATTCTCGTCACTGATCCCCTTTTGCACCAGTGCGGCAAGCACATCCCTGGCATGGACGTCCAGCACAACAAGGGCTCCGAGGGTCACCCGGTTCTGCTTGGAGAGCTTGCCTCGTACGAGTGCCACAATGTCGTCAATCTGTTTGTTGTTCTGCTCCAGGTAGGCATCTAACGCCTGAGGGAGAGATGCATGATTAAAGAGAAGATAGAGCATGCTGGAGTTTATCAAGACAGGGAGAATGCTATCAAGACCCCATCTATGAAGGTCACAAGTTTGATGCCTGCAAACGACTATTATGTCGATCACTGTCAAGCTGTCCAAGAGATAAACACCATCCTTTTCCTTCTTTTATCAGAGCTATTGCTGACTGGGCATGATCTTCATCTTCATATGGGGGAAATGTAAAAACTTGTGTTTGGAGGCTATTTAAAAAATAGAGTATATATAACCTGTGATTCAAAGAGGTTTGGAAACCACTACTGGTTACGGCAGCATAAAAAAAGATGTCAGTTCATGGGATATAGGTGCTCTTCATTGGACATGACAGATTGAAAACAGTTTGTAATCCTCATTCAGACCAGCGAGTCCCGTACCCACTCTGTGTTTAAAGCTGGACTGTTACGAATTGGATAACAGCTTGTAGAAAGTGCCAACTCGGTAAGTCTTCACTGTAAGTAGCACACTGATTGAAGGGTAATCTGTTTGTCATGGAGTTAATCCAAAAGTGATCAGACGTTCTTGACCTCATCTTGACAACATTTTAAATCTTTCAGGCGGTCTCATGCGTTGTGTCTGACATGAAATACTTCACATCATGTGTCGCCATGGTTACAGCTTTGATATAGACAACATGGAACTTCGGAGCATACTGTTTGATGATGTGTTTCAGAAAAGCCCGCTGGCTTGCTCGCTTGTTTTTCAACAGAATAATGTTTGTTGGTATGTGGGTTGGTCTGTCTGTCAAAATATTGAGTCTGTTGCACAGTAAAACAGTGCTAACCATGATTTGCATGGCTTGAAACAAAATCTTACAATAGTGCATACAGCAGACGGGCCATCCAAATGGTTAAAAGAGTCTCCAGCAGGAAGTGTGTTAAATTTAATTCCGAGTTTTCTGGGTTTTTCCGAAGGTACTCATTTATTTTTAAGGAAAACATATCTCTATGGCTTGTATGTATGTGTACACTGTACTGTACATCAGAGTCACAACTGTGGCTAAACTGAAGTGAGCTTATGTATGGAAGGGCCCAGGCAACAAAATAATATGAAAATGGACCTTACCCAAACACGATTGAGAAAACACAATATGCATGTCATTGTATACAGTAGGCAGTTGATCACCTTCTGTCCTGAAACGATGGCTTCATGAATGTCCTTTGTCCAGTAGACCTGTGAGACGCAGAGCACCGTCTGGCCTGGCCAAGCACGCACCCAGTCGTTCCTCAACTCTTTGGGGTATGCCTCGATTGCCTCCCCAATTACCTACAATGGAGCCAGCAGCAACAGAGGATTTAACTCCCATGATTCCACATGTATCATTGAAGAGAATAGTAAGCATAGGGGGAAATCCCTTGAATTTCAGAGCTCAGTTTTGGTGTCAAATGCTGAGTCGAGTGCATCTAATCCTATTTGAACATGGGAGAATAAAGAAGCTTTAAAGATAACAATCATTAATAATGCACACATCACCTTATGCAGCGAGGCAATCATGCCATTCTCGAGTTCCAGAAGCCATTTCTCCACCTGACCCCTGGCTTTGGAAGTGGAAATGATATCCAGCAGCCGCACCACCTCGCCTTCACTGCTTTTCATGTGGGTGATGTCCAGCACGTCGGTGAATACTACATTAGCAATGCCCTCAAAGCACTTCTTCAGATGCGGCTGGACCCTGGAGGAGAGTAAGGGAAGAAAACTGAATCACAAAGGTATTTGTGAAGACTACAGTATATCTGATCCAACTGAATGACAATGAACTGATAACTGATACAATGTGGACATTTTACTAATTTATTGTACTCAATTAAACCAATGCAGCTTAATTCAATGGTCACATCCAAACTTTACTCACACTTAGTGCACACAAGTATGTGATTGTGTACAGGTTCGGAGGTTTGTCAAAATGTTTCTGAGAGCACAGCAGAACTGTATATGAATGAATCCAGTGTAGACCATAACGGGTGACTGCTGATGTTGCTGTTGCACTTTTTCTGATGAAGATTTGAATTCAATTGAAACCATTACAAAAATAAAATAAAACTGAATAGAAATACAACAATAGTTTGAAAGATGCCACAATCACATTAAAATTCTACATATCTTCTAGAGAGTTCTTAATGGGTATAGGTTACCCCTAGAGTGATGGTAATTTATTAGTCCAAATCTAAAATGAGTGTACATGCTGATTTCTGCAGATAATGATGTAAAAATTTGCATTTATGATATAAAAGAGTAATGATGCACCCAGTTTGAATGCCTATCCCCCTCCTGTGAAATTATGTTTTGAAAATGAATAATGAAAACTCTTGGCAGTGCACAAATAACATTAAAGACATGCTGACATTAAGCATGAGAAGAAGGACTTCTCTACAACTCATTTGAGTCCTTATTACTTTGGTAAACTTCTATTTACAAGGTCTTAAATTACTTCTATCAGTCTTACAACTGCTTAAAGTCAGCCAGCTTGAGGAGGGAGGCAAGTGCAGGGCCACACCTTCTGGAGGAATAAACACCTGGAGTTTCACATCAGCTTCTGTCTGAGCTGGAGCCGTTAAATGATGGGAGGAGAACTCAAGAGATTACTTTTAAACCTTCTAGATCAGAAAGTGGCTTTATCTTTACTCCTGTTGATCAACCTGACTGCAGCAGCGATCCACCTAGCTGACCTCCATTGGTGCGTGCTGATGTTCTGTTATGTTGACGGCTGACTGAAGCACGAGGGGAAATGTACTTTATTAGACATATTGTATTTCCGAGAAGAGGAAAGAAGGAGAGACAGAGTTAGAAGTCTCTGGTGAGTGCTGAATTCACCTGAATTCAAACACACAGACAGACACACACCAGCAAAGCACGTCGGGGCCATTGCATGCTAGCTTATAGCTAATGTTCAGTCAGTAATCTGGCTGTTTGGGGCGAAGAATCACTTGCGCAAGTAACCCGTGTAAACGTAAATGATCCTGCGGTCGAACTTGCTTTGCTGGTGTTGAGCACACCAACAACCACCACTGCTGATGAAATTCTTTCTGACAAATGTTCACAGACAAGGCCATGTTTTTAACTACCTTGAGTAAACTTGTGGATTTTTCTGGGTTTGAACATTGTTGGAAACTTTTATAACGCAAGTATATAACTCAACAAAATACATTACAAAGGAATTTGACATTTTATATATCATATATATCAATTCTTATAAATTATATATTTAAGGAGATCATTTCTAAGGATCTGTGATATATCCTATATAATATATCCTCTAAATAAAAATATCCTTTCCAACTGTCATCCCCATGAAATGGTCCTGAGTAATGTGACTGCAACTTAAGTGCAATGTCCTCCGAGGCCCTTCTTATTGTTACCAACTCTTCTTAAATGTCACACAGTAAACAGTCTTTCCTAGCTTCTATACAGGTTCACATCTCTATGTTTCTGTTGCTACACTCACTGTGCCCAAAACATTCAGGGAAAACAGAAAAATAGGAACAAGTATTATGATGTGAAAACATTAAAACTTTTTTGTGCTTTGCCTTCTTTATATCCTGTAATAAAAGCAAGCCCTTTGTCAGTGTTGCGTAACATTCAGCAACCAGTGTATAAAAAAGAAAAATCAAACTAGCACTTTCCCGTCATTACACTGCCCTCCCCAGCCGACTGAAGAAATCCCTTCTTTACAGAGGAGCTCATGATAGTGTGCATCTGCACTGATGTGATGACAACTCCCAGAAGTGAAAGAGAGAACAGAGGGATTGCAGAGCGGAAACGTAAAGAGAAATAGAAATGGCATGAAGCAAGCAAGAGGCTGGAACATCTTTTGTGTGGAATCACATTCATTATTAACCAAATGCTCTGGGAGAACTGAGACATGGTTTGGTCATCAGTGAGGACTGGGGAACCACTTTGGAGGTTTGTTAAGGCATATTAGTGAGCTGAATAATGTTAGGTAATTTTTTTTTTCTACATACACAGATATCCCCTGATGCTGTTAATTGTTATCACGGATAATGATTGATAAAACATTACATATTTATGGCTGTGTGCACCATAATGCCTGCATGTTTAAGATGTTTACCTCGTGGGGTCTTTGGTCTCAGAGAGGATTT
Organism: Diplodus puntazzo; assembly: GCA_963678695.2. Lineage (NCBI taxonomy): Eukaryota > Metazoa > Chordata > Actinopteri > Spariformes > Sparidae > Diplodus > Diplodus puntazzo. The sequence continues at coordinate 28,134,471 of OZ023164.1, read as the reverse complement.
CTAGCAGCTCTTCATTGGACAGGAAGAAGAACCGTGGGAAATAGAGACGCTTCTTCTCCAGGTAGTTATTGAGACCTTTGAGGATCATCTCCAGAAGCTCGTTGGACTTTTTTAGCCTCTCCAGCATCTTGTCGATGGCTATCACTGCCAACACGTGCTTGTCCTGACACAGATAGGTGGGAACAGTGTTCAAACCAAATATTCACTTTGGTTAAGTACTTTCAATCTACTTTGAACAACATTTGCTATTTCATTATCAACATCATCTCCTAACACCATGTTGTTGGATGTTGATGAAGGTTCTCAGCCAACAACAACAACATTCCTGTTAGCTGGTAAATTCAGGTCATGTCAGACTCATTTCACTTCCTTTAGCAACATCCATTTCTGTGCTCCACAGTAAGGCCCACCTGTCACACAGCGGCCGTAAAAAAAAAAAAATCTATGATGGGACGGTAATAGAGATTTCACCTGAGGCCTGTCTGGCACCTATGAAATATTTCAGCTCTGATAGCATCCCATCTGTACACTAATTCAATATCCTCTCGAACTGTCACCCCCAGGAAGTGCCTAAATAAAAACTCTATCTAATCTTCAAGGTTGGACAGTGAGTGCCCGAACCTGCTCATATGAAAATGTTGGCGATGCTGAAATGAAGCATAAAGTCTGATATCACCCTCTGAATTGAATGAAATAAATGCAGGAAGGGGCAGAACACAGAGCCGGTGGGAACAAAAGTGAAAAAAAAAACAGAGTAACGTGAGCATGCTATCTCCGCCTTATTGCAAACAACTCTGGAAAGAAATGGAAGGTAGACATGTTGAAAACATCAAACTTTAGTGTTTTTAAATCCTCATTAACCCAGTCTGCTATTTCACCCTGCAAGAGGTAACACCACTCTTCTAAAGGATGCAACACTTGTCAACATGGTTTTTACCTTTTTGCAAATGGATACACTTTAACCATAAGGGAAACATCTGATATAGTTGAAGAGCTCACCTACAAAAGGACAGGGTGCTTTTCATCTTTGTCTGATGTGCTAAATTAACCTTGAGTCTGTTTTTGCTTTGTAACTCCATCCAAGAGCTTTCACATCTTCTAATGACATGCAAGGTGAAATATTTACATCAAACCATCTACATACAAATTACATGACAATAAAAGCTATTAGATATGATATCGCCAAATTACACCATCGACACTAGTAATACAAACGCAACTGACACAGCAGATATTCGGTGTTGGGCTGTGTGTGTAATACAAATAATTCTACATTAGCAGATGCTCTGGAAAAATCTACAATCAATACTGCTGGAAAAGCAGCAAAGAGGAGGATGTACATTAGTGCATTGCTTTCACTTGGCAACACTTCTGTTTTGTATCGGATAAGAGGTCACTGTCCATTAAAAAGAGGCCTAGGCCACTGAATGAAACTATTAATCTGTTTTGAAGTTCTCTTCAAAACCAGAACCGCAAAGAGTTTCTTGAATAAGATAATTATTTTTTGATCTCTCATGATTTCGTATTGATTTCTCAGGGTGACTCAAGTTGAGGCAGTGGCTGTTGGTTCTTGTCAAAGGGGCTTTTTCTAATATGGGCTCATCATATGATACAAATAATGAACAGAAATTAAAACCATTTGGATCATATTAATGCTGCAATAGTATGCAGGAAAAAAAACAGTTACTGACACTAAATAAAATGATAAAAAGCTTTGACTGCATTTCAGTGGATAATCCAATTATACAAGCTGAGGGTGTCTGATTGATGAACTGTGATCCTGGCTTTTCAAAGATTTCATCAGACTTGTGATTTTGGCCCATTCTCTAAGAATGAATGTAATAAGAGGGCTATTTTTATATTCAGTGTGCCAGCGGGAAGCTATTCATGAGCACGCTGAAGGGATAACAATGTTCTAATGCATGTATTATGTGTGATAATGTGGTTTTCATGCACAAAACAGATGGCTTCAATGGGCGACAGGCACTGTCCCCAGAATATATGAAGCAAGTCTGTAATCTGTGCGGCGAAAAAAAAAATCCAGGGAAAGTATTTTTCTTTGTTCTGATGTGACACATGCTTCACACCCAGGACAAAGCAGAGTATTATGTCTGCACGAGTGTGAGAGTAATTTTAAGTGAGCTATTCTTTTGCCTGATTATAGCAGCGCTGTTACTGTGTGAACCCACCAGTCTACTAGTAAACAATATGTCAGTCATCATCCCTATGAGCTCAGATGGTCGATGTTGGTTCTCCGTTCCTCAGCTCATTAGAGGGGCTGTGGTGTTGTATGCTGCGACGTTGAGAGGAAGCAGGTTCATAGAAATAAGTCTTTTAAATTGATATGGCCGTGTTTTTATCTGCAATTGTGCATGCAATGGTAGATAAATGACACATTAGAGCAGGGAGCAAAAAGGGAAAAGTGGAGGAAAAGAGAGTTAAGACGTGGAAGCTGGAAGGCACTGGAAGATCAGTGGATCTTGAGCAGCTCCCAGTGGTTGATCTGATGACAACAACCCCACCAAAGACCCCGATCTGAGGGTAGGGGAGCTGCACTGTAACCTGCTTTCTTGCTCACACTGTTCTTTGGTAGCATGGAGGTGAGATGATTCCAATTTCATGCCCTGCTGACAGATGCTATGGACGAGATGAAGGGATGTGTTCTTTGTCAGATTTTGATGCAGTGTGAGCGAACACAGAGGGGTGTTCATTCTGTAACTGCCTTACATGGCATGGTGAATTGGAATCATTAGATTTAAACACTGCAAGATATGCGTGATTACAGAAGAAGGGCAAAGTGAAAATCACAATTTTATTATCGATTTTGTTTCTTAACAGTGTTCAGATATCCTGGGGAGCAGCTACATAAGGGATATTCTCATTTAGGATCACCACTCGTGATATCTATTTTAAAGGGTTTTTTTCCCCCATGCAAATTCTATGAGGAGAATACTTCACAGTCATCACTGGTGGTCACAATTATTGGTAGCCATTCAGTAACTGTATTTACATGAACCTTAATATTCCACTAACAATTAGAGCAATAGCCCAATAAGAACAAAAATGCCACACATAACGAGCTCATTTGGAAGAGGCTGAACATTCATCTAGCTTAGGCTGGTTAGGGTCAATCAGATCGAGAAGGGGGGCGTAATCCAGGATTACGATAATATAAGGGAATAAAAAACCTATCATCCTTACTTCAATTTCTTTCTGGTTTAAATAAATATATTCTGTCTGTGCATGTTCACCTTACATAGGGGCTAACATTAGGTGACATTGCTTTGGGAACAGAAACTGACTCGGTGCCACTGTGGCAGCCTTGTTGTTTCTCTATTTTCTGTGTCCATAAGCTATTAGCAGGCTGTAAGCTTTACAATTCTGATTAAATTATCTGGGGCATGTAAATCTTATCAGAACACTTTGTTTTCTGTCCATGTACACGGTTAAGTTGGAATCTCTAATCAGATGGATTTCATGTCGAAGCAATATCGTCCATGTAACTCCAGCTAGTGTATTGGTTACAAAATGAGGAGCAGAATCATCTGTAATTAAAGGACACTTCCAGTAAATAAAAAAAAAAAAAAAAAAAAGAAGTCAGTTTTCTTGTTTCTGATAGTTTACATTTCTCGCAAACAATATCAACCATCTTGTAACCACAGCCGACTCTTTAGTCAGGTGCTATTCAGACTGCTGAGATACTATAGGTTTCGATAAAGATGACATGTGCAATCATTATGAAAGACAGGAAAGAAGAATGAGAGAAAGAAAGAGAGAAAGAAAGTTATGTTTATACGTAATATTAAGTATGGTGTCTTTCTTGCGCCTTGCAGTGAGTTGAAGATCCTCTAAAAGGCTGACTGCAATTTAATAAACAAGCACACAAAGGAATGTAACCTCTGTGGTAGACTGTGTACAGACGAGTGGGAGATTGAAATAATTTCTTTCAATATTGAAATTACAATAATACACATAATATTTTTTTTTACATTCCATCATCTCACTCTTCAGCAATATCAGTGTGTCTCCCTGCTCTACAAACACAAACACACACACACACACACACACACACACACACACACACACACACAAACACACACACTTTAATTAGCTGTGTTGGATATGCAGTAATAGATCCTTGGAGATTCTACAAGGCAAAGTTAAAAGAAGAATTCCTCTCCAGCCAGTCATAGTTGCTAGGGCAGCAACAAAGCCCAGACAACCTTATACACAGTGTTCTGAGACAGTTAGCAGTAAAGCAGGTACCAGCCTATTCATTTGGAAAACTGACAATCTTCAGCGCCCTGAAACTACATAATTACCTTACTAAGGAAGAAAATGCCAACACGAAATTAAATTGACACAGCGGGTAACAATGAGAAATCCTTCCACACTGTCTAAGCTTATTAAGTTAACTAAGTGGCAGTGTGGAGGCTAAGCCAGTTTAACAAAATACAAATACACACAAACAGAAAAATGCTTGTGACAAAGCAATTTTTTCTTGCAATAATTAAACAAATAGATGCACAGCAATATCAAAGTGTTCTTAGTGTGTTTGGTGTGTCTACCGATCACTCAACACAAGGATCCATGTTTGACAGGGGACCTAAGTACCAGCATATGACTTTTATTAAAGCTGCTACAAATGACTTTTTTGTTGTTGATTCTGGCAGCCCTTGCGTGCAAATGTGTGAGCAACACTGCCTCCAGTGATAAAGATCTTGTTCTGGCATGTGCAGCTTTTTTTAAAAAAAGATTGAAAAAACTTTTTTCTGACCCTTTCTTTTGATTTTTAAATGCAGCTGATTGCTGGATGCATAGCGATGAGCTTTGAATCTATTTTTCAGCTATGTAAGATTAATAACTGGAATATGGCGATGGTGTGTCGTACCACAAGACCACAGAGCAGCTTCTTTCCTTCCTTCAATTAATCCTTAACACAATCCACACCATAAACATCCAACCTGGAGAAGTTGGAACCCTGATGGAGGGACAAGCATCAAGAATAACTATTTGAAGTAACTTTTTTCTGATGGTCTTCTTTGCTCATGTAGGTCATAAAGATTCCTTTAAAGTCGACATTAGCGTTATGTATGAGAATGGTTTCCAAGCATACATACAGTAAAGTGATCACTTCACTGAAAGAAGCCGAAAAAGCCTATTTTCCTGAAAAAGCGCAAGCAAAATGCAAGTGTAAAAGCTTCTATACCAATATTTGTGCCAACTTTCTCCATAACAGAGTGTACACAACTTACACTTGACTAGACAATACGCATGCGCATCTGTGTGTGTAGGCTCCCTGTCCCTTGGTGACCTCATTTTCTTTGTGGCTCAGTGTAGCCCTGCCTCTTCCAGACAAAATCCATAATTTCTATTTGATGGTGCAGTCAGGCTGGGCTTTCTGGAGGACACTGCCTGAAATTGATGTGTCTCATTTCAGGTCTACTGAGGACGCCAATTACCCTTTGGAAACTCTTTGAGGATGCTGGTGCAACACTGACTTTTTATCCTCGTTCTGTTGTTTCTGTCCAGTTCTCTATCCTTTTCCTGCTGATTCCCACCTCAGTCTGCACTGTCTTGCCCTCCCTATCTCAGTCTAAATACTCCTTTATGCTTTTACTATATACTTGCGAGCCTCTTACTCTCCTCTGTATCTAATTCTCCGCTGTCACTCTCACAATTGTTCATGTTTGTTTGTTTAGGTTGGTTTTGCCCGAGCTAGTCAGCTTCTATTGTCTTCCAATTTTTCATTCTGTCATTCTATTATTATTAGTACACTGCCAGTTAATATACCAGGTTTGAACTGTGTACATCTCGATTCCCAAAAAGTTGTGACGCGGTGTTAAACATAGATATAAACACAACACAATCATTTGCAAAGGAATAGTTTTGCCACCAACAGTTTTGGTGACAATACAATCTCTTTGTAAGTTTTTCAGTCTAGCATATGTCAAAAAATGCCAATCATGGTATTATGTTTGATTTTTGTTTTCCACAGTGCCCTAACACGAGCATTAAAACCAGCTTTTTGCTGACCTGTCCGGTAAATCTACTGATTAGGCTTGCAGTACGTAAATATTTCCAACTGTCGGTTAATTTTGCATTACTGAAACATGTGGTATAGTTATGGAGGATCAATATCACTCCGGTTATAAAGAAATGATAAAATACAGCAGCCATTCAGTAGGAAACGGCTCTGTGTGCTGGATCCGTCAAATGTGTTCCTGTTCAACCAAGATAGTAAGTAGCTGAGTATTTGGGTTTAGGGGAAGTATGTCACCGTGTGCTTCTCTAACTCTCCACTCTATTACTGTGAGAACAACTTGAGTTGGTGTTGAAAAATGTTTGAGTACATTCTAACTACTTAGATTCAGACTTTATAGTTTGTTTATTAAAGAAGGATGTTTATTTTTTTCTGGGTGAAAAGCATTCACTATAATGATAGGGACACCATTGCACTCCTTATAGGCCAGTTACTGATGTATCATAAACAGAGTTGGTGGTCATTATTCAAATAAAGTATTACACATTACTCGTTACCTTGAAAAAAAAGTAATGCAATCATCTACTTACACACGGTGTCAAAATATAACTGCATTAATATCATAAAACATTATAAGACCATGTTTTTGGCATATCCAGATTATATCCAGATTGAATTTAGGAGCAAAAAATAGCAAATAAAAACTGTGATTTTAGCAAATCAGATCCAGACAACATTTGGAGGTGATTTAATATGAGATTTAAATCAGATTTCTACAGATACGTCTCAGTCCGGCCACTCTGCCTGCTGCTATTGGTTTTCAAAGTGTCTTTTGTGTTACTCAGATCCATAGTGATAAAAGCGCTTCAGAGCCATAGAGCAACAGTCCGTGGAGTAACGCGGAAATAAGTCATCTCCTCCTCGACTTGACAATGTGATTGTTTGCAAAATGATTGCAAATAATAGTGTAGCCACTGTGTCTTTCAGATCTGATTTGAGAAACAAAACTGCCTAAAAGAGGCTGACAGTCCTACACACTACCTAGTACAAATATGAATTATCCCTAAATAAAACATCAATAGTTATGACATTTTTTTTTTCTCTGATCATGTTACTTCAATAAAATGTTAATTGCTTGTGGCATTTTGTTAGTTCTGGCCACCACCTACTTGCAGGTCATTAAAGCTAAGTGATTTTAAAACCTGTTACACTGTGTAGAATGACTCTTTGAACAAAAGGTCAGAGAAAAGTGTTATGTGATATGATAGTCTATTGATCCACCAAAGAAGAGGGCTATCTTTTTTTTTACTAATGCCCCTTCGAAGAAATCTTCATGTATTATAGATGGTCTTCCTAACCATTATCGAATCCTGCTACAATAATAATATCATTAAGGGACAAAGTCAAACATAACAAAAGCAAATTCAGTCTAACAACTTACCAGGAGAACTTGTTTCATGGTTTCCCTCCAGGTTTTGTCAACAGTTGTGAAACGGCGTCCCTCCTCAGGCATCTGAGTCATGATGTCTGGGGAGCTGAAGATGGGCTCCAGGTAAAGCCAAGTGGACTGCACCTTTAGCCATTCATCCAGGATCTCTTGGAGGAGCAGCAACTTGCCCTCCCATTCCCTACAAGACAACATGACTATATTAAAGTGCAAAGACAACAATTGGTGGCCACATTTACAAAATATTCCCTTTTTGGAGCTTCTGTTTGGAGGGATAAGAAACCTTGAATGAATCACTACAAATGATCACCGCTCTAAGGTAAAAGGGGTTTTGGAATCCTAGATATGTTTTAACATTATCTTGCCTTAAATGCCAAATATTATCTGATCCGTGGTGAACACATACAGTATAAAAACAGTTGCGACCGGCTCTGAATGTGCTGAAAAAAGATTTCTTTATCCTCACCATGATATCATCCTCGCCCACCCGCAAAGTTAGATAATTGCATTATAAAGTTCTTATGCGATAGCACAAAAAATGTTACAATAACTGCTTTGGCATCCTGCCAAATATGGCACATTGCATTTTTTAAAGCTGCAGGGAATCCTGTGTCAAACTGTGCCTGGCAGCAACATAATATTGCAATAATATCACAAATTATAGTGGATGGGAAAATGTTATCATTTGCTGAACTGAGATACAGATAAAAAACTGAATAGTAATGAAAGAATCATACAGTGTGCTTGAGTGAAACCGTTGTTTTCCAAGTTTCACAAAGAATACTTTCACTACAAGTCTGAGACAGACAAACAATCCAGGTTGTGTAGCTTCAGTCAGAGGTATCAGGTCTGTTTAGGTTGTTGATTCATTATTCTACAAATATTAATGCTCCAGCTGAGACCCATTATGAGCAAGACGTAGCGGTGTCACTCACCTCTGCAAGATAAAACTCTTTAGTTATATCTAAGTCGGTGAGATTCAGAATTATGCAATTAAAACTTTTACATAAACTTTGTATTACCCCTTCCAAACATTAAAAAAAGCTCCTCTTATCTTTGCTGGCATGATTGTAGAGACTTGCTGCAGGACTTTCCAGCAGTCCAAGTCCGTCTGGACAGAAGTGATTAACTCACTATCAGCTTCTAAATATAAAAGTCTATCTGTTTTGTTATTTGCTTGTTTGTTATTTTTTTGAGACAGTCCATCTCTGTAGGAATAATTTCTGTAAAACTGTCACTTAGAATAACAATCTGAGCCCATTCAGGCAAAAAAACTTTTAGTGGACGTACTCTGACGGTCAAAGTTGCCCACAAGGAATACATTATGTTCATTGCTCTGCACCTACTGGTTAAATTCCAAAAGTCATTTACACACCAAATATATTATAATAGGGCCCATGTTTTATAAATATCGGAATTCACCATTAACTTGAACAATAACAATTAGTCCTACCATGTGTACACACTTAATAACATTACAGAATGTATTTTTTAAAAGAAGCTAAGAAAATAATTCTCAAGCAAATCTCCTGATCTCTTACTGTATCTCCACCTCAAAAGGCTTAATGAATGGTGAGCCCCTCATGGTTTGCGTTTTCACAATGTGGTCGTCCAACAGCATCTGCACTTCATCCACAGATGACAGGATGGAGGTGCCCGTCTCTCGGTAGGCCAGGAGAATGAACTCTATGTCATCCCACTCAGTTGCCATCTTCTCCATGGCCTTCTCCAAGGAGTACTCCTTGCTGGCTGCCTCGCTGATACCCTCAAAGCTGCTCAGGTGCTGGTCAATTTGCATTGATATGAAGTTAGCCACACAGGCCTGACCATCAGCTGGCTGCAGGGAGACACCAGCCGCCTCCGACATGGCATTCCAGTGGCGTTCACGTAAGCCTGGGTTGCACAATACCTATGAGGGAGGAGTAGCACAAAAGACTTAAATAATGTAGTGGACATACATTCTCATTTAAATTATTATGTATTGAGTATGATGGAAGGACAAAGTAATTGAGTGTGTTATTTTAACTCCTATTAATATGTGATCTCAGTTAAGAGTCTTACCTGCACCATAGGAATGTGCTCCTTGAAGTCCTCCACCTTAGTCTTCATGGTGGTGGCAATGCTTAGTGCGTTGGGAACATCACTGAAGCCTTTCTCAAGCTTGTACAAAGTACGCCAGTAGTTCCCAACATCTCCTTCTACCTACATTGGAGAAGGGATTTTGATTCACAAAGACACCGGAAACACACAGAATGACTCTAATAAAATAAACCAAATTAATAAAAATATATATATATATATATATATATATATATATATATATATATATATATATATATATATATATATATATATATATATATATATATACACATATCACCTTCTCATCTTTTAAATCACCTCAGTAATTTTTATAGAAACTATTAAGGAAAAGGACATATGAGCACTGCAGTAAGAGCCTACTTTGAGTATTTGTTTAAATGAGTGGGGTGGTTAGTCGCAACGGCTGTAGTCAAAGAGGTAATAGCGACAGTTATAGCAGTTGGGTATGAAGATGGAGGAAGTGCTTAGTCTTTAAAATGCAGTCGATGCTGACAGCAATAAAACCAATGGAACTTTGCTCTGAAGCGACCCCTCCAATGCTGTGGGCTCTCATCCAACAATTGAAAACAGCTGTGTGATTATTCTAAGGAGGCTACGGAAAAGACATGTCCTTCTCAATGTAAAATACTCATTGTAAACTTGTAAAATACTCAATGGCATGATAATTAAACTTTTGGTACCTTGTCTGGGTTCACACCCGAGAGCGGTCCATTGAGCCACTGCTCGTACTGGTTCTGGAAATCAGTGGCTGTCTCATAGAGGCGCAGGAAGGGTGTGAGCTTGTCATGGATCTTCTTGCGCTGTGGGTACTGGGAAACAGACCAGCCATAGGCCTCTTCCTCTATGTTGAAATCATTTATCTTCCCATTGTAGCAGACAGGTTGGAAGAGAAGCAAAGGTAGGATGATAGAAGGAAGAAAGATTAAGACACACAAAGAACAGATTGATGGATGAGTAAATTAATCATGTATGGATAACAAACACCTGATGAAGCTTCTTACAACTCCTGTCCTTGAACAAATTTAAAGCCAATACTGCCCTCTAGCGGTAAATATTTGATATGCATTGATAGCATATACTGTTATACAACTTCAAATAAAATGCAATATTTCACTGTACAATGAATATAAGTCTTTCATTCAGAAGCATGACAACCATTTCATTCTCAACCTTGAGTCATATCACAAAAAGGGGAATGTGCACTCCTGTGTCAAGGGCCCTTCTGCACTGGCTATGAAAGGTTTTAGTTTAACTGAAGTTCCTATGCATGATTTACTGCCATATTGGCCGACTGAACCCCCTTTTCTCTACTCCTAAATTTTTAAGCATTGAAATCCTTATGTACCTTTTCCATGGCTGACTCCAGTTTTGCATTGAGGGCCTGGGATTTCTTCAAATACATGCTGAGATCCGTCAGCTCACCGTATGAGGTAAACTCCTCTACTTGTACACTGTAGCTCTCCAGTTCTTCCACAAAAAGATCACGGCACATCTGGAATACAGAGAAGCATTTTACATTCACATGAACTATTTAGTTCTTCAGTTTTGATGCAAAGGGTCATTCAGATTCCAGTCAACAGATCAGTGGGTGATTCGATTGATGTATACAGTAGAAGCACAGACCTTAAGGTCCCTCTGATATTGCTCTGTCTTTTCAGAAATGATCTGTTGGTTTTCCTTAAAGATGGAAGGCATGCGCTGAAGCCACTGGATGGTCTTTGTGTGGAGCTCCATGTCCAATGGTGAGAGGGTGACAAAGTCCATCAGGTAACACAGCTGTGTGTTGGAGTCTGCCAATCTTTGCTCCAACAGGGGCATCTCATCGGCCTCCACCTTACTCACAAAGTCCTGGTTGGGGTTACAGGGCAAAAACAAACTAAGTTATGACTTCCTTATATGATAAACAAGTATTTATTTCCTGAAAATGTGTGATTTCTCAGGCTTTCTATAGCAGAGAGTTTAAGTTAACCCATGAGCCCTTAACATTAAGCACCTTGTAGCACAACTTAAAATTAAAATTCTCATCTGTTATTACTGATTACTGGATGTGTAAAGCCATGCCTAGTTGTTTTGTGGACACGGGTGTGAATGACATTAAGTCATACATAGCACACCATCACGAGCTGGTTTGTTTGGCATGAATTTGGGGTAGTTACCTTGAGCTCAATCAGTGTCTGCGTGTCAGGCGGTGTGCTCAGTGCCTTCACTGCAATCTTCTCAAATTCATTACAGAGCCTGTGAGAGGAGTTTAGTGGCACATACAAAGGGTTACACATATTAACTTATCATGGCACAAATTTGGCACAACTATTTGCATTTCTCAGCAGTATATATCAAAGATACGTTCTGTTAATCCCTGTCAGTTTTATTTTAAATGATAGCTTGCTTCAGTTGCATTTTGACATTTTTAAATGGATGGGGACAGAAAAAGTGAAAAACGGTGAACCGACTGACTTGTTGTTGATTTCCCGATGGTCCTGTAGCATCCGATTCACCAGTTTCTGCTGAAGCTCCTGAGCACGCTTGACGAGAGAGTTGATAAGCTCATGTGACTGAACCTCGAACATGCCAAGACGTACCACCTAGAGCCCAAAGTACTGATCAGTAACACAATCACTTCACATAATTTAAGAAATCATTTTGAAACAAGCATAGAGTCCAGAAAACATCAACTGTAGCTCCTGAGATGTTTTAGATTTGGGATTTGTTAGATAGTTCTCTAGGTTGAAACACAGTTATCATTAGAATCAGAGAACAAAGATACATTAGTACCCTCATTGCTGACACTCAACATTTGTTTGGTATAATTTTAGCAAAATTGCACATATTCTAATCCTTCAATCTAATTCTAAGTTTCTTCAGTCATTACCAGCACCTAACCGACTAAAACCAACATGTAATATATAACTTTTATAGATACTGCATTGCCATTTTAAGTGAGTTCTATCCTGCTGACCAAGTACCTTGCATGCTGTGTACTGGATCTGGTCAGCAAGCTGCTGGTAGTGCAACACCTCTCCCAAGATTTCCTGGAAGGAATGCTGCTCACTGAGGAACTGCTCCAGATCTTCCTCTGCCTGCCTGGATACCAGTGAGGCGTATTTATCATACTCGTGGACAAATTCCTTGGGCCTGACACACTCAGCCCAGAACACCCTGCGCACTTCCTCCTGCTGGGCCTGCAGGATCTCTGGCAGGATGATGGGCTTCAGGGTGTTTCCAAAAGTGGAACCTGGCTAAGAATACAAAAACAATGGTACTGATCCAAGCAGAAAACTTGTTTTTTGTTCAGTGGTCAAGGTAGATGATGGATGAAATGCCAGGATTAGCGAGTTTGATATCAAAATATAGAATAAGGTATCCATCCAGACAACATACTGCACGAAAAATCTACCAACCAATGAGATTCAGCATCAGAACACTTCCTTAATTTAAAGCTGTGATAAGAATTTATCTGTATTGCATATAAAATATAAGTGAATGCAGCATGAGAATTTGAAATCACAGGCAGGGGGATTGTCTTGTACGGAAAATTAAATGCATTTATAGTGTTGCCCTGTTTCTGACTCTCGCATCCACTGTATGAGGGACATGATATACTGTTTGAAAACAGTTTGAACAGAACCTGAATCTAAGGTATGTGTGGCATCTTCTCCACCATAATATGCTGGGTCAAGCCATTGACCAATTTACTAATTCTTGCCTTCTATCGCAATTGGACAACAAACACTCACTGTCAATGCAGTTGGCTAATTGCTGAGTTTGTTCCAGTCTGCTTTTCCCAAAGAGCCACACGGGACAGTAATGAGCTTGTCAATGAATTCTCACTGCACTCAACAACACTGACAAATGACATAAAAGTGAACAACTATGATGGAAGAAACAAGCATAGCATCCTCAGTTGAAAAATCAACGGATCTAACGTCTTCACTTCCTGCAATTTTTTAACATAGTTTGTTCAGGTTTATTAGGTACAACTAGCTAAGGTAAGATTTAGTGTAGGACTATATTAGACTCAGAAAATTAGTTTTCAGCTAGTTGTACCTAACTAACCAGCATGTACAAACCCCAAAAACAAACACGTCTTACCCACTCAGGAAACAGTTTGGTTTCCACACGAGGGACCATGCTGATAGAACTGAGCATGAACTCGTAGACCTTAAGGAGGACCTCCTCGTACAGTTTGAGGTTGGGTTCAAAATTGATCTCCTTGTCCTCCAGGATCAGATGCAACACGAAGCCTGGGTGCTCACAGGCCCGCTCTGACCGCTACACAAGACAGAAAAATATCACAATTTCAAGTGTCCACCTGTTCATGCATTTGTCTGGCTGGCGTTTTTACACTTTCTCCTACCGGATCAGGGGAAATGAGGTGTGTATAGTCGCTCATTGAGTCTATTGCAAGGTTCTGCAGCTTGGATGTCATCAGCGCAGCCGCACAGTTGAAGAAAGACAATATCTTTGGCATGTTGTTGGAGGTAGGCACCAGCTTGCGCCTGCAGCCCTGGTAGTAGATATTTTGCACTTCAGGAAGCCAACTGGTGTAGAAAACAGCAAAACAACATAAATTAAATTCATAGGAACAGTTAATACACAAACTACAGAGGTATACATTAAATAGTCGAATGATAAAATAGGAAATTTAAACTTAGTGTTCCCAAGGGGGGAACGTAGGAGTACACTGCAAAAAGTGGCTTGATGGTTTGGACAATAGGTTCCCAAACTTTTTCTGCAAGGCCCTTCTTTAGTAAGAGACGAACATTTTCATGCTCCACCCACCTGGACACATAAATGTCTTTTGCTTGCAAACACCTATAAAAATTATTTCAAACATTATAATTAATACAGAATAGTCACTTCAGTGGGACACCTTACAAAAATAAGGAAAAAGTCTCCTTTACAGTGGTAGCACTTAAAGCACAGCATAGATCTTCTCCTTATTTTACTGTGCAAGAGCATTCATTGCTTTCAACAGATTTTCTCAAAATTGCCTCTCAGCACAAAAGGGCCATCTTCCTGAGAAGAAATAAAACATGTATATTTTCTTTGCAAGAAAAAAAATGTACTATTGTACTGCTAAGGCTGAGGGCAATATATGCCTCATCATATTTTTCTTATCTTTGTTTTGGTAGTCCTCATGTTTAGTGTAGACTCATTGACAGTTTTACGTTAACCTGGGAGTCCAATTGCAAACTTGCCAATGCTTTCCTAACGGTGCAGAATCAAGCCACATTCATTTAGCCTTGCTGTACCCTGCTGTTAAGGGTACAGCAAGGCTAAATGGGGTCAGGGTCCTCGATACAGGCGTGCCACATACTTTGGGAACCACTGGTGTAAAGGTGAAATTAAGTTTTATGCTGTCTCTTAATTCATTCTTCAGACTAGTACGGTTAATTCACACCAATCACACCGTTGTTACCTTAATTGCTGGTGATTTCAAGTTTCTAAAGAGACAACGTTTAGTCCACCTCTTGCTAAGAAGGAAACAATGTTCCAGGCCTTCTGAACCACCTCACTGTGCCTAACACACTCGGTTTTATTTGACAAAACTCAAGTGAACTTTTGAAATGTGTGGGGAGCCTCAATTAAAACGTCTATGCTGATGCAGAGTTGGCACTGCATTTGATGCTGCTTAAGGTTCAGGGAATGCACGCTCAGTATACCATCACATTTGGTAACATTCTCATACATGCGGCTGTAAAATCGCATGTGAGTTTAAACATGAATGACTAGATATTATATTTGAGGAATAGTGTCTTTAGCTTTTACTCTGAAGCAAAGTGGTAGCACCTCACTGGAGTCAGTTTGTATTCTGTGAAGGTCTGTAAACAAAATTATGCATAATTTCGTGAGGTTGGGCAGATACACTGAATATTGTTGTGATGTAGCCTCAAGCCTAAATCTCTGAAGTACTGATAAGCATGACATTTACAAGTACTCAAATATAGGATTTATTAAACCATTTTTGGAGGTGTGGAGGAGGACATGTATTTACTGATGTCCATCTTACGGTTACCGTTTGATGTTACTACATAAGGGCAATACTATACAGCATTATACACCCTTTTTTTATAACTCGTTCAAGATTAATGTTCTCTGCACTCCTGGGCTCTATTGAAAGCACATCCCTTACATCAGTGAATGAAATCCCGACAAACAAAAAAATCTGATTCTGGTTGATATTTTAGCTGAGAGCAGGTACCTGGTTTGACAAGGACTCACTTTTTGAGAAGGATTCCTCTGGCATTATCAACATGTCTGTTGACAATCTGCTGAAACACAGAGAGCTCCATGGACTCCTCTCTGCTGTGGAACTCCTCCACGTCTATCAGACGAAGATTTCTGCAAGCAGGTCACCCAGGAGGGTAAGATGATGGTCAAACATGGATCTAGTACGACAAATTTATTTCAGGGGGGACTTACGATGGTGTAGTATTGGCACAAATTTGACAAAAATCACCATATTCTTTTAATGAACACTTCGTGATGTTTATTTCTTCTTTAATCTGTCCGTGTCAATGCAGTTAAGGCAGCTGCAGGTATTTGTAAAAACTGCTTCAGAGCTTGTGCATAAAAATGCAAGACCATTTACTTGTAAATATTTTGAAAGGTTTGGGAAAGTTTCCCCCAGCTATCTTCGAAACCAGGAAAACTTTTTCTCAAGGAGACAGGGAATCATTTTAATGAGGTATAAAGAACATATGTTTATAATTTGCTCTGTGGACATTTTTGATGTAAAATGTTTCAAAAATAAAATTACATTTTGGAAAAATATTTTTCATGAATGTATAACTATAAATGTATAACTATTTATGTATGTGTAAACAATGAAGGTAAGAAGCTGCTCTGCAGTCTGGCGAGGATCCATGTCACCTGGTGGTTATCCGGGTTGTTTAAGTCATACATGTTTAACTATTTTTTACGTTTCAACAATGAAGGTAAGAAACTGCAGAAGTCTGGTGGTTCAGTACGGCACTAAAAAAAGCTTTAAGTACATAAACAAACAGATGTATCATAGCCAACTTACTTGTAACAGACATGCCAAAGGTGCAGAACCTGAAGCATAGTGGGGTTGACAGAGTGAAGCTTATCCCTCATCCTCTTTCGTGCATGGACAAAGGCTTTGTTCCATGGTTTTGGCACTACCTCCACTCTGACAGGGAAAGATAAGAAAAGGACTGTGACGAACAAACTTTTTAATATGTTAATTCATAATCTGAAAGGCTTCAAGAAATGTTTTACTGACACTGAGAAAAGAGAACCATGAAACATTCCCCATCATGTCTGCTAACTTACTCAAGTCTGTGAGGGGGGAGATCCTTCACTTTGTCCTCATTAGTGTCCCGTGAATCTTTGAACGTATATTTCACTGCAATCACAAACAAAACCTGTTAAGCAAGAAATATTTCATTACCACATTTTTTTATTCATAAAAATTACAAAAAATACTTTTGGGAAACACTGTTAATACTATAGAACATTTTAAAAATACTTAATTCATTCATTTTAATAAGAATATCAAGAAAAACCTTGTGATTCATAAATTTCTGTATGCATAATTGTTTTCTATTCCTGATTACGGTGTGGATTTTAAAGGTCACATGCATGCATGTAGGTTATATGTCTGCATCTTTTAAAAGCTAATACAAAAAAATACACACAGATTGCTGTCTTAATGCTGAACAAATAGTCCTCCTTGATCTGTTCAACCAACAGCTCTAATGATGCATTCAGGCTCCTCAGGTGGCAGGGGACCATTCCCTTAATGTTCTCCAAACAGGAATCCTCCAGAGGAGCCACATCCTTCAGGTCTAACCCTTTCTGGATGAAGTAGTTATATTTCTGATGAAACAGAATATAACAAAACATTTTCAGTGGCTGTAAGAACATTTAAAACAAACAATTTCATTATTTGGTGACAGAAAAATAACTGCATCCAGTACCTAATTGACAATGAGCTTCCATTTTAGCAGAGTATATGAGTCAGTGTGTAAATATTCCAGTGCTGATTTCATTTACCATGCTGTGTGTGTCAAAACGATGCGCCTAGTTTTATTGTGTGGTCTTAGCACAGGCTAGAATTACAAATATATCAAAAAGACTGCACTAAGCACAAAGTAGTAGTAACTGCAACCAGTGAGACCACACAGAAAACAACACAGCGATTTACAGGCTACCATATCAAATTTCTTGAAAAGCTTATGTGAAATAATGACAGCACAATGTCTTTATTATGGGAACGTGCACAACAAAAGAGGGCATGTCATATAATATGTGGTGTCAAGTGTGTATTGCTTTTCACTGTTATTCTTTACTGTAAATTTTGGAGTGCCGCGTGGTGGAGGGTTGCCATCATCATCCCCCTCATCCTCCTCCTGGGGGCTAAAGAGGGAGAATAGTGTCAAAATGTGACACAACAAATAACACTTAAACACACATTTTTGGCTAATGACCATCATCTCACTGTGCTCCTTGTGCTGCAAGCAGGAAGGATCTATATATTACTTACATTGAAACTTGAAGATCATTAAGGGTGGCCCTTATTTACAATGATGTTGAGTAATAGTTCAAAATGGATACAAAAATATGAAAAGATACAAAACAAAAACAAGCTTTTAATTACAGATATAAACATATAAAAGATATAAAAACAATTCAATTAGAAACAAGTACAATATCGAATTTATATGGCAGTGTTTACGTAGTTAGTAAGTTAGTCATGTCATTCCTATTGTTCTGAACAATATGGAGGACACAATTGATGTAGAAATTAATTAAACAGGAAATGAAACATGACCACAGACAGTAATTAAGCTTAAAAAAAACTGTGAAACTCACCATATGAATTTAACCATAGTTTCACGTAGCTTCTTGTGCTCTTTGCCGAGCTGTGTGCGAATACTGCTGATATGCTTGGAGGCCTTTCTGCTCTGCGACAGGTTCTGACCTCCGTAACTTTGACCTGGTCTGCTGTCTGCCCCTTCAGTGAGCCCATCTCCTTCAACACACACCACACACACACACACACACACACACACACACACACACACACACACACAGCAGTTCAATCAGAATTTCCTTGTTTAAAATAAAGCAGTGTCTAAGAATACTCTTCTGTGTGACTTAAAAACCCACTTTTCTCAGCTGCTTCAGTTCCTTGGGGTCTCTCTATGAGCGGGGGATATGGCGAGAATGAAGGTTTTGTTTCCATCCAGGGCTGTCTTCCGTAGACCTGTAACGTTACAACAGGGTTTGCCATTAGTTTGAGCCCGTTCTTCACATTTAAATAGAGAGGTGTTTGGACCAAAAACATATGCAACTTTAACGAGCTGGAAAATGGCAATATAAGAGTAATATGGGCAAGACGCTAACTGTTTTATTGTCAAACGCCAACATTTTACTTCCAACTGAAAAAAGTTAGCTTAGGCACACAAACACAGTCGGTTAAACGTGATAGACATTTTCTGGCGTCTCTAACGATATCTGAATATCATGTTTTCTAAACTTACCTGTGGATGTGATAGTGGGTATACTAAACTATCGATTTTACTTTTCTTCTTGGGTGAACTCATGTCGGTAGTTGTGCAAAGTTATCATAACGAAGCTCCTTAACAAACACTTGTGCCGTTGCTATGGCCGTTGCTAAGGAAGCCAACGGTGAACTCGCGTGAACTCCGGGACCAACGGGAGTTGGACTCTACTGTATTCATGGTATAAATACAACGTGTTTGGTAATAAACATAACACAGTGGAAGCAAGACTATGACCCAGTTTAATTACAAACGATACTACATCAAACAATTTAACGCTAACTTTACAGTAGTGAACCTGGTTCGGTTATTTGGCTACAGGTGTGCTGCCAAAAAGTGATCATCCGCCAGAAATTGATTTTCGTCCGCGGGAGCGCG
The DNA here is from genome assembly GCA_963678695.2 of Diplodus puntazzo. NCBI lineage: Eukaryota > Metazoa > Chordata > Actinopteri > Spariformes > Sparidae > Diplodus > Diplodus puntazzo. The sequence goes on along the minus strand of OZ023164.1, from coordinate 28,115,030 downwards.
CACGGCCTGTTAAAGCTGTATCTAGAGTTGCATCCGTCCCATTTTTTCCAGAATGTTTCTCTTTTTGTCGCTGTCCCGTGAAATATACAACTCTTCCGGGACATAATTTGTCCCGTGCTTTTTGGGGGAAAATGTAGAACCTTAATTTGCCGTGGTTCGCGTTTGCTTGGTCAAATTACCCGCACCTTTTTTTTCAGTGCGCGAATCTACTAACGTTTACGGTAATCGTAATGAAACCGTTCTGAAGAGCTGCTGGTACTGAATTTGGGTCAGACTGCAGTCTCACAATCTGACCCATGAAACATAAGATATTTTTACAGTACAAGTAATAAACTGAAGGTATCACGAAGGTATCCTCTCGGACTTCAAAGTAAAGGATGATGTGAGAAAACAACAACAACAACAACAACAACAACAACGTTTCCATAAGTAGCCCAAGATTCATACTGCTGGACTTAGTACATCCTAGACAACTTGCATGAATAACATGAAGTACTTTACCTGTGTACTTTTTGAGTAATCCGGTGTCGAATACAATTGGGCAAAATAATAAACAATAGGCCTAATAATAATGCAAAATAAACAATATAATAAAAAGGTAAGAAACAGATTCTTATATACTCAATATGTACAAGTGCCTCGCCCCTTTCTGTGACATCACCCCCATGAAGTCATCATTCACATTTAATTTAATGAATTTTATGCTAAAAGTACAGAACAGAGGCTGAGGTGTCCAAATTACCTGAATTCACCCTATTACAATATTAAAGTAACTTGATTACATTCCGTTAATATTGGAATAATAACAAAGACCACAGAAATTAAATATCAATAAAAAAGCTGCCTCTTCCTATCCAATGAACAAGTGTTGATCTGAGATTGTTCTCTTGATATTTGTTTTATTTTCATTATAGCCTCTCCTGACAAGACAGATGAAGAGATTACAAGAAACAGGATGAAGTAAAGGATCCCAACTGTGACTCAAACCCATGGTTAAGGTAAAGACTCTAATCACAGAACTCCTGTTCTACCAACTGAGCTAAACAGCATTCCAGAATTAGGGACTCTCTTGCGGTAACTGCAAGCCACGCAAATTAAGTCCCGCCCACATATTTTCTGACAAATGCAGGTGGTGCGTGTGAAGTTGGTGCATTTTACCTGCTCTGTGCCCTTGAGTACAACCTATCCAGTCATTTTTACCTGTTGAAAAACCTTTAAAGGGCCAATACAGCTAATAAAAGGCTGTATTTCACCTGTCAAAAAGTGATGACAGCTCCTACCTTATGACTGAAGGGTTGTTTCTGCATCAAATTGACTTGATGTTACTCTTGGTGGTTATATTTGACAGATTATAGCCCACTCACTCCTTTTTACCTGTTGAAATACCTTTAAAAATTCTTAGCCCACCTTCCTACAGGTAACGCTCAACACACATTTTAGCTTATATAGCTACCATAAGTAGCAGTCTAGCTATGGGCCCACAAAAATGTACTGTAAATAACATAAGAGGCACTCGGACCTATTGAATTAACATAACTTTTTCAGGTAAAACTCTATATAATGAGCGCTCTCTTTTAAAACCATGTTTAATAATGAAAGTGGGATACATAAAAGTTGTATAAAAGAGTTTTCCTGAACACAGAGGCAAGCTTCCCATAAAAACTGTGAGATTATTGAATTTGAAGATCACTTTTAAAAACCAGGTAGGAGGTTAGCTTTAAAATATGCACTCCCTCTGACCTCCCTCAGTAGCTATGGTCTCGGCATCCTAGATTAAAGAACTATCCTGTCTCAGGTGCCTTGCTCGGATAACCCACCAGAACCGCTCAGCTGCCCGCACAGAACTCTAGCTGTATCTGGCGTCTCCAGCTGTGAACATGTAGCTGTTTTTAAGTTTATTACCATTTCTCATCATGCTGAAACTCTCCTGGATCTTTGAAACAAAAACATGCATGGATTTTGCTTTATTTCCCTTTATATATTACATTAAAAATATCAACACAACTATTTACATGAAAATCCAAAAATATGTCTGGTTCAGATCAACTCAAGAACCAAACCTCTCGCAAAATATATCCAAAATAAACACATCAACTTGTCTCCCGACAGAGTAGAAATGCTAAGAATTGTGGAAAAAAAAACAAGTACGTTAAAAGTAACATTATTCAGGATCATTTGGTTTGTGTTGGTCAAACAAAATAACCTATAATAAACTAGATCATAAAACTATACAGTGCTTATGCCAACATTATCTGGGATACTGAGGCATGTTTAAAAGCCTGAGTATTTTAATCTGAACGTTTTGTTAGATCTTGGGGAACATCTGTAAGTGGGACAAGATGAACTTCAACATGTTATTCCAAGTAAGACTTTAAGCAGGGGTGTTTGTTTGGAATAGTAAGTGCCGATGATCACACACACTTGACATACATGTCCAGTATCTGAGGTGGGTTTCGTGCTGCTTTTGGACAAACCCAACTCCGGTCCACAATAACAAGGCAGACAAAGTGACATGCACCTCTCAAAGCATTGATCCGACCTTGAAGTGGCTGAGGAGCTGCTCTTTAAGCTCCAAACAAGAGTTTTAAAGTTCTGCCCGGGAAACAGAATTCTTCAGGACAGGCAGCGTGAGCTCAAACCTTAAGAGGAAAGATAAATTAAATATTAGTATAATTATAATTAAACCATTTTAGCCATTTGTCTCCCCACAAAAGTGTCTTTGCCTTCTTACTATTAACCAGAAAGGGTCAGTTAGTTTGTTGCAACCGTGTGAGCTGTGAAGGTAGCAGCCAGTTAGCTTAGCACAAAGACTTGAAACACAGGGAAAAATCTAGCATGGCTCTGTCCAACTGTAACCAAATCCTTTACAGTAAGGATATAAGAGTGGTATCAACAAATCTTGCTCTCCAGACATAAGAAAACATGTTTGTTTGGTAAAGTCCCCAATAAATGTCACATCATCATGATTTTAATAGTGTTTGGTGTATTGTGTGTTCATGCAAAATGTTTATTCCCACTTATATGAATCATACTGCAACTGTAATGTCTGTAAAAATAACCACAATATGACAAACATATGCCATATAATACATCAAACTCAACTTTGTGTTCCACTCAGAAGTATAACTTGCAGCTACCGTTTCACACAAATCATGGAAAAGTAGAAAACTGAGCCTCATACCAGTCTGTGATGCCTTTGGTAAGATCCAACTGTGAAAAATCGAGCATCACCTGTTGACAGGAGCAGAACTTCAATATCCAGTCAGTTATCCACACAATTGCAGAAAAACCACAGCGGGCAATAAATTGTTTTTTCTGCAGCGCATATGTGAAATGACAACATTTCCAACACTGAACCATGATAAACTGAAGCTGGAAATGTAGAGGCTTGTGTATTTGTCTCACCCATGGCTTTGAAATCTTGTGCCCGAAATGAAAATACAGTCTATCATAAGTCTTACCATGCCAATGTCCTTTCTCTCCCGTGTGTGGAACATCCTGTTATTTTTCACTGCCACATCCAACTTCCTGGTTTTTACTTCCTCAAGTGACACGTCAAATTCAAACCTGTGATGAAACAGTTTCAGACATCAGCTCAACTTCCGAGTGTAACGATGTCACATTGATAATCAGAAAAGCAAGCCATTACATGTCTATTTTGCTGATGTCAGACGGATCCTGTGAGCTTACTTTTCATTGAAGACCGGATTGAGAGATCTCTTCTTGACATGTGTCTTCTTGCGGTGTATCCAGGACTGCTCAGGGAGCAAATACAGGCGGACGTAAGAGTCTGTGCCGTTCTCACTGCACGGGAACAAGTTCCTGTTGGCAACAGAGTACACATGGTTCATTCACACAACTGAGCAATATGAATTATAGAATAAATGCATTTGCAGGTTCAATGACAGCAATATTCTGCTTCGTTAGTTTGGATTCATCCACATAATTCATACTAGGGATTGAAGCTATCAGCTATTTAATGATATCACGGTCGATAACACAAAGCCACATTGCTTTCATTAATTTTTGCACTGCAAACCTATATTGTCGTTCCGTCACAATACAAAGCTACATACGTGCACAGTGTTTTAACATAGGACCAGAACTTTGTTGATTTTATCACACAGAAACTGAAATACGTGATGTTGGGATTTTTCTAAGCACCTGCAGGCGTCAACCATGACGATGAGCTTGTTCCTCAGGGTGGCGTAGCGTACAGTCAGGTGGATCTCCCCAAATGAACCCTGATGTCTCCTGATGGCTCTACAGTGATGAGAACATTTGTAAATATCACTGTTCTCGCTCAAATCCATTCAGTTCAAGGCAGCAGGTTAGAAGTCACCACACTAAAGGTGTAAAAAAGACATGAGGACGCGCAGAACATAACTATAGACTCACTCTGGGAACGAGGCCCCCTCTGTAAGGTCGAAGCGTGACGAAGCGATGGAGTTGTCTGACAGCAGGCTGTGGGAGTCAAAGCGACGCATGTGCGAGGGTGGAGGTGACCGCCAGGTTTCAGACGGCAGGAGGGAGCCGCGACCGTGACTCGAAGGGTCGTCATGCAGGCCATTCTGGAGATCAGCTGCCTGGGCTGCAGGTGGGAAGGGGCCAGCAGGGTTGGTGTTGGAGGAAAGTTCTGGAGAGGAGGATGTAGCGGCGGAGGGAGTGGATCCAGGTCCGTTAACTCCTTGGCTGGTCTGAGGTCCTCGATGTCTGACTTGTGAAGGAGGATTGAGGACAATCTTGGGTGGAGGCTTTTCCAAAGTAAGAATCTATTGTGGGATTGAGGACATGGCTAATGTCAGTGAAACAATAGAGCTCACTTGCAAGTTCTCATTATCTCATTTTTAGAGTTGTAATTTAGTTACATTAACAGCAATTAAATGGTAGCAAAATGGAAATTTACTACAGATGAACAGAAAGCAGCTTACTGTCCTTTTCGTATCTGAGACTGTGTATTCTTACTGAGTGTGTTATGTTTACCCACCCTGAGCGTGGCTTTCAGCTTGATCTGGCTGTTCGCTCCGGAGTGCTCCAGCGGGAAGCGCTGGTCGATAGCCATGTTGGAGACGTTCAGCAGGCGAATCAGGGGCAAGTTGAGAACGCCGAGCACAGTCTTCTTCTCCGGCTCTTTGATCTGGACCACGAGAACACAAAATTAAACTGTTCAAGCTGTGAATGGAAACGGTTTTATACCTCCTGAAGATATCGATCTGACTGAAAGAAGTCTAGTGTTATCCAACAATAACAACTATTCTATTGTGTAAATCAAGGTAGCAGTCTTTTGTAAGTGCAATATGTATCGACACATACAGGTTCACAGGGATGCACAAGATGGACTATTTCTAAGTATGGTGACGTTCATTTAAATTCAAAGACATGTATGTCCTCCCAAAGACAGTCATGAGGGAGGACATACATGTCCTGGGCAACACTGAAGGACCGCTTACTTAACAGACATTGTCAGTGAAACAACAAGAAGAAGAAGATTAGATTGTACGATGTCTGATTTTCATGTGATTCACTGTCATTTAAATTACATATGTGAGCTCTCTTAACCAGCCAATATTAGCAGCAGATGTTTGTGAACACACTGTCCGATAGTTTCAGCTTCATGGATGTTGTGCCAGTTGATACATTCCTAAAAAGATCAATTTTCATTAGTTACTATTGAAAGCATGCAAAAAAATTATTTTTGATAGAGTAAAACATTGTATCGACAGCTCATTCACTTCCCTGAGAGAGAAATGTATGGCGTGCACAATGTTTAACGACAAACCTGAACAATGAGCTGCTGTGTTGTGATGTCATGCACGAAGAAGGTGAAGCCCTCCTCCCACACCGGGTCTTTGGATGAAAACACAATCTGTGGAGAGAGAAGACAACTAATTACAAAAGACCACACACACAGTGTGTTTACAGGATTGCTACCCAACAGCCATGTCAATTTTAAATTAAACCTTTCAGTCTGACAGTTTCAAGTCTGCTCTCTTGTGCAGTGTTAACATAGATCAGCATCAACATTCCTAAACAGATAGGACTTCATTTGTTTAAGAAATTAAAGAGAAAATGTTGTTAATTAAAGGAGTCATATCTTGCACATTTTCAGGTTTATACTGTTATTTTGGGTTACTCTATTGGAAACACTCTGTTTTGGCTCCTGTCTCTTTAAGGCTCCTTCTCCGAATACCCAGTCTCCTCTGATTGGTCAGCACACACACACCTGAGCTTGCACCACTAACAACAACAGAGCAGGTGTGCTAAATCAATTCTTTCATGCCAAACTAGCCACTGGGTAAAAATAATGCAAATGTGTGCCGTGGTAACATAGTGGGACATCGTGAAGTCACTGAATTAAATCCGAGACTACTGACGAGATGTTTCAGGAGCAGTGTTTTCTGTGGGAGAGAGGAGCTTCTGTGGGTGCAGACCTTGACCTTCCTAACTTTGAAGGTCTTTTACATGCACAAGAAAACTTATAACTGACTGAATGAATGAGAAAGCATAATAGGTCTCCTTCAACATAAAGTGTGAGCTGTACCTTGCTTTTCTGGACGTCTTTATCAATGGATAGTTCCACAAGAGAGTTCGGGCAGGCAGTTTTCTTCGTGAGCTGAAAACAAAGCAAATCAGTCAGGCATGCTTTCATGCACTGTGTCTCAACAACACTGACAGCAACAGTGAGGAATGTTCGTTGTCATCATCAACAATATCTTTGGAGCTACTTGACACTTGCAACTGCTTTCAGTTTGTTTCCCATATGTCACAGTTCGGTCATTATTATTAGAACTGTGCTTTCACTCGTCACAAAAGGCCACCATTTGAATTCTGTCTACAAGCAGCTGGTTGCCCTCTAGGTTAGGTAGGATGGTTTGCATTCCACTCCCTAATAAGACGCAGACACACCGTCCCACCGTCTGGGAGACACGTCAAACAGATGTTAACACTGGCAAAACAAACGGGGAGGTGAACTCTTGCTACTGGTGGTAGCCACAGCTAGCATGCTTGCATGTCTGACCCTCATTTTAACAACAGAAGAAGAAGAAAGCAGTTGATTCTTCACTAAACTAAACACAATAAATGAAGACTACAAATATGTTCCTAGTGGGATCGTTTGTTTTTACCCAGAACCTTTAAGGTGCACTGTGTAGTTTTGGAGAACACAGTTTCATACTGTTTTACTTTGTTTACATTTGGCGGACCCTGCCACATTTCCAGCTTCAAACAGTGTGCTGGGAACCTTATTTTCCTTTGAGAACAGCTTATTTATTCAGTTATGGAAACAATATATTTTTTCTAAATGTATATTATTACCTCAATAATATTCTAAATATTAAAATTCTGAGTTCGAATTTCAAAACCCCAGAGTGCCCCTTTAAGACAATGTTTTTTGTAGCTTCTATTGACTACTATGAAACAATGTGGCTCAATATAACTTGACAAGAAAAAACTCAGCGTTGTCTTTCCATTCTCTTTTCAAGACCACAATATACAATGTATAATATAAAATGATCTAAACACATCTCATCCTGCCTTTTAGCTGGCTAATATACTACTCACAGGGAAAATGTAAACACCAGCGCTTTCCAGTCTGCATGTGGACTCGGTGACGGGGGTTAGGAAAAACTCAATACATAGTTAATCTTCTCGCTGATGATCCCCTTTGCTTATGTAGGTCATATAGAGGCATCAGGATTCAATAGAGACTGTTTCATAACCAGTTAAAAACTCCCTGTAGTCGCTTTAAGTACAGCACTTGAGTAAATGTCCTTCCCATCCCTGTGCCCACTTCACTTTTTTGACTGTGTTTTCAAATAATCACCAGCAGGGGGCATCCAGAGGCAACAGCTGCCACTAATAGTTCAAATTAGGACACTGTGTGTTGAGATAGATGTGTTCACTGTGTCAACTTGCGTCCTTAAATAATCTTAGGGTTTGGTTACAACTGTCTTAATTAACAGACGGATGGGTTTATAAACGTGTGTTCCCGTTTGAGTGGAGTGGGTCCAATGTTTGTCCCACAAACTGTAGTGTGATCTGTGACCTTCATGGCATTGTTGCTTTCTTCTGCGCTGCAATCTTAAAATCCTAAAAAAATATCATATAATATTAAATTCACAAAGAGGACAAATGGGTAAAGGTGTAATGAGTGTTGAATTCCCTCAACAGAATCTACACCACAACAAAGATTCAACACTCCTCTGCGTGTTTCTTCATGCTGGGATCTTGAACAAGCGTCGGGTTGAGGGAGGAAATCTAGCAACATGAACACCAGCTGGTAATAACACACCCACCTAAAATGACAAGCATGCACCGGACAAACTGGAAATACCAGCTACAGCACAGAGACAAGTGCACCTGGAGCACTACCAGAAAACATCTGACTTTAGGCTTTTGTTTGACGTTGGCAAACAAAGGAGCTGTCGACTGTGAGGTAGTAAAGTGGAGAAAACGCTGCATTACTGCCTGAATTTACCTTCGACGAAGAACTCTTTAAGTCACATATTTTCTTTGGTTGGCAATACCCATTTAAACATGGAACTACTATAATTCTCAAAATGGCTTTTTTATAATAATAATAATAATAATAATAATAATAATAATAATAATAATAAGACACAGAAGAGAAATCCAGATTTTGATGTTAGGAGTCCCTGAGCTATGAGGCCTCATGCTTTCCCCTGCAGTCTATTAAAAAGCTGTGATATAAAAGAAGAAAAAAAAAAACAGTGGGTTAAAAAAACTCGTCTTACCCGAGCTTCCTTCGAGTGCTTCCCATGTTTCTGATGTTCGGTGATCTCACTGCGGTCTTTCTGGAGACAACACAAGAACACACATCAACACGTGTCCATCCGTGTGGCATCGTCTGCTCTTGGGAACAACGACAGGCCCTATTAGACAACACTTACTGGTAGGTTTGACGCATTGTCCAGGTACACCGCAAGCATAGCACACGCGAAGCCGTCGTCAGACTGGAACGGAGAGATGGAAGAAGAAAACGCAATTTACACAACTGCTGGCACAAAAACTCAAAATACACACAGGTCCAACCTATCATTAAAGGTCCAGTGTAAGGTATTCAGTGGTATCTCACAGTGAGGTGAAAGACTGCAACCATCTGAACACCCCTCGTCTCAACCTCCAAAACTGCTCTCTCTAGAACCAAGTTCAGTTTGTCCTTTCTAGGCTACTGTAGAAACGTGGCAGTGCAACATGGAGGCCTCGGTGGAAGAGGACCCACTACCTTGATGTAACTTTGTTTCTTTTCATGGTTTCAGTTAATTGTACACTAATTTAAATGTAGGTATAAATATTCAACTTCCACCCTTAAATCCTTCACACTGGACCTTTAAGATTCAAGAGACTTGAACGAGTACCTGTTGATATTAAATGTAAAATATATTAATATCTAATGAAGCATCAATGAGTTCACCTCCGTCAGCAGGTCGGGGTCGGTCTGGAGTGAAAGCCACTGGAGCCTGAGGTGAACTTCTCCATTCTGGACATCATCCAGAGGAAACCACTGCAGCAATGCAGACGTTTCATAAGTCAACGCAATAATTCACATGAAGACTTTTTTAGCTTGTAAATGTTTTTTTCCGTCATTAAAAGGTCGATAACATTTTTACTGTTGACAAATCATTTAAAAAATATAACACGTCAACAGAGCTTGTAGTTCATGTTTAATAAAAACTCACCTGATCAATTTCTTTCTCCCGCTTCACTTCTCCTAAATCAAGGTGGTACCTGAAGTGAAAATCAAATCAGCGCTTACATTTAAAACTCATATATTTTGAACACTCAACATATCTATATACTTATCCCATGTCACCACTCAGCTATCTTCTTTAAAATATGCCTGTTAATGGTACTGTCCTTTTATTTTCAATCAACTATATTTAGTGCAAAGGCTGAGCGTCACATGAGCATTATTAGAATTAAAAGTAACTATTAATTACACGGTAATCAAGACAAAAATTGTAGTCATGAGAGTCTGCCGTTAAAATTACCCCCAATTGTGAAACTCTGTACAGTGAAGATGAATAAAAATACAGGTGAGTCATCGAGCATTGACCCAACTTGTTTGTGCCGATAACATCCTTACTTTCCAATGAAGTCATCTTTATCCGTGTCCTCGTCGAACAGGTCCAGCTCCAGCTCTTGTCCGGGGGCCTCATGGACCACAAACTGCAAATGAAATTCAGTGTTCAGAGCTTTTAAGGAAAGGCTTAAGCAGATCAATTCTGAAAGAGATGTCAGATGATGAATATTCCACCTGAAGTAGTGGAAAATATGCAGTTTTGCAAAATACATTACTACTATGACAACCACAGCGTGTTACAGTTACTCTACCTCGTACACTTCGTTCCACCTGGGATGCAAATTCTCTTTGATGGTCTTGGTTTTGAAATGCCGGTTGCCGACTCTGAGTGTTGCGTAGGGGTCTGATTTGCCTTTCACTAAACCCATCATGTACGTGTCCTTAGCCACCAGGTCTCTGGCCTCCAGCAAGTGGACCCTCACCACACCCTGAGGAGAAGACAAGGAAAGCTTAAAGATGGCTGAAACCACACGCTCCCACACAAAATACATGGATCCAACTAGTATATTGGACAAAGCAGATTACATATTCGCTCATAAAAGCTTTATTAATACATTGAAGTTTATTACCCAATGGTGTTGCCCCTTCATCTTAAAGGAACAGTTCACCCAAAAAAAATTAAATTGCAGTTGTTCATCCAATCATCCAATCTCGTGCGTCCACTTCAGACGGGGTGCTAACGCGCTAAGCTTTGCAGCTAAAGTGAATATTTTGGTTTAAAAAGTATTTTGCTATTGTGTCCCAGAGTGGACAATTACTTTTATTATTACTATTTGTTTATTTCATTTTGTGGATATTAATGTTGTTTTTGTATTTTGTATTTGCTCACTATGTGTACAAACATTATATATACAGCTGGAAAAGGAAGGACTGTTGTCACAGTCCAATTGTTTGAAATTTTCTATTTTTCTTTGTTTGGGCTGATTTTCCCTCGTGACCAATTGCAGGGGACTCAGATCACCTGTGCATTTCCATCCCAGCCAATCGTGGCGTGATGACGCCCTTTTTGTGAAGGCTTAAGAGAGGTGGGAAATGGCACACTGGTGGCTCTCACCCTCATCCTGAACCTGTCCCTGCGCCATTGAGAACCTCATTCCCCTCAGATCGCCAGCCAGAAACTGGTCTGTTTAGGCCCTATTGGGTTTTCTTGGCTGCCCACATCATTTGTAGTGAGAAACTGTGTTTATTTGGGAACCCCCTCAAATCCAAGCCCCTATACACCTTCCGTTTGCCATTTTATTTCCCTGGCGCTTGTAGGAGGCATTTGTTTATTATAACCAGAAGAGGCATTTGTTTATTGGGCATTCCCTCCTAGATTTTCATGTTTTTTGGTTTATATTTTTATGTAGGTCTGCTTGGCCTGTAAGCAATTTACTGCCAGTTCCACCACAGGACTACAAATAAACTGTACTGTTGCCGATTAAGAAAATAAATAAATGAAAAATATGTTTCAAAAAGATTCAAACTCACAATATTTTCTCACATGAAAGGAAAAAAGACAGGGCAGGTGATGAAATGAATATTAACACATTAAATGCAAAGCTTATCTCACATACACGAGGTAGCGGGAACCTCATCTGGTCCACTTTGACCTGGTCTACGAGCGGCACACACATGCGGTTGGGCAGCACCATGAGTGAGGCGATGATGTCCACGATGGTTCCCTCAGACAATGAACTGGAAGGGGACGAGATGATGAGAGGAGAGAGCTTTACAACAGCAACATGTTGAGGTGACCATCGAGTTCGGAGGTTTTCTGTGGAAACTAACCTGAAGGCCGGGGAGTCCAAAAGGTTCGTCATGCCGGTCCAGTTGATTTCAAGAGTCTGGGGGGAGAAAAAAGTAGTTTCAACTTGGCTCAGTCCACAGTTCAAGTGATGACAGGAAGACGGTGGTTCCCAACCCTTCTATCTCAGGGACTTCTTTTCTATCATTAAGAAAACTGACTATATTCAATTTACAACAACAAGAGGACAGAACGACTGCACAATTAAATGTATTATGTTGTTTTTTTTCACAATCATACATATTTAAAGGGCTCTGTGGAACTTCACAGTTAGCGGACTTCATTTCTAACAGAGAGGTGCTGAGACGAGGCACTCGAGAACAGACTAGTCCATGTAAAACAAGCCATATTGATCTTTTCTTTTTAAATTTTGTTTAATCTTTAATGATAATCTAAACTTAAATAACAATTTTGCTTGGTGATGGTGAGATAAAAGCCTCCTGTATATTCTTTTTAGGCCTGGCAACCCCTCTGTGAAGCTTTGATGGCCCCTTTGTGGGTTTACGACCCCTCTGGTTGGGAACCAGTGCAGTAAGGTAATGAAAAATGTCACTCACGGGCCGTCGAATGAAGAAAAGGGTGACTCCTCCCACCAGTGGTGCTTCACCAATAAGCGGCTCCAAAATTACCCTTAACATTCCCTTGAGCTGGAAGATGCAGGACAGTTTTAACCCGACTAGTGAACACATATAACGATGAAAATGATGATGATGATGATGATGATTACAAGAGAAATGCAGAGAATAGTTAAAAGCTGAGGTGCCTACTTTAAGTCCTTTGACTCCAGCTGTGATCGGCTCCTTTACCAAAGCGTCGATGTCCACATCACCTTCATAACTGCAAAATGAGTAAAGACGTAAAGACCGTACACTCACTAGACTCTTGTTTCGGGATTATTTTGAATAATCTGCCCATTATTTTCACAATGATTTAATTAATCTTCAAGCCTATGACGTGTCAATTTGATTTTAAAATTCTCTGTACAAATTTTCAGAGCCTTAAGTCAAATCTTCATATTGGTTCTTTTGTCCAAGAAGGAGTCCAAAAACCCGAAAGTTCTTAATTTACCGTCATAAATAACAAAGAAAAGCAGCGAATCCTCACATTCAAGAAGCTGGAACCAGGAAATGTTTGACATGTTTGCCTATTAAATGACTGAAACAATCAAAAGATTTCTCAATTAAGTTTAGATTTTCAAGTAAACCGAGCGACCAAAGCACATCTGACAAGATACAAACAGCCCAGAAGAGAGAAGTGAGTCTAACCAACCATATGTTCAAGTCGAGAATCACCTCCCTCTGATCCACTTCATGTGTGTACGCTTTCATCCCAGTGATCCTGAGAGGCTGGAAATGAAGGGAAACGCTATTAAAAGGAACCAGTCAACCATGTTTAATAAGAAACTACTACACTCTCAGTCTATCAGATACAGGTGCTTTAAGAGTAATGGAAGGTGACTGGATACAAACTCACTATGTGTCCGAAGTGGACCTTGATAAACTTGAATGTTTTGAGGGCGGGGTTGGAGAGCCTCACTGCCGGCTCTATGTTTTCTTTAAGGAGCTTCTCCATGTACATCCCAAAGAAAGGCCAGGCCTGCTCCAACACCTGAGCATATAAAACACGTTACGTTAGTCCTACCATGATGCAACGATTGGAGTGGAACGTGTTAATCATCAAAAAACAACAATCCGATTGACCAATTTTAGGATGACGATGCTTAACATCATCAGATAAAACCAGATAGAAGTGAGTAGATAACTTTATTTTGATACTGTACCTTGTTAACCCAGTCAACTTTCTCCACATCAGGAAAATGAACCTGAGAAGGAAAAGAAAAGACAGCACAGTGGAGTTAGAGGTGGGTCTGTAAGCATCAAACAACATTAAAACGTGCACGGTGGTGGTGATGGGAGACAAAATCGTGTCCGTGATTGTTAACTATCCATCATGCAAATCTTAAAATGGCTTATGTGCCACAATAAAGGAACAGTTCAACCACAAAACGTAAATTCAGTCATTATCTAGCCACCTTCATGCCAATGGAATGTGAATTCTCACAGTCCACAAGACATTTCTGGAGATTCACAGTGAAACACTCTCCTGAACAACTTCAGTAGATGAAGTCAACTGAAAACCATTTCTGGGTGAACTGCTCCTTCTTTAAAAGAAATAAATCACAAACTGTTGAGGATCCAGCTTTGAAAATCTCAGCTAATTTCTTTCCATTTCAAAAAAATTTGACAGCATTCCTTCGTTGAAAAAAATTGGATGTGAAAGAAGCACAGTGAGATTTGTTATGGAGGGCTTACCAAAGATTGGTTGCAGCTTCAAAACTGTGGACTGTAACAGAGGGTTTTAAATCATGTTGTCACTGTTTAATGTTCCAAATAAACTACAATATAATCTGAGTTCTGCTGACGAGGGAGGACTTACCGCAAAAATCAAGATTAATCAAGACCAGTGAATCAGATCCGTTGATACAGGAGAAATCATAGATCTGCTTGTCTTAAAATAGAATTCTGCTTTAGGTTTTAAACCAGCAGTATGTCATCATCATCATTTCAGAGGTGTGTCAACTGCTGCCTTAATAACCAATTATCGATTAATCATTAATAATATGTGAAATATGTTGAACATTCTTCCTTTTAGAAAGCTGTTTTAACCACTGACATGGTGATCTATGTGTGATGTAAAATCAGAGTGTACTTCATTACGAGCTAAAAGAACAGTAATAGTGAAAACATGAAGTTACTTGTTTTTGTAACTTCATGTTTACATGATGTTTTGAAGTTTGTGTTATTTGATTTGTGAATCAAATAACACAAAATAACGACTGGGTTTTAATCACGGAGCTTCTATCAGTCAATGTTCAACAACTGGAAGCAAAATTCAACCAATACTTTAAAAAATACAATTAAAATGACTTGTATTCCAAGTAAATAAGTGTTCTCGCACCAGTAGTTTGATTGATTTTATTTGGATATATTTGAAAAGCAAATATTAGAGAGTTAATCTGTTACTGGAAGATTTTTTTGTGCATCAGTCCATCTCTTAATGTCGATGAAGACATTAAATCTTAACAGCGATCAATCGATTACTGACCATTAAACATCTGATCCCACACTGACTGTGCACACATTACATTCCTCTGACACTGGCAGAACCACTGTGATCGTCTCTCGCTGCTCAGTTCCCATGAGTCACACTAGGCGAGGGTGTGGTGTAACCAAACGTGGGCCCGCAAACCAACAGCCCGTTTGGCTGGCTCCATGACCCATCCCTGACTGTGGGAGGTGCAGCCCCAGTCTGGCATGTCATGCAAATACAGTGTGTTGTAGTCAAGGCAACACAGAAAGTGACAGGTCCCACAGCACCGGTTGTTTTCAGGGGGTTCTGGACCACTTATCTGGATACTTTCAGAGGCCTCGTAGACCAGTAGAGTATCAGCTCCCCAGAAAAACTAAACTGAAGACAGATGTGACACTGGAGCTTTCTTCAGTGTCTGGAATGATGTTGGATGGCTGGTTTCTGGAGTGAAACCAGTACAGATGCTCATAATTAATCAGTATAACACAACACATACCCATGATGCCATCTGCAGGGCACTCTGCAGCTCCTTGTGGACCACTTGTGTTTCATTGTCCACAAAGTCGATGGCGGTTCCGATCCGGGCGTCCTTCCACTGGCGATTCTTCTTCCACCAGGTGACCATCATCATGCAGAGCAGCACCCAGCTGACACTGAGCCCCAGGTATCCCGTCAGGTACACGGGGTAGAGGACGAACATGGCTCGGCCGAAGTAAATCAGAAACTCCATCAGGAGGCGGCTGACAGCGGAGGAGCTCAGCGTCTCCGTGCTGCCGTGGCTTCCCCCGAGCCCCGCTCCCTCCGCCGCCCCGCTCGGCTTCATCTGCCCATCGGATGCCATCGGGTCGGACTCCCGCTGGAAACCTGGTTCCTGACGTCCAGAAGAAAGTGGGTCGATCTCACACTGACCGGCCGAACAGATCCCTGCGGTCTACGACAAAAACAAAGCAGGGGAGCCGATCTACTCCGCACACACCACGGGTGCAGCAGTGAAATGAGCCGTGGCAGCTCCAAAACTTCCGTGTTCGGAAAACTTCCGAAAGACAGGTAGGTTAGGCTCACCTGCGCCCATGGGTGGGGAAAGGGCTGCACGACAGAAGAAAAAAAGAAAAGAAATCCACCCTAAAAATGAATGCGAAAGCAGTATTTCCCATGTACTCAACAGACATTAATTTCTGATTATAAACACGTTAAATGACATTAAACACTCCATATTATGGTGACTTGCCAAAGAAAACTAATTAAGACCATTATTATTATTAGTAGTAGTAACTTTTATTTAAAGTTTTCCCTCCGTTTAGAGTTTGACTAATAGCTGGAACAATAACACTCCCTTCAGGTTTTATTATGGAGGACCACAAATGTCATAGGAATAGTAATAAAGCGTTTAACCAATTGTACAATAAAAATAGGCATTACAGTAATAAATACGTCTCCAAATTAGTGTATGAATCTATTAATACATAGACTAAATTAAGTAATTCATCACTTGATGTTTCCCCTTTATAATTTAAATTATTAATTGATGGATTTATATTTCCTTTGTACATTTTTATTCATAATTCCTCTTTTTATTGGCCAATACTTTGCAATTGAGTCCATTAATGAATAGATTTATAAAGTTATTTGTAAACTAATGTATTAATGCCTATTTTATTGAATGATTAATACATTACATTGTAAACTAATTTAATAAAGTATGATTAAGCCTTTTGTGGCTCTAGAGGGAGCTTCATGTAATCTGAAAACTGCCCCAAATGATGCCCCTACCTGGCTATGCTGCATTGTGGGTAATGTAGGCAACGGAAGAAAAATGTGTGGTAAAGGTGGTATCTCTGATTCTGTTGAGTGAATATTGATCATTTGTTTTAAACTGTCTTTAATGGGTCCAACACTGTTGTTGGCTTTGACTGTGTCATTTTTTTTTCAGAACTTGCCAAACACACTTTAATGTGTAAAACTGGTGTAGCTGCCCTTTAATTGACCACCTGCAGCCAATCAGAATCAAGTATTCACCCAGCCCTTGGTATACATAGATTTATTTTCTCTTGTGGATGTCAGGTTTTTTTTTTTTTTTTTAGGGATTTACTTTATTTGAATGTTTTTGGGACTGCGACAGTAAAATCATAATCAAGTAGAGCTGTTAGAACAGCAGCAGTGTGTCACTTCTGTTATCTGCTGAGCCCCAAATCACAACCTTTACAACTCTGATAAGAGAAAATAGTCTTGGTACAAAGTGTGCAGTGAGACCTGCAGATGGAACCAGAGAGTCACTCTCATAAAGCTGTGTGGCAACAAGTCTGTGATTAACTGTTCTCTCTGTTACACTGTCTCACTTGCCAAAGACGCCGCAGCATTTATTGTATATTGTACATATTTCAGTTTGTATACTTTACTATTTTATTATTTATTTGTATTTTATTGTCTACTTTGATATTTTATTTTATTTTAATGTCTACTTTAATATTTTATTTTATTTACATCTTCATCTTTATCGCTTGTTTCCATTCATGCTGTATTTCTATTTCTACTTTGCACGGAGCATTGGAACAAAAACAATTTCCCCCCGGGGATTGATAAAGTATTCTAAATCTGATTCTGAATTACTTCTCTTATGTTCTGATAATGGAAATGCACATGCAGGCAAATTAGCACTTAAATGTTTCAAGCCATATTTGTTTATATAACTGCAGATAAAATAACACATAACACCAGGGCCATATATCCTACTGTTCAAAGATATGTGATTGAAAGGTAAAATGCATTTATTAAATAAAATTGCTAAAAATATAATCTACAAATGACTCACTTTACTGTGTTTGCTGCTCTAAGAGACACAAATGTAGAGAAAGTAACTTTAAATGGAAAATATACAAAACAGACTATGTCAGTGTGCTTTAATCAAACTTTATTTCTGCATTGTTGGTTAGTCGAATGTATATGTTTACATACGTACAAAACAAAACGTAATCGTTGGACATGCGTACACAGATAAGTTTTCACTATCACATGATTTCCTGAAACAGAGCAGGTGCTTTCCATCAGCCTCCCAGGAGCCACAGTGATCAGTGCAATTACACAGTACATAACATAAAGGCAAACATTTGTTTCCACAACCTTCTCTTTGATTTCTTCTTCCATGACTACTCCACAGTTTGTTCAGATGTTTTTGGCCTACTCATACTTTCACGATTGACCCTTGTAATCATCATCATTGGTTGTAAACCTGTTACTATATTACAGGCCTCTTTGTAAGATTAAGCCAAATATCTTAATCAAATGCTGAAACAAATAAATTAATCAACGGATAATTAGTGACGATTTTTTGTTGTTGTAAGGCACTGTCAAATGTAAGAGATTTGTTATTGCTTGAATGTAATCAAATATTCAGGATATGCCTGGCAGTCATGGAAGATGACAAACATATTGGGATTGGCTATATTGTCCACAACACTGTCGTACTTCTGAATCCCAGTGGTGTCCTTAGTCGGTGGGGTGATGATATTTTGTTGTCCAAGGGCATAATCCCCTGTCAGGACTCGGCAGAGGTACATGAGCTTCTCCCCATTCTGTGGCTTGGAGTAGGTGTCCCGGGCAGAGTAATTAGCGTTGACTGCAAAGTATGTGCCATTGCCATAAGCAGCAGCTGAAAATGGAATAACAGCAGAAAGTTATTGAGATAGTCTGTATCTGTGAGATACTTCCTGTAATTTTATTATATTATTTGATTTTTCATACTGTAGTGTTGCTGCCTGGCTCTGCCATACTAATTTGCAAATGCCTCATCCCTGCAGCACTCTATTACATCTGTCATTGAAATCAGATGACTGAAAAACAACCTACTGAGTTGGAATTGTCTGGTTAAACAAACAACCTATTTTCTACATAAACTTCTCACCATTCTTTCCTGCAAAAACCCTGTTGAAGCCAGAGTCGTTGATGTGGGCCACAGTGTCGTGAGTGGTACCATGGAAGAGACGTTTCTCGTTGTTTTGATGACCATTTCTCTGCTCCATGTCCACTTTTTTGATTTGTAGGGCCTTCCACAAAGTGGGATTTTGGATCCTCTCAATCTAAAATGAAGGAAAAGTACATTGTTGTGTGATTACACACAAGAGGATGGAAATGTGACAGATACAACATCATTCCTAAAAATACAGTGCATGTTAATCTACCTTAATAATGGGTTTAGTACATGTGGCACTGAACAGTTTCTCGACTTCAGTGTACTCTGGTGTCCCAGCTGTGATGGGAAAGGCCTGACTCGTGGAGTTGGCTGGCATCAGTTCCCAGTTCAAAGGAATGTCGTCATCTAGTACCATAAAAATGTCAATTTTATTATTCCTGACATAAACAGTTTTATTACCCTTTTTTCAACTCTGGCAAATACAATCTGGATCAATGTACAAATAATTATTACACAAACATCTGAGTGGGTTGTCAATTGAAAAAAAAAAAAACAAGAGCAAGATGTAAATTGAACTGACTTAGCTAGGTTTGAATGCACATCATTCTAGATAAATGAGGAAACTATCAGTTTCTCCTGCACTGTTGTGAATGTTACACAGGAGAAGCTAGGTTAGAACAAACAACAAATAAGAAGTATCCACTTATCAGAGGACACAGGTTAGATACCTTTTGTCTTGTCAATGCGCTTTATCTCAAGGGTACGTCCCTGGTTATCAGCAGCAAGTCCACTTGACGTGTGGACTGTGTAGATTTGACCCTGTATGGTAACTTTTACAGATGTTATTTTCTTCTCAAGCGCTTGCTCAAGTTCGTAGTTGGTCTGTACATCAAAACTCAGAAAGGAAGACCCCTCCTGGTATTGCCATTCTGCCACGTTCTTCCTCAGGTCCTCCTTTTCTCTTGCATCACTTAACATCTCATCGATTTCATTGCTGGCTTTTAACACATCTTTAGTGAGCCCCTCAATGATGATTTGGGGTTTGTCCTTTTGGTTCACAGTCTTTATGCTCACATTCATGGTCTTCTGGATGTCAACCATGCGCTTAATGTTTCCAAGAGAGAGGCTGCGGATGGCTTTGTTTGATATGGGCTTGCTGTCCTGCTCTTTGTCTGTCAGCTTGTTGATCCACTGCTTGGCCAAGTCAACTTTAGTCTGTGACTCGCCGCAGATGTGGATGCAGACAGGGTCTGCTTTTACAGTCTCAATGACAATAAAATCATCTACTTTCTTTGGCTTGTCAGAACTTGCAACAAAAAGTGCTGAAAGAAGAAATACCAAGATCTGCATTAGAATTTAACATTTTCAGCAATTTAGGATTAAGGAAAATGGACCTAAAAATTATTCTTTTTACTGTGCTTACATTTGACTCCAGAGGCTATTTTTCCCCAAATGGATGTTGATTTATCTTTAGGATCAGTGGCTTCTCTTTGCTGCATACTGTTGTTGAACTCTTTCAGCATGCTTGGCTGGAAAATAACTATCCGGATTGTATTCAGAGTACTGGAGGGGTTTTGGCTCAACACTTCAATGACTGCATCCAGTATGGCATCTGCCACCTGCCCTGCTTGAACATTGCCTTGACCTAAAATGACACAGGATACATTACACACTCAACAGACTCTACAGCAGGTTAAAAGGTAACACCTGAATAAAAGTAGAGACACACACACAACTGTCTACTGAGCAGTGTCTCTCAATCAATAAGATTAATGCATCAACATTCCCTAAAAGTTCTGTAAAACGTATTCTGTGTAAAGGAGGCAATCTGAAGAAAATCTTTCTCAATAAAAACCTAATGAAATCTTAACTGACTGCAAAGCCAATTCAAACTGTATATTTTCATCAAATTCATCAGTTTAATTAATGTTTACAAACTCATCAGCTGAGACGGGGTAGATGTCATGATGATGGCATGAAGTTCTGCTGAGGAAACTTACCTGTGCCAATGGCAGGAAGTGAGACAGAAGTATGTGAGTTTGTCTCACACATTTGGAGTGCATCTTTCACAATCGTGTTGATTTTTACTGGATCTGACTGTCCAGCTACGTGGAGGATCTGCTTACACTTGAGGTTGCCTGGCTGGGTCATTATCATGCCTGGGTTGGGCTGGGCACCTGAAGGTGTACACAGTAGATCTGAATGTCTCTGACTTTTGACATCCATGGGTGTATGTGTGTTTGTTGTATTTAGGTCACACTCTCTCTGAACAATCTTGTATATTGATCAAAGAATTGTCTTAATAATTGACTCTTTATTCATGTTCATGCTCACCAAGCAAGAACATTCTTATACAGGTGTCAACTGTAGGTGTAATTGTTTCCTTACCAAGTTCTTCGCATTCTTCTTCAACAGTAGAACCAGCTGCCTCCAGAATGGCTTTCGATACTCCTAGAGAATACATATGATGATCAAATAATATAAATATATATTAGCTTCATTTAAAGATTTCAGTTTTGGCTATATTTTATTTAGATTAGATTCAACTTTGAGATCACGTTTGTTTTCGTTGCCATAGCATAGTACTGAGACGACAAAATGCAGTTTAGCGTCTAACTAGAGATGCAAAAAGCAATGAAGTGTTGAGTGTGCGTATCTGTAATTTACCTGACTTAAGAGAGAATTTTTCATTGGAGGAGTTGACGATGACATCAGTGGTCTCCTTGGTTATGTCTCCTGTGACCGCCTGTATAACCACACTTCCCATTTTGGTCTCAGACATTCCTGAGCTTGAGACAACTTTAGAGAACGCACCTTGGGGCAGCAGACACAAATACGGAATTAAGAGCAGACAACAAAACTGGTCATTAAGAAAAGCTTTCGTGAAAAATAAAGGAACAAAAAAAACATCTTAAAATAATAATGTTTCAGTCTCAAGCTTTTTGAACGATTTGCCTTCCTTTCTGGATATCATTACAGAACAGCAATTATACACATTAAAATGTTGCAACAGTATTTCATACCTGTACTCTGTGGGGAACTTGTGGGCACTGAAACACCTGAGGCATTGGGGAACTTCTTCTGAAATTCATCACTAAAAACCTGGAGACAAAATCAGTGAAACACCTGATACAAAAACAGTCGCAAATATCACAACAAAAGAAGATACACAGACCAAATGTATTGCTTTATTTTAGCACGTAGGGCTTTCAAGTACTACAAAGCTTGTTTTTTTTTCCCTTACCTGGATAGTCTTCGCGTCTCCAGGGTAAAGTATGATCACGATCTCCTTCAGAAGCTTAGGTTGAGTCTTACTGCTAAACGCTATGATTTCATCCAACATCAATGAGGCTGCAAGGTCTTTTGGGAAACCAAGGTTTCCGCTGCCGATAGCAGGGAAGGATATGGAGGTCAGACCCGTGTCCTCTGCCTTGTCCAAGCAATCCTTGAAAATGCCCTTCAAGATCTGGAACGCATAAATACAATCTTTCTAGTTCACACTAGTTTTGCATCCATAAACCAGCTTTGTATGACTTGTGAGCTCAAATACAACCGACAATAGCTGAAAGCAGTATTCATGAGATATACAAAGTAGCGTCCTTATTATTAATGTTCCTTATTATGTATATTGACCTTTCACCAAATTAGATCAAGTCATACAGTATAATACACATGACGTAACATTACCTTTTCAGCTGGGCCTTGTCCCTTGTCCCAATGAGGTGTGACTGCATGAAAGACTTGTTTGCTCTTCAGTTTGCAGCCCTCAGTGACAATGACCTCACCAACATTTCCACTCGCATTCTTTGCATTTACCAACTGCTGAAGTTTGGCTCCAGCCACACCAAGGATGGCGTTTGAAACTGCCCCTCTACTCAAGTCAAGATCTTCAAACACAGTATTCACTGTCACCTCCGTCTAAGAATGTGTAAACAAAATGTTATTAGTTCTTTATTTTACTTTATTTTTTTAAAATAATGGAACAGTCAAGTATCATTACTGTGAAATCAGTCAGAAAAGAATCAATCAACCCCTATGGGGCCACACTCAGATACCATAGTAATAGTCTGTAGTCCCTGTGTAAGAATGTTAGTTCTAATACTAACTGTTTACAGTACAAAAAAATCAAATTACCGTGGCATGCTGAATATTTCCTTTCATCAGAGTGATGTCCAAGCCCTCTTGGGTCTGTGCTTGACCCAAGCAGTTCATAGGTGGAGACTTGGTAGCTTTGCTCGGAAGAGTTTGTTGAGACTGACTGACACTGTGACTCCCAAACTCATGTCTGACAGCTGCCTCCATAGCCTTAACAGCATTGTCATCGCTGTCAACAAAATGGATCGTCTTCAGGGTAATGTCATACTTTTCATCAAGGTGTTCCTTCACTGCTTTTACGATGGTTTCTGCACACACATTGAGCGGAAAGGCCTGGCTTCTGCCAATAGTGGGCAGAGCCACAGTGAGGCAGCCATGCTTTTCAGCAAGTTCTAAGCTTTCTTTAACAGCTTTTTTCAACAGCACCTGAGACTTCTGGACTTTTTTGGAATCAAACATGGGCACTATTGCATGGACGACTTTGTTGCAGCGAAGCTGCCCCCCTGCACCAGTTATGACACAGTCACCAGGTTTGAGCTGTCCCTTAATTAGTTTGTCACATTGATCCTGCAACTGACGGCCACCAGCTTTAAGAAGTGCTGCTGCAAGACCTCCTTTAAGTTTCAAGTCCTCAGTAAAAGCATTGACAACTGCTTGCACGGGGTACCTGCACATATCTGCCTTACAAACAGCTATTTCTACCCCGTCAGCTGTCTGAAGCTGGTACACAGGTCCTGGTAACTGTCCCTTGCCCAAGTCGTCCTGCCCACCACCAGTCTCATCAACAAGTTGGACCTGGCAGCCAGTCTCATTTAAGACTGAGGTGACAACTATTCTTTCATTTTCCTGGAAGTATTTCTTCATTCCAGGCTTGCAGATGTTTACACTGTCAAAGCTCAAAGAAGAGACCAAGTTTTCAACCCAAGTCTTGTACGGTGTGACAACCTCTCTTGAACCACTCAGACAGATGGCCTTCTTTCTGTAAGACACAGCCACTTTGTCATTCAGTTGAGCCGATCCAGAAGATTTAAGTTTTTCAATGTATCTGACTATTGTGTCGGACTTGACCACCACAGTTTCTTCCACATGAGCATTCTGCTTTAAAAAGCTGTTAAGATCCCTGCTGACACTGATGACATTATCCTTGTGGCCAGACACCACAACTTGTTGACCAGTGGTGTGGATTCTAATTCTCTTGTATGACTTATTGTTGGCTTTCTCTAACCTACTGACCAGGTGCTCCCACTCTGGCTTCTTCAAGACCTTACTGTCTTCAACATCAATGCTTTGAGATATTAGCAGCTTAACCAGATGGACTTCAGCATCATTCAGATCTTTGTCAGAAGCAGCAATGAGCCACACCTTCTGTGCCTTGATCTCAAATGCTGCATTTATTCCATTGGATGTGAGGAGAGCTTCTGTGAGCTCCTCCGGTTGCTCATCCTTCAACAAGTCAAGCACATATCTATCTATTGCTAGATTCTGACGTTTCAAGTCTAACAGTGCCTCACATATGACTTGCTGTGCTTTCACGATCTCATCATATAAGCCAGTCACCATCAAATCTGGACTATCTTTTGTGAATGACATTTTGAGATCAGGGTAAATGCCTTGCAGCTTGTCCTGAAGACCATCCAGACACAGGATGTTATACATCAACTGTGACACTTTGATCTTTTGGGTTGTGCTTGATTTCTCCCTCTGCGCCCTTTTGGCAATCTTGTTCATGGATTCACAAAGAGCTTGCTGTAGTTTGTTGACATTATCAACAAGGCCAACCACTGATACAACACCATTGGCTTTATCAGACACTGCAACCACATCCTCATTCACTACAGCCTTTCTGATCATCTCCTCAGACTCTTCCCACAACTCGGACTCTGGCTCAAACTTCAGGGATTTGAATTTTGACAGTGCTTGTGCAAAGGCTGACTTTGCAGTATCCCTCCAGGCTTTGATGATCGCTTCGACATCCTTTTGCTGTAGTAGTGAAGGCTCAGGGCTCAAGACCACAGTAGATTTGTCGAGGTTCACATTGCAGAAGTGTTTTGCTAAGTGGCTATGAATAGTCTCTGTTGCTGATTGATTGTCATTAAGGTATCTCCAAACAGCACTGTCAATGGATTCAGAGATGGGGGCAGGGAGTTTTGGCGAAGGTTTGTCTTTGCCATAAAGGGCTGTTCCAAGGGATTTGTAAAAAGGATAAACTCTGATCTCTTTCTGTTTGATTTGGAGTTTCTTCTTCAGGATATCCTTAACAGCTATTGGGAGAGAAATTACAATCAAACATTGCATTGTCACATTGTCAAGAATTCACTGAAAGGTGGTAATCTCTGATGTTTATAACACTGCATAAATATTTACACAGTAAAGGCCTTTACACACGGCTGCATGACAAGTTAATGATACGAATAAAATTCTGGTATGCAAATTAATCGCTTCTTTAAGTTACATACAAACTAACCGAGCAAGGCAGCTGAACATCAGCCCTGTTCACACTGCCTGTTCAAGGGGGCAAACTGTTGCTGATATTTCAGCAAAAAACGTTCTCTTTGTGACTTTCCATGATGCATGGTAGGTCAGGATCTCAATCATAACACATTATAACAGCATCCATATGATTTTAGACCTTGTCCACACGTACACAGTATTTCTAAAAATACATTTTTTTTCCTCCAGTTTAAAAAATATTTCTGTCCACATCAACAACATGATAATTTGAAAATACAGGCTGTCAAGTGTATGCCTGGTGGCAATATAAGAACTAACATAAGTCCATGCTGAAAAAAAACACACACACACAGATCTCAACATTATGATGTGTACCGCCACACTTCTTTTGGTCTTGCTTGTTTCAGTGTGAACAAACAAAGGCAGAGAAAAGGTCAGCCTTCATTGCAGTGATATTATGGAATCTTAGTTAAAAGGGGTATTGTCTTTATAATTTTGTGTCATTTGTCATATAATACAGGCTGATGACAAACATTAACAATCGACAGGTCCGTCATTCTCATGACAAAACTCATGACACTCATGACAAAAACATCAGAACGAAAAACAAAACCCACTGACGTGCGAACAAAAACGGCTTCAGTGTGTAAAGGCCTTAACACTTAAATGGTATAATAACTGTACTACCTTTATGGTCTTTGAAGGTGATGATGGCAGACTGTTCCACTTTATTAAGTGCAACATTGTCCACTTCACCTGCCTTCGACTCAAAATAAAGGCAGAGGACATCTTCATCAGAATCAACCAGGTCTTCAACTAAAACTTGCTTTGTGACTTCAAGAGCCTGGACTGATAGTCCCTTGTTTCTGAAAATCCTGTTTTGAGGGCATCTTGTCACAAAATCGGTGTTTTCTGTGTGATAATGATGAAAAGTTAGGGTTAATGAGGTAATCACACTTCCATAAACAATAAGCTCTGTGGGCTTTCTTAGACAAAGACATGAGCCTTGCAGAGACCTTTCATATGAGGAGATGTTCAGGTAACTAAGATATTTAAATTTCCAGAGGGAACATGCTTCTAGAAGTCTGCAAGTGTAAACCCCCAGTTACGTCACCAATAGTTCTATGAACTTTAGTTTTGAAGCCTCGAGTTTGGCATTACGCCATCTTGGTTTTTTGGACCTCAAATTGAGCCCAATTGGACAAGGAGATGGAACTAGGTCGGATATCCTGACAAGACTAGACTGAGAATCTGAGGATACACTGTGGTAGAAAATTGTCAATCAAAACGGTTTAATGGAGTTATAACTGCAGCTAATGTACAGGTAGATGGTACCTGTACATTACAATAATAACTGAAGTAAGACTAAACAATCAGACTTTGCCCCCTGCAGGTCAAGAATACAGGTTGAAGGCACTTCTTCATTGACTTTACTTTTCAGACTTGGAGGCTCTGTTCATATCTTAGACAGCCGTATTAGAGATGCCCTGTGGAGCAGCAGTATAGCACTTTCTTTAGCAAGCTACTAGTATATGCCGACCAGTAAATTCCATATATCACCTAGGAACTGTAACTGGCCTCCGTAAATTACGAAGGAGGCCAGTTACAGTTACAGTCGGCATGTATCCTCTGGGAAATTGATATACAGAGTATGGCCCCGGTCGGGAGCCATACTCTGTTCACACACACACACAAACACAAACACACACACACACTACAGTTGTACCTTTTCCACTCTGGAAAGTCACCACAGCAGATGAGATGTCAGGAATTAATTCCAAAGTGTAGTTTTCAGAGGCAGACGGAGAGTCAAGATCCTTTACAATGTTCTCCACCAGCATCTCCAAAAAATCTTGGCTTATGGACTTTTGAATATTTCCCAAAACAGCCGTAGTGGAGCTAAGCTCTTCGTCTTCGTCTTCATCTTCATCTGTCTCATCATCTTTGCCTTTCTCCTCTGTCTTAACTTTGGCTGCAGGTATGGGCTTGTCAGTTTGTTTGTTCTTCACAGCAACATTCGCTGCTAATGAGACAGGAAGGAAAATCAGGAAGTTATAAGAGCTGTCTGTGTCTGTGTACCTGTGTTAAAGTTGTTTTATGCATATTTTGTAGGTTTATCTCTGTTTGGTTTACTCTGTTAGACAACCACAATATTGTGCACTGACTGCTCCGGAGAGTCAGTATAAAGACTCTATCTCTGATGAGGTTATATAAAAAAAGGGGGGCCTTGCAGGGCTGTGTTTTATCTCTAGTACTATCTTCGGTGTATATGAATGAAATGACAATGCACAACAGCAATTTTTCAAATATTCAAATATGCTGATGACATGGCTCAAGTGAGTCTTTTCCATAAAAATGATGCTGCATATGCTCAAGTTTCTGAGTTAGAACAATGGTGCAAGTTCAGCTAATGGCTCATT
This sequence comes from Diplodus puntazzo, assembly GCA_963678695.2. Lineage (NCBI taxonomy): Eukaryota > Metazoa > Chordata > Actinopteri > Spariformes > Sparidae > Diplodus > Diplodus puntazzo. The sequence continues at coordinate 28,087,179 of OZ023164.1, read as the reverse complement.
TATGTTGAAAAAACAGAGAAACTTATATTCAACTACTCTCATTACAGACACTTTGAAACCAAATTGTGGAAATGGTTCACTGTTTTAAGTACCTGGATACAAATACAGATGACAACTGAGTTTCAGAGACATGTTGATTTTATGTAAGAAAGCGGGTCAGAGACTGTTTTTAGCTAGGAAACTGGACACTCACAAAGATTTCCCCACACACAAAAAATCTGTAAAATACTATATTTTTTCTGAATTTTTAATGATCCTGAAGTGCAATTAAGATTAATTTTACAGCCACCCTGGTTCCCAGATTCAAGCACAGTGAAAGTATGAACTATAAACATGATGAATTTACAATATACATGTGCCAGCCTGATAAACTAATCATGCTTTTCAGTGGTGAAAATAATGAATAGCTATTGCCTTTGTGATGTGTCCTGCCTTGTCCTGAACAAAACGGCCAATTTAGTTTTACTACATTTACATTTAGCAGACGCTTTTGTCCAAAGTGACTTAAAATAAGTACATGTGACACAAGCTGATAAAGTAAAAAGAAAAGAAAAGAATCAACTCTGACTGGAAAAAGGGATGGGCGTTACTTAACAGCCATTTTAGAACAATCATTACTGTGATTTAGAACAAGTTGTTTATATGATCATTTACACCAACCCAAATAAACAATAAGCAAGAGCAAAAGAAACCAAGAGACAGAGAGAGAGGAAGAGAGAGAGAAAGAGCACAAGTAGAGAGGCATGTGCTTAGAAACAAAACAGAAACTAACTTCACTTGTGCTTATGTAATGCATTTGTATGAAACCATGTGGTTTACTAGAAAGTCTACCCTAAACATTTGCATAACTGACCTGTTCAAAGCTCAGTATGAAAGTGAAGCAGAATGTTCTCAAAACTAAAGAAATACGTGAAGTTTTTAATGTATGTTTAGAAATCATCAGGGACAATGTTAAAATAGTCTGTGCTGAAAAATGGTGAGCATTTTCTGTTGTGCTCAGTAGAGATGGGATTTATGGCTCTTTGAGGGGAGCCGGATCTTGGTGAGTCGTTCCTTTCAAAGAGCCGTTCAAAAAACTGGCTCAATTGACTGATTTTTAAATTTTTAAGTTTTAAGAAGCCAGTCTGGTGGTAACTCATTTTATCTTGGAAATAATCACTGGGAGGTATGATGGGGTGAGATTTGGAACAAAACTGTCCTCCTCCTAATTAAGACCGCTGCAGCTGCTCTGCTCTGCTCTCCGAGGCAGGGGCAGTCGTGTTTCTGTTTTTTTGTTTTGTTTTGTTGTTTTTTATGCAAGGGCAGCGTGCACAACTCAGGTGGCGTCATGCTACATTTGCATATCTAATGAGCACCGTGCAGCTGGGCTGCACTCCTCAGCTGCACGGTGCGAGCAGCTGAGGCTCCCAGCTGCGACTCGGATCCCATCGTTCATGTTAACGAGCCATTCAATAGAACCGGTTCGTTCGTGAACGTCACAACACTAGTGTTCAGTGCTTAACAGCAAACATTAAATGATGACCAGTTGAATTCATTATTAATAAATTGTTGAGAATAGCTTTATGTAAAGATGGTGGCTTCCTGAGTTAAGAAGGAAATTCAAATCTGCCTGACGCAACTACAAGGAAGGAGTTTTTCCTGTCACCTTCACAGAGTAAATAAGAATAAAAAATAAGTTCTGAACCCTTTACAAAAAACACAACATCTACAACTCTACTTCTGATTAACTGCATGCTTTTTGGAGGCTGTCTGCTTGGTGCTGCATCAGCGTCTGTGTTCTGTTTAGCTGATGGTTGGTGATGTCTGTTTCCTTGGCTTTTATTACATTATTACCTGTTAAAAGCATTGTTAAATATGCAACTACTATCAAAATGTTTTACTATATGTGAATGTTTGACCACATATGTCAGTTTGTGTGCTTATTATACTACTTCTTGATTCAATACAACAGGATGACTCTTAGGGCGGTAACACACCGGCCCAAACGTTGGACGTCTGAAGCGTTTGGAGAGACTCAGACGAGGTTGGGAACATTTCTGTTTGGTGTGTTCAGCTGCGTCGGAAGTTTTCGAAGCCGTTCGGACGCTGTCTGCTCCGATTGAGCATGTAAAGTCTGAGGAGGAGGGCTGTCGGACGTCTGAGTCATTGGATTCTCTGATTGGTTGTGTGCCAGCTGAATGGCCTTTCTGATTGGCGGTGTGCTAGCGAATCAGCGTGGTGTGTGGGAGGGGCGGAATACTGTGTGCACTTTATTTTTCTATGCACTCCGTTCCGTCATTCCCCGTTTTCATGCTTTGCAGTACTGACACGAGACTGGCTGTTATTATGTCCGTTCAGCACGAATTAATCTGTGTTCGTTTGGTAATGCCTCGCTGCATGTTTAGTATGCAGCTGTTTTTATCTGAAATAGTTAAGTTTCGTTTTGATCGAAAGTAAAGAGAGTTGTGTGTATAAGCCTCTCGTTTACAACTCACAACACAAGCGCCACCAGCTTATTGCATCTCGCGCAAGCGCGGAACGTACACGCTGATGTGGAGCTGGCAGCACGTCGAAGTGGTGTGTTCAATGCAACTTTTGTGCTGAACGGGTCAGACAAGAGGCAACGGAGTGGTCGGAGAATGGTCGGATAAGGCAGGTGGACGTCTGGGCGGTGTGTGGGGGCCATTAAACAGGAAATACACACAATGGTTTGGTTTGAGTGGGCGTGAGGCTGACTGTTTGAACACACACCACATGGCCACAATAGCATTGAAAAAAAAAAAGTTTAGCACAATACAGCAATTTATCTTAATTTAAAATCTCAGAAAAGGCATTAAGAGGTTATATTAAAATTATTTCTGCAAATAGAGCAGTTCCTGGATAAAGACCATCACTACATCATACTGTTTATGCTTCGTGCGACTGGATTCACCTTTCGATATTAATGTACTTGACTGATCTCACACTCGACTAATTAAGAACAGATTTCTTTCTGGGAAGGAATGTCTTCCAGTTTTCATTTCTACTTGGTTTGAATGGTGGGCTACAAAGTTTAGAGTTTGGTCCAGATATATTTATTATCAAGTAAGAGTAAATACAAACTTTTTGATAACCACAAATGCATAAAAACTAGGGATGCACCGATCCGATATTAAGATCCGATATCGGCTCCGATATTGACAAAACGGCTGGATCGGGGATCGGTAAAATTAAACAGATCCACCGGCCGATCCAATTTTTTTTTTCCGCTGTCGCAGCACATCTACGTCATTCGTCAGCGTCAGTGTGTCGCATGCTGGAAGAGCGCAAGTTGTTGTTTGACCAACTCTTTATTAGTTTATTCTCAGGTTCAGCTGCTATGTTTTATTTTGTATTCCTGTTTGCAGGACGTTACACTTACTCACGTCACATTTCTCCGCTGATTAGCTAGTAGCCCCGCCATCAGTTGTTAGCCTCACCGGTCAGCTGTTAGCCTAGCAACCGAACTTTCAAACCGACGTACTCAATACTATGTGGGCTGTCCATCGTTGCTCCGTTGGTCCTCCCTCCACCACAACCTCAGGGTTATTCACCACCGGGCTGCTTTGTCTCCTCCTCTGCTGCTGCGGTCTCCCCGGCTCGCAGCAATGCTGGATGGTCGCCCCGCTGTGTGCCCGGAGCCTCCAGACGCTAGTTTGTTTACAGACGGTGCTACTGACTTCGGTGCTAGTGTTCCCTCCGTGCTGACTGACAGGCGCTAAATTCATTCATTCTTTGTTTTGTTTGTTCCACTTTGTTATATGTGTCCTTGGGTACCCTGACAGGCGCTATATAAATTAAATATATTATTATTATTATTATTATTATTATTATTATTAATGTTCCACATGTTTACAATGTTCGGTAACTGTTTGATTATTTTGTCTTAATTAGGAAAGTCTGGTGCCTTTAGTCCCTTTCACATGGTGAAAGGTATACAGTTTATTATTAATTCAACAACGGTATCGGATCGGTATCGGCCGATACGCTCAGTCCAGGTATCGGTATCGGATTGGATCGGAAAAAACTGGATCGGTGCATCTCTAATAAAAACATTAAGCTATCAGGCTGTGAGTAGACTTTGTCAACAAAAACATAACATGTTAATGATTTAATTTAAAATGGAAACCAGATACTTGATAAAACAGATAAAACAGTTGTGTATGTTTAGTTGCCTAGATTTCCTTCATCTCATACCTCAGAACATGATGTACTTTTTGTGTGTGTGTGTGTGTGTGTGCGTGCGTGTGTGTGTGTATGTGTGTGTGTGTGTGTGTGTGTGTGTGTGTGTGTGTGTGAGACTGTCCCAGAAGTAAGTAAACACTTATCTAACAAAAACCAGTTACAGAGTAGGAATTTGTATTCAAGCATTACTTACATTTCTTGTTGCGTTTCTCAGGTGGAGCTTCCTGTACAGAATAAAACAATATATATGTAGAAATTAACTACGTCTGTTCATCTCGTGTAAGCAGTCTCACCTGCGGCAATGTCCGCTGACATGAAAATAAATCCAATAAATGAAAATTTACAGTTGTTGAGACACAATGGTACCCAAACACCCAGAACCGAGAGGGCCATAAATCACAATGTGCAGCAACGCCTGAAGTTTATGATTATTCACATGACTGCCAGTTTGATAAGAAAACTGCACAGGGACAGCTTTTCTTGCTTTTTTCTTTTTTTTAAATTCTCTCTTACAGCTTATCTCACATTGATAAGAACTACAGTCTCATCAGAGTCAGTGACCCCCAGCAAATGAGAAATGCTACTTCCTCTGAAATGAGGACATAAAGTGAACAATACAACGTCAACATAGGAATGACTGTTAAAAGTTCATTATAGCTGTGACCTCTCCACATTGGCCCTGCCACGGTTGGCACATTATAAGTGAAACTAAAGGAACTTATAGGTGGGGTCTGGATAATAATCTCTACTGGCACACACGCCACAGCTTCTGGCATTTTTTTTGTTTGTTTGCTGCGTATAAACTTTAAAACTAACATTTTTAAAACACTCACCAGGGTTGCTTGTCTCATCTGTTATCAAGCGGACCGTCACCTTCAACACGCCTTTTTCCAAAGGGATCTGATGCGCAGCTTTCGCCAAAACATTTTTCTGGTCTGCGAAAAAAAATAGATTGATAAAATTGGCGTGTCTTTACTTTTAGGGGTTTTTTTAAATGACAAATGTTCACATACGGTCTAGTTTACCGGGCAGAACTCACCCTGCTCTGAGCGGAAGCGGAGGACCGCCGTGCTGCTGCCGTTCTGGTACTCAACTTCACAGTCGCCACCGTTAGCTTTCTTACTTTGAAAGTACTTAACTAACTTATTCTTCAGTTTTTGGACCCCGTGATCGCCGAGCTCGACGAGCAGAGCATACGAATACGCGTCTGCCATCGTTGCTGGTCCGACGCGCACTGACTTCTCAGATTTACTTTCACTTTTGATTCTTAGGAAATGACCCGCTGAAAGTGTTTATGGCGTTCAACGTCGGGTACAGCCCAAGAAGAAGAGGTGGTGACGCAGAGTGTGCTGCAGATACAGACACAATCGACCGAGTAGCGAGGTAACGTTACATGATTCCCCGGCATTAAACTTGGCTAACATCCCGAGAGGCAGTCTGAGGAGAGGTCCGCACCCTTTCCTTACTCTTTCACTTTCCTCGGTACTTTC